>CM061141.1:292285374-292885374 GCA_030789695.1 Scilla litardierei
GCTTAATTCGCAAATAATATGCCAATCCTGACGGGTGTTTAGTCCCATTGCTGAAGATGGCAGCACTTTTATCCCAATTTATCTGAAGCCCTATGAAATTGGTAAAATCTTCTAGAAAAGTTTTAAGTCCATGTAAGGAGTGGGAGTTAGCTCGGCAAAAAACTAGAAGATCGTCAGCAAATATGAGATGTGAGATAGAACCTGCACGGCTCATTGGATGAATGGTACGTAAAGTGATGGCCTTGGAAACCAGAAGGGAGAAAGCTTCCATTACTATAACAAAAAGATATGGGGAGAGAGGGCCCCCTGCCTTAAGCCTCTGTTGCCCTCAAAATATCCCACAGGGGTACCATTAACCATAACAGAGATGGTGGGAGTTGAGATGCACTCTTTAATCCAATTGATGAATGTGTGATTGAACCATAACTGGTGCAATATGAAGTAAACAAATTAACTATTCACGCTATCAAAAGCTTTCCTCAAATCTAATTTAAGACAGGCTCTAGCCTCCATAGGATTACTGAAATCCTTTATCTGTTCATGAGCTAGGAGAGTACAATCGGATAGGAGTCTACCTTTTAGAAAAGCTGCTTGATTTAGGGAGATTAGCCTGTGGATTACCTCTTTAGCCTGTTGCATAACACCTTGCTGATTACCTTATAAAGTACATTGCAACAGGCAATCGGCTTATAGTCCCCCAGGCCCGTAGCATTGGAGCTTTTGGGCACTAATGTTAGGAAAGTGTGATTAATCTGGTGAAACAAGATTCCAGCTCGGAAAAAAGATTGGACTGCATTTGTGACATCATCTTTAATCAAGCTCCAATTGTGGTGGTAGAAAAAACCATTAAAACCATCAGGCCCTAGGGCTTTGCCAGCCCCAATTTGAAAGATTGCTTCTTTAATTTCATCTTTTGACACCATCCTTTCAAGCCAAACAGCCGCCTCAGCCGTGACCGTGCGCTTAGGGACTAGATTAGTGAAAACCCTCCAATAATGAGTTTGGTTGTATAGCTCTAATCTAGGAGCTTCTGTTTTAAATCCTCATATGACCCATTCTGAGTCCCATTTGCATCCACCAAGTGCCCTAGGTTGTTGTGCCTTTGCCTTGCTCTCATGGAAGTGTAAAAAAATTTTGTGTTTCTGTCACCCAAACTCAACCAATCTTGATGGCGCTTTTGGCGAAACTTTTCTTCCTCCATCCCTAAAAGGCTAGATAATTATTTGGATAAATGTTGCTCTTTATACTGTAGGTCTAGGTCAGTATGAAGATCTTGGCGAGTTCGTAAATCCTCCAGCATCTTTTGGCATTTTGGTATGGAATTTGCGGATGCTTGCTGCCGAGCCCAAGATTTGAGTTCATGTTTTAACCGCCTCAGTTTGTGAACCATGAAATACATGGGGGATCCGAAAATATATTGGCCCCAATTAGCTTCAGTAAGCGCTTTATAACCTACACAACTCGTCCAATGATTAAAGAATTTAAACGGTTTGGGATTTGATGATACCTGTGTCTGTAAATTGATCACCAGTGGGGAGTGATCGCTCGTATGAGGGTCTAGATATTCAACAAAAGATTTCGAAAGCTTGGTAATCCATTCGACATTGCAGAAGACTCGATCAAGCTGAGCTGTGATTTGCCCCTACCCAATTGCCTGTTGCACCAACTCATACGTGATCATGTACTCTTAAGCTCTTGAAGGGAACAATCATTTATGAAATTATTGAATTCCTCCACCATGCTTGCCTCCAATTTGCGCCCTCCAATTTTATCTTTAGCATATAGAACGCAATTGAAATCTCCCCTATCAACCAAGCATCATTCCTCAGATTTGAAGAATCCACCTTTAGCAGCTGACATAACATCCTCCTTTCCGTACTAGTATTAAGAGCATATATTTCCGTAGCACCATGGAGATGTTGGACGCAACGATCTAGGAACTTTAGTTTGACGATGACAAACATGTGCAAACTATTTAACGTGTGTGTTAAGTGCTTTTCAGGAATGACACGCTCAAAGGCGACTCGGTCAATTTGATGGGAAAAGTGGCTAGTCATGTGCAACTTGGACTTGGTCCAATATGGAGAGATGGAGCCAAATCTTCTTTGGAGATTGAATCAAATCCTATTGCCATTCAAACTCCTTAGGCAATACTCGTTTCATATGGGTTCCTATTCAAAGATGGGTGCGAATCTATAATTCCTATTTTCTAGGGATTCTTCAATAACCCATCTCCCATCTCTATATTAATACCCAACCTTCAATAACCCTAAGGGTGTGTGGCAACAAGAATAGGGAGAGAGCAGCCGAAATTTTTTTGGGGTTTTTGTTTTTGTTGAGAGCTGCACGAATATTTGAAGAGCACCATCAAATCTTAAGGAGCACCTCATTAGAAAAGGGGGGAATTAAATCAAAAGAGCACAGTTTTTCTTTTCCCCTTTTCGTTGCAATATCAAGAGCTTTCTTTATTTTTTTTATTGCAAATCTTTATAGGAGGAGACCGAAAACTATTTTGGGTGCTTCATTGTTTTGTCTGCCATTTGATTTTGAGGAGCAAGATTCAGCAGTTTTTATTTAAAGACTCTTCATCAAAAACGAAGCTTGATGCTGCACAAATATCATTTTTGATGAAGCGGCCGAATTAATGCGCCCCTTTGCAATTCTCTAAGAGCCAAGGCCATTTAATTTTTCAATTGCTTTGATTCTCTCTCCAGGCAGCCGTAAGTTTTATCTCTCCCATGTGTGCACGAAATCTCAAGAGCAGGAGCCGAAGTTGTGATTAATAAAGGGGATGGCCTTTCAACTTGAGACGGAAGCACAGGACGGAACATTGAGCAAAGGGAGAAAAATTCTGAACATCCTTTTCGCTTTACTTTTTAACTTGAGTATCCATTGACTTCTCGTTTGCTCTTCGCAGGATACCAAGAAGAAACAAATAATTCACGATACAAGCTCTTGTCGCAATACTCAAGTGCCGCAACTTCCCAAGCCTGTCAAGTCACAAGATCAAGAGAGGACTTAGCCGAGACATCTCCATGAAGAAACAAGAGCCGCAATCATTCAAGAGGATTTCAATTGCCGTAACTTGAGTTGCCGTTGTCGAGAGACAACTACTACTTGCCAGACGACGTCTGGCCCGTGCTGATTGACGAGACGACACCGCTACACGATCTGAGCATTCTAAACTCTCTTGTTTATTATACTTTGTAGTATTTGTGTTAGTTCTTCATAGGGGAAACTTTACCTTCTATGTTATTTTTTGGGGACCTGACGACTTTGGGAGTCGTCACAGAGGGAGAGCATCTGACTAGATTGAGAGTGTAAAGAACGTGGTGTACGTACGAGCTAGGTGAGAGTAGATTTGGGATCTTGACTCATTGTAGCTGTACATGATTACATATCTATCTAGTATTTTCTTTCGGGGGGCTGGAGTAGGTCGTGGGACGACCGAACCAGGGTATATCTGTGTGTACTCTGTGATTACTACTTTATTACCCTATCTGCACTTATAACTGCGTGTGATTTCTCGTGGGTTGCACGAGAATTTTTATTAGCCTATTCACCCCCCTCTAGGCTACGATCCAGATCCAACAAGTGGTATCAGATCCAGTTTAGAGGATCTAGTCTAGATTTGATTTTATGACCATGAATATATCTGATTGTGCATTTGCTGAAGGTCAGTCTATAGCTCGTCCCCCTAAGTTTAACGGTGTAGACTTTGCATATTGGAAGGCTAGGATGAAAATCTATTTAGTGTCTATAGATTATGATGTGTGGGATATTGTTGAAAATGGTTATAATCTACCCACTATTAAAATTGAAGACACTGGTATGATTAAGCCTAAAGACAAGTGGGATTTAGCTGATAAGAAACTTTATACTCTTAATGGTAAAGCTATGAATGCGCTTATATGCTCTCTTGATAAATCTGAGTTTAATCGTATCTCACATTGTCTAACTGCGCATGAAATCTGGCATACTCAGGAGGTGACACACGAGGGAACATTGCAAAGTGAAGGAATCCAGACTTGCTTTGCTTTGCACAGAATATGAGAGCTTCCGCATGCTACCAACAGAATCTGTGAAAGAGATGTTTGCGAGGTACACAGACATCGTCTACAAATACAGTTCCCTCGGTAAGCCATACTCTAGCCATGAACAGGTACGAAAGATCTTAAGGGCGCTACCAAGCTCGTTCAGGCCTAAAGTCACAGCTATTCAAGAAGCTAAGGACTTATCAAAAATGAAAGTGGAGGACTTGATAGGCAACCTAATGTCACACGAGCTTGAGTTGCAGAGTATAAAAGCTAGAGAGAAACCTGAAGAGAAGACCAAAGCTTCCACACCATTAACTCTTCAAGCTAACGACGACGATCTTGATGAAGAGCAAGCCCTAATGGTCAGAAACTTCAGGAGATACATTCAGACTGATCAAGGAAGAGATGAGATGGGAAAAAGGTTCATTCGTTCTAATAATTCTAATTTTGGTAGAAATTCCTATGATCAAAAAGCTATTAATAGAAGTGAATGTTTTAAATGCAGGAAGAAAGGGCACCACATAAAAGATTGCCCACAACAACACACAGCTCAAGTTGCAAAAGGAAAAACGAAAGTGCTGACGTGGGACATGGATAGCGAAGCTGAGGAGGAGGAGGAGGAGCATGAAGCCCACTCCGTCATGGCATTTATGGCGAAACACAATGAGGTAGAATCTCCCACTAAGGCTGAACTTTTAGAAATCTGTAAAGGAATGCAATGTAGAATTGATGAGCTAGAAGCTGATGTGGATAGTTATAGGAATGATAATTTTGATATGCAACAAACTAAGTATGACATGTCTATAGAAATGAAAAATCTTAAACAAGAGCTTGTTGCATGCAAATCTACCATTACCATGTTAAAAAAAAGAGAAAGCTAGCTTGTCTAAAAAAATTGACTGTCTTTCATGTCCCTCTTTATTAAAAGATATTAGCATGTATAAGCAAGATAAGATAAAGCTTGAAGTTGAAAATGAATTGCTTTCTGAAAAGATTAACCTGCTAAATCTTGAAATTAAAGAAAAAATGAGGGATTTTGAAAATAAAGAAGAGGAAAACAAGCGAGCTTTCATTAGTAAATGCACTTTGCTTGTGAATGAAAACAATATCTTGAAATCCAAAGTCACCACCCTAGAATTGTCATTAAAGAGATTTTCCATAGGAAAACAAAACTTGGATATCATTCTTGGAAATCAATTGTATGGCAATAATAGGCATGGCCTAGGATTTAGCGCTAAAAATGTTGAAAAGACTAAGTATAAAAAATTTCACAATGGGCCTTCTATTGCTAAAAATGTTTATGCAAAGTGTTTTACATGTGATAGTGTTGGTCACACATCGTATCATTGCAAATATAGGAACTCCAATATTAAATTCAAACAAATATAGGTTCCTAAATCTTTGTTGACTAACACCAGTGGACCTTGTTGGATTCCAAGGTCACACATGACACCTCTTTTGTAGGTGGATGGAAACTTGACGAGGAGCGATAAATTGAATGTCTCTTTTTTTGGCTCCTTAGTCAAATAGCGACGCGAAGGTATGATTTCATATTTTTGATCCTAATGCATACCTTCATAGCAATTTTCTTGATCGCATTTTTTTTGTGCTTGAACTTTTTTCTCTTGTGTGCGAGTAGTTGAATTGTTATGTGTGCATGATTTTTTTTGTTTGAGTGATTGCATCTCATGTTTGCTTTAGTACTTCATGCATAAAAACAAAAAAAACAAAAAAAAATGAAAACCCAAAAATAAAAAAAATTGTGCTTATAGAATACCTCCTTATGAATCTTTATAAGTGGTATTATTGAATGTTCATCCTTATCCCTTGTAGAAGTTAATTCATTATTGTTGTAGCTACATGAACATGTTGTTATCTTTTTAGTAGCCATGACATGTCTCAAAAATTTAAAATTGGACCTCTACACCTACAGGCACACTTTCACGATATATCAGACTTTTAGTACTTTTGGAGATTCATTTGAAGAACAATGGAAAGTGAATGTAGGAATGATTAAATTCTGAATTTTCTAAGGGATATGAAGTGCTTAGACATGAATAAAAATTGAGCACAAAAGAATTGAAGGAAAAAAATGCTCCATATGAAAAATGGATACACTTCATGGCTAATACACAACCCACGAGTATCCAACTTATGCTAAATGGGTAATCATTAGTGTTGGTGTATATTACTCATCAAGCAATGTCATCCCCCATTTAAAAGTCCTTTTAGGCCATGTTTTGGGGTTCGGTAACTTGAACTCATCTTTGATGAGGTGGGAAAATTCAATCCTCGCGATATTCATGAAAAATAGGAAATGTGGATTGATTTGGTTGATTGCTCTAAAATTGAATCTCCCTTAGTACTTTATTGCCTATATCATTACACTTACACAAAGGTGGAGAAGTCACTGTATGAAATTCTATGAGCAAGAATTGTTTGTTAATTAGAAAACTCATGTAAATGCTAGTTATAACTTATAATGGTTTATTTTTGCATGAGATATTTTTGGGACATCATTATCCCACTTTTGATGATAACAAAGGGGGAGAAAGAAAAAGAAAGATTTGGTGGGTCGGTATTATATGTTGAAGGGGGAGCTTGAAAAATACATAAAGAGGGGAAAGAGGGGGAGCATGAGAGAAGGTAGAGCATGCTTATATTTGCTATACTTATTGTGCATGCTTTGTAATGCTTGTATGTCTCATGTTTGTATGTCTCATTCCATATCATCCATACATCAAATTGCATTACACCCTTCAATACACTTCACACACTCATATTCAATGTACAAATCTTTCATTGGTTTGTCATCATCAAAAGGGGGAGATTGTGGGACGCAACGATCTAGGAACTTTAGTTTGATGATGAAAAACGTGTGCGAACTATTTAACGTGTGTGTTAAGTGCTTTTCAGGAATGACACGCTCAAAGGCGACTCGGTCAATTTGATGGTAAAAGTGGCTAGTCATGTGCAACTTGGGCTTGGTCCAATATGGAGAGATGGAGCCAAATCTTGTTTGGAGATTGAATCAAATCCTATTGCCATTCAAACTCCTTAGCCAATACTCATTTCATATGGGTTCCTATTCAAAGATGGTTGTGAATCTATAATTCCTATTTTCTAGGGATTCTTCAATAACCCATCTCCCATCTCTATATTAATACCCAACCTTCAATAACCCTAAGAATAGGGAGAGAGCAGCCGAATTTTTTTTGGGGTTTTTGTTTTTGTTGAGAGCTGCACGAATATTTGAAGAGCGCCATCAAATCTTATGGAGCACCTCGTTAGAAAAGGAGGGAATTAAATGAAAAGAGCACATTTTTTCTTTTCCCCTTTTCGTTGCAATATCAAGAGCTTTCTTTATTTTTTTATTGCAAATCTTTATAGGAGGAGACCGAAACCTATTTTGGGTGCTTCATTGTTTTGTCTGCCATTTGATTTTGAGGAGCAAGATTCAGCAGTTTTTATTTAAAGACTCTTCATCAAAAACGAAGCTTGATGCTGCACAAATATCATTTTTGATGAAGCAGCCGAATTAATGCGCCCCTTTGCAATTCTCTAAGAGCCAAGGCCATTTAATTTTTCAATTGCTTTGATTCTCTCTCCTGGCAGTCGTAAGTTTTATCTCTCCCATGTGTGCATGAAATCTCAAGAGCAGGAGCCGAAGTTGTGATTAATAAAGGGGCCGGCCTTTCAACTTGAGACGGAAGCACAGGACGCAACATTGAGCAAAGGGAGAAAAATTCTGAACATCCTTTTCGCTTTACTTTTTAACGTGAGTATCCATTGACTTCTCGTTTGCTCTTCGTAGGATACCAAGAAGAAACAAATAATTCACGATACAAGCTCTTGTCGCAGTACTCAAGTGCCGCAACTTCCCAAGCCTGTCAAGTCGCAAGATCAAGAGAGGACTTAGCCGATAGGACCATCGCTGTTGGCTTCAGCTTAATCTCCAATAGGACCATCGCCATTGGCTTCAGCTCTTTAATATATCTCTAAGATCTCTGCACCTCACTGAATTGTTGAGGCCACGTGTGTTCCAGATGATGACTGTCATTGATGGGGGTTGGTTTGTTGTTGCGCAAAACTACCATCCTTCAGTCTCGAGCTCTTTCTAATGTTAGCGACATCAATGTGTTGTGTAGCAGTCTTTTTTGAATTGATCTTGCAGCCTTTGAATTGCTTACTAATACCTCTTGCTCAAGTTCCCACTCGGGGTTGGCATATGTCAGTTTATCTGAGATTATATCAATCCATGAATCCAAAGCATCATCCAATAAAGATGGGATAGGCCTGGGATAACGGGTTCACCTACAGGTGTTACATTCTTCAGTTTTGTCGACTGAGTGCCATCTTTTTCTTGATCACCATCTACAGCAAATTGCCCTAGCTCCTTAGCCGCATTCATTCCTGCAACAGCCTCACATTCCTTATCCGGGATCAAATTCCCCTCCTCTGCATGGACCATCCTCATGGAAGAATTTATATTTGATAGTTGACCCCTGCTTTGTGACATTAGCCAGCTTAGGCTGGACTCCACAGCTTTCCCCCTTTACCTCATCTTCTTGGTCGGTTCCCTGCCCATTTGATACAATACGATCTGATTGCCCATCTAGCTTGTTCACTAAAACTCATGCTTCCCCCTTCCCTTGTTGCTTCTGCATAACCCTCGTACCCTGATCACCATCCAAATCCCCCACATCATCTAAAACATGGACTGAAGGGAGCTTGGCTATTGCGGGGGCTTTGATCATCCGAGTGTCCAAAACAGACACAATGGCTGCAACGTGGTGGCTCTCCTTCAAACTTTGCACCAATAGTTATCGTAGCACCATCGTCCAGTTCTACCGCAACAGATGAGGGTAGTGGCTTCTTTGCATCCACCTCCACTAAGCATCTAGCATAGGTTAGTCTCTCCAGATTTGCAGTCGATCGATCAAGACACAATGGTGTGCCTAATACAGACATAATGATGTTCAGAATGTCCAAATTCCACATGCTTAATGGCAACCCATGGAGTTGAACCCACACTGGAACCGAAGTTAGAATGTCACGATCATGTCGAAGTGTTGAACTCCAACATTGAAGCACAACCAACCGCCCATCGAAGAACCAAGGACCACCATGTAAAATCCGATTACATTCCTCTTTAGATTCAAATCTAAAGTAAAAGAAATCATTTCCCCTACTATAGATGTGTATACCCTTTTTTGAGTTTCCACAATCTCTCCATCAATGCACGAATCTGCCTATAATAGGGTACATCCCCAAGCACATAGACAACACGCGTATTTTTCCATCGTTCTGCTCCCCACTCCAATAAGGACCCTAGAACTCTTGCAATCGCCGATCCATCTTCCTTGATCATTGGGGCACACGAGTCATGGCCATGGACTCTTCGTAAGTACGTCTATTAGCACAGACGTCTGACCAAGAGAGCATTGTTGCCGAAGTATCTATCTTAATAGATATTTTTGGATGAACAATAATTTAATCGAGCGCCTTGCATGCATCTCTCTCTGTCGAGAAAATCTTCTTACTATTTGGCACTGGCCTCACCAGAGTTGGTCTTCCACTTCGCTGCTGCTGTTGACTATTCTGAGGTGCCCCTCTATTGAACTGGCCATTGCTGCCTCTATTATGGAATGCTGCAGCTCTTCCCTTCCTCGAGATCAAACGGCACCCATTGTCATTTGAGTCGGTCTCCTTATGAAGATCTGAGTTCTTCCTGCTCCCCTCGCCGGAGGAATCCCCGCTTGGATCGCCCCACCGTTGGCCGGAGATCCCGCTGCCACCCGGATCGCCCGCTTCTCCTGCTCTCATCTTGCTTATCTGTATACATACATACATACATACATACATACATACACACACACACATACACACGCGCACACGCGCGCGCGCGCACACACACACACATATTTGACGAGTAAGTGTGAATCTTTTTTCATATCAAAACAATACAAAAGACCGAATAGGGTGAGCTAAGTGGTAGTAGGGAGAGGGGGAGAGGGCACACGCGCCGTCACCCCTACTAACTACTATCAGCCTAGCTTATCCTATGGTATAAAAAAGAGAGCTAAACTAGAAATTACAAGTATACTCAAAGCTCCAATTACAAAAATCAAGTGTATATAAATCCCCAGTTTGCAAAAGGGATAGCAGATGATGGATCCCGCTCTAGATCCCGTAGGGCAATGAGGACATCAGATGCATTGGCTTCCAAAAGCTCTGTTTTCCCCACTCTTTCCTTCAAAAATTCTGATGTTTCTCTACTTCAAAATATTCCAAACCATGGAAGCTAATGCTGTTTTTGCAAGAGTGCTAATACTACCCTTATTATTGTAACACGCAAGAAAGAGATCGCCCACCTTGGCCAAGGAGTGAGGGGTCGCAGATGTGATGCCTAGCTTTAGTAGACTCCTGCAAAGAATATATCTAGAATAGCTGCATTCAAAAATAAATGATCCACAGTTTCTAAGGCATCATCCCTACATAAAACACAATGCTGACTAGAGGCGGAACTCCATTTATGGAGAATATCTCTTATGAGTAGCTTACCATGGAAAGCATGAAGCAGGGTGATTACCATTTTGGGGATGTGGTTACTATACCAGACAACTTTGCAATAGGGAAATGGGGGCCCAGCTGAGCATGCACTTGCCCAAGCATCTCGAAAAGTGAATGTGGGGCCGTCCATCCAATCCCACGCATCACACCTATGCATGAGAGACACCCCCTAAGGATAGGCTACAGATTTTGAATAACAGGGTCATCAATCCATCCATCTGGAGACCAGTACTCTCTGACAAGATTCCTCTCCTCTCCAGATGGAACATCTTGATCTAAAGTAATAGGACCACTAGATAGCCAATTGTTGTACCAGAAGGATGTAGAAGCACCATCCTTAACAATACGTCTGATGAGTTTATGGCATATGGAACGGGAGCGAAGCATGAATTTCCATGTGCCCGAATTTATAGGCTTAGCTTTTGCACTGAAGAAGCCCTCTGTACCAGATATATAATGTCTTCTCATATACTGCTCCCACGGACCATCAGAAGAGAGAAGATGCCAAGATAGTCTAACGGCAGACGCCACATTAAGGTCAGAGAGTAACCTGAGTCCCATTCCCCTCTCTTCCTTAGGGGTACATAGATCACGCCAAGCACAAATGTGCTGGTTCCCCCAAATAAACCGCCTGCAGGCAGAAGTGATAGCACGTAGGGTTGAAGATGGGATACAGTAGGCAAACATCCAGAAGGCCACCATGCCATAAATAACTGTGCAGACCAACTCAATACGACCAGAGATGGAAATGAGGGATGATGACCAACCAAGGAGCCTTTTCTTGCATTTATCTACCAGACGATTAAACATGGAGGCTTTGGGGTAGTTAGCAGAAAGGGGTAATCCAAGGTAGGTAGTGTGTGAAGCAACCTTTTTGATTCCAAGAGCACTAGATAGACGCCCAGTGTCTTTAGTGTCTTTACTGAAAATAACAGAGCTATTCTCCCAATTTATCTGAAGCCCTGTAAAATTATAAAAAGTATCCAACATCTAAACAATGCCTTAAATGAATGAAGATTTGCTCTGAAAAAAAACCAGTAAAGCATCTGCAAACAGGAGATGGGATATAGACCACATTCTCCTCATAGGATGGATAGTCTGCATATAATCTGCTCTAACCATAAGCAAGGAAAAAGCTTCCATAATAATGACAAACAGATAAGGGGATAATGGATCACCTTGCCTTAGACTGTTGGAAGAAAAATTTCCCGCAGGAGACCCATCCACCAAAACTGAAAAGGAGGGTGTAGAAATGCATTCTGCAATCCACTTAATAAACCGGGTTCCATATCCCATCTAGTGCAGCATAAATAAGATAAATTCACGGTTGGCGCTGTCGAAAGCTTTGTGCAGATCTATCTTTAGGCAGGCTCTGGCACCCATGGGTTACTAAAATCACGAATCTGCTTATGTGCAAGGAGGGTACAGTCAGAAAGCAGGCGCCCCTTAAGAAAGGCGGACTGATTGGGCGAGATTAACTCATTAATCAGATGCTTCATTCTGTTACAAAGGACCTTACTAATTATTTTATAGACCACATTACCACACGCAATTGGCCTGTAATCTCCTAATCCTGTTGCATTAGAATTTTTGGGCACCAAAGTGAGGAAAGTATGATTGATCTGACGCAGCATAAAAGCAGATCTGAAGAAGGAGGATAAAACAAGCACAACATCATTGCCAACGATATCCCAACATGCTGGACGAAATAAGCATTGAATCCATCAGGCCGAGGAGCTTTATCCATACCAACCTGAAAGTGCTTCCTTAATCTCCTTAGCAGATACATCCCAATCCAACCAAACAACAACCTCAGTTGTAAGCTTACGCTTAGGAATAAGATTTGGGAACATGTTCCAGTAGTGATCCTGTGAGTATAGCTACTCATAGAAAAGTGGCGCCTCTTCTCTAATGATGTTCAGGTTTGACATTTTGGCTCCCTCGGAATTCATGAGATGATTTAGATTATTATAACTTTGTCTGGACTTCATCGTTGTGTAGAAAAATTTGGTGTTCCTGTCCCCCAGCTTTAGCCAGCTCTGCCTACTTTTTGCCTGAAATCAGATTCCTCTACATCCAAAGCATGTGCAGGTTTAAAGATAGCTTATTGTTCATGCTTTTGTAAGTTAGGATATGTACCAATCTTGGGATTAATCTGTATTTTGCTAAGCTCTTCATGGCATAGTGTAGCATTACAAGTGCGCATGTTTTTTGTGGAAAAAATTCTCAGTTCGGCCTTTAATAATTTCAGCTTATTTGCAAGCTTTTACATAGGACATGAATCAATGAAATTTGGTACCCAATGAGCTTTAGTAAAATAGGCATAACCCGAAAAAGAGCACCAGGCATTAAAAAATTTAAATGGCTTAGGGAAGGAGGGTACCTTGGGAATCATATATATAATCATTGGAGTAGGATCGCTACTCCAAGGGGAAGAGTACTCCATATAAGAATGAGGCAAAATGTTAATCCAGTTTGGGTTGCAGAGGATCCTGTCGAGCCATGCCGAAATAGGCCCACCTCCAATTCTTCTATTATTCCAACTATAGGGATTTCACACGCTATTAATATCAATCATCTGACAGTGTCTCATACAATTGTTGAAGTCTTCAACTCCTCTAGTGTCCAATTGGCAACCTCCAATCTTTTCATTAGCGTACCGCACACAATTGAAGTCGCCCCCAATTAACCAAGGTAAATTACTGAATTGAGTATATTCCGCAGAAATCTCGCCCCAAAGACCCTGTCTATGCGTTGCCAAATTAAAAGCATACACAATCATAAGCCCCATTTTAAATCCGGAAGCATTGGTAAGAAGCATAGTAATATGTTGTGCAGATTTAGAGCGAGGCACACAACTCCAGATCGAACCATTGTATGCATCGATCTATTATCCATACAGGACCAACTTCTACGAAAACATTTCGAGATCCTCGCTTCATTAACTTCCTCTACTTTGGTTTCCAGTAGACAAACAATAGATGGGCGTAATTTATGGAACCTATTCTTCAACTCACTCCTCCTCGAATAGTTATTGAGCCCCCTAGTGTTCCATAGGAGCACAAACATCAGGAAACATTTGGAAGAGCTCCCATGTTGCCGGCTAGCCGCAAGCTCCTATGGGTAGCTGAAGGTGAGATATGTTTCACCTGATCTCTGTTCGTTTTGATTTTATTTTTGGAGGCCAGAGATCTTAATGTTTCATGCTTTATAACCCAATCTGGATTAGCAAAAGAGATGTCATCCGGCGCCTCTGCATCTTCTGCTTCAAGAATCAAAGATGGCCCTTGAGATCCCCTCTCTGTTGCACCTTCAACTTACTGCTGTAAAGGAGTCTGAATATTAGCATCTCTAGCTGTGCAAGATCCATGGCAGCCCCACCCATTTGTATCATCCACTGAAGGATGCACCGAAGCTTCAGGGTGCACTGCAGCTCCAGGATGCGACTCAACATCATCCGCTTTGCCTGCTATTTCAGTATGCACTGCAGCTTCACCTGCTTCCTCCCCAACTGAAGCCAAGTTATCAACAAGCAAAGTGGGTTGCATTGAGTAGATGTCAGTCCGCTTCTTTTGGTCACCGCCAGGCCTCAGCTCGTCTTGGTCTCGAGGCCGAGATCACTGCTCTCCGTGCTCTTGCCACGTCCTCTGTCCCCTCGGACCCATCACCTCCTCCTTTCTCACTCACCCACGTTTTCTTTCACTTGAGAGGAACGTGGCCGCCATCCTCCGCCTTCTCACTCACGTCCACGGACCACCACCACCCACACCACACCCCTCACCACCACCTTCACCACCTCAACGATCGTCACCTCCCCCATCACATTCTTCCCCTCCACCATCCCACCCATCCCCACCTCCTTCACCCCCACCTAGGCGATCATCTCCCCCTCCCACATCTATTCCCATCCCCGTATCCACTTCTCCTCTCACGACCACTTCTGTTGCCCCCACACCACCTCCTCCCTCCTCCACCGTCACTGCATATGTGCGCCGCAAGAAATTGCAGGTGCGCTCCAGATCTCTCCCACCGCCATCCACTACCATCACCATCACGTATTCTCTCCCCATTTCTATCCCTTATACCACCGCCTTGATCGCCGTTCTTCCACCACCACCCACCTCCACCGACACTCCACCCATCATTCATGCCCCCACTGCACCTATTCCTCCACCTCTTTCCCCACTTCTCCGCACACCCCCCGCCTCCCCCGACCACACATCCACACCCTCTTCCGAGGAGGACGAGGACTACCCATCTCCTGCTTTTTTATTTCATTTTGTTTTCTGACCCCCCTGCATATCTCTGCATTTTCACGATCATATCATCTTGCTAGCATTGTCATGTCTAGCTTGGGAGAAGTCAATTTTTTCTGTGTGTCGTGCTATGCTGTTTTCTGTGTGTGCTTGTTTTATATATTGAGTCGTGCCATTTTCTTTCTTCATTTTTCTGTTTATATGTCGTGTGGTGTGATTTTTATTTTTATTCTTCTTTTCAGCTTCGTTTGTGTGTTTTCCTTGTTTTTCATGTCTTTTTGTGTCGGTGCGCATTCCCCCCCCCCACTTTCATTGCACTCCCATACTAACTCTTATTGCATTGAGGGCAATGCAAACTTCAGCTTGGGGGAGTCGCACTTTGTGCGTCATTTGAGTCTTTCTTTTTCGTTTTTGAGTCCTTTTCATCGTGATTTTATTTTTCTTTTCTTCTTTTTCATCTCCTTCTCCTAGAGATGAACCCTATGATGAATTGCCACAAAATCACACACACCTAGCATGGCTTCGATAATCACATTCACTAACCATAGGAAGTCGAGTCCTCTTGCATTTCATGCATCGTGGGTCCACTTAGCTTTTTTGTGAGTCGTGTGTCGTGCCTAGCTGTTTGGTGTGCTTCTATTTTGTGATTTTATTTTATATACCTGTCCAGGAATGACCCCCTAGATTATCATGCTTCGATTCAAATGTGCGGTATTTGCCTCTCTTATCTGCTTCTGTGTGCATGAATATATATATCGTATGCTTCATTTCGCATGTGTCGGGATTCCACAGTTAGGACTAGGATAACCCATTTAGCCTACGCTCTGATAAGTGAAATATCTCCCTTGCCCAAGTGTCTAGAATCCGACTTCTTTTTTGTTTTACTTGGTGCAAATCCCATCGTCGTGTACCGTTCTCCCACTTGGGAGAGTACACATGTGTATAGTATAAAACCCAAAAATCCAAAAAAGAAAGAGAAAAGAAAAACCAAAAAGAAAAGAAAAGAGAAAAGAAATATATATGTATGTATGTATGTATGTATGTATGTATGTATGTATGTATGTATGTATAGCCAAAAATCAAAAAATACATATATCCAAAACCCAAAAAAAATTATGTGTGAATATTTTCCTACTTACTGAGAATAAAGGAAAGGCGAGAATTTGCACCGAGTGTTCTACTCCACATCATCTCAACCCCCATCGCTTTCGAAAACACTTGGAATAGGGAATTTCTAGCTATTATCTAGGTGATAGTGTGGTGATGTCTGAGCCCCTAGCCGTGGAGTCCCTGACACATGATGCATTTCTATTCTCATACTCTTCTCTTGCATGCTTGAGTCATATATTCACCGCTTATTTCAAATCGAATCGATATTTGGGTCATTTCTTGGATTTGTGTATATGGAGCTTATTGCACAATGTAGATAGTGACATCGTTTGCTAGCACACGACCACACTCACTTGCGCATCACGGCGTGGGCCCACTGCACTTGTCTGAACTCGTATTCCTCGGTTTAGTGATGTGAATTGGTGTTTGCTTACTTGGTGTGTCGTTTTTGGTTTTGTTGGCCCTGACAGGCGATTTAGGATTTAGAGTTCTCTTCTTTCTCTCTTTCTCTCCATTTTCTCCCTCCGAGCTCCTACTCTCACTCGTCTTCCTTGAGGAAGAGGAAGGGTTCAGCTTGTGGGATTTTGACGTGCGTTTATATTTCATATATTCACGCACGTCTTCTTTTGTGTTTTTCGCTATTTTTCGCCGTCTTGTATTTGTTTTCTCATGTTTTCTTGTTTTCTTTCACTTTTCCGTGTTTTTGCATGTTTGCAGGAGTTTGCCTGCGTAGGGGACATAAAATGAAGATATCATAAGTCCTCGGAACAACGGGAGGAGTCACGCATGATCCAGGGGGTCAAATGACGAAGATAGCATCTTTCAGCCCCTCACCCGACCGGTTGGTCACTTCCAACCGATCGGGTGATGCACGCGTGCACCACCCGGACACAAGCTGGAGCGGTCAAAAAGTCAACCGGTCGGTTCAGAGACCGGTTCACACGTCCCAACTCTCTGGAATTTGATGCTGAATGCCAACCGATCGGGTGACCTTCACCCGATCGATTCACCTGTAGCCAATTCTCCGAAGCCAATGCACGGAGAGCTCAACCGACCGGTTCACCCGATGGCACGAAGATCCAACTGGTCAGCTTCAACCCTCAACCGACTGTGAAGTATGACCGGGTGAAGTCCCATGCTGAGCTGTCGAAGAACGAAGTAGATCACCCGATCGGTTGACTTTTCAACCGATCGGGTGATATAGTTTTCTATATATATGACCCCTAGGTTTTCCAGAAATGGGAGTTGTTATTTGTTGCTATATTTTTCTCTCTCTCTTGACGGCTGTAATTTTCTAGATATTTGTAAGTTGTCTGATCTTTACCAAACTTTAATATAGTGTTATTTGCATTGCTCTTACTACTTTTCAATTGCCTGATCATATTTTTAACGGTCGATTTTGATTTAGATTGCTTTTTAGTAAATATGTGTGAGTAGTTCCCAAATCTGGGATTTTGGTGGAAACCACTTCGTGGGTTCTCCCCAATGCGTCCATAGGACTAGGAAATCGATAGGGATTAGGAATCTATCGGTTACGTGGGGTGTTTTATTGTCATCGGCAGGAAAAAGACCGCCTTTGACCGTTGGGCCAAGGGGGAATAAACTTGGCGGTTGACTCCCTAGCCATAGCTCACGCCCTTAGCGTAGACGTCGAATCCTAGCACGCGGGAGCGACAGGACGAGACGTTGGGAGTTATCGTTGCGAGCTTAGTGCTCCCGGAGTCGGTCAGTGTTAATGGACATGGGAATGCCCACTGACCGAACCCGGAAAGTCCGGCGTATCATCCTGCACACCGATCGGAATATCGGGCCCATGGGACGCTGGTATCACTCTTAGAGGCAACGTCTCACCATTACACCCTAATTCCGATCGTTACCCAACCCGTAGGCCGTATCGGCGAGAATCGCACGATAGGGTGGAAACCGAAGTCCCGGGTTTTCCCTTTATACTGTTTATCCCTCGCATTCTATTTTCCGTGACAACCCATCATCCGATTCAGGCTAGCTCACCAATGGGGTGAATCCGGTCCTTCTTGACACAAGCACAACCACGCCTCCCTGAGTTCGACCCCCAAGCCACACTACAACACCGTGCGCTTGCGGTTATAAATATTTAAATCTCACGCACCCAATCATATATATTGCACACATCAGAGACGCGCAAACGCGGGGGGGACGTCAGTGATCTAGTTACACGACACACACAATTGGGTTTAGAGATTGACTCTCTTAAAATCCAAGTGCACGAGCTCAAAGCACGGGTGTCCACCTTGGATACCAACATTTCTTCTTTAAAGGAGAAATATGAGCTCATGTTCTCCCGTATTGTGAGATTCAATAAGGGAAAAGGACAATTGGATGATTTGCTTGCAAACCAATTTCCGGCCACACATCGTGTTGGCCTTGGATTTGTAAAAGCGAATGCATCTAATGCTCCACCTCCTATAGTGGTGTCACTATAGATTTTTTGAGGTCTTCCTCCGGTGCATCCACAAGTGGTGTCAAAGACACTATAGGTAGCAATCCTACCAAGAATGTCACCACTTCATCTTCTCTTCCTTTTGGCAAGAAACCCACTAAGGGTGGAAACCAAAAGTAAGGTCATGCTTATATGTACACTAACACTCATCCACGTAGGAAACATCCTACTTCACAAGTGGATAATCATGACACATTCTATGCTCCGCACCCACGGACACGTACACAACCACACATGAGAAATACTCATGTACGTACTCCTATATACTCGTATGCTCATACGCATCATTCTTTCATGTATGCTCATCCTCCACATGTCATGCATGATCCTTATGCTTCATATAATATGCATGTTGCCAAGCATACATATCATCCTAGAATGTACAATGTATATCCTCCACCACATTTCTATGCTAGAAATCATGTTCCTAAGAAGCATGCACCACATAGAAATCCAACACATATGTATGCAACTAGGAATAGGACTCTCAAGATGTACACTATTTGGGGTCCTAAGAACACTAGTCTTAATGATAGAAATGCTTATGTTGATTCCTATTTTCATGATGTGATTAGAAATAATAATTATGTTGGGAAGCGGAAGTCCCCTTGGACCCAACAAACATTGGGTACCATAAGCTTATGGTATATTATATAGGTACCCAAGAGAATGAAGAAGAGCAATAAATGTCTTATTAGCTCTAAAGGGAAAGGATGGCTTCTTGATAGCGGTTGCTCCAAACATATGACGGGAGATTCCTCATTGCTCTCCGAAGTGATTAGCATCAAGGATGGTGCAACGGTCACTTTTGGAGGTAATTAAAATGGAGCCATCATTGGAGTAGGTATCGTTGGTAATCCTTCCAAACCCTTAATTACTAATGTTTATCTTGTTAGTGGTTTGTGTCACAATCTCATTTCCATTAGTCAACTTTGTGACAAAGGGTACAAGGTTAACTTTGGAGAAGGATTGTGTACTATTGTTGATTGTGATCCAAATGTTTTATTTTCCGGTATTAGGCGTAAAAATATTTATTATTTGAGCTTGCCTAAAACCGTAGAACATTGCTTAGTTGCTAACACAAGTGAACAACTATTATGGCATCGCCGTTTTGGTCATGTTCACTTCAAGCACTTATATAAGTTAGCTAAGCATGATCTAGTTAAAGGTTTTCCTAAGATTGCTTTTAATAAGAAAAACTTTTATGATTCATGTCAAAGAGGTAAACTAAGTAAATCTTCATTTAAGCTTAAAGAAGGGATCGCTTCTAAGAGGCCCCTAGAACTTCTTCATCTAGATTTATTTGGGCCAACTAGAACCACTTCTTTAGGTAATGCTCATTATGGATTAGTTGTCGTAGACGACTTTTCTAGATTTACTTGGGTTTCATTCTTAACTAATAAGAATGAAGCTCATGAAGAGTTTACCAAATTTGCAAAGAAGATTCAGAATCTTTTAGGATCCACCATTATCACTATTCGTAGTGATCATGGAGGAGAATTTGATAATGAATCTTTTACTAAGTTTTGTGATGACTCCGGGATCACTCATAACTTTTCCTTTCCTCGTGCACCACCACAAAATGGTGTTGTAGAAAGAAAGAATATGACTCTTATTGAGTGTGCTCGCACTATGCTCCATGATAGTCATTTAGGACTACAATTTTGGGCAGACGCGGTGCACACGGCATATTATGTGCTCAATAGGATCCTAGTGAGACCCCGAACGAACAAAACTTGTTTTGAGTTGTTGTATAATAAAAAGCCTCAAGTAAAATATTTTCATGTTTTTGGTTCAAAATGCTTTATAAAGAACACTTTTGGTAATTTAGACAAGTTTGAGCCAAGATCTGATGAAGGAATTTTTGTTGGATATTCCACACGTAGCAAAGCCTACCGGATATACAACAAAACTTCTTCAACGATTAAGGAATCACTTCACGTATCTTTCTATGAAGATTTTGATTTTGCTCATGTTGATGATGATAATGTAGATATTCTTTGTGATTCTCTTAATAATGTTAAGATTAATGATTCTATTGTTGAGACTAACACTTACGAAGTTGTTGAAGTTGTTCCTAGTGTTACAGGTATACCCAAAGCTTATCCGACCGTTCGTAACCATCCCCATAACCAAATTATTGGAGATATTGGTGTGGGTGTTCGAACGAGATCGAGAATTGAAGAATTCTCTCATTGCGCATTTGTCTCTACCATTGAGCCAAAGAACATCCAAGAAGCTTGTGAGGATAGCTCTTGGATAATGGCAATGGAAGAAGAACTAATGCAATTCGAGAGAAACGAAGTTTGGGAACTCGTACCTCTTTCGAGTGGTCACCAAGTCATTGGGACCAAATGGATCTTCAAGAACAAGACGGATGAAAACGAGGTAATCACACGGAACAAAGCAAGGTTAGTAGCTCAAGGCTACCGGCAAGAGGAAGGTATTGATTTTGAAGAATCCTTTGCCCCCGTAGCTAGATTAGAAGCTATTAGGTTGCTTTTATCTTTTGCATCCCATAAGAATTTTAAACTATTTCAAATGGATGTTAAAAGTGCATTTTTAAATGGGTTTGTCAATGAAGAAGTTTATGTTTCATAACCTCCCGGTTTTATTCATGAAAAATTTCCAAACCATGTTTTCAAACTTAAGAAAGAATTGTATGGGTTGAGACAAGTTCCTAGAGCTTGGTATGATCGACTTAAGACCTTTCTTTTGAATTTAGGTTTTAAAATGGGAGAAGTTGATTCCACACTCTTCATTAAAGATTATGAAAATAACATTTTTTGATTCAAGTTTATGTAGATGATATTATTTTCGGTTCTACTAACTTTAATCTTTGTCAAGAATTTTCCATGTCTATGCAGGACAAGTTTGAGATGAGCCACATGGGAGAGCTCACCTACTTCCTTGGATTGCAAATTCGACAAATGGAGAATGGCACATTCATACATCAGACAAAGTACACAGGGGAGCTTATTAAGCGATTCTGGATGGAATCGTCTTCGAGCAAAAGGACTCCCATGAGTACTACTACTCATCTACACAAGGATGAAAGCGAAAAAGATGTAGATGTTCGTCTATATCGAGGTATGATCGGTAGCTTACTTTACTTAACCGCTAGTAGGCCCGATATCATGTTTTTCCGTATGCCTTTGTGCTAGATATCAAGCAAGACCTAAGGTGTCACACTTGATTGCGGTTAAACGAATATTTCGTTATCTCAAACAATCTCTTGATTATGGGTTACTTTACCCTAAATCTAGCACATATGAGTTAATCTCATATAGTGATGCCGACTTTGCTGGATGCAAGTCCGACAGGAAAAGTACTAGTGGCACTTGCCATTTCTTAGGAAATTCCTTAGTTTCTTGGTTTTCTAAGAAACAGAATTTGGTGTCATTGTCCACGACTGAAGCGGAATATATTGACGCGGGTCTTGCATGTGCACAAGTTCTTTGGATGAGACACACACTTAGTGACTATGGTGTCAATTGTGATACTTGCCCTATCATGGTTGATAATCAAAGTGCTATTTGTCTTTCCAAGAATCCGGTACACCACTCCCGTACCAAACACATAGACGTGAGACACCATTTTATAAATGATCATGTAGATAAGAAGGACATCATCTTAGAGTACATTGAAACCCAAAAACAAATTGCTGATATCTTCACTAAACCTCTTAAAGAAAATTCATTTGTGAGGTTGCGTGGAGAATTGGGAATTATGGGTGAATCTGAAATCTAGAAGCTCAAACCTTCTGGTTATAACTCCTTTTTGAGCTCATATCATTTTGTTGCCTATCTTCATGTGCTTTATTATATTATGAGATTAAGAAAGGCAATTGTGACTTAATTGAGTTCATGAGTCTTGAGATTGAGTGGAGTGATTCGTGTTTCAATGTATTTATTGTTTTTATAATGTTTTTACGATGTATTTGTGATTAGAGTATAGGTCCTAGGGTGAGTGTTCTTATTCTCTGGAATTCTATCTCACTGTGCACTTTTGGACCAGGACAGACGACTGTATTTCCTTCGATAGTTGACTGCCCTACTCTTTCTCCTCAGTCTGAGAATTGGTATCTTTCGCACAGCCGACTGATGACTATTTTACAGTCGACTGTTAGTTTAACAGGCGACTGCATTTTAGTCATCAGGCGACTGTTACATCTGTCGAATTTTTACAGTGTTCTCTATTATTTTGATGAACTGTATTAATTCTTGGCCAGCCGACTGTTGAGTATATGCCAGTCGACTGTCCAATGGAAAGGCGACTGCATGTTACTTACCAGTCGACTGCACCTCTCTCTGAGCTTTATTTTTATCACTTCAACCAGTCGACTGACTTCTGTTCATCAGTCGACTGTCTTCTGTTGTGTCGGTTCAAGTGATTTGATCCGAGCCATCGATTCCTTGATCCAACGGCTCAGATTCATTCCCCAAATTTTATATTTTAGAATGCGCGATCACTTTTCCACGTCAACTCTCTCTCATCCGATTCGAACGTTCGTCTTCCCGCTCGATCTCTCCACCAAAACCGTCGATCTGCTTCTCTTGGTCGACCATAGATCATGTGCTATCATTGTCGTCGATCTCCTTCTCCCCGTTCGTTGTTGCTTCTATACTTGGTTTGCCTCTCTCTCACTAGCCCTTCGTTCGAATTTCTTTGCATTGTTTCTCCTTCTCTCGTTTCCATGGCTCCCAAACCGAAGGGAAAAGAGAAGATTGTTGCTCCTAAACGACCTAGGGCACCCAAGAAACCTATAGCCAAGAAGAAAGAACCCTACAAAGCCCGAACCAAGCAAGCCGAGTCACCCGTGCTTTCTTCTTTGTAGGGTTACTCACCTTTAGCTTCTTCTAGCGATGCTCAGCCCCTGATCAAGCGTCAGCGGAAGCGCATTGATCTTGCCATCAATGAGCCTGTTGCTGACACTCCCCATCAGTCCCCTTCAGTGTCGAGTTCTTCTGAAGAGACTCCTGCCGTACCCCCCCTTGATCCCCTAGTTCCCATTTGCCGAGACGATCTTTGTATGGCAAAATGTCACTCTCTTCTAGGGATCATCCTTCTTAGGGAGCGGTACATTTCTTTCCCCGCCTTCACTACTGAGAGGCTTTCTGACATTCTTTCTGCTACTCACCTAGCCGACCTTTTTCTCTTCTCTCAGAGCGAGTCCCCCAGAGCCTATCCATTTCTGGTGAAGCTCTTCTATGCGAACCACGTTCGCGACGAGTATTCATCTACCGGCATCCTCGATACTGTCGTTCAGGGAACCCACATTCATATCACTCCCTCTCTCTTAGGGACTATTCTTAGGATTCCCTCTGTTGGTTCCCTTCCCACTGATATCTGCATCTCTGAGATTGACGATCTTGACCAGTCTGTCCTCCGGGATATGTTTCGAGAGGTACCTTTAGCTCTTGATTCAGGTGTCAGATCATCTATGTTCTCTGCGAGAGGTTGGGCTGTTCACCTAGTGGTGAAGTCCAACATCCTACCGAGGTATGGATCATCTGACCAGCCGTCTCAGAATATCCTGAAGTGTATGTATGCTATTTTCTCTGGCATGCCCGTGAACTAGGCCGGTGTCCTCCTTGTTAGGATGGACAAGGTTGAGTTCACGTCCTCCTCATCTCACATTCCTTACGGTGGTCTTCTAACTCGTGTCTTCCGTCGTTTTGGTGTTGACTTGACTCGTTACGAGCCCATGCCCTTTGGTCCTCTTCTCGACGCATCTGCAAAGTCAAAATCTTCTTCGGTTCTACAGACTGCCTCGAAGAAGAGGAAATCTACTTCAGCTCCGTCCTCATCCACTGTTCCTCCAGCTGATCTGCCATCCACCTCTGCTCCACCATCGCGTGATATTCTTTTGGAGATGGTCTCTGGTATTTACAGATTGCTTTCCCTCTTTTTCCTCCATCAGGGAATACCCTTCCCTGAGGATCTGAGACAGTTTGTTCCCCAGCTTCATGTGCCTCCTCAGCCCACTGATGACGTTGAGCCTCCTGGTGTAGCTTCTACTCAGGATGTTGCTACTGTTGCTGCTACTACTACTGCTGCTCCTTCTGAACCTCCTCCAGAGGATACTCCTGTTGTCACAAAGCCTGCTTCTTCTTCTGCAGCCCCTGGAGACGCTCACTCGTAGATAGGTGTTTGGGTCGTGTTAGTTTGGTGATGATTTTGTTTGTGATGGATGATGTTGTCAGTGACTCTTTATATATATGATGATGTACCTTGCTGTTGTCAAGATGATGTATTTTTTTGTCTTGATCATGCTGAAACTTTTTGTGATGGCCATGTAGATGATCATCCGTTGATGTACTCATTTTCTATATATCTTTATATGATGTTGATGTTTATCTTGTGTCACACTATGCTATACTGTTTATCTTATCTGTGTGATGTATGATATGTTGTCTCCATGTATAATATACTCTCTTTGATGTGCTTTTGAGACAATATATGGATGTGATATTGGTTATTTCATACTATCTCTGATGTGATGAAATTTTTGAAATTATTTTCATTTCGCATATCTAAAATGTTGATATTGGACTTCAATTCCATTACTCACATGTGTATATGATGTGATTTTATGAGTTTTGATTCGATATATCTTTATACTCCTTGATTGTTGTTAGTTCGTATTTAGCACTATTATTGTTGTTGTTATTTGCTCCCACCTTTTTGGATAATGCCATAGGGGGAGAGAAATAAACATACAAGATTCATAATGGATGTGCTAAGTATGTTCTAACGCTTGAATCTAAGATTTACGTTGCCTTAGATTCAGGGGGAGTAAGATTACAATGAATAGATTTCTTGAATTGAATTCATTCATATCTCACTCATTTGCTTCAATTGTTATGTAGATGCTCTAATATTTATTGACTAACTTGATTGGCATCTATGTAGGGGGAGTAAGTTTTCATTGCGCCCAATTATTTATCTTTTTGTATATGCTTGTTTTTCATCATCAAAAAGGGGGAAAATGTTGAGTATTGGACTTCTCCCTACTTGGTGTTAATGATGAGCAAACATAATTACTTTGACTAATCCCCTATTTTGCAGTTAATCCATTGCCTAAGCTAATTATAAAGATCAACTAGCAATGGATGACTCACTAACATCATTGAAGGCAAATGACACGAATTGGATGGTCGTAGATTGATGATTGAAGCTCCGTAAAGACTTCAAGCTCATACGATGGAAAGAAGAGATTATTTGTCAATGTAATTTTTCTTTTATCTCTTCTAGTATGTAGCTTAGAAGTAGAACTTTGATGGAGCACTCACACGCATCTACATTCTGTCATAAGACTTCATTAGATCAATTGTCCTTTGATTCCAATTCAATTCTTTATTGTTTTTGCTAGGATTATTTATAACAGTCGACTGTTGAACAGTTTACAGTCGCCTGTCTCAAAAACAGTCGGCTGTGTTTTGTTCTACAGTCGACTGTTATGCACAGACTATTACAATATGCATATGCATATCTTTGCAGTCTTTTTCGTTCTCAAAGCGGAAGTAAAAGAATCCATTTTCCTTTGAAAAGCCCTCCCTTCAGTTTCCAAAGGTGCTCTGTCCATACCTTTATTTGCCCATAGTACGGAACATCTCCTAAGACGTAGCCCACAAGAGTGTTGCTCCAACGAGCAGCTCCAATCTCTACTAGCGACGTTGATACCCTCACCTTAGGGACTCCATCTTCACCCATCTTCTGCGGATGAGTGACATTACCAAAGGGTTGGGATATTTACGACGAGTCGTGCAAATATCCACCTAGGACCTCTTCCCAGCTTCAGAACTAATACGAATTTCAGATGAGGGTCTAAATGGCATTTTAGCAAATACCTTGGAAGCATCCAAGGTTGATGGCACAAGCACGGGAAATTTCTGATGTGGCCCATATGAATTTGATCTCTAACAATGCCCAAACAATGGAAGCTGATCAGTTAGCTTTCTCCCCCCGCCTCGCTAATTTCCTTTGGCCTCCTCTGGTCTACCAATGTTGATATAGGAATAGCCTTTCTTCTTCCTTCCATACTCCACTCTCTTCCAAACCTCCCTTGAGGATCGAGAATCTTCAGATCTGAGAATTGGGTTCTTCTTTAAAGTTTCCATGGAAATAGATCCATGTGTGATCTCCGAGACTCCATCAGAATACTAATCAGTCACCGCCTTAGGGATCACACCATTATCACTATCGGAGGTCTCCTTGAGGACGCCGAAGCTCGCCTTGAGGACACCGGAGTCATTCACTGTGACGCCGACCGCTCTCTTCCTCGAGTCACCAGGGTCGCCCAAATCGCCCTCTTCGAATATTACACTCACCATTTTTTATTGTCTATATATATATATATATGTATGTGTGTGTGTGTGTGTGTGTGTGTGTGTATGTATGTATGTATGTATATGTACTAGAAATTGCATGTGCACTTGGTGCCCGGAGCAAAAATAACCGCCAACGAACACGGCCGCAATGCATGCGCGGAACCGGGAAGGGGCGAAAAGCATTGGTGTGCGTGTCGGCATCGTCGGATGGTAAAAGGGGAGCGAATGCACGGACACCCCAAAAACTAACCCACACAGTCAGGATGCGGGACCCACACTGGATTTTTCGATAAGTGCAAAAACCGGTGAAAATGAGAAGGGTGGTTATAAGTGAGTGTATTGTCTTAGGTTTTTGGTTTTTTATTGGGTGTGTGATTTTGGTTGTTTTGGGTTTGCGTGTGTTTTGGTGGGTTGGGTGGGGTTTTGGGTTTTTTGGGTTTCGGGTTTAAGGAGGCTGTCCCATGTAGCGATGTGACATTGCCACATGGGACAAATTCAAAAACATCCCTCAATCGTAATAAGGATGTATATATGTATGTATGTATGTATGTGTGTGTGTATGTATCTACATGCATCCATGCCTCACCACTTATATACACATACAATGAGCCTCACCACTTATATACGCATACAATGAGATGTACCTAGTTTGTGTACATCCTCATACAAACATGTATACAAGTACACTACACACACACACACACATAGTTGTGTATCTATATATATACTACACATAACCACATTCAACACCCATGTATACACAAACAGATAAGCATATAACATATATGCATACCCATATCTACAGTCCAATCTACAATCCACATGCACATCCAATACATGTTATACACACATATTAGTATTTCATACTTAGAGGTATTACATCTTGCTTCTACATGGCATTGGGAAGAATTCCTCTTCTTGGTCGTGAGTGCCTCTTCTGAGAGCATAAATCTCTCTACCCTGCTAAGCAGATGTTCAAGGTTACTAGGCGGGAATTGATGTATAGACTTCAACAAATCTTCACTATGAATTCCTTGAGTGAGAGCTGTGATGAATGTATCATCAGTCATCAGTGGCACCCTTGATGTGCAGCCTTTCATTATTGAAGCATTTGACAAAGTCTCACATTGTTTCCCTCTCCCCCCTGCTCCAGAGTGAACAGGTAAGCTGGTTTTCGCTTTTGCCTTCAAAGGACCCAATACTACAATTGGGTAATCCGTTGTACCACTCATCTGTTGCCTTGGTCAAAGTGGTGTGGAAGTCATGACATAGGTATGGCTTGTCAGCTCCGTGTAGTTACATCAAGTTTTGGTATCTGTAGACATGCTCCTATGGATCGCATGTACTGTCGTACAGCTTCAGAGGTGGTACCTTGAACTATGGCAGCCAAGGAGCCAAAGTGATGTTCTCCTACAAAGGAGTTTGTCTGCGAGGAGCAGGGATGACTGTAAGTTGTTCTACCTCTCGACAGTGAGTCTGTTGGTAGGTTGAGCCACTGGAAGAATTGACATGGCTCTCTCTCAAGCGATTGGGAGAGTTCTAAAGAGGAGGACTTCCCTCATGACCCTTTCATTTTTGCCATGTCGTGGGCCTCGTAGGGATACGGTTGTGATCTTAGGTGCGATGATCTCTTGCTTATTCCATACCGCCATGAGTAGCTCACGCGTTGTTGGAGGGCCCCAGGCCTAATGGTTACTCGGATGAATGGTTATTGTTGCCCTTCCTTTGGTTGCTGTGACCTCCATCGTTATTACCGACTTCGGTTCGTCATCGAGATGTAGGAGTGGTATTGAGCAATGGGTTGACCTGTCGATCAGGGTTTTGCTCCCCAGCCCTCTGGCTTCTTGGCATAGACCGTGCACCTGCAGGGACTTACGCTGGGTTGGGGGGTAGCTACGCCGCAGCCACCTAAAGTGGTTACTGGATGATTTTCTTGATGGCGGCAGTTGATGCTGTAAGGTTAGCATTGATTGAATCGGTGAATTTTTCAAAATGCTCTTTCGAAACCAGTTGTGTGACTGGTCCTCCTTTCGATGAAGATCGGTCATCATCTTCAATGTTCAAGGCATCTTCGTTTATGCCGAGGATCGGACTAGTGTTGTTAGGTTCAGTCGACATGGCTTTAGCCTTGGGATGTTGACCGATTATATTTCATGTTTCCCACAAACGGTACCAACTGTTAACGGATGGGTTTTGGCCAACCGTAAAATGGGCTGACTTGGATGTCTCTGACGTTTACAGTAGGGTGGGACCTACGGTGGACGAAACCCAGGTCGTAGAGCATGAAGCTTCGAGCTACTGTGCTGGATTCGACCTATCTCAGGGTCGTAGATGACGACCCTTTGACCTTCACACTGGGTCAAACCTCGATCGATCTGCAACACAGACAGTCGTTAGGGGGGTTGGATCTGGGTTTCGACCCAAATCCCCTTCGATGCTTAAGTTAGTATCCACTTAAGATGGCTCGGGGCTGTCAAGATCAACCCAAGGAAGATCGTCTTAATCTAGTCATGCCGAGCTTTTGGAGGAAGAAATATGAAGGTGAAAAATCAGAGAAATGTTGTCAAAGTACCTAGTATTCAATAACTCTAGAGTGTGTCCTCATCTTGTTGAAGTTTCCACTATTTATAACCATTGGCGTCTTCTCAGTACCATTGGAGAATAATGGCTTGCCCATTATGATGGACGATCATCCATGAAGGATAAGCATAATCGTTGTACACTCATCCAACTATTAGTGAGCCCATTATTAACCGTCTCCTTAAGTTTCGAAAGCTCACCGGGAAAATTGTGTCTGGGCTTTGACCACATAAATGACTAATCTTTCACATGGGCTTCTCAGTCTTGATGGGTTATAGCTTCACCTTTGTGGGCTTTACCAGCTAATTTGAAATATGTCTTTTCTCCTTTGGGGGCCGGCCCAATGATGTAACAGGTTTGATCAATTATCAAATCACCCTAGTGTTTACCTATGTTTGGTGCTTTAGAATATGTATAACAACATGGAAAAAAATTTCTTTTGTGTTTTTGGTATTAATAGTGAATGAAATTTATTACGCTATCGCATATATACATTAAACTTGTATATATGTGCGTGTACTATCAAAAAATGAAATTTTCTATACTGACATCACAAAAAACTCATTAACACTATATTATTTGTGATTTTTAAAGGTTATTGCAGATGGTCTAAAACCCCCAAAACCCCAAACCTCAAATATAAATGAACCATGAGGAATTTAACCTTTGATCGGCACTTTACACAAGTTTTATTATTGTTAAACCATTTAATTTGTAATAATAGGTCAGAGAGTCCAATAATGTTGGATTCACTTAATTTGACATGAGCTACTGGTATTTCTCCTACCACTTCTAAGGTAGATGTTACATAAACTCGAAGACAACGTGCTGTTATAGCTTATTTTCCCTTTGTTGCTCCTGGAGGAGTATTGCTCATCTAGTTGCCGCTACTCTTTCTACAAAGCAAGCTCCACTAATTGCATCTCTAGCTTCTCAACATCATGATCGTGTTATCTATGTCGATGCCTTGCACCAATATGCATTGATGTTACCCATTGTCCTCCTATAGACACTCCATATACGGATCCATGATTTATTGTCGATCTCTCTTTTTGGGTCTAAATAACTTCTTAAGGAGATGGTTTTCTTTTGCATGTGGTAGGATAAGTGGAGTCATCAATTTCCCCTAAGACCAATGTGCATCCTTTTCATATGACTTCTTTAGGGCATCATGCAAATGTCATACATTGAGCATATGCATATATGAATTTATAATTCACTAGTTAAATAAAAAAAATTAGTTGCACATAATTGAATTGAAAATCCTTTACCATCAAATTATTGTTCGTCTTCTTCTTTTCTTTTCTTTACTTAGGACCGAATAGGTAAGTGTACGGATGAGGAGATGTGGTAGCCTAGGCTTCCTTTAAAATTAAACCAAGTGTTTATGGTAAATAATGATTGCGTAAAAAGATAAATTGCCTATAGAAAAACAAGATATTTAATATTCTACCTCCATCTCGAGTTTGTACTCGTGATAGGTGAAACTCAAGGAGCCCCTGATTTGGTCATAGTCTTTAGAAAAGTAGCTCGCGCTATTAATTGATAGGGGAATGTATGCCCTTAAGAAAATTATTATAATTGTAATAGACACATCTTTGATTTTTATCATACTCCACACCTACACTCAAGAAATCATTAGTATCTAATATGTTTTTTCATCATTGAAACACACATGAAATGACTCAATATTCAACACAAACAACCTGAAATTTGGCTCTCCTTTGTACATAATAATATGTTCAGCACCTATTAACCATAGATTAAATTTCCATACTCAGATAAGCACATAACCAATAAAATTAATAGGTATAATTATACCCCTAAGTAAGGCAATATGGAAAATGGACCATATGCAATAAAATACCTCAGTGTTAGGTTTTGGGTTATCTGCCTTGGTTGCAGTCTTAGTGGCAGAGAAGTGATAGGTAGGCATGGCTCAATCTTAAATAAGGCATCTATCTCGATTGCAGTGATGGAAGACTGGTTAATATGGGTTAGGCATGGGTTGATCATTGGAGAGAGGGGGATTGATAGAAAGGATAGAGAGACAGGGATAAGAGAGGCATATGACAATAGATCAAAGGGTGGCTGTCTAAGATAAGGGGAACATGGCCAGTGGCACGGCTAGTATTGGACCAGTACTGCAATAGGGGGATATGAGATGTGGGAGTTAAGTGGAGAATGACTGCTTGAGGGCAGTGAATTTTATCAAGGGGAGCAAGGCCAATGTTGCTAGCGACGGATCAGTGTAGTATAAGGGGAAAGAGAGAGGGTGATGGATGTAGGAGATAGGTGAAGGATAAATCTGTAAGTTTACTATACTAAGAATCCTAATCTAATTAGAAAAGTAGAAGCAATGAAACTTAAAAATTTTCCTTGCATAACTATCTCAAGATCTATAAATAATATTAATAAATGCTAATAATAAAAAATCATAAATCATACACTTGCATAGATAGTCTTAAGAGAAATCCATAACCTAAATGTTGATGACGAAGACATTAAAGATTCACTCACCAACTAGTATGATAGTAGTTTTACAGTGATGATGAAACTCACCATGTTCCATAATATTAATTGTAGAACTCAAATTCAGTCCTAAGCATTGCTAACACATAAGAGAAAGAAAAAAAAGAAAACTTTTTTATTCTGTGAGACTTGACCTTTGCGTTAGAGCCAAAGATATCAAGTTATTCAATTCTTTAAAAGATGTGATGTATTGGTTTGAGTGGTAAAGGATAGGCCTATTTAAAGTACTAACACATCTTAATTTCTCTTATCACAACCAATGTTTGACTAAAACAATATTTCTAAATAAACAAGTATAACTAATCATGAGTCATAGATGAGTCATGTATAAGTCATGTTTGAGTTATGATCTAACATTTATACTATAACCTAAAAGAACTTGACCCAAAACACCTAACTACTGAACCAGACCAGTGTAGGTAGCTTAACCTTGGTTGTCGGTCGCTAGTAGCTGGTTAGTTTAGCTGCTGGCCTAACTTGACTGGTCATTGGTAACATGTTTGCCATAGATAGTTTTGAGTATTCGATACCCCGATACATGTTTTGATAGTGGTCTAATGAATTATTGAGTATAACTGAATAAATTAGACCAAGTAATTTTGCTCAAGATTTTCTTAAGAATTGAAGATAGTGATATCATAGTAAAGCTTAAGGCATATGAAGAAAAAACACTTAAGGTTAGGAGTGAGCTAAACAAAGCAATGGACCAAATAGAGCTAAGTAAGGAGCTCAAAGAGCCAAAGATACATACATCTCGGTGTTCAATGCAATAAGTTATTTTTGATGTAATTTTGTATTCCTGGCATTAGTATGTTAAAGCCTTGCTAAAAGCTCACACACAGAGAAACATCTTAAAGATAGTTTAAAAATATTTTAAAATGATTAGAATAGCTTTAGAGCCCATATCAAATCTATCATAGCCAGGAGTCGACGTCACTGTACATAATAGTCGACTACCAAAGCATTCTGTGGCTCGAGTGACTTACTGGCACATCCAGTAATCGACTGCTGCTCATTGAGTAGTTGACTACTGTAGCCAGTAGTCGACTACTCAGTAAACAATAGTCGATTACTTAGGCCAGCTCAGCCTACAATGGTCGGATTTTTGTCCTTTTTTCTGACCGTTGGAGGGACATTATAGTCAACATTTTGGACCCATATTTACTCTATAAATATGGGTTGTTGCTAAAGTAATAGATAACATTATTGATCATATTTCTTAAGTGAAAAAGAGTTTTTAATAGAAAATCTTCCAAGCAAAAATCTCCTGTTTCTTTGGCCTATGTTTTAAAGATTTCTTAAATCCTTTTAGCCAAAGTTTTCTTGATCTCAAAAGCATTCATTTTCAACATCTATTAGAGAATAACACTATAGCTACTACACATACACAAGCTTCAAGGCAAGGCTATAGGTAAAAGTGTATCTTTACTTTGTAAGTGAAAACCCTCAAGTGTTGTGTAACGATCTGTATTTTTAGCTATGCTGTAATCAAGCTTTAAATGATATGTCTATTATTATTTTTAGTTATGTTTATATTATTATTATTATTATTTTAAGTTAAATAGTTATAATTCAGATATGATTTTTATTAAATTCAAATTTAAAAGTTTAAAATATCAAATTCAAATCTCTTTAAAACTTTCTATTATTTCCTAATAAAACCCTAATAAAACATATAGCAAATTAGGATACATTTTCTCTCATAAAATCTCATTATTCACCCATGATTATTGTTTTAATTCAAAAATTTTCCTTATTTTCATCTTGGCATTTAACCTCTACAATTATTTGCAATTATTTCTTTGTTCTTACCATTTTTCCTCCTTCCAATACCCTAACCCAACCCTAACTTAAACACTCATGCATACAACCCCCTCTACAAAAAAAAAAGCCCCAAAACCCTACCCTACTCTCAAACAAGCCGCAGCCCCTTCCCCTTCTCTCTCCCTCACCTCCGGTGGCCCCCACGTCGTCACAGTCACCGCATATAGCGCGACCCCCCCGACCTCCTCCTCCTATCGAACCCACCTTCCCTCCATCGCAGCCCTCATCACCGCCTACCAGTCGCTCTCCTTCCCTCCAACCCACAACACCATCGAACCCACCTCCTCAGCCACCCCTGCACTGCCTTGTCCGGTGCCACCTTTCACTGCAGCACACACAAGACCCGCCCAGCACCACCTCTCTCCGGCGACAACCCCAAGCAGCCAACCAGTGGCCCTCACCCCTCCTATACCTCCTCCCTTACACCGTATCGCTCACCACAGCCGCCACCTCTTCCCCTCTCCACTACAAACTCCGGCACCGTTTGCTGAATCCCTCGAATCACTACCAACCCACAACCACCCTTCGACAGCCCCGCAACCCCGTCCTCCTCCTTCCAAAACAGCATCCACCCCTCGAAGCCACGGCCAGCACTGCACTGTCACTCGTCGACACCCTGGACTCACTGCCACTGCCACCTGCAGCTCCGCTGCCGCAGTCGCCATCCCTTCCGTCGCCAACCAAGCCGATGCCCATCACCTGCATACAAACAAGTGAGTTGTTTTTAATATAAGTTACTATATTATGTTAAACAGTATATATAGGTTAATATGTTGGTAATAGGTTAGTTTATAGTATAAGTTAGTTATATATGTTAACATGTATATAAATGTATATATTAGTTTAAATATAATCAGTATGTATATATATATATTAGTATGAACAGTAAATGGCTTACATAATCAGTATTATATAAAAGGGATTTTAATATTACTGTATTGGTTAAGTGCTTTTAACTTAATATCAATAATCTGTTGACGCAGTAATATTCGTGCTTTTCCTACAATCACAACGACACCAAAATCATCAAAATCAGGCAAAAATTCATTTTTCTACATGCGTTTAAATATCGTTCATGTAAATAGAGCTGTTATACCATGTTTCACCCTCATGCGAACTGATATGTTAGAATTCCAAGTTTCGTAACATTATGAATTGCAAAACACTGCTGGACATATATGAAACTCTTCAATAACTTGAACATCATAAATATTGCGGGCCGGTTTGACTGAATCTGGCTCGTGGGCCAGATTAGTACACGTGGGTGGGGTTGGGTTCACGAGCACTAGTCGGAAGTAAACAGGTCACCTTCGATGGCACGAGAAGGTAGATTCACTTGCTATTCGCCTAACGACGTGAACCTTAGTCACTGGTTAGATACACTTATGAATATCTTAAAACTGCTATCTTAAAATGTTAGACATGTAAAACTGTTACTGCATTCACTTATAATAGAACTGCCATGCTAAAGTTATTTCTGTTCATACTGCTTAGAAATTGTAATTGTTCCATTATTCATAATGATTTAACTGCCATGTAAACTATTTTTGAAAACCTTTTCGAGGGTCCCTTTCATACTTATTGCTTGCCAAGGACCCTTGCTGACACACATTTCTATGTTGTTTGAAATGTCTGTCAAGTCAAGAGACATGTTACATTAGGATGAGCTGCTTGAGAAGACTGACCCCACTGGACCAGGTGTACGCTAATTCAGGAGTTTTCCCTACTGAGGACTAGTTACTAGGCTTCACCTGCTGCTGCTTGGGATTTCTTTTACTGCACTTTTGTAGGGTATGTACCCATTTTGTAGAACTCTTTTATTTGTTTGGCCATGCTGGGCCATGTTAATTTTGTGTAACTTTTTCTGGACCTTGCTCTAAATTCATAGTTATTCTGTTGTTCTAAAAAGCATGCAAGTTCCTGCGTATGGTTTTTATTCACATACACTTATTGGGTTTGATCTTCACCGCTTAAGCCCATGCGGACCCGCTCGCGTCCTCGCTCCCAAGTATAATGGGAAGCAGGACGTGATAGGTTTTTGTGGTGGCCCATGCAGGTCGTGCATTATGCAAAAATTCATAACAATAGGAATACTATCATTAGCCAAAACGTCTTGATTTACCTCGTGCACAAACTTTACCTGAGTTTCTTGTCTTAGTATGGCTGGGAGACCCAACACCAAGATTTAGTTAGACACCATTAATAAGATTTAGTTATTTTTATCTTAGGTGTCATCTTAATGGCTCTACATCGAGCTATGTATTTGATACCGGAGCTTCATTATATATCTTATCTCGGAAATTCATGGTCAAACACTCGATTCCCATATACACACTTCCCAAAAGTTGGAATATTACTGCTGGGAGTGGCGTGGTGAGGGTTTCCTTGGGATGTAAATCATGTCCTTTGGTGATATGCGGACATAAGTTATATGTAGACTTCATGGTCCTCGACACGCCCAACTTTGATGCTATGCTCGGCATCGATTGGTTAGGAACCTTCTATGCTACTATCGACTGTCACAAGAAGAAAGTAGTATTTGAGATCCCCGATCATCCGGTGTTCGATTTCATCAGTTGAAGTCGTTCGGTCGGGCCTATCAAATTTCGGGCCCAGCTGAACGAAGTGATCATCGCATCTATGCAAGTAGAACCTGAGAAGCCCGCAGTGGTTCGAGGCTTCGAGGATGTATTTCTGAAGGATATTTCTGGGTTTCCACTTAATCGAGCTCTGGAATTCAGCATCGACCTTATGTCGAATACTCAACCGATCTCAAAGGCACCTTACCGTATGGCTCCTGCAGAACTTGAAGAGCTACAGAAGCAATTGGACGACCTGCTGCAGAAAGGATTCATCCATCCCAGCGTATCTCCCTGGGGTTCTCCTGTTCTGTTGGTCAAGAAGAAGGACGGATCGAGAAGGATATGAGTGGATTATCGGGAGCTAAACAAAGTCTGTAAAGAATAAGTACCCGTTACCTTCCATCAATGACATCTTCGATCAACTCGGCGGATCACGAGTTTTCTCGAAGTTGGATCTCCGGAGTGAATACCATCAGGTGAAGGTCAAGAATGAAGACATCTACAAGATGGCTTTTCGGACCAAGTATGGACACTACGAGTTCGTTTTCATGCCGTTCGATGTGACCAATATTCCTGCAGTAGTCATTAATCTCATGAATCTCATATTCTACTAGTTTCTGGATAAATTTGTAGTGATATTCATTGATGATATATTGGTCTATTCGAATAGAGAGGAGGAGCATGCCGAGCATCTGTGGATTGTTTTGGAGAAGCTTCGCCGTCATCAGTTGTATGCCAAGTACAGCAAGTGTGAGTTCTGGTTGAACCGAATTGCATTCCTTGGACATGTGGTATTGGGCGAAGGTATCTCGGTCGACCCAGAGAAGGTTGCATCTGTCAGTAATTGGCCTACCTTTCGATCGACATCCAACATCAGGTGTTTCCTAGGATTGGCGGTTTACTATCGTCGATTCATTAAGGATGTTTTGAAGATAGCCGAGCCCATAACTCGATTGACGAGGAAGGACGTCAAGTTTATATGGTCAGACTCTTACGAGCATGCATTTGGGATATTAAAGGCCAGGCTGACGTCTTCACCAGTCCTGGCTATACCAGATAGGACTGGAGGATTTGAGATCTTCTGTGATGCATTGGGCAAAGGCCTTGGATGTGTCATGCACCAGCATGGTCATGTGGTCGCATATGCTGCTCGGCAATTGAAGGTTCACGAGAAGAATTATCCTACTCACGACTTGGAGCTAGCCGATGTCATCTTTGCCCTGAAGATTTGGAGAGATTTCTTACTAAGTAAGCGAGTGAAAATGTTCACTGATCATAAAAGTTTGAAGTACATTTTCACCCAGATGGAGTGAAATATGAGGTAGTGAAGATGGTTAAAGCTAATGGCCGATTACGACATCAACCTCCAGTATCATTCATGGAAGGTTAATGTCGTACCCAACGCTTTGAGTATACTTCCATCAGTCATGACTCTTACAGTTCAGTGGAGGCTACAACAAGATCTACATGAGATGAGCATAGAAGTTGTTTTATATGGAGTCACATCATCATTGATGAATATGCAGATTCAGTCGACGATTGTGGATCGGATCAAGTTGTTCAGTCTGGAGATGCAAAGCTGCAAAAGATCAGAGAGCAAGTTGAAGCTGGACTTCGGACGGATTTTCTCATTCATGAGGATGGTTCCCTAAGATACGATAGTAGGATATGCATATCTTTAAGTGATATTAGAGAAAAGCTGATGAATGAAGCTCATAGTTCTTCCTATTCCATTCATCCTGGCGGTATCATGATGTATCAGGACCTTCGTCTGAATTTTTGGTGGCATGGTATGAAGAGGAGATTTGTTCAAAGCGTCGTCAAGTGCCTTGTGTGTCAACAAGTGAAGGCTGACATCATCGCATTGCTGGATTGCTTCAACCTCTATCGATTTCGGAGTGGAAGTGGCAACACATCACCATGGACTTTATGACTGGACTACCTCAGAGCACCAAGCAAAATGATGCGATTTGGGTTATCATGGACCGATTAACCAAGTCTGCGCATTTCATACCCTTCCGAGTAGGACAATCTACGGCGATACTTGCGAAGAAGTATATGGAGGTAATTATCTTTCTCATACCATTATAACTTCCTTCTAGTATGTGTCGTGATGCGAACGATAATCGTGCAGGAGATTGTGCGATTGCATGGAGTACCAGTGAGCATCGTCTCCGACCGAGACATGAGATTCACATCCCAATTCTAGAAGAGTCTGCAGACAAATCTGGGTACCAGTCTGAGCTTCAGTACTGCATATCACCCGCAGAATGATGGACAGTCAGAGCGTACTATCCAGATATTGGAAGACATGTTGTGAGCTTGCATGCTGGATCTTAAATATTCGTGGGAGGATCACTTGCATTTAGTAGAGTTCGCCTACAACAACAGTTACCAAGCTAGCATTGGCATGACACCATTTACTGCACTTTATGGAAGGAAATGTCGATCTCCTCTGAGTTAGAATGGCGTTGGTGTTATAAAGCCGTTGGGACCAGAGATGATAGTCGAGGTTGTGGATGTAGTGCGTACCATCAGGGACAAGCTTCGTGTCGCACATGATCAGTACAAGTATTGGGATAATGCTAAACACCGTCCTTTGGAGTTTAAGACAGGAGATCATGTGTTCTTGAAGATATCCCCGAACCGAGGAGTGATTCGTTTTGGAAGGTGAGGCAAGCTCAGTCCGAGATTCATTGGACCTTTCGACATGCTAGAGCGAGTTGGAGAGGTAGCTTATCATCTAGCACTGCACCTTCATTATAGGGAGTACATGATGCTTTTCATGTATCCCAGTTGCATCGTTTTATCAGCGACCCTTCTCATGTTGTCGATTACTCGGAGATTATGATTTGACCGGACCTGACATATGAGCAACAACAGGTGCAGATCTTAGACCGACGCAGAAGACGATCCGGAACAAGGTCATCGAGCTCATGCGGGTGAAGTTATGTAATAACTCGCCTGGATAATCCACGTGGGAGCGAGAAGATGAAATACGAGAGCGTTATCCATATTTGTTCCCTGCTCCTTAGTTCATAAAAATTCCGAGGACGGAATTTTTCTTAAGGTGGATAGATTGTAACGATCTGTATTTTTAGCTATGCTGGAGTCAAGCTTTAATATGATATGTATATTATTATTTTTAGTTATGTTTATATTATTATTATTATTTTAAGTTAAATAGTTATAAATTCAGATATGATTTTTATTAAATTCAAATTTCAAAGTTTAAAATCTCAAATTCAAATCTCTTTAAAACTTTCTAATTATTTCCAAATAAAACCTATAGCAAATTAGGATATATTTTCTCACACAAAATCCCATTATTCACTCCATGATTATTGTTTTAATTCAAAAACTTTCCTAATTTTCATCTTGGCGTTTAACCTTTACCATTGTTTACAATTATTTCTTTGTTCTTACCATTCCTTCCTCCTTCCAAAACCATAACCCAACCCAAACTTAAACACTCACGCACACAACCCCATCTACAAAAACAACAAAGCCCCAAAACCTTACCCTACTCTCAAACAAGCCGCAGCCCCTTCCCCTTCTCTCTCCCTTACCTCCGGCGGCCCCCACGTCGCCATCGCTGCCACATACAGCACGACCCCCCGACCTCCTCCTCCCATCGAACCCACCTTCACTCCGTCGCAGCCCTCATCACCACCGACCAGCCTCTCTTCTTCCCTCCGACCCACAACACCATCGAACTCACCTCCTCAGGCGCCCTCGCACCTCCTTCTCCGATGCCACCTTCCACCCGCAGCACACATAAGACCCGCCCAGCACCACCTCTCTCCGGCGACAACCCTAAGCAGCTAACCTGTGGCCATCACCCCTCCTACACCTCCCCCTTTCGCCATGCCGCTCACCACAGCCGGCACCTCTTCCCCTCTCCCTTACAAACTCCGACGCCACCTGCAGACCCCCCGAACCATCACCAACATGTAACCTCCATCTGACAGCCCCGCAACCCCGTCCTCCTCCTCCCAAAACAGCCTCCACCCCTCGAAGCTGCAGCCAACACTACACTGTCGCCCTGGACTCGCTGCCATCGTCGCCTACAGCTCCGTTGCCGCAATCGCCATCCCTGCCGTTGCCAATCAAGCTGATGCCCATCAACTGCAAGCAAACATGTGAGTTGTTTTTAATATAAGTATATATAAGTTAATATGTTAGTATATAGGTTAGTTTATAGTATATGTTAGTTATATATGTTAACATTTATATAAATGTATATATTAGTTTAAATATAATCAGTATGTATATATATGTTAGTATGAACAGTAAATGGCTTACATAATCAGTATTATATAAAAGGGATTTTAATATTAATGTATTGGTTGAGCGCTTTGAACTTAAAATCACTAATCTGTTGAGGCAGTAATATTTACGCTTTCCCTACAATAACAACGACGCCAAAATCATCAAAATCAGGCAAGTGTGCATTTTTCTACATGCGTTTAAATATCGTTCATTTAAATAGTGCTGTTATACTATGTTTCACCCTCATGCGAATAGATATGTTAGAATTCAATGTTTCGTAACAATATGAATTGCAAAACACTGTTGGACATATATGAAACTCTTGAATAACTTGAAAAATATAAATATTACGAGCCGATTTGGTTATCATGTGGGTCGGTTTGGCTAGTCTGGCTCGTGTTCCAGTATCATAAATCATGTGGGCGGGGTTGGTTGAAGCTGGCTCGTGGTCCAGATAAGTATACGTGAGTGGGGTTGTGTTAGCGGGCACTAGTCGAAAGTAAACGGGTCACCTTCGAGGGTACGAGAAGGTAGATTCACTTGCTATTCGCCTAACGACGTGAACCTTAGTCACTGGTTAGATACACAAACGAATATCTTGAAAACTGCTATCTTAAAATGTAAGACATGTAAAACTATTATTGCTTTTACTTATAATAGAACTGCCATGCTAAAGTTATTTCTGTTTATAATGCTTAGAAATTGTAATTGTTCCATTATTCATAATGCTTTAACTGCCACGTAAGCTATTTTTGAAAACCTTGCCGAGGGTCCCTTTCATATTTATTGCTTGCCATGGACCCTTGCTGACATACATTTCTATGTTGTTTGAAATGTATGTCAGGTCACGAGACAGGTTACCTAGAGGACGATCTGCTTGAGGAGACTGACTCACTGGACCAGGTGTATGCTGATTCAAGAGTTCTCCCTACTGAGGACTAGTTGTTGGCTTCACCTTCTGCTGCTTGGGATGTCTTTTATTGCACTTTTGTAGGGTGTGTACCTATTTTGTAGAACTATGTTATTTGTTTGGCCATCCTGGGACATGTTAATTTTGTGTAGCATTTTCTGGACGTTGGCTCTAAATTCATAGTTATTCTGTTGTTCTTAAAAGCATGCAAGTTCCTACGTATGGTTTTTATTCACAGACGCTTATTGGGTTTGAGCTTCACCGCTTCAGCCCACGCGGACATGCTCGCATCCTCGCTCCCAACTATAATGGAAAGTGGGGCGTGACAGGTTGGGTGGTAAATTTTTTCTCTTGGGAAAAGAAGTTTTGTTTGAAAATCCTCTTGGAATGACGTGTTGTACTAATTGACCAAATAGTGGAACTAGGCAAGTGGGAATTGGATGCTGGAGTAGGATACGTGGTATCCGAACCAGTATACATTTCTTGTTTGCATTTGTTCTCTATTTTCTCTATGTTGTGACTATCTCTTGCTTGTTTATTTGATCCAAGCATACTTTTAGCAAGTGATAGTTGTTGATTAAGTTGAATTTGGATAATTCCATTTGAAAAATTAGGTAGAATTTTTAGAGCCATTTTTATTATTTGAAAAACAACATCCACCCCTCCTCTAGTATTCTATTTTCCATCCACAGGGTCACAACAGATAGATGGTTGCATGGTCGAGCTATTGGTTTGGCTTGGCTAGCCGCTAGTAGTGGTACCGTGTAATCATTGATATTTCATGTGCATTGTTGGTGATGATCTTAGCATGCCTTAGTATATGCTTAGTTTTTGGTTAGGTCTGGGTGATAGTTTATTTGGTTTTTTGTTAGAACTAAGAGTTCGTAATACTTTATGAACATTTTGCTCCCATATCGCAACTCTATGTGATGAATTCTTCTTATAGCTAAATTGCTCATAACCCCATATGATTACAAGACGAATGTATGTCTTGTTGGACATTTTGGTTTATTTCTACAATTCAAAGCCAACTTTAGTCCCACATTGGATGGGAGAACTCCCTTGGATGGGTATATAAGAGATTTCTTTCTTATGTGCTATTAGACTTGTATATGGGCTAGGAATAAGGGGTATCTCGCGGTCGCATGAGCCCAAACTAGAACCGAGCCCAAATCGGGTTGGGCCGAATGGAAAATGTGGGCGACGGATCAGGAAACCCTTAGAGTGTGTGTGATGGCGTCGTGCATGCGCATGGGGGTTCACGGGTGCGCGCGTAGAGTGCCCGAGTTTTGCCTCGTGATTTTTGTCCTTTTGTTTTAAAGGATTTAAAGGCGCATTATGGTTTTCCCAAAAACCATATTCTCTTTTAATGCGCTGTTTAATGTCTCAACAGCCATATCTGTTTTAATTTCACAACGGTCGTATTTTTACTGGCTGAATCATTATTTTCTATTAATTGCGGAATCCCAACAGTCTTTATATAAACTCAGCCTTTCAATAGTTCTAAAAGGCGAAAAATCGTTCTTCATCCACAAAATTATTCATAACTGATGTTTCTGTTTCATCTCGTCTCTGCTTCCACGCGAACAACTGCTCCTGTTCTGCAAATCCTTTGTTGTTCCCCTTCTTCTTCCTGTGAGATCGAAGCATTGTTGCTGCTCGCTGGAGCCTTGTATTGTGAGTGCACACTTACAAGGCCGTCGCCGTTGAATCCTGGAGGGTAGCCGCTGGACCAGACTTGCACCGAGTTCTCACTCTGAGGGGCGGAAATATACTCTTATGGACATCGCCTAATACACATCGGCTTACTGATAAGTCCATTCCTGTCTCTGAATTTTAATAGCTTTATCCTATTATCTCTAATTTTTACAACAATCTTAAGAGTAGTTATATGGATGCTGCTATTGTCACTGCTTAGTTTTTGCCTGCTATCTCGACCAATGCACGGTTCTCTGTTGGTTTCTTTAAAATATCGAGAGAAAAAAATCAATTTTTTATCACTCTTTATATATCATATGTTCATTGGGGGCTTTTTCCTTCCTAAACGAATTCAGATCTATCTCTTTTTATACTTACATGTTTTTTTAAATATACATAGATATGCTACTTTTAGTGTCTGGAAATGTATGCTTTACTCTGTGAAGAGTTAAGGGGTACGCTCAGATTGGGCCTTTCCTGATAATATATGCATGCATCTGTGCATTGAGTCCGGACTGATATCGGACATACGATTGGCTTGCTGAGTGTCTGATGTCGTTCATTCTTGAAACATGTTTAGGAATTCTGGTTGCTAATTATAAATTGTTAATGGTGCCCGTGCTATTGTGTTTTTCTACTTGTAAAATATGAACATGTTTACATTTCACTACAACTTGTTGTTGAATTTTGAATTTATATTTGCATGAAGCTTTGATGACATTCGGCTTTATGTGGCTGTTAACATCAACGAGCTTGGAGATGGAACTAAACAATGCAAACTGATTTGTGACTTATTAGCATTTCATTCATGAACACATATTTACGGAACCAACAAAGTTATCTGCAGAGTGCACTTATTTATTTTCTCCTTTTGATATTTCTTTTGTTATAGAGCCTACTTTATAGCTAATTTTATAACTTGAAATTTGTGTGGATTTATTCATTTGTCCTGGGCTGTCCGTGAAATAAATGTAGTAACTCACAAATTGGCGATCTGACCAAACCCGATAGGGCAGTCGATGTGATCTTTGGGTTTGGACTCAATGACTTGTCTGTCATTTCACAGCTCCCCTCTGCAGGGGTTGCTCCAAAAGTGTTTTCTCATTGCTTGAAAGGATCAGACAATGGTGGAGGTATATTGGTCCTTGGACAAATTGTAGAACCGGGTATTGTATATACCCCCACATATTCCATCACAGTAAGTTCTCTCCAACATAGTAATTTCACACATTAATGTTGAACATATTTGACAGCACAATTCTTGTCGAAAGTGATCTATTTGCATATATTTTGCAATAGATATGATGACCTTCCTCGTTATTTGGATTTATTGGTAGTTACATTTTCTAGACATCCATTCAAAATTTTGAGACTTGTTTCTTGGTTGAATGAGCTTAAACAAGAAAAATGTTGACATTATTAATATTTGGTGATTATCATATTTTTGAAGCTTGGCTCTTCTCATGCTCCTTGAGCCAACTCAACCAAGAATTTGTTGTTGATGACTAGTTTTTGGATGATGTCTAAATTTTAATGAAGCCTTAACATAGAGTTGAACTCTAAATTTACAGAATAGTAATGTTATCCTAATGATCTCGCATAAGGTGCTGTCAACATCTGTATTAAGTTATCATAACATGAAATTATCTGTTGAATGCTTCTTCTTCTTCCATTCAGGAAAATAAGGAGGATGCTATCTAGACCTTATTATGTATTCTAATATGGGATACATATCTATTTATTTTTAAATCTCTTTTTGTGCCAAAAGACGAGCCTTTGTTTTCATTTGCAAGTTGTTTGTGTGTTCCATTGCTAATGGTTGTACTTGAAATTTTAAAAATAAAAATTAAAAAATAAAAAGCACCAACATGAAAATATTTTTGTAGATTTCTGTGTCTCTTGCATTTTTTCGTTGGGTGTTTGTAGGGGGTGTAATCCAAAACAGAACCTCATTTTCGTTTATGTTACCAAAATTTTGATGACTAGTAATTGCATGTTCTCGGATGTGAAAATAGAAATGAGGGAAGTTTTGAAATGATTTTTGTTTTGTTATTTGTAAGTGAGGATTGTGATTTGAAAGCTGTAGGACTTTTGCCATTTTCTTCGTGCAATGTATTTTTGGCGTTTCCATTGAAACAGTCCATGTTTAATGGCCAATTTTCTTGGATGGGTTATCTAATTATTTAGAATGGATTGATGTGGATGCATGTTAACTGAAACTGCTTGTTACCATGAGGAACTTGACGTACATAGAAATTCATTTGTAAAATTGGGAAACGATCTGCTAAAGTTAAAGGACCATGCACTGCAATTCCTGCGTTGCATTTAGCATTGTCCAAGTTAAAATGACTTCTTAGAAAATAAAAGGGATGGCTGCTCCTTTCTTGTTGTTCTGAACTTAATTTTTTGCGCCCAAATATACTTTTCTTATTTCTTGTATCTGACAGTCTCGGATATGTGTCAAACTTCTGGATAAATTTAAGTGCATGTTGCATATTCAGCCATCTGCTTCAAAGTTGAAATGTTTATGATAATGTTACAAGAAATGGTGTCATATCCTCCTTTTGCATCCCTTTTGTATGTACATTAATAATGGTCAAACGATCTCTGACCGCTCCAAGTTGATTACTGTCACTGCAATATATATATGCTCCATTAGTTGTGTGGTATTTTGAAACTTCTGTTTTATGATGGTCTTTAGTTTGCAGGACTGTATACCCACTCTTGCATATGGATCATCTGATTTGCATGAACAAATTGTTGCTAAACTTGTCAGTTGTCTTGACCATTCGTAAGCAGTGTGCCATAACATGAGTTTGAGTTTGTTTGTTTTAAATAAAAAAACCTTGTTTACCTCAAAGTGTGGGGGTGCCTAGCTAAAGTTCTTTTACCAGAACCTAAGAAAAGAAAATTAGGTCCTAAAACCTTTGATTGCACGTTTATTGGCTATGCGCAAAATAGTGCTTCATATAGATTCCTAGTTGTTAGAAGTGAGCTAAATATCCTGGAGCCTAACACTATTGTTGAAACCAAGTATGCTAGTTTCTTTGAGCACAAATTTCCAATGAAGATGGATACTGTTAGGTTGACTTCTGCATCTCACTCATCGCACACTTCTGATGCTCAGCCACATGATAATGATGATGAGATAGAAGTAAGGAGTAAAAGAGTTAGGAATGAGACTAATTGCGATCCATCAGTTTTAGAAGGTTTTACTGATGCAAACTGGATCTCTGATTCAGATGATCTTAAATCCACAGGTGGTTATGTTTTTACACTTGGTGGAGGTGTTGTGTCTTGGAAATCATCCAAACAAACATGTATTGCTCGGTCTACTAAGGAGTCCGAGTTTATTGCCTTGGAGAAGGCATTTAGAGAAGCTGAATGGCTTAAGAACCTTCTTGATGATCTTCCCATTTGTGAAAACCCGGTACCATCTGTGTCTATCCAGTGAGATAGTCAAGCTGCAATTGTGAAAACCAGAAATAAAATTTTTAATGGGAAGAGTAGGCTTATACGCCTAAGGCACTCGATTGTGAGGCCGCTGCTAGATCATGGGATAGTATCCATTGACTATGTGAGGTCAGAGATGAATTTGACAGATCCTCTGACAAAACCACTAAATAGGAAGTTAGTGGAAAGTACATCGAGGGGAATAGGACTTATACCTAAAACATAGGTCAAGAGTGATGATAACCCAACCTATGTGATTGATGATCTCATGAAGTAAGTTCATATGGGTACTAACAAGTCACTTGTTGATCGTGAGGAGCACTATCATTATGTTCATGTCCCTTTCCTATGGTGTAGATAGTGCTATCGACAATGAGAGAGGATGAGCATATGGCTCTTAATGGAAACCATAGCCCTTGTTGGGTGGTGTGCATAATCATCGTGCACACTTGATGGGTCCACCTATATGGGTGTGGAAGTGGGGCCACTTCCTATGCGAATTTGGGTACATTCGCTAGAGCCTCATGAAAATCCAGGTATGGCGCATGGCCGAAACTTGCCAACCCGTAAAAGCAAGCAAATATTCATTGATGATTCAATATGGGTTGTGAGTCAATGTTTTACAATAAAGGAGATTGGTTCATAGAAACTATATGTTTCACCAACTTCTTGTAAAACACACTTTCATTCCCTAAGTAATGGTTCATAGACCGAAAGTCACCATTGCTAACGTATTGAATTGTCGTATTCGATCTCACATCAATTTTTTTCTTCTTGAATTCTTATATCCTTACCTTTGAATTTTGAAATAATGGGGGATTGTTGGACATTTTGGTTTATTTCTACAATTCAAAGCCAACTTTAGTCCCACATTGGATGGGAGAACTCCCTTGGATGGGTATATAAGAGACTTCTTTCTTATGGGCTATTGGACTTGTATATGGGCTAGGAATAAGGGATATCTCGCGGGCGCATGAGCCCAAACTGGAACCGAGCCCAAATCAGGTTGGGCCGAATGGAAAATATGGGCGACGGATCCGGAAACCCTTAGCGTGTGTGCGCTGGCGTCGCGCCTGAGCAGGGGGTTCACGGGTGCACGCGCAGAGTGCCCGAGTTTCGCCTCGTGATGTTTTGCCCTTTTGTTTTAAAGGATTTTAACGCCCATTACGGTTTCTCCAACAGCCATATTCTCTTTTAATGCGCTGTTTAATGTCTCAACAACCATATTTTCATTTAATCACTGTTTTAATTTCACACCAGTCATATTTTTAATGGCTGAATCATTATTTTCTGTTGATTGTGGAATCCCAACAGTCTCTATATAAACTCATCCTTTCAATAGTTCTAAAAGGCGAAAAATCGTTCTTCCTCTGCAAAATTATTCATAACTGCTGTTTCTGTTTCATCTCGTCTCTGCTTCCACGCGAACAACTGCTCTTGCGCTGCAAATCCTTTGCTGTTCCCCTTCTTCTTCCTGTAAGATCGAAGCATTGTTGCTGCTCGCTGGAGCCTTGTATTGTGAGTGCACACTTACAAGGCCGTCGCCATTGAATCCTGGAGGTAGTCGCTGGACCTGACTTGCACCGAGTTCTCACTCTGATGGGCGGAAATGTACTCTTAAGGACACTGCCTAGCATGCCTCGGCTTACTGATAAGTCCATTCGTTTCTCTGAATTTTAATAGCACCATCCTATTATCTCTAATTTTTACACCATGTCTCATATACAATTTGTTTTCTTTATTTATTGTGATGAATCAATCACCTGTGTGAGACTTTAAAAGTCAAATTCTTACCTCGGTAGTGACAGATTGTACTTTATGATTAAGTTACAGGTATAACAGTAACACTAGCTATGTGTGAAGATCACTAGTTTTAGAATCGTAATTATTTAGTAGGAGTGAGACATGGTTCTTATCCAAACGTACTGATCCTATCGACATTAACTATCATGCAGTCAAGTCTTCTCATCATTAGTATATCACTAAGATGTTTAAGGTATGGATATTTGTCAAACTCTATTAACATCTTAATGTCACTAGTTCATGATGAAAAACTATAGTTATCATGGGTCAATGTTATTATTCTGACTATACACAACGAATATATAAGAATGACTTAAGTGTCATTGATTGGTAAAAGCCAAAGTATAAACATTCCATATGTAAGGTTCTTCAATGCGTTTTAGGTCCAAATATTAACCTACTACACCCCCACCATGTGAGAGATTCTATTGATAGTAAGAATATGTTTCCACATGGAAGCATCTCGGTGAGGCATTTTGTGAACTTTTTTTCTCAAACAAGGACATGTACACGGTTTACCAATGTCTTCATATTGAATGGCTATGAGACTAGCCGTTACTATCACAACGGTAAAGAACAGTTTACACTGATCTATCAGGAATAATAAAATCCCATACTAATATTCCATTAACTAGGACGTTCTGGATTGTGCTTAAGCGGGTTGATTAGATCTCATTACCATAAACTCATGATAATCCTAATCTCCTTGCATAAATCTAAGAACATTATCGATTTAAATATATATTTTATGCATCCATTTATATATACATAAAAGAAAATTATAATCATAAAAAGTATCAAGTATCATACTATTATTTCGAAAAGGATGTGTTAATTATGATTATTGTCTTAAGGACATGTATTACACAACATGATCTATCTGGGTAATTAAGAAAACTTAATGACTTCTTCTAGTGTGTATGGAAAGGCAAATGTATAGTATGATAACTTATTGTTGTAAAGCAAATCAAAATTAGAGCACATGGTATATGACTTTCTTCTCCTATTTCGGCATAGAATATCACATGTGAAATATAATCATTATGTATGTAAAAGTTTGTGATGAAACCTTTTCAAGTTAATTGGAGAGTATTTGCATAAATGTTGATGCTGGCTTGGCTCACCTACTACTTTTATTCTGTTTCCACAGATATAGTTCACCATAATCACAAACATTATCTTCACCATAACTGACCTCTCTAAATGAGTATTGAGGACAACTCTTTAGCCCACAAAGCTTGCTTTTGCTTCCTACAATCTCCTAGCCACTGGAAAACTAACGGAGAGAGAAAAAAATTTGATATGTTATCTTCAAGTGGAGCCACAAGAATCTGCATGGAGCCTTACCTGTCAAATAAAGATTTTCGACCTGTATTTTAATGAACAAATATTTGGAGGACTTGTAATAAGTGTTTGTTTCTTGGAGATATTGACAGCTAAAGGACTTGGATGATCAAAGTCTTGCATTTCTCACATGTTAAGAGTGCTGGGACAAAATTAGGCCACCTGTGTCGCAATCTTACATGAGCTTAATTGAGACCAAATCCAATTTTATGACTAGAAATGAGACAATTAGGGAGAAGAAACAGTGACAGCCTTTTTCCCTGCACTGTGGGGGGCAATTGTTTCTTGCACATTTGCACCAAATCCATTCCTTTTGGTGTTTGCTTCCTTTACTTTTTTTTTCTTTCTTTTTTCCTTGCCTTTTTTAAGTGGTGAAGGATGCATCCCAATGTGACAATAAAGAAAATAAAGTTAAATACTAGTCCCAATATTTATGATGAGAACCAGCTGGCCATCATTCGAGGGTCGCCTACAATTATTGGCTAGTGTTTCTGTATGATAAGTAATCCTTTTTGGTACCCCAAAAAATTATTTCATTTCCTTGTCTATTTGTTTTCAAGCAGTTGCTTGGACTTATAAGTGGTTTGGAATGACGGGAATCTACCTGGAAATTGGTTTCCATCAGAGCAATTTTTCAGATGACATTCTATCCCTGCTCTCTTCCTCGTGGGAGGCGCGGGATCGAGACCGGATCGACACGCGCTTTACTGCCTTCCGATGTATAAAAAGAAGAAATTGATTTCCAAGCATGACAATGGAGTTTACTAGTGAGGTTTTTCAAAAAAATTTTGTTCTGATATTTGTTTGCTTCAGAAAAGTTGCATTTTTAGAAAAACAAGTCTGTTTTAGAAAACGATTTCGAGGCTTTTTTGGCAAGAAACGATTAAAAATATGATGCATATAATTATATTTAGGTTTTAAAAAAAAATCTTTTCGTCCTTTTTAAAAAAGTAATATTTGTTATGAATGCGACCTTTGGTGTAAAAGGCATATATGAGCATTCAAATGGACTTTCAAAAGTCCCACATAAATATGAAAAGTGGAAGTATAGAAACAAGTTCACTTTCATGTATATGTCTCCTTAGTAAGACTAATATTCATTCTTCCTTATAAATAACAATATGGAAGATTGAAAACAGGGGAAGTCCAGGACCAATTATGTTTTGATATAAACAGCAAAAGGGAAGATATGATATCCTCGATGTGAAATAAGCAATGGCAAACCAAGATTAGACCCAGAAGTTCTGATAAGACCCATGCTGCTATTTGCAATATGAAAGGTCATTAATTTATGCCATATATAATATATACAAAGCTAATCTAATGACGAAATTCGATGTAACTATTGTATACTAAGCTATTCCCCGAGAACATAGACTTTACAAAACTATAATTAGTTACCATAACATAATTAATAGGAGTATGTTTCTAAACTTATTAATATGAGTAAGGTTTTTTCTATAAACTCGTTTTGTTTACATGCATTTCATTCTACTACAAAATTTTATGCTTTATTTTTATCATATGTCAAACAATTATAGATTGACACCTCAAGACGTATGCTATTAATAGCATTTCACCCTAAGAATAGTCTAGTAGAAAACTATTTTGGGACGGTTGACTTGAGATTCGGGCTTTGCTAGCCTGAATACTCTAAATGAGGATGCCAGTACTCTCTTAAAAAGAAACTTACAAGTTTCGATGGATATTCTCAAAACAAAATCCTAATAAATGACTCAAGAATATAATGGCCTTGAAGACCATACTTGAGCGATCAAATGGATTTTCAAAATTCCTAGTTAAATTCGAAAAGAGGAATTAAATGGAACCCCTGAAGTGTCCAGAATCATCCAAATTTTAAACTTTAGAACGATACAATATACCACCCTGGATTGATGATGCAAGACATCATTAACCAAGCATATAATTCTAAAGAACATGAATTTTTTTCCGAAGGGTGCGTTTTCATTATCCCATTTAACAGGAAAAATGATTACGAGATCATCTCTACTACCCATGGACATTGACTCTCAAAACCTCCTATAATAGAATTTAAAACGATATATTTACTATCACCATTAACATAATAAGATCTTTGGGTCTCTTGAGAGTACTTGAGGGATAAAAGTGGACTTATCCACTCACTACATAGGGCTGATGATGTACATTAGTGTACTCATACATATATCCTCTAAAATGGTCATAATCAAACCTATTATCCAACCGCAGTCCAGATTTTTCACAACATATATGACACATTACTAAATGACAGGAACATTGGATAACACTGGGAAATCAAACACTATTTATAACTGGAATAAACTCGAACACTCTGGAGTTTGTAATCAAACCCAAAAATGGGTTATATGAATAATTCATTAAAATGATTTAAACAGATTACTCATCTGTTAACAATCCAGTTGCTGGTGACTGCATGTGAACATGCAATTATCCTGCATACCATCAAAACGCCTCCTTAGGACCTATTTATATGGGCCTGATCACCCCATATAAACAGTTTCCGAGAACTCCAAACGGGGAAGCGTTTAGAGCACATCTTGTAGATTGTGCCATGATGTGTTCCCATCCTCATAGCACCACTACAAACCATCAGAATGTCGTCTTAGAACTATTTATCGAAAGTAATTACCCCAGATAAATAGATTCCAAGCTCTCCAAACGGTGGAAGCATTTAGAGCACATCTCATATATTATGCCTTGATGGGTCATCATAAAAAGATTCGATAGTGAAGATTAGATCTTAAAGATCATTCACATTCAGAATTCTTTAAATTCCCAGTATTAGGTCTACCATGGATATTACCATCAACCTTGAGCTTGAAGCTCAGTTGACCATTTCAATAGCATGAATCGTGGTAAGATCCTGAAGATCCACAATAATGAAAATGTTAAACACTGTATGGATATATTTACTGACAAACCGAATATTGTCAAAATCACACATCACTGCTGCTAAAAATCCAGTTATGATTGACAGACTAAAAATAATGAATGCAATCCACTAGTAGCAGAAGTGGATGTCCCCAATGAATGAGAGGACATACCTCCAGGCTCCAAAGAGAGGAATACTCCTGGAGACCTTTATAGAATACCACAATAGGAAAGTGAGCACATCTCCATATCCTCTCCATTTCTAGAATCTCTGGAAGAGGTTAATCTGGAATAAATTGAAATATTAATGTATAATGTACGTACATGGGGAGGTGTTTGGATAAAAACACACACTTGTCGACAACTTCTTCACGTTTCATTTTGCCACTAAATTTTATATTTATAAATATCGTCCACACTCCGTTACCTGAAGCAAACGTAGAGATTGGCCAAAAATGTGGAACGAGGCAATAATAAGTTGAGCTGGACTCACTTATGAAACGTGAAATTGTTTGGACCAGAAGTCCTGATATCAAAAAGATATTAAACCGATGGGCATAATGGGTATTGAATAAACACAAATATAAATAAATAAAATCGTATGATATAAGAAACATGCTATAGCTTAGAGGTTCATTTCGCTGAAACCAGGAAATCAAGTAAGATGAGCTAGACTCACTTACAAATAATACTGATGCATCAGGTTCCCTGGTTATGTTTGCAAAAATCTTGCGATTGGCAAAGGAAAATTGTGGGTTTTTGCTGTTATAGATGTTGTGACAACATACCCTTATGAATTTATTCCTAATTTTCTTACTTGACTGAATAGACTCTGAGACGTCTATTCTATGAAAAATATAAAATACAAAAAAGAAATTCCTTATGAAAATAAGGACTCATTCTAAAGGTTTTCTTTGCATCTTTAAAAGAGCAAAGAAAATGATTTGAGATAATATTTGTAAATGATTCAAATCTCATCGGATCTCCTGATGAGAAAATCGAAATATCTGTTTAAGCCTACTTATTAAATATGATATGAAAGACATGAAGGGTTTTCTGGGTCCTTAGGGCCATAAATACGACGTCTGGACTAAGTCAGACGGACGAAGTTATCAAATAAGCAGTGGAACACTTAACTTAAAACAATTTCAAGTTAAGCCATAAAGGGAACAAACCTTAGCCAAGATCTCTACTATCTCAGGGTTGGGTCCGACCAACCCCTAAGGATAGATCTATCTGACATATGCAATTTATAAATGCATGCTAATATTTAAACTACGTACCTTTCACTTCGTTTCTGCAGAATAAGAAGTGGTGTTTTCAGCAACACTTCTTTGGCCAAGCGCCACTTCTCCCAAGCCAAACCACGTCCCGAGCTGCACCTCATCCCGAGCCGAAATGCTTCTCGAACCGCACCGCATCCCGAGGTGAGCAACACCCTTGTCACCGAGCCAACCACACGCCGAAGAAGATTTCACCTTAAGTGGATCCTCCGTCAAGACTTCGGAACCGATCCGAGCTCCTTCGTAGCTTTGCTAAAGCCCGATCAGGATCAAGGAAGAATTTAAGGAGAGAGAGAATAATGTATTTAAGTCTTAATCTGAGCGTGCTCCAAACTTTTGGGAGCTTCTCGGATTTGGAGACTTGATGCAAGTTTTCAAGGAGAGTGTTGGCCCCTATTTATATAAGCAGCCGGCCCCTCCCCTTCTCATCATATCCGATGTGGGACTAAAGAGTTTTGGAGGAAAAATTAATTAAAGTTTGCCATTCACAAAGGTGAATATTTAGCGAATTTTCCTCCCTCACCGTTGAGCTTCGTAATTGATACAACCTATCAATTCGAAGAGCACTCAACGGTGAACGCTTAGAAACAAATGGCGCATCATTCTGAGTTCGTTTGACCCCTCAAACTGTGTCCAAAGATAGCCCAAAATCATATTTTCGCAGGAAAAATCAGCCGTAAAAAATCAGGCTGCTAGGGTTCAAAACCCTACATGTGGGCCCACCAAGTGGGCCCAACTGAACTGCGCATGCACTGCCCACAGGGGCGCGTTCCTGGCTCGTGCCCCTGTAGGGCGCCTAGCGCCCACCGGCGCGTGCATGGCATGTGCCCGCTGGCACCGGCGCGTGCCATGCAGGCACATGTCAGTGCCCTGGCGCCCTAGGGTGCTTCAATTTGTCAGGCGCCTGCAAAAAAATGGGTGCCTGTTTAGCCTCTGATCCGGCCCCCTTGGGCCGGGTCCCCCATTAAAAAACTTTTTTTGTTTCCAAAAAACGGGCTTCAATCTGACTGTGCTTTCTTGTGCTCTATTTAAAATTCCTTTTAAATAGACTTACTGGGCTCGTTGGACTCCGATTTGAGCGTGGTTTTCTTCGTGACTTTCACAAGAAAATCCTCTTCATTTCCAGGATATATTTGTAAACATTTTTCAATGTAAATTTTATTTTCTATTGCATCATATGCAATAATCCACATCTTTATTATTAAAATCCATTTGTATCAAATACAAATGAACTAAGGGCATACATCCCTCAACAACTCCCACTTGTACTCAGGATCATTTATCTCGAATGCAGAAGCTACCTGCAACCTCTTTGCAGTTTGATGTTTTAGACTTATATCGCAAACTCTTTGCGACTTAATTAATTCCCATACATTTAATGTATTATCTCCCTAAATTCTACATATTACTTGATGAAGGTCTCACTCTGTGTGAGACCCTAGAGCCTGACCCTACTACAGGCGGGGTTCGAAACTCCAGACAGAAGTGACCACGAGCAGCAGGTGCCTTCCCTGTTTCAGTATCATACTTTTGTGATTAACTCATTGACATGAGTATTTTCGGGACCACCCTGACTGTGTCCGTGATGAATACTGCAGTTTTAGTCCCATCGTCAAAACTATGTCGCCTAATCAAGCCTAGGACACAGTTAAACTGTCAACCCCAATAGCTCGAACTTGGTTAGTTTCCATCAGTCTTTAGTTAAATAATGTTTGACTTCTTCCAACATACTTTGGCCAAAAAATTTCACTAAAGACCGAACCAACACATGCGACACTAACTCCCCATAACGGGAGAGACGAATTCTCTCTTGGTCATTACACTCCTCGCACGCTTCAAATGTCACCCAACCAAAGACCTTTCGATAGGCTTTGCCTCGAAGGTAGGTTAGACATCTAAGTGACACCGTTCACGTACAGGTTCATACACTTAACTCAAGTTTAAGGACCAACTAGCCTATCATCACATAGAGTTATCACTGACAAATTAGTTATGTTGACCACGTGACAACTCTCGTTGGGTTGTTCAGTGAACTCATTCTCCAATGAACACCTGTGTCTCGTCTCCGACTTCGCTAAGTCGAATGCCCATGGGATCATCATCATCACTCCATGGTGAAGACAAAGACACAATGGTCTATCCGATGTTTCGATATCCTCTTCTCGAAACATCTATGATCACGATCAATTTTAGACTTATGCTATTAAAGGTCAAACAATTCTCCATTATCGAGATCCTCATTTCGATACTGGTTTAACCTCGCATTAAATCTTAGGACTTTACCTAAGTTCTAATGTCGACTACATTATTATTAACTTAGATAAATTCATACCACACAGCTTACTGTAATTTTTAACAAGATGTTGGTACACTTACACAGAGATAAATTGCCTCGAGTTCGAGGGAAAACCTATCTCCAAACATCTTTCACTTGCAGTCAAACCCATTTATCCTGGTATCTCATACCGTATTTACACATAAGTCTCCATAGACTTTATGTGGCAGAGCCTTCATGAGTGAATCTACTAAACCGTCTATAGTTATAGACTTAAGGAGTTTCTATGTTTATTTTAGACCATACATTTGAATCTTATGTAAATAATTTCCTTGGTCTCTTGGAATCCATAATATTTAATTTTTCTGGATCTCATCCAGCTCATCGTACCATACGAGAATAATCCTAAATAGTTACTGTTCAACTGCACGGTTCATAATAATTTTTTCATAAAGTGTCAAACTCTTTGACCACTTTGTCAAAATATATGTTCCGGCTCCTTGATACCTCGCATGCTTTTAATTCGCACCCACTGACTTTGAAAACTCTCTGGCTGATTCACATAAGTTTGTTCTTCTAAATCATATTTAGAAAATAGACTGTACATGAATGCTGTAGTTTTCATGGTCATCATGAGCATTTACATCGAGTCTAATCCGAATAGATCTGTACACATTTGTTGGTAAGAAAGTTTCATCACAATCTGTTTAAGGGAGTTCTGATGTCTACTATTAACCAGCAGAACTTGTATTTCACTATTTTCTATCTGCACTAATCTTCTAATATTAACCAGCATAACTTGTACTTCACTCTTTTCTATCTGCACTAATCTTCTAATCTTATGTCTCGAAGATTCACTTTCAGCCAAAGGAAACACTTTCCTCGGGCATGTCAACCAAAGTCTATACATTGTTTACGTGCAAGGACCTTTTTCGGATTGCATCAAGCCATTTTTAGAGTCACTACTCTAAATGGCATCTTGTAAGTTGTCTAGGCCATCATCAACTATGATGTCTTACTCGACTTTTCGTCTTATGAGTCTCGAGTAATCGTATAGCTTCCTAACGATTGATTTAATGAATATCTTATTGATAATGTCTTCATAGAACCTTATCAAGAACCTAGGCATTACTCTCTAGGACTTAACCCAGAGGGAGGATTGTAACTCAGAGCCACTTGCCATGCATCACACCATGTCTAACAAAGTACGATTCATGCTCTCCAACACACCGATGTGTTAAGATACTTGAACTGAGAGAAAATCACTTTTTCTATTAATTACGCAAGAATTATATAGCTAAGTATTTGTCACGACCCGCTTCCCTAAAATGGAGGCGAGGCATGACGAGGCCCGCACAGGCTTGGAGCTGTGAGACTCCAGCCTGTAAAGCGTCTGGAATAACCACGTAAGGTCCATGTAATGCGAATCGGAACAAAGATAACAATGATAGAAAGAGACGAATAATAATAAATTATAAATCTCAAGTCCAGATAAAATTTCAACAACCAGAAAAAGCCACCAGGCTAACAAAAGAGTCTAAAAAGAAAAAGCCCAGTATGGCCAACAAGGAAACAACTAACAAAAGATGGTGCTACTCACCGACAAGCAAACAACAGTCTAACAAGGAAAAACGACGAAGGAACACTAGGACTGGTCACCGGAGTCCTCGTACTCCGCGTCAGCTGTGGAACCAGGCTCAAACTCCACGAACTCGTCATCCCCAGCTACGGACTCTGGCTCAGCAACTAACATGCGACAGCCAAAGAGAAGGGGCACATGTCAGCAAAGTCTACAAGACTTTGTGCAAGGAAACTAAAAGAAAGGTAAAAGCAACCGAGCAATTCTAAAGTGTGCATGTCATGGCATATATATAAGATGTGCAACAAATAAGTAAACACAGCAAGTATGACATAGCAAGGAGTAAACATGACATGGAAGAAAGAACATGACAAGGATAACAAGTATACATTCCCAAGGACAAGTACAAGTATGGTAAGCACGTCGTGCACAGAGATTCCGCCTTTTGGCTAGAGAGGCTGTACGGGCCAACTATTACGCTCAAGTGACCATATATCCCTACCCCTCCACGTGTATCGAGCCAGGGCCTTACCCCCGAACACGGAATGCTCGCTTCTGGATCACGAGCCAGGAAGTGTTTTAACAAGTATGGCGTAGGGTTATGCCCGCATAGCAGGTGCCTAGCCGGAAACACGGATTGTACAAGTATTTTGTACCGTGTGCTACGATGCAACATGCAAATCAGATGACATGTAAAGAATGCAAATGCATGGCAGATATTCAAATAAAGAAAATGCGTACAGTTAGAGAAATTAAACGTGACAGGCAAAGGCATGACATGACATGACAAAATGCAGTTCTAGCTTCGTTGTCAAGCTAGAACTTGAAATTGCGCCTAGACCACTATCATTTCACGGTCTAGTCTCTTTCACGCTTAAAGTAAGGAAATGGCCTAAAGAATGGCCTAAAACAAGGTTGGCAAGTTTCACTTGCCTGGTTCCGGTGATGACGGTCGACGAGAGTTCGTCTCAAAATCGCTACTCTATGCGGAAATGGGTTCGCTGTAATGGCCAAAACAGAAATCAGAACTGAAAGATCTAATCTAGATTTGTATTGGAATCCTAATACGTCTAGTAATCCATTTTTATCAGGGTTTTCTAAATTATAGTGTGGGTTATGGAAGATTAAAGGTAGATCACTAACCGTATGTGAAGCGGAAGAATCGACGATCCAGGACGCCTACGAATCTGCAGGTAGGAGAAGATCTCGACGTATCCGGATTGCCGTCGCCAAATCGGATCTAGCACAGCAACAGAAGAAGCGATCCCGGAAAAACTACAGCTGAAGAGATCTCCTGGAGGCTGAAATATAACGGATCTGGAGAATGGAGATTGTAGGAGAAAAACTGGAGCAAAAGGGGAATTGGGGGTTTTAGGGTCGGCCGGCGGCTCGCGGGGTAGTGCCGGCGCAATGGGGGGCGAGAGAGAGCACGGGAGGAGGAAGAAAGGCAAAAGGAATATAGGGGATGATTAGGGAAGAAAATCGGATAGCAAAAGTGAGAGAAGAAGTGAAAACGTATAGGGTTTAAATAGAAATAAAAAGCGGCGGCTACAACTTAACCTAGGGTTTTTGGGCATATTAGTCGGTCAGTGAAGAGTGGTTGACCGACTAGTATGGGAACTAGTCGGTCGGTCGTCCAGTTGAGACCGACTAAAAGGCAAACAATGAACAGAGTCAACACAGGGTAGACAGATTTAGTCGGTCTGTGAAGGTTCGTCAACCGACTAGTTTGGGAACTAGTCGGTCGGTGAATATTCATTGACCGACTAAGGGTTGAATATGATAGACATAAATTACTGAGAGTTAGTCGGTCTGAGAAGAAACTCTAACCGACTAGTTTCTCAACTAGTCGGTCGATAGTCGTTCTTTGACTGACTGACCGTAAACAGTAACTCGGCTGTCAGAAAGATCTCAGAATTAGTCGGTCTGAGAACAAGTTCTAACCGACTAGTTTGACAACTAGTCGGTCGATGGATGTGCTTAGACCGACTAAGAGGAAACAGTAACTCAGCTGAAATAATCAAGATGAACTAGTCGGTTCCTGAAGAGTTGCCGACCGACTAGATTGTAATCTAGTCGGTTGGTTCTCCTTCTTTAATCAACTAAGATGCACGAAAAGTCTCGAAATGAAGCGTGAGGCTTCGGGAAAGGTTCCTATGGCTTCTAAGATCACTCTAGCTCTAAGATGCGGTCAAGATGAAGTTCATCATGAATGACTTACTCCAAGCTCATCGTTCTATGGAAAGGAACTAGAAGACTATAAAGAACTGAGCGAAAACGCCCAACTACAGAAATGGGAAAAACACACAAATGAGAGAACAACCAACACATATATATAATAGATAAAAACCCGTCGTTACATCCTACGCACCTTAAGAAAATTTCCGCCTTCGGAATTTCCTAACACTCACGTGTCAGGGAACAAAAGTGGGTCTCGCTCTCTCATCTCATCTTCTCTATCCCAAGTAGACTCTCCTGGCGAGCCGTGTCTCCACATCACCCTAACAAGATCGACTGTCTTGTTCCGGAGTGACTTCTGACGCCTGTCCAAAATCTGCACTGGATGCTGGTTATACGTCAGATCGGGGCGAACGGTGATCTCCGAGAAATCCACAGCATGAGATGGATCGCTGATGTACCGATGAAGCTGCGACACTTGGAAGACATCGTGAACTCCTTCCAAAGATGGCGGCAAGGCTAAGCGGTAGGCTACCTCGCCAACTCTCTCCAGAATGTCAAACGGTCCAATGTATCTCGGGCTCAGCTTCCCTCGTTTCCCAAAGCGAATCACTCCTCGATTCGGGGAAATCTTCAGGAACACATGGTCACCTGGCTGAAACTCCAAAGGACACAGTTTAGCATCTGCCCAATGCTTGAAACGGTCCTGAGCAATCCTCAGCTTCTCCCGTATGTTCCTCACAACATCCACGGCCTCCACAATCATCTCAGGTCCTAACAGCTCCCTATCTCTAATGTCATCCCAGCTCAGTGGCGATTGACATTTCTTCCCATATAGCGCGGCGAAAGATGCCATGCCAATACTCGCCTGGTAGCTGTTATTGTAGGCAAACTCAACATGGTGGAGATGATCTTTCCAAGATCCCTTGAAGTCCAACATGCATGCCCTCAGCATGTCCTCCAAGATCTGAATCGTCCTCTCAGACTGGCCATCCGTCTGCGGGTGATACGCCGTGCTGAAACTCAGACTCGTACCCAAACTCTTATGCAGACTCTGCCAGAACTGAGACATGAACCTCGTGTCTCTGGCCGACACGATACTCACAGGGACTCCGTGAAGTCGTACGATCTCCTGCACGATTCACGTTACATCACTATCTAAACTAGGAAAGGAAATAAGAACGGAGTGTAAAGAATTTACCTCCATATATCTCCTCGCTAGCGTCTCAGTAGACTGTCCTACTCAGAAAGGAATAAAGTGCGCGGATTTGGTCAATCGGTCTACGATCACCCAAATCGCATCATTCTGCTTCGGACTCCAAAGCAGTCCAGTCACAAAGTCCATAGTGATGTGTTGCCACTTTCACTCCGGAATCGGAAGCGGTTGTAGCTACCCTGCCGTACGCTGATGCTCCGCCTTTACCTGCTGGCAAACCAGACACTTGGCTACACTCCGAGCCACACTCCTCTTCATACCATGCCACCAATAGTTCAGGCGAAGATCCTTATACATCTTGGTGCCACCAGGATGCACAGAATACGGCGAACTGTGTGCCTCAACCAACAACTCCTCTCTGATGTCTCCAGCTGGCACACACAACCTGGCTCCATACCTCAACGAGCCATCCTCATGAATCAAGAAGTCAGTCCGCAGACCGGATTCCACCTGCCCTCGTATCTTCACCAACTTCGGGTCTCCAGCCTGTCCAGCCTTAATCCTATCCACGATTGTCGACTGTATCTGCATACACATCCACGAAGAAGTCTCTCCAGGAAGGATAATCTCAATACCAGACTTGCAAAAATCCTGCTGCAATCTCCACTGCGAAGTCAACCTCATCACCGCTGGAAGCCTGCTCAGCGCATCAGGAACTACATTCACCTTGCCAGGGTGATACTGCAAATCGATCTCATAATCTGCCATGAGCTCCAACCACCGACGCTGTCGCATGTTGAGCTCCTTCTGAGTACAAATGTACTTCAAGCTTTTGTGATCGGTGAAGATCCTCACCCTCTCACTCAGCAGGAAGTGCCTCCAAATCTTTAGCGCAAACACGACTACTGCCAACTCCAAGTCGTGCGTCGGGTAATTCTTCTCATGGGTCTTAAGCTGACGTGAAGCATACGCTACCACGTGCCCATGCTGGTGCAATACACAACCGAGACCCTTGCCGAAAGCATCGCAAAAGGTCTCGAATCCTCCACTCCGATCAGGCACAGCAAGAACAGGGGCAGTCGTCAGCCTCTCCTTCAGAACACCAAAAGCCTCCTCACAGCCATCAGACCAAACAAATGGTACTTCCTTCCGCGTCAGTCTGGTCATCGGCTCAGCAATACAGGAGAAGTCTTTAATGAACCGCCGGTAGTAACCAGCCAATCCAAGGAAACTCCGAATCTCAGACGCTGACTGTGGAATAGGCCACTCCCTGAGAGCCTTGATCTTCTCGGGGTCCACAGAAATACCATCTCCTGACACCACACGCCCGAGAAAAGAAACCATGTCCAGCCAAAACTCGCACTTGGAATACTTAGCATACAACCGATGCTTCCTCAAGATCTCCAACACTGTCCTCAAGTGCGACACATGCTCTTCCTCTGACTTTAAGTAGATCAGAATGTCGTCAATGAAGATAACGACAAACTTGTCTAAAAAGTCATAGAAGATCAGATTCATCAGATTCATAAATATGGCGGGTGTGTTGGTTACACCGAAAGGCATAACCACGAACTCATAGTGTCCATACTTTGTCATGAATGCTGTCTTCGGAACATCTTCCTTCCTCACCTTCAGCTGATGATAACCGCTCCTCAGATCCAACTTAGATAATACCCTCGATCCTCCAAGCTGATCAAAGATGTCATCTATACGAGGCAACAGATATCGATTCTTGACGGTCACCGCATTCAACTCCCGGTAGTCCACACACATGCGACACAAACCGTCCTTCTTCTTCACCAGCAAGACCGGTGCTCCCCACTGAGACACACTGGGATGAATGTAACCCTTCTGAAGAAGTTCGTCCAGCTGCTTCTGCAATTCTTCCAATTTTGCTGGTGCCATGCGATAGGGCGCCTTTGAGATAGGCTGCGCTCCTGAAATAAGATCGATCGAAAACTCGAGAGCTCGATCGGGCGGCAATCCAGACATCTCCTCGGGGAAGACGTCGTCGAAGTCATGCACTACCGCTGGTCTACACTGCTCCATCTGCATAGCAACGATCTCCACCAGTCTGGCCCGAAATCTGACAGGGCCAAGCAAACTGCTACCACGGCTGAACTCGAACACCGGATGGCCTGGAATCTCGAACACCACCTTCTTCCTCCGGTAACCGATCGTGGCGTAGAAACTCCCAAGCCAGTCCTGAAGGGAATTCTCGGTCCCTTAGGGCGCAAAAATTCTAGTCCCGTCCTAAGTCGGACGGAACATAGACAGAAAAACAATAGCAGCGGAAGAAAAACTATGTTAACTAATTAACATGCAGTTAAAACATTTTTAATTTAGCCCTAAGTTCCTATGCCAAGATCTATGCCGACTTGGGATGGATCTGACCATCCTAAGAAGGATCTAGCCTACTGCGATTAAACTAAACTAATGCTAATAAAATACTTTAACCACATACCCGTAATCTCAGCCCTGGAGCAGGCGAGATGTTCCGCGCCGTCTTCCGAGCTGCTCCCGTCCCACGCCGAGCCACTCCTTGAACCGCTCCCCAAACCGCTCCTCGAACCGCTCCGCATCCCGAGGAGATCAATCCCCGTGCCGCCGAGCCAACCACACACCGAAGAAAGTTTCACGCGAGTGAAACCTCCGCCTAGATTTCGGATCCAGAATCCGAACTCCTTCGTGGCTTTGCTAGAGCCCTCAGGAGTAAGGAAGAAATTTAGGGAGATGAGAAATATTAATTTAAGACTAGATCCGAGCGTGCTCCAACATTTACGAGAGCCGCTCAGATCTAGAGCTTGGGACGAGTTTTGAGGAAGGGGGGAGACCCCTATTTATATAGGCGGCGGACTCTCCCCTTTTCTCAAAATCCGATGTGGGACTATTAAATGGGTTAATTAAAATCAAGTTAGTTTGCACTTCACAAAGTGCAAACTTCCGTGAATTTTAACTCACTCACCGTTGAGCTTCAAGATTGATACAACCTATCAATACGACGAGTGTTCAATGGTGAACGCATAGGAAAAAACCGTTCGTCAATCGGAGTTCGTTTGACACTCCAATTGAGTGCTCAAAGTTCAGCCCAAGGCTAGTTTTTCGCAAAAACTGAGCCGTCAAAAACTGCCCATTAAACCTAGGGTTCCACACCCAAAGGTGGGACCCACAAAGCCTGCCCAGGCCTGAACCTGGGTGCAGCCCAGACCTGGACCTGGGCGCAGCCCAGGCCAGGCTTGGGCGCTGCCCAGGCGCCAGGCCTGGTGCCCAGGGCGCCTGGACCGCCTGGGCCCAGCGCCCAGGGGCCCAGGCGGGCGCCTGTGCACCCAGGTGGGCCCGCCTGTGCCCTGGCCCAGGCGCCCCGTGCCTGGGCCTGCGCCCAGGTGCCTGGGCGCCCAGGCCTGGGCGTCCAGGCCTGGGCGCCCAGGCCCTTGTTTGGGCCTGGCGCCCAGGTCTGGGCAGCCTGGGTCTGGTCAGCAAGTCAGACCAGGTCCAGACTGGGCTGGTATGGCCTGATCTGTCCTTTTGGGCTGTTTTGGGCATTTCTTGAGCATCTGGTGTCCGATTTGGACGCCATTCGAACCTGGGTCTAGACCGGGACATTCCCGTCTTACCCGTGAACTTTTCCTTGCGTTTATTTTATTAAATATTGTATTAAACAATTTAATACACATTTAATCACTTTCGCATCAAATGCAAAATAGTCCTTATCTAGGCTTAAATTACCATATTGCATCAAATGCAATTATTCCATCCCTTGCTTCAAAAATGCAAAATATTCTCCCTAACTAATTTCTACCTATTACTAGACGAAGGTCGCACTCTTTGAATGACCCTACGACCTGACCCTACTACAGGTTGGGCTCGAAGCCCTATACGTCAAAGACCACGAGCAGTGGCTGTCGTCCCTGTTTCAGCATCATCATAATGTGGTTAGCTCATCAACATGAGAATTGTCGGGACCACCCTGACCGTGTCTGTGATGATTTCTGCAGTTATAGTCTCTTCGTCTAAACTGTGTCGTGTAGATCAAGTTTGGGGTACGGTCAAACTGTCAACCCCAATAACTTGACTCCAGTTAGTTTCGATCAATCTTTAGTCAATAAATGTTGGACTTCTTCCAACATACTCTGCGCAGAGTTTTTACTAAAGACCGAACTAACTCTACGACACTAACTCCCATTGACCGGGAGAGACGAATCTTCTCTTGGTCATTACTCGCCTCGTACGTTTCAAGTGACACCTAATCAAAAGACCTTTCGACAGGCCTTGCCTCGAAGCTAGGTCAGTTGATCTAAGTGGCACCGTTCACGCACAGGTCCGTCAAAATGACCTCAAGTCAAAAGACCAACTAGCCTATCATCACTTCGAGTTATCATTGACAGATTGGTCAATATAACCATATGATAACTCTATTGGATCGTTCAGTGAACTCATTCTAATGAGCACCTATGTCTCGTCTTCGATTTCGCCAAGTCAAGCGATCATGAGATCATCGCCACCGCTAAACGGTGAAGACTAAGACACAATGGTCTATCCGATGTTTCGATATCCTTGTCTCGGAACATCTACGACCACGAACCATTTTAGACTTATGCTACAGACGGTCAAACGTTTCTCCATGATCGAGATACTCATATCGATACCCGTTTGACCTTGCATAAAGTCTCAAGACTTTACCTAAGTCGATATCTAATTATAAAATAACTTGGATAAATCATTACCAAACAGCTTACTGTTATTTCGAACAAGATGTTTGTGCTATTCACACAGGAATAAATGGCCTCGAGGGCATAATATTCCTACATCTCCCACTTGCACTCAGGCCCATTTATCTCGGTATCTTATACCGTTTTTACACATAAGTTTTCCCGACTTCATGTGATAGAGCTTTCATGAGTGGATCTGCTAAAACCGTCTACTCTATAGACTTAAGGGGTTTCTATGTTCATGTCAGACAAACCATTTGAATCTCATTCAAATAATTCATTTGGTCTGTCGGAATCCATAATATTTTATTTTACTGGGATCTTATCCAGTTTATCGTACCTTACGATAATCATTTAAATTTGTTAATGGTCATTTTAAATGGCTCATATCTATTCTTAATAAAGTATCAAACCTTTTGATTACTTTGTCAAAATGTATGTTCCATCCCTTTGATGATTCGCATGTAATTTATATGCTCCCACTGACCTTGAAAACTATCTGGCTAATTCATATAAGTCAGTCACTCTAAATCATATTTAGAAAAACGAACTTATAAGTGAATGCTCCAATTTTCATGGTCAACTTAAGCGTTTTACATCGGCTTTGGTCCGAGTAGATCTGTACACATCTGTTGGCGAAACCGGTTTCATCATAATCCGTTTTAAAGAAATTAGGATGAAAACCGTTCCCGTCCAACATGATTGTACTTCACTATTTTCTTTTCTGCATCAATCTTTCAACTTAAAGATTTACTTTCAGAAGTGAGGAAACATTTTCCTTGGTCACGTAAACTAAATTCCAAAATTTTATTTACATATCGGACCTTTTCAGATTGCATCAAGTTTTAAATCGGAGTTACTATTCCGAATTTTATCCCGGAAGTTGACTAAGTCATCATCAGTTATGATGTTTAACTCGACTCTTCGTCTTACGAAATTCGAGTAATTTTACAACTTCCTTACGATTGATTTAATGAATATCTTATAGATAATGTCCTCATAGAACATTATCAAAACCTAGGCATTACTATTTGAGACTTAACCCAGAGGGAGGACTTAGCTCAGAATCACTTACAATGGATCACACTAAATCTAATTAAGTGTGATTCATACCTTTTAACACACTGATGTGTTAACAGACTTGATCTGAGAGAAAATCACATTTTCTTTTAATTACACAAGATTTTATTTAACTAAGTATTTGACCATTCGATCTAATCGAATCAGTTTAAATACTTTAGTCATTTCGTTCTTTATTTTATCAGACTTGCGTTTCATCAAGAACACGTGTCTTAGTAAAATATACGAATAACTTATTTTGTTAAAAATAGACTCGGGTACATCAGTATGTACGAGACTGAGTTCGACAACTCATTCTCCCACTGTCTTATAGATGGGTTTCGGCCTTTGTATCTAAGATGCTAAGACTCACAAGTGTCCATAGACTTCATAATACGAGAGGTCAGACCTCTCTTTATGTGACTTGTGAAGCTTAATCTCTTGATACGGCCTAGTCTAATTTTACCATATAAGTTTGCTACTATCTTGTGTGTTTATATATACTAACATTTAATATATATATAGTTATTACAAATTACTTAACATAAAACATTGCTTCAGAAGCAAGGTGACGACATTCGTCAAAAATGTGTTAGACGTTTTTGTATAACAACTTATTCCGAAATGTGACATCAAAATATGTCACGTTTTCATTTCCTCCTACTTATGCCTTTACTAATGATAAATTAAACTATTTAACTCGATTGACTTTCCGGAGTGCCTTCTTCCTTTTTCTAAATCACATTTAGATATCAACATAAATAAATAGATATGCAAGCAACTTATGTATCCAAACGCTTGAGCTTTGCAATCTTGAGTGTAGCTCAAGAAGTTGCTTGTCTCAAGATCTGGTTGGCATACATAGTCTTGCATCGCCCATGCACTCGTATTCAACTCAAACGGTTTGATCGAATTTTCGAACTTTGCGGATCAAAATTGTTTGTCCATACAACCTTGAGGGTAGCTCGACAAGTTGTAGGGAGAAACATACTTTGAATGTCCTATATGTTCAAGCTGCCTCATATAGAGACGAGTGACATGTAGTTTTAATTTATTTATTGGACCCAGAACTTAATGAAATCATATTTATTAAGTCTGTTCTTTAGAAGGTCATTTAATGTCAATGAGAATATAGTTTAATTATATCAATTAGAATTTAACTTGATATTCAATTAATCAACTTATTGATCAGTTAACTAATTCCAATATTATCAATTGACATAGTCTTGCCCTAGTTTTGGCATATGTTCAATATTAAATATAGGTAGATTGGCTTTTATCTATCTATATCCTCCCACTATTTTTACGAACGTTTTAAAGCTTAATAACGAACGATTTAATCGAATTAAAATTAATGGGTAAGAGTTCCAATCACCTTGAGTCTAAACAACCTTGAGTGTAGCTCAACAAGTTGATTGACTCTGCGATCGGAAGATGACTCTTCTTCGATCATATCGGATATGACTCTCTTAATTGGTTGTTGCCCCTAGCCATTCGTGATCATGAGTGTGCTCATCCAAATCACAATGTCTAGTCTAGTCGGACCCTTGTTTTCATGTCTAGCCTGACTTGCCCCGCAGCTCGGTGTATGCACGACACGTTGGTTTTGGTCAGGTCTTAGACTACATCTAGGCAGACTACATCCTTGACTAAACTTGCGCCGTCGCTCGGTGTATTCACGACAACGTCGGTTTGGGTCAAGTCAAGATGTCATCTTATGTATTTAAGAAGTTGGTTCCTATAAGATTGCCATGTTACAGCTTGAGTGTATCTCAACAACTATAACACGGGTCCTATAGTTGCCAACCCCAAAACAAGGAGGGCTACGGCTAATCTTGAAAAAGATCATTAACGTATTTGACTTAGATATAGTCCAGGGTGTCATACAATCATGATTCGCGACATTGCGGTCCAGCGGAACTCAGCCAGGGAATTGACTACGCCAGGATCACTATCCCTTAAAGGGTGATCCAGAACTCTTAGCCAAGCACATTGACTGGATCATGGTCCATTGAATGAAGCTTGTCATTTTTGTATGTATGCCATAGACTAAACAGCTTTTATTAACAACTAATTAATCCTATCAACTAGTTGAATCCTTAAATTCAAAATTTTAGGATATGTTTAATAACTTTTATTAAGTCCTTATCAACTATAAGGTTCACGTGCTATCCTAATCGTTATTAGGATTTTAATAAATTTTATTAACAACGCTAGAAGCGAAGTCCTTTAATGAAAATTAATTATAACAATTAGAATTAAAAATTCATTTAAAGGACTACCCTAATCAGGAATTAGGTCTTGTATTGTTGTTAATGTTTTATTAAAACATAGCATGTCATTAAAATTTAAGTAATAAATTTTAATCATTTTTAATGGCTAACCTTAAGGGTTGTCTTGTGTTATCAAATAAGGGACAAGATTAGCAAGCCATTAAAATAAAGCTACACTAATTTATAGCATAAAGATAGTGCACAACTATTTAACATTTAAATATACTAAGTTTATCGCATAAACAATTTTTAGACTTTTAAAATCAGTTATAAAAAATATCTTATAAATTTAAAACATTACTTTTAAAAATTTTACATGTTCAAAAATTTATCATATACAATTTTTAAACATCTAAAACATTTTAAACTTATCGCATAAATTTAAAGACTTAAAATCAATTTTAAAATTTATCACATAAATTTAAAAACACCATTTTAAAATTTCCATGCTTAAAAAATTTATCATATAAAAATTTTTAGGCATCCAAAATAAATTTAAACTTTTAAAGATTTAAAATTAGTTTTAAAATTATCACATAAATTTTAAAACGTCATTTAAAAAATTTTCATGTTCAAAAATATCGAAAGAAATTTTTTTTTGAACATCTAAAACATTTTTAAAATTTTATCTCATAACTTTAAAAAAACATTTGAAAAGCATTTAAAAGCATTAACAAGTTTAATGAAATCGCAGTACCTAGATCGGCTACGCAAACCTAGGCTCTGATACCACTTAAGGGAATTCTCGATCCCTGAGGGCGCAAAAATTCTAGTCCCGTCCTAAGTCGGACGGAACATAGACAGAAAACAATAGCAGCGGAAGAAAAACTATGTTAACTAATTAACATGCAGTTAAAACATTTTTAACTTAGCCCTAAGGTCTAAGACCCTATGCCAAGATCTATGCCGACTTGGGATGGATCTGACCATCCCAAGAAGGATCTAGCCTACTGCGATTAAACTAAACTAATGCTAATAAAATACTTTAACCACATACCCGGAATCTCAGCCCTGGAGCAGGCGAGATGTTCCGCGCCGTCTTCCGAGCTGCTCCCGTCCCACGCCGAGCCACTCCTTGAACCGCTCCCCGAACCGCTCCGCATCCCGAGGCGATCAATCCCCGTGCCGCCGAGCCAACCACGCGCCGAAGAAAGTTTCACGCGAGTGAAACCTCCGCCTAGATTTCGGATCCAGAATCCGAACTCCTTCGTGGCTTTGCTAGAGCCCTCAGGAGTAAGGAAGAAATTTAGGGAGATGAGAAATATTAATTTAAGACTAGATCTGAGCGTGCTCCAACATTTACGAGAGCCGCTCAGATCTAGAGCTTGGGACGAGTTTTGAGGAAGGGGGGAGACCCCTATTTATATAGGCGGCGGACTCTCCCCTTTTCTCAAAATCCGATGTGGGACTATTAAATGGGTTAATTAAAATCAAGTTAGTTTGCACTTCACAAAGTGCAAACTTCCGTGAATTTTAACTCACTCACCGTTGAGCTTCAAGATTGATACAACCTATAAATACGACGAGCGTTCAATGGTGAACGCATAGGAAAAAACCGTTCGTCAATCGGAGTTCGTTTGACACTCCAATTGAGTGCTCAAAGTTCAGCCCAAGGCTAGTTTTTCGCAAAAACTGAGCCGTCAAAAACCGCCCATTAAACCTAGGGTTCCACACCCAAAGGTGGGACCCACAAAGCCTGCCCAGGCCTGAACCTGGGTGCAGCCCAGACCTGGACCTGGGCGCAGCCCAGGCCAGGCCTGGGCGCTGCCCAGGCGCCAGGCCTGGCGCCCAGGGCGCCTGGGCCGCCTGAGCCCAGCGCCCAGGGGCCCAGGCGGGCGCCTGGGCCCAGGCCCAGGCGCCCAGGCGGGCGCCTGGGCACCCAGGCGGGCCCGCCTGGGCCCAGGCCCAGAAGCCCAGCGCCTGGGCCTGCGCCCAGGTGCCTGGGCGCCCAGGCCCTTGTTTGGGCCTGGCGCCCAGGTCTGGGCAGCCTGGGTCTGGTCAGCAAGTCAGACCAGGTCCAGACTGGGCTGGTATGGCCTGATCTGTCCTTTTGGGCTGTTTTGGGCATTTCTTGAGCATCTGGTGTCCGATTTGGACGCCATTCGAACCTGGGTCTAGACCGGGACATTCCCGTCTTACCCGTGAACTTTTCCTTGCGTTTATTTTATTAAATATTGTATTAAACAATTTAATACACATTTAATCGCTTTCGCATCAAATGCAAAATAGTCCTTATCTAGGCTTAAATTACCATATTGCATCAAATGCAATTATTCCATCCCTTGCATCAAAAAATGCAAAATATTCTCCCGAACTAATTTCTACCTATTACTAGACGAAGGTCGCACTCTTTGTGTGACCATACAGCCTGACCCTACTACAGGTTGGGCTCGAAGCCCTATACGACAAAGACCACGAGCAGTGGCTGCCGTCCCTGTTTCAGCATCATCATAATGTGGTTCGCTCATCAACATGAGAATTGTCGGGACCACCCTGACCGTGTCTGTGATGATTTCTGCAGTTATAGTCTCTTCGTCTAAACTGTGTTGTGTAGATCATGTCTGGGGTACGGTCAAACTGTCAACCCCAATAACTTGACTCCAGTTAGTTTCGATCACTCTTTAGTCAATAAATGTTGGGCCTCTTCCAACATACTCTGCGCAGAGTTTTTACTAAAGACCGAACTAACTCTACGACACTAACTCCCATTGACCGGGAGAGACGAATCCTCTCTTGGTCATTACTCGCCTCGTACGTTTCAAGTGACACCTAATCAAAAGACCTTTCGACAGGCCTTGCCTCGAAGCTAGGTCAGTTGATCTAAGTGGCACCGTTCACGCACAGGTCCGTCAAAATGACCTCAAGTCAAAAGACCAACTGGCCTATCATCACTCAGAGTTATCATTGACAGATTGGTCAATATAACCATATGATAACTCTATTGGATCGTTCAGTGAACTCATTCTAATGAGCACCTGTGTCTCGTCTTCGACTTCGCCAAGTCAATCGATCATGAGATCATTGCCACCGCTAAACGGTGAAGACTAAGACACAATGGTCTATCCGATGTTTCGATATCCTTGTCTCGGAACATCTATGACCACAAACCATTTTAGACTTATGCTACAGACGGTCAAACGTTTCTCCATGATCGAGATACTCATATCGATACCCGTTTGACCTTGCATAAAGTCTCAGGACTTTACCTAAGTCGATATCTAATTATAAAATAACTTGGATAAATCATAACCAAACAACTTACTGTTATTTCGAACAAGATGTTTGTGCTATTCACATAGGAATAAATGGCCTCGAGGGCATAATATTCCTACAAGTCCATCCCAAGGACAACATCATAGTTGATGATGTCGTGGATGATGAAATCGGCGTAGAGCTCATGTCCACAGACCACCAAAGGGCAAGAATTGCAACCACGATGCACCGAGATCACGCCATTTCCTGTAACGATATCCCAACTCTTGGGAAGAGGGGAAGTCGACAAGGAATGCTTCTCCACGAAGCTCCGGGAAATAATGTACATCGATGCACCAGAGTCGAAGAGGAATCGTGCAGGAAATGTGCAAACCAAAATCACACCTAACAAGCAATCTAACAATCAAATCCTATTCTAGCAAACATAACAAGCAGCCAAACAAATTCCAACAAATAGAACTAACTAAGAAAAGAAACAACTAGACTGAGGGTTACCTGCAATAACCTCATCCTCAGTCTCAGCCTCAACTGTAGTCATCAGGAAAGCCTGCCTCCTCGGCTGAACAGCCTGCTGAACAGCCTGCTTCTGTGGAACGAGAGGCGCTCCACGTCCAGCAGGTACATGTGCTCTCTGCTGCAATGGCTGAGCTGCAACTGGTCCCTTCCAAGGCTGCTTGGACTTCGGGCAGTCCCTCATGACATGCGCTGGATCACCACAAACCAAGCACTGTCCCAACATCTTCTGACATTGATCCCTGACATGCCCAGTCTTGCCACAGAAATGGCAAGTCTTCTGAGTAGGAGGTCCTCCTGGCCTCTTGAACTGTACCGGCTGATTGGGCCTGAACCCTGGTCTCATCACTGACCTGGCCTGCTCCACAGGCCTCTTCCCAGCTCCAGAAGCACAACCTCTCTTCTGGTTCACAATATGCTCTTGCCTCTTCGCTACAATCAGAACCTTCTGATAGAACTCCAAATCAGAAGAAGACACAAAGCTCTGAAGATCCAAAGAGAGACCCTGCAAAAACCTCTGAGCCCTCTCATCAGCATCCTGCACCATCTTCGGTGCGAAACGGCTTAGCCTGGTGAACTCCTGGTGGTACTGGTCCACCCTCATGCTCCCCTGCTTCAGGTCGATGAAGCATTGTGCCATCTCCCTCCTGGCAGCCTTCGGAAAGTACTCCTCATCGAATCTGGACTTGAAAGTAGCCCAAGATATCAGCTCCTCCAGCATCTCCTCCTCTGCATCCCACCAGTTCCGAGCATTATCTATAAGTTGTCTCTTCGCCAAGTCAACCCATCCAATCGGGTCGACCTTTGACATCTTTAGGTTGTCCTCCATATTCCTGGTCCACTCATCAGCAGCTAGAGGTCCTTCGGTCCCATCAAAGTAAGTGGGGCCCAGCTCCCGAAACTGCTTCGCTCCTGGCTCAGAGCGAGGGACATTCTGGACTAGCTGTGCTGCTCGAGCAGGCGAAAAATTCGGGGCATTCTGCAACATGCCCTGCTGCACTTGCATCATTTGATGCATCATCCACATAATCTCCCCGTTGGTGGGCTCTCGGTCCGGCTCCTCGACACGAGGGGGCACACCACCAGTAGCAGCTCGGGTATTCTGTCTTCCAGCCATCTAATGACGCAGAAAAACGATATAATTAGACTCTTAGCCCTATGACTCGGGTGTCGAAATTGTTTATCGGACATTCTATAATTATTATCGTTGTTCCGAAAATGTTTGCAGTTACAGAAGGATCGACCTGTATGGGCCACCAACAAAACCTGTCACGACCCGCTTCCCTAAAATGGAGGCGAGGCGTGACGAGGACCGCTCAGGCTTGGAGCTGTGAGACTCCAGCCTGTAAAGCGTCTGGAATAACTACGTAAGGTCCCTGTAATGAGAATCGGAACAAAGATAACAATGATAGAAAGAGACGAATAATAATAAGGGTAAATGACACTAAAATACCCCAACGTTTGGGGCTTTGTCAAGTATATACCTTATCGTTCACTTTGGTAAATTTTGATACCCAAACGTTTGATGAAGTGTAAAACGTGATAACCTTTTCAGGTTTTCCGTCAAATAAGTGGATCACGTGATATCACGTGAAAGAAGGTGGACAAATATGCCCCTCAGCAGCAAATAAATTTATAACGGGGAGGAAGGAAATTTGTTGGCAACGGTTGCTGGGTCTTCATCAACTAGGGCACGAAGCTGCTGCAAGGAGATAGCTGCAGCAAGGAAGACAGCATACGGGTAAGGAAATTTTGTAAGTTAGAACAAGTAATTGCCCCAGAAATTGTACTAATTATATGTTTTGATGTTATTTGAAGCAAGAAAATGAGTGTTGGGGATAGCAATAGTGGGAGATCAAGGCAGAGTTTTGGAGATTTTGAAACAGATCATGAAGATTGCAAGTACTGCTACTGTGGGTTGCGGACGCCAAGCAAAAGGTCATGGACAAGAGCAAACACAGGAAGATGATTTTGGTCGTGTCCAAGTAGGGATAAGGAGAAGAACTGCAAATTCTTCTTGTGGAAGGATCAACCACATTCTGAGTGGTCAAGAATGGTGATACTAAACTTAATGGATGCAAATGAGAGAAGGTTCAAGGTTGACAATTCTGCACATGCATTTACAGATAGAAGGTTGATAGATAGAGAGAACAAATTGGATAAGGCAATAGGAATGTGGGAGGAAAGCAATGTATAACTTCAGATGTTCATAAATGAGTGTAGATCAATTAAGCTATGTGTGAGCTCACTAATTGGTCTTATAATTATGGTTGTAGTGATGATGTATATGTTACATTAAACAATGGTAAAATGTTATTATCTGTGATGCAACATGTAACTTTTTTGTGTATCCATATCTATGATTCTGAGAGAAAATGATATAACCTTTCAGCAACAAAATACTGGAGCACAAGCTGGCACAAAATACTGGAGCACAAGCTGGCAATTATATAATATAACCTAGGGTATCCAAAATGATATCAGTTGTGGATTAGTGAATATGTGTTGGCAACATATAATAAAGGAGCACATGCTGGCAATTATACAGGAGAACAAGCAGTTCAGCAAAAAAATACAGGAGCAAACACTGTATACACTGTTAATTCTGGAGCACATGCTGGCAATAGATCAGTTGCATTAAACACATTACACATATCAACATATAAGACTGGAGCACACGATTGCAATTATAAATGAGAACAAGCTAATACACATTCCAGGTCAGTTGATACACATTCCAGGACCAAAATACTGGAGCAATATAATGGAACAGAAAATGCTAAGCAAATTTTGAAAGCTCAGCAAATTTTGAAAGCTCAGCAAATGTTGATGCACATTTCACATACCAAGAACAGATTCAGTATAAAAAGCTGGGGAGGATTAGCTCAGTTCATAACAACACAGTACACATAACACAGTATGCATAGTACACAGTAAAAAGCTGGGGAGGAATAGCCATAAACCATGATATATTACATCTAAGTAACATATATTACATCACATAACTCAGTTCATACACCACATTGTAGCCATAAAACAACATAATGACCTCACACAGTTTGCATACACCAAAGTAGACAATGACCTCACACATTGTACCCATATTACATCCAAGTAACACCATGTCAACACATTATCATACACTAAAAACTCCAATGTGCTACACATGTTCAGAATAACACATCAGCTTCTGGAGGCTGCACTGCGTTCTCCAATTTCTTCACTCCCAATTGATTTTGACTTCTTCCTACCTCCTCTATGCATCTGGCCTTGTTGTGGTGGAAGTGTCTGTAATGAAGATTGCACCTTGAATATTGCAGTTAAATATGCCTAAACTAAACAAGTTGGATAGGATAAAATTGAAATTACAACTTGCTATACCTGAAGCTGAGGCACATTACAACCATCCCCAGTAGAAATATTGCTTGGAGCATTTTTTCTTCCTCTCATGTGCCTCTGGCCCTGATGCTGGGGAGGAAGCACTTGTTGCTGAGGCACACTACAGCCATCCCCAGTAGAAATATTGCTTGGAGCATTTTTTCTTCCTCTCATGTGCCTCTGGCCCTGATGCTGGGGAGGAAGCACTTGTTGCTGAGGCACACTACAGCCATTCCCAGTAGAAATATTGCTTGGAGCATTTTTTTCTTCCTCTCATGTGCCTCTGGCCCTGATGCTGGGGAGGAAGCACTTGTTGCTGAGGCACACTACTGCCATCCACAGTAGAAATATTGCTTGGAGCATTTTTTCTTCCTCTCATGTGCCTCTGGCCCTTATGCTGGGGAGGAAGCACTTGTTGCTGAGGCACACTACAGCCATCCCCAGTTGAAATATTGCTTGGAGCATTTTTTCTTGACTGGTGTGCCTCTGGATTTGCTGCTGGGGAGGAAGAAAATGTTGCTGAGGCACACTACATCAAACACCAAAAGAAATATTTCTACTTACATTTTTTCTTGCACTGATGTGCCTCTGGCTTTGTTGATGGGGAGGAATAAATTGTTGTTGTGGCACACTACAGCCATCCCCAATAGAAATATTGCTAGGAACCTTTTTTCTTGCACCTATGTGCCTCTTGCATTGCTGCTTTGGAGGAACCTGATGGACAGATATATTCAAACATGTATCAATATATGTACTGCATGATGAAATATGCAATTAATTATGACTCATGTAAAAAAAAATGTAACTCACAGCTGGAGGAATCTGATGGACAATTGGGCTTGGCTTTATACCCATGACATTGATCCCAGCACCCATCAACAATGACACAAAATCTGGCTGACCCTCTTTGCTAAGCTCCTTAGTATGAGCTGATGGCCTGCCTCTATGTAGACCAGTTCTTGTAGAGGGCTTAGGTACCACTTTATTCTTACAGTTCCTCTTGTTGTGCCCTACTTCTTGGCACTTTTGACATGTTTGGGTTTGACCCTTTCTAGAAAGTTGGCTTGAGCTAGACCCAGTTTCAAACTGACCTCTTTTCTTCTTCTTGGCAGGCCTCCCAGGCTGCTTGGTAAAAGCTGGGGGCACTAACTCTGAGTAAGTAGTCTTAGGCCAAAATCTTGAATCTGGAATGGGTGAGATCATGCCTGCATATGCTTGCAAATATGTATTCCTTGTGTAATATCTATGGACATAATTTTCAGGGTGTTTATTTTCAGCCATCAGCACATGCATGAATGCAAGGGATCCCTGTCCTATCCCAATATCTACAATCACAAGTCTTAGTCATCACATTTAATGTGTATACACCATTTTCTGCTCTTACTTCATACTGACCCTCACCAGCATACACCACAGGTAGAGTAGTACGTTTCCTTTTGAACTTCAAAATTTTCTCCAGGATCCTAGGGCATGTCTCTGCACTCCACTTGGCAGCACTTGTTTTCTTCTTTTGAAACCTTATCATTAACTGGCTCCTAATCATTTCTAAGCATGTTATGATAGGTTTATCCCTAGCCTCCAAAATAAACTTGTTAAAAGATTCAGAAATATTGTTGACTAGTAAATCACAACAACTATTATCTGTGAAGTAACATCTACACCATGCCTCCATCCTCACCACACACAGCCACTTCACAGCTTCAGGAGATGTCTTATAGAATTCCTCAATGCCAGCTACACAATCTTCTTCAACATAAGCTGTTGCAATCTTCCATAACAACTTCCTATATAGCATTGGCCTGAACTCCTTTCTGAAATTCTCATACATATGCCTTACACAAAATCTATGGTGTGCTGTAGGCAATATATCTTTAAATGTCTCCAACAGTCCCTACACAAAAAAACCACAATTAGAAATGAAGTAATAAACCAAGTAAGTGTAGTAATTGTATTCAATTACTGCAGGAAAAAACCAAGTAAAAAACCATAATTATAGTCATAAAAACTTTCTTGTATTCAATTACTACAGTATGCATAGTAATTAGTAACTGTACCTTCTGTCTATCAGAAATGAATGTGAACTGGTGATCATTGTTAACATCAAGCGCCTCAAGCAAGCACGTCAAAAACCAAGTCCATGTGTCTTTAGATTCATTTGTGACAATAGCTACGGCCAGTGGAAACATTTCATTGTTCCCATCGCGACTGGTTGCACTCAACAATACTCCTCCAATTTCTGTCTTCAAGAAAGTTCCATCCAGTCCAATGAAAGGTCTACATCCATCTTTGAAACCCTTGAACTGACATGGGTATGTGATAAAAATTCCATCAAAAATGCGTTCATCCTCATTCTCACTTGGCCTTGTCCTAATCTTGCAATAAGTCCCAGGGTTTCTCTGCAAAAGTGCATGAGAGTAGTTCCACAGTTGTTTGAACTGTTTCTTGTAAGATCCTTCAATATATGCATTTGCAAATCTCCTGGCCCTGTATAACTTGTTATCTTGCTTAATGTCAAGGCCAAAGTCTCTACTCAGAAAACTTCTCAACACATGAATTGGCATCTGGGGTTGGTCTCTGAAGTGCTCAATATACTTTTTGGCAATCCATGGGGAGGTCACTTGAGAATTGCTCCTAACAACTTGGCACTCTACATGTTTTGTAAGCTTCTTCACTATAAAAGTCTCTCTATTTCTATCCCTTGATCCTGAACACACCCAACCACACTTGTTATGCATTCTACACTTATTCTCCAGCCCTCATTCTTCTTGAATGTAAAGTCATAGCCATTTCTAATGGCATGCTCCCTCAACAACTCCCTAAATTCATTTGGTGTGGCAAACTTCATGCCCACTTCCAATTGAGGGTTATCCAAATCAACCTTCTGAACAACATGCCCCCCTCTGCTGTGCATCTCATCTTCACTCCCTTGCATGCTCCTAATCACATCAGAGTCATCTGAATCTGTTGCCCATTCATTTTGTGGTTCACATTCAGGGCCTCCATATACATGCATTCCATCAGTTTTCCTTTGTCTGGGATGCACAGTTAATTCAGCATCCTCTTCAGACATTATTTCATCCACCAATCCTACCTCATCTTCACTGCTTCCACCTTCATCATCTGCATCATCCTCATCTGTAGGTTCATATTCAGAATCAGTCTCTGACTCATTGTTGTGTTCTCCATGTATTCCATCATTTGGTGATGTCCCCTCTGTTGCATTGGACCTTGACTCATCATTATACTCATCATCTGCATCATCCTCATCTGTAGGATCATATTCAGATTCAGTCCCTGACTCATTGTTGTGTTCTCCATATATTCCATCCATTGGTGATGTCCCCTCTGTTGCAGTGGCCCTTGGCTCATCATTATCTTCTTGTGGTGGCTCCAGCAGTGAACTCTTCCTGCAACATTGTGCTTCCACTTCTGTTGGCTCATCTAATGCTTCAGCTAATTGCTCTTGTTCTTTATTTAATGTTCCCTCCTCCAACTCCTCATCTACCTGCTCTGTTACTGCCTCTTCTGTTTGCTCATCTAATGCTTCAGCTAACAGCTCTTGTTCTTTATGTAATGTTGCATCCTGCAGTTCCTCCAACTGCTCTATTACTGTTTGTACTGTTGCCTCAGCCAGTCCCTCATCTACCTGCTCTTGTTCATTATGTCCTGTTTGCACTGTTGCCTCAGCCAGTCCCTCATCCAACTGCTCTTGTTCTATATGTCATGTTGCCTCATCCAATGCCTCATCAAAATCAGTTTGCAGTGAGTATGGACAGCTGGGGTTAACTTCAATTTCCTCACACATTTCAGCATCATATGTGTCTGCAGTTTGCATCATACTTGGCCAAGTTTCAGCCTCCTTTCCCTTAACAGTTTCATCTGTGCTTCCCTCCTCATTTGGTAATGAAGATGGACCTACATTATCATGTTCAAAATATATCTCTGCTTCCCTCCTCCTTTCCCTTCCAGCCTTATTCCCACCATCTGTGTCCTCCCCTTCTGACTCACTCAAGTCAACAATGCCATATTTTGCAGTGTAACTATCTTCTATTTGCTGCCCTTCAAGTTCATGTGCAACATACAAGTCAACAGTTCTACTCCCCTGCAAGTTCAATATTGTTGATGCCTTCTCATCATCATCTATTCTCATGCACCAACTAAAATCCTTTCTCCAAGGCTTGTAGTATATGAAGCACCTTCCTTTATGTCCCAACTCCTTTATCAACATTTTTATATTGTCCAATGACAACAATCCAACAATACAGTCTGGGTAAACTACCTCCTGCCCACCTTCATAACCCCCTTGATAACCAAGTCTCAGCATTCCACCATGATGTATCTTCAAAGTAACTTTGTGGCTCTGCAAAAAAACATTTACCAAGGTGTATAATAGGCATAATTTAGCATAAGAAATTATTTTGCACATATAGGAAATTATTGTGCCCATATATAATTGCTTCTGTTGAATGTTGCCAATTAGCATAGTACCCATTGTGTCACATATACCATGTTGCATGTTGCATGTTGCATATTCCATAATTAGGATAATTAACTTATCTAATTATTGAAAAATATTACTACTTAGCTCACTACTAACCCAACTTTTAACAACTTACCTTACCTAGCTAATTCCTTTAAGTCTTGGCAAATTCTACTACTTAGCTAACTACTTACATCATCTGTGCTTTAATTAACATACTTCCCATGCATCTGAAAATTTCCAATTTAGCTAACTTACAAATTTCCAATTTACTCTATTTCATCTAGCTCCGACCAATCAACAGCATAATCTTCCAAGCATCTGAAATTTTAACATAATCCATACAGATAAATCATTTCCCGTTTTAAATTTACACATATTTCCAAAAAAAAAAGAAAAATTACTCACCATCGTGAGCTTTATCACAATCTTCTTCACCTCTCTTCAAGCTTCTTCTAGCCACGCCCACCAGCAGCCCCTCTTCCGGCCCTCTTGCTTCTGATGACCTTCAAGCCCGCGATTTCTCTTCAATTTCATGGATTCCTGATCTTTCTCCCAATTTTCCCCCTAGCATTTGCCGCGGATTCCTTCGTTGCACGGTTAAGCATCGAAATCAAATCAGTTACCCTTTTATTTAGTTCAGGGGCATAACGGTCCAACGTTACAAAAAAAGTCCCCCGTTAGCAAAAATGAGTTTTTGGTATCAAAATTTACCAAAGTGAACGATAAGGTATATACTTGACAAAGCCCTAAACGTTGGGGTATTTTAGTGTCATTTACCCTAATAATAAATTATAAATCTCAAGTCCATATAAAATTTCAACAACCAGAAAAAGCCACCAAGCTAACAAAAGAGTCTAAAAAGAAAAAGCCCAGCATGGCCAACAAGGAAACAACTAACAAAAGATGGTGCTACTCACCGACAAGCTAACAACTGTCTAACAAGGAAAAACGACGAAGGAACACTAGGACTGGTCACCGGTGTCCTCGTACTCCACGTCAGCTGTGGAACCAGGCTAAAACTCCACGAACTCGTCGTCTCCAGCTACGGACTCTGGCTCAACAACTAACATGCGACACCCAAAGAGAAGGGGCACATGTCAGCAAAGTCTACAAGACTTTGTGCAAGAAAACGAAAAGAAAGGTAAAATCAACCTAGCAATTCTAATGTGTGCATGTCATGGCATATATATAAGATGTGCAGTAAATAAGTAAACACAGCAAGTATGATATGGCAAGGAGTAAACATGACATGGAAGCAAGAACATAACAAGGATAACAAGTATACATTCACAAGGACAAGTACAAGTATGGTAAGCACGTCGTGCACAGAGATTCCGCCTTTTGGCTAGAGAGGCTGTACGGGCCAACTCTTACGCTCAAGTGACAGTTTATCCCTCCCCCTCCACGTGTATCGAGCCAGGCCCTTACCCTCGAACACGAAATGCTCGCTTCTGGATCACGAGCCAGGAAGTGTTTTAACAAGTATGGCGTAGGGTTATGCCCGCATAGCAGGTGCCTAGCCGGAAACACGGATTGTACAAGTATTTTGTAGCGTGTGCTACGTTGCAGCATGCAAATCAGATGACATGTAAAGAATACAAATGCATGGCAGATATTCAAATAAAGAAAATGCGTACAGTTAGAGAAATTAAACGTGATAGGCAAATGCATGACATGACATGACAAAATGCAGTTCTAGCTTCGTTGTCAAGCTAGAACTTGAAATTGCGCCTAGACCGCTATCATTTCACGGTCTATTCTCTTTCATGCTAAAAGCAAGGAAATGACCTAAAGCATGGCCTAAAACAAGGTTGGCAAGTTTCACTTGCCTGGTTCTGGTGATGACGGTCGACGAGAGTTCGTCTCAAAATCGCTACTCTACGGGGAAATGGATTCGCTGTTATGGCCAAAACAGAAATCAGAACTGAAAGATCTAATCTAGATTTGTATTGGAATCCTACAACGTCTAGTAATCCATTTTTATTAGGGTTTTCTAAATTATAGTGTGGGTTATGGACGATTAAAGGTAGATCACTAACCGTATGTGAAGCGGAAGAATCGACGATCCAAGACGCCTACGAATCTGCAGGTAGGAGAAGATCTCGACGTATCCGGATTGCCGTCGCCAAATCGGATCTAGCACGACAACGGAAGAAGCGTTCCAGGAAAAACTACAGCTGAAGAGATCTCCTGGAGGCTGAAATATAACGGATCTGGAGAATAGAGATTGTAGGGGAAAACCTAGAGCAAAAGGGGAATGGGGGGTTTTAGGGTCGGCCGGTGGCTCGCGGGGTGGTGCCGGCGCAATGGGGGGCGAGAGAGAGCACGGGAGGAAGAAGAAAGGCAAAAGGAATATAGGGGATGATTGGGGAAGAAAATCGGATAGCAAAAGTGAGAGAAGAAGTGAAAACGTATAGGGTTTATATAGAAATAAAAAGCGGCGGATACAACTTAACCTAGGGTTTCTGGGCATATTAGTCGGTCAGTGAAGAGTGGTCGACCGACAAGTTTGGGAACTAGTCAGTCGGTCGTCCAGCTGAGACCGACTAAAAGGCAAACAGTGAACGGGGTCAACATAGGGTAGACAGATTTAGTCGGTCTGTGAAGGTTTGTCAACCGACTAGTTTGGGAACTAGTCGGTCGGTGAATATTCATTGACCGACTAAGGGTTGAATATGATAGACATAAATTACTGAGAGTTAGTCGGTCTGAGAAGAAACTCTAACCGACTAGTTTCTCAACTAGTCGGTCGATAGTCGTTCTTTGACCGACTCACCGTAAACAGTAACTCGGCTGTCAGAAAGATCTCAGAATTAGTCGGTCTGAGAACAAGTTCTAACCGACTAGTTTGAAAACTAGTCGGTCGATGGATGTGCTTAGACAGACTAAGAGGAAACAGTAACTCAGCTGAAATAATCAAGATGAACTAGTCGGTTCCTGAAGAGTTGTCGACTGACTAGATTGCAATCTAGTCGGTTGGTTCTCCTTCTTGAACCAACTAAGATGCACGAAAAGTCTCGAAATGAAGCGTGAGGCTTCGGGAAAGGTTCCTATGGCTTCTAAGATCACTCTAGCTCTAAGATGCGGTCAAGATGAAGTTCATCATGAATGACTTACTCCAAGCTCATCGTTCTATGGAAAGGAACTAGAAGACTATAAAGAACTGAGCGAAAACGCCCAACTACAGAAACGGGAAAAACACACAAAGGAGAGAACAACCAACACATATATATAATAGATAAAAACCAGTCGTTACAGTATTCGACTATTTGATCTGATCAAAGCAGTTCACATACTTCTTTCATGTGTTATCTATTTTATCAGACTTGTGTTTCAGCAAGAACATGTGTCGTAATAAAATAGGAACAACTTATTCTGGCTAGCTTAGACTTGGGTTCAGGTACATCCATATGTACTAGACTACGAGTTCACCAACTCATTCTCCCACTGTCTTACAGATGGAATTTCGGCAATCATACATTTGAGGCAAGATTCGCAAGTGTCTATTAACTTCATTATACGAGTGGTCAGACCCCTCTTTATGTGACTTGTAAAGCTTAGTCTCTTTGGTACGGCCTAGTCTATTTAATCATATAAGTTTTGCTATTATCTTCCATATTCATGTATTAACATTTAATTCATTATCATTATACAAATTACTCATTGCTTCAGAAGCAAGGTGACGACATACACTAAAATTTTTTAGACATCCTCTATGGTCCAAGAAACAACAATTTCTCCCTTTTCCAACATGTCAATATATTTTGTATTATGATTATACTGAAGTCGTGACATCAAATATGTCACGTTTTCAATCCCTCCAACTTTTTCCTTTACTAATGATAGATAAAATTTTCTTTCTCAATTGACTTTCCTTAATGCTTTCTTCCTTTTCTAAATTTCATTTAGATATTATGTGGCTAACCAAAAAATAATAGCCGTGCAAACATCTCATGTATCAAAACACTTGAGCTTTGCAACCTTGAGTGTGCTCAACAAGTTGTTCATCTCAAGATCCGATTGGGATTCATAGTCTTGCACCGCTCATGCACTCATCTTCGATTCAAACAATTTGATCGAAGTTTCGAACTTTGCAGATCGAAATCGTTTTCCATACAACCTTGAGTTGACTCAACAAATTGTATGGACAAACATGCTTTGAACATAAGTATGTTCAAGCTGCCCTTCATAGAGGCGGTGACAGGTAGCGTGCATTTATTTTGTTGGACCCAGAGCTTAAGGAAAGCATTGTCCTTACGCATGTGCTAAGAAGGTCATTTTAATATTAATGAGAACAAAGTTTAGTCTATTAATTAGAATTTGAGTTGATATTCCATTAACCAATCATTTGGACCAGTTAACATATTCTCTTAGAATATTATTTTTTTGATTCTATTGGTAAATATAGAACTAGCCTAGTTTAGCATATGTTCAATTTTCAATATAGATAGAATGGTTTTTATCTAACTATAACCTCCCACTATTTTTGCGATCATTTAATAATGAACGATTTAATTAAATTAAATTAAATGGAAAAGAAATCCAACTACCCTGAGTCTTACAACCTTGAGTATGCTCAACAAATTGCTTGACTCTGCGATTGGTAGATGAATCTTCATCATTCATATCATATATGATTCCCTTTTTGGTTTTTACCACTAGACACTTATGATCATGAGTGTGCTCATCCAAATCGCAATGACTAGTCTAGTCGTGCCCTTGTTTTCTTGTCTAGCCTAACTTACGTCGGCGCTCGGTATATGGGCACGACGCGCCGGTTTGGGTTAAGTCTGATGGAAATTGAATTCCACCCCAAGTGATTTTGATGATGAGCACACCAAATGAAAGCTTGATGTACTAACTACACTACACTCAAGTACGCAGAATTTGCGAAGCTCTACTTCTACTCAAAGAAGCACACTTCAACGCTCCAAGACAAAAACGAACATGACTAAACTCAAGTGATGAAGCTCAAGCTCAAACAGAACAAGAAGCACAAAGAGAAGCTCGCTTTCACTTCATCAAGTTGACCAAACTTCCGAAGACATGTTCTGAGTCCATAGTGAGTGTGTCGTGTCTTTTTAGGGTATTTGTTAAAGCCATATCAAATAGACAAAAACATACACACACACAAACAATTTCGAAAATACTTTTAATTATCTTCAAAATATTTTCGAGAGCTTTTTCTAGTCACTCCATAATTTTCGTAGTGAAACTCTACGCACCCTGTAGCTAACTACTTGTCTGACTAGAAGAGCAGCAGGAAAAACTCCTCTGGGAGTCGACTACCAAAAGTAGGGAGTCGACTACTTGTCAGAGATCAAAAACTCCTGGAGTTCTCTGGGAGTCGACTACCTATATGAGGGAGTCGACTACCAGCTGTAAATTTCAGACGTTTTTGAATTTGAATTTTGAAATCCTTTGAGCAATTTACTCCGTAATTTTTGGGACAAAAGTCAAACGAAATTTGAAATTCAAATCTCAGTTTTTTCCCTATAAATAGAGCTGAATTCGTTGATGAAAATACAACATTGAAAATCAATCTATTGTGAAAACTCTCTTGAATTCAAAGCTCTTATTTTCTCTCTAGCCAATTTGATTTTATTTGATCTTGCAATACTTTCTTACAAATTCTTTTGAAGATCATACTCTTATTTTTATTGGCTAAAACATTTTCAAAATCCTTACTATTATTCTCTTTAATTTTTATTTAAAGGATTTTTGAAAAGATCTAGATCACAAAGAATTTCTCTCATATCTTTGTGTGATCTAGACTCTTATTCTATCAAGCCACTACACAAATTTGTCTAAACTTTGATTGGCAATAGAATCGGGTGTGTAAACCAATCTCCATCATTTATTGTGGTGTATTGGATAAATTCTCATTGTGTTGATTATTGGAACACTAGACAAGTCTAGTTGTTGCCAGTTGGAAAGTCCTCGGTTTGTGAGGCAAGGGTAAACCCTAGACAAGTCTAGGTGTTGTGGTTGGAAATCCTGGTCAAGGCTAGGTCGTTGGAAATCCTAACGAGTGAAGTTAGGTAATTGTATTTGCCCAGGCAGATAGTGGAAATCTCGTACCGGATTGGTCGGGGACTGGACGTACCCGGGTTGCGGGGAACCAGGATAAAAATCCTTTTGTCTGCGCTTGTTTTCTGTGATTTGTTATCTTTCTTGTACAAGTATTCTTTACTTATTAATTGTTTATCTTTGTAATTCATTGTTAACTTATTGAAAAGATTGTATCTTTAATTTCCGCTGTGTATAAATCTATTTGTAAAGATCTATTTGTCAAAGTCATATTAATCTGATCTTAATCCAATCTCTTTCATATTCTTGTTAAGATTGTTTTGTTGATTAAGAACCAAGCGTGGATCACTCTACTTGGTTTCTTAGGCAACATTAGAAGGAATTTATTTGTGTTAATATCGTTGAGCGAAAAAGTTTACTATATACACAATACTATTCAACCCCCCTTCTAGTGTTGTTTGCCATCCACAGGATCCAACACTTGGTATCAGAGCAAGGCTATAAAAGTGATGGCGTCAACTTCTTTTCACTCTGAAGGACTGAATACCATGCGACCACCTCTATTCAACGGAACCAACTACGCTAGCTGGAAGATCCGAATGAAGACTCACCTAGAGTCATTGGACATTGAAGCTTGGACTATTACCAAAGTCCCGTACATCGCACCCATCGACGTTGAGTTTGGAAAATGGTGTCGACGACAAGAAGAGAGCTATTCTCAATGCAAAAGCAATGAATGCTCTGTTTTGCACTGTTACAGGAAATGAGTTCAATCGAGTCTCCCAATGTGAAACAGCATATCAAATATGGCATACTCTTCAGGTAAGTCACGAAGGTACTGAAAATGTAAAAGAATCTCGCATAAACGTCTTACATTCAAAGTTCGAATCTTTTAAAATGGAAGAAGGAGAGAGTATCACCGATGTGAATACTCGTTTTACTAATATTACAAATGAGCTTGCAGGACTAGGAAAGAAACTTTCTGAGTATGAACAGGTAATGAAGATACTAAGATCCCTCCGACCCAAGTGGAAGGGAAAGACTATGGCCATTCGAGAAGCGCATAACGTAAAGGACCTCACCATCGAAGAACTGATGGAAAATCTCATGGCATATGAGATTGAGCTTGAAGAAGACAAGAAAATCGAAGAAAACCCAAAGAAGAAGAATCTTGCATTCAAAGCCCAAGAGGAAGATTCCGACTACACGGACAAAGAAGACCATATCGCGGTCATCTCAAAGAACTTTAAAGAGTTCATCACTAGTAAGTATGGAAAACAATCATTTAGACCCACTAACGGTATTATTTGTTTTGGTTGTAATAAACCAGGGCATGTCAAAAGAGACTGTCCATTGGAAAGAAACAACCGTGATTCAAGAGATCGTGGGAAGAACAAAGACAATAATGAAAGGCGAAACAATACAAGAAACAAGTTTCGACGACCAAAGAAAGAAGCTTATGCAGCCTTCGACCAGAGCAACGACTCTTCATCCGATGAATCCTCAGAAGAAGATAATGATGAAAGAAGAGAGACGGCACACATGTGCTTCATGGCATCTACATCCTCCAAGGTAAGCTCGCATCATGATTCATCTAGCGACAACGAGTCATCGTCAAGCGATGATGAAGACTTGGATTATAGGGGAGCATATAAGGAGCTATGCAAAATGCATGAAAAGCTCATTAAAGAACATAGAAAAACACTTAGAAATATTAAAAGAGAGACTAAAGAAAAAGAATAAGTCATTAAAGAAAATAGTCTTCTTAAAGAAAAGAATGATCTCCTACAAAAAGATATTTTGCTAGTAAATGAAAAAGTTGAAAATCTAAATAATCTTCTCGTATCTGTCAAAGATAAATACGACGCTACGATGAAAATTATTGAGAATTTTAACAAAGGAAAAGGGATGCTAGATAGTATAATAGATAATCAAAAAGCTTCATCTAGCAAAACCGGACTTGGCTATGATTCACATCATACCAAGAAACAGGTTAAGCATACTAGGATGCATCATACTAACGATAATGTTTTGAGCATCTGGGTACCAAAGGGATTATCTAATCAGCGAAAAGAAAGGTACGCTACTAACTTTGTTCAACAAATTCATCTTAACAAAAATTATAAATATGTTGTTCATGAAGGAACTAAACCGTATTGGGTTTGGCTTCCTAAAGACTAACTCCTCGGACTCAAAATCAAAGAGTACCATAAAACGCTTATTTATTTTCAGGTACTCTAAAAGGAGGAAAACAATGAAGAAAATTCAAGAAGTCAAAACGGCTGAATCAGAACAAAAGTTTATATATATATATATATATATATATATATATATATATATATATATATATATATATATATTAAATGTGTTGTAATGAGTTAATATGTGTATATGATTGTGTTTAATTCTTAAAATATTTTTTGTTCAGAAATCACACTCAACCTGGATCAAAATCTCCCCGGGATGAGAAAACGACTCAACCCAGCAGGGAGTCGACTACCTACAGGAGGGAGTCGACTACCCGTGCGAAAATTTCTGGGTTGGTCTTTTTTTTGACTAACTCCTAATGGGTTCTATTGAGTGGATGGATCCAGATCCGTTAAGACAACTTACCCAATAAGCCTAAAACTCATCCTAGCCATCCAAATCTTGATCTAAAGGCCCTCTCTTCTCCCCATCTCTTCATCCAAACAACAAAACCCCAAGAAAAACCCTAGAGGTAGCCGACTACCCCTCTTCCTCCTCCTCTTCTCTTGATTTTTCACCTTGGTGCTTGGACTTTTTGGAGCTATTTTCTCATCTTCCTCCAAAGTTACTCAAGGTAAAATTTTTCTTACTCCATGATTTTTTTATTTCATCTCTCTTGGTTATCTAGTAGTGTAAAAATGTTATTTTTCTTGTTTTACTCTATCTAGATGCCTATCAAGGGGATTTTCTCCAAGAAGAGGAAAACTACCACAGAAATTGATTCTGAAAAGGAGATTATCTTACCCTATCTTTTCAAAACTACTAACTATGAGAAATTTGTTAAGATCTCAAAGAAACCAATCTTGCATGAACGATTTGTCAAACTTCATGATGTTATCAATTATGGTATTGACAGTCTGTTAGATTTTCAAAACTTAGCAAACTTGTTCTCTTCTGAAAATGTGTACCTTTGTTATCCTAGGCTTGTTCATCTTTTCTATGCAAACATGGACTATGATCTTGTGAAAAGTCATTTCATAATAAAAGTTCTTGATACTAAACTTGCTATAACTGTCAAATCCCTAGGAGAAGCCCTAGGAATCCCATACTCCGGTATGATTCTTGACAAAATCGAAATGACTGATGAGAACATTCTGGAAAGAATGTATTTGCCCGGTAGACACTTTCAAACCAAACTTTCATGTAGCAATCTTCGCTATCCGGCGAGGATCTTGGCTAATATTTTGTCTTATAACATAACTCAAAAATCTGGGAGCCATGCTATTCTTTCTGAGAAACAAGCTAAGTGCATCTATGCCATCCTAGGTAACATTCGTGTTAATTGGGCAAAAGTGATTATGGATTCTATCCTAGCCTCAGCTTCTTCTGATAGACCCTCCTCCACTCTTTCTCATGGACACTATCTTACTATACTATTCATTAGCTACAATGTGCCACTGGATCATGAAACATCCATTCTAGAACCTGCTCGTGTCTTTGATGTAAATGCTCTTGGGAGAATGAATATCCATCATGACCTTGATGAAAATATCCCTGAAGAACAAATTGCTGCCGAAGGAGGATCATCATCCTCAAGGCGAGGTAAGAAAGTTGTCATTTCAGATTCAGAAGAAGAAGAAGAAGAAGAAAAAGGAAGCGACGAAGAAGAAGAAGAAGAAGAAGAAGTTCCAGCATACATCCTTGAACTTCAGGAAATGCTCCTGAAAAAGATTGGAAGGTTGAAGATTACACAAAAGCAAGGATTTGAAGACATCAATCGTAAAGTGGACGATTTGAAAGAGCTTGTTGTGAATAGCAACAAGATGACTGAGGACACAATTGCCATGATCCTTGATGAGATCAAGGAACTACAGAAAGGTGGCGGTCACTCTTAGCTCCTTCCTTCTCTAAAAACAATGGTTCTCTAAAACAATGGTTCTTAAAACTATGTTATTTGAGACGATGGTCTGTAATAACTCTATGTGTGGTGTTTGCTACAATATCTATATGCTATATATCAACTGCCAGTATGAACTAACACATCTCTTACAGGCACAAGAAATTGAATTTCCCTCCTAAACATATCTATTTATTTTTTGTTGATGACAAGGGGAGAAAATTCATGTGACATGAGATACAAAATAAAATCAAATGTATACTGTTTTATGTATTGCTTCGATGTAGGGGGAGAACCGCATCAAAGCAGGGGGAGTAAGTATACCATATATTTTATCTTTTACTTACTTCATATTTTTTTCTCATTTGGGTGTCATCATCAAAAAGGGGGAGAGTGATGGAAATTGAATTCCACCCCAAGTGATTTTGATGATGAGCACACCAAATGAAAGCTTGATGTACTAACTACACTACACTGAAGTGCGCAGAATTTGCGAAGCTCTACTTATACTCAAAGAAGCACACTTCAACGCTCCAAGACAAAAACGAACATGACTAAACTCAAGTGATGAAGCTCAAGCTCAAACAGAACAAGAAGCACAAAGAGAAGCTCGTTTTCACTTCATCAAGTTGACCAAACTTCCGAAGACATGTTCTGAGTCCATAGTGAGTGTGTCGTGTCTTTTTAGGGTATTTGTTAAAGCCATATCAAATAGACAAAAACATACACACACACAAACAATTTCGAAAATACTTTTAATTATCTTCAAAATATTTTCGAGAGCTTTTTCTAGTCACTCCATAATTTTCGTAGTGAAACTCCACGCACCCTGGAGCTAACTACTTGTCTGACTAGAAGAGCAGCAGGAAAAACTCCTCTGGGAGTCGACTACCAAAAGTAGGGAGTCGACTACTTGTCAGAGATCAAAAACTCCTGGAGTTCTCTGGGAGTCGACTACCTATATGAGGGAGTCGGCTACCAGCTGTAAATTTCAGACGTTTTTGAATTTGAATTTTGAAATCCTTTGAGCAATTTACTCCGTAATTTTTGGGACAAAAGTCAAACGAAATTTGAAATTCAAATCTCAGTTTTTCCCTATAAATAGAGCTGAATTCTTTGATGAAAATACAACATTGAAAATCAATCTATTGTGAAAACTCTCTTGAATTCAAAGCTCTTATTTTCTCTCTAGCCAATTTGATTTTATTTGATCTTGCAATACTTTCTTACAAATTCTTTTGAAGATCATACTCTTATTTTTATTGGCTAAAACATTTTCAAAATCCTTACTATTATTCTCTTTAATTTTTATTTAAAGGATTTTTGAAAAGATCTAGATCACAAAGAATTTCTCTCATATCTTTGTGTGATCTAGACTCTTATTCTATCAAGCCACTACACAAATTTGTCTAAACTTTGATTGGCAATAGAATCGGGTGTGTAAACCAATCTCCATCATTTATTGTGGTGTATTGGATAAATTCTCATTGTGTTGATTGTTGGAACACTAGACAAGTCTAGTTGTTGCCAGTTGGAAAGTCCTCGGTTTGTGAGGCAAGGGTAAACCCTAGACAAGTCTAGGTGTTGTGGTTGGAAATCCTGGTCAAGGCTAGGTCGTTGGAAATCCTAACGAGTGAAGTTAGGTAATTGTATTTGCCAAGGCAGATAGTGGAAATCTCGTACCGGATTGGTCGGGGACTGGACGTACCCGGGTTGCGGGGAACCAGGATAAAAATCCTTTTGTCTGCGCTTGTTTTCTGTGATTTGTTATCTTTCTTGTACAAGTATTCTTTACTTATTAATTGTTTATCTTTGTAATTCATTGTTAACTTATTAAAAAGATTGTATCTTTAATTTCCGCTGTGTATAAATCTATTTGTAAAGATCTATTTGTCAAAGTCATATTTATCTGATCTTAATCCAATCTCTTTCATATTCTTGTTAAGATTGTTTTGTTGATTAAGAACCAAGCGTAGATCACTCTACTTGGTTTCTTAGGCAACATTAAAAGGAATTTATTTGTGTTAATATCGTTGAGCGAAAAAGTTTATTATATACACAACACTATTCAACCCCCCCTTCTAGTGTTGTTTGCCATCGACAGGATCCAACAAAGTCTAGATTACATCTCATGCATTGAGAAGTTGGTTTCCATAAAGTATCTATGACATAGCTTGAGTGTGCTCAACAACTATAACAAAGAACCTATAGTTGCCAACCTCTAAAACAAGGAGGGTTAAGGCTAATCTTGAAGAAGATTTTTAACGTAATTGACTAGATACAATCGAAGATGTCACATAAGCATAATTTGCATCCTTTGCGATCCAGTGGAACATAGTTAGGGATTTGGCTAGACCAAGATCACTATCCCAAGTCAAGCAAGGGTGATCCTCAACAGTAGTCAAAAAACACTAAACCGGATCATGGTCCATTGATGGAAACTTATTATTCATATATGTCCCGTACGATTAGAAATGGCTCCAATAAACTTAGTTAATCCTATCAACTAGTTTAATCCTAAAATTCGAAATTATTAGGATTGGTTAATAACTTTTATTAATGTCCTTATCAACTATAAGGATTTTTAAGGTGCTATCCTAATCATTTATTAGGCATTTTAAAATTCAAGTTGCAACAATTTTAAATCATAACCTTTTGTTCGAAATAATTATTAAAACAATTAAAATAATAATTCAGAGGGGGCAACACTAAACAGGAATTAAATTTGTTGCAACAATTTTTAAATCATAGCATGTCCAAAAATTTTCTCATAATTTTTCTGGAAGTTTTTAATGGCTATCCTAATAGTCTTTCCTGAATTATCACATAATCAAAATTAACTAATACCATTAAAAACATTAACTAAACAATATAGCATGGCATAACAAAGCAATTTAAATTTTATCTCATAAAATATCTTGCTAACCATGCAACCTAAGATTTATCGCATAAGTTTAAGTTACGTCCAAAATTATCACATAATTTTAAAAATTAAATTTTAAAATAAAATTAAATCTAATTTTCAAAAACAATTTTCGAAAATAAAACGTTGCTTTAAAAACAACGTTTTTAAAGTTTAAATAAAACCTCCATCTGATGGAGAAGCATGATGTATTATATACAATTTATAAATTGCAAAACTATAGATCAATGTAGACCTGGCTCTGATACCAATGAAGGGTTTTCTGAGTCCTTAGGGCCATAAATACGACGTCCGGCCTAAGTCGGTTGAACAAAGTTATCAAATAAACAGCGAAAAAATTAACTAACAACAATTTCAAGTTAAGCCCTAAAGGAAACAAACCCTAGCCAAGATCTCTACTATTCCGGGGTTGGGTCCGACCAACCCCTAAGGATAGATCTATCTAAAATATGCAATTTATAAACGCATGCTAATATTTAAACTACATACCTTTCACTTCGTTTATGCAAAATACGAAGCGTCGTTTTTATCAACACTTCTTTGGCCCACGTGTCGCTTCTCCCAAGCTGAACCGCATCTCGAGCAGCACATCGTCCCGAGTCGAATCGATTCCCAAACCGCACCGCGTCCTGAGGCGAGCAACACCCTTGTCGTCGAGCCAACCACACGCCGAAGAAGATTTCACCTTGAGTGGATCCTCCGTCAAGACTTCGGATCCGATCCGAGCTCTTTCGTAGCTTTGCTAAAGCCCGATCAGGATCAAGGAAGAATTTAGGGAGAGAGGGAAAAATTTATTCAAGTCTTAATCCGAACGTGCTCCAAACTTTTGGAAGCTTCTCAAATTTGGAGACTTGGTGCAAGTTTTCAAGGAGAGTGTTGGCCCCTATTTATATAGGCAGCCGACCCCTCCCCTTCTCATCATATCCGATGTGGGACTAAAGAGTTTTGGAGGAAAAATTAATTAAAGTTGCCATTCACAAAGGCCAATCTTTAGCGAATTTTTTCTCCCTCACCGTTGAGCTTCGTAAGTGATACAACCTATCAATTCGAAGAGCACTGAACGATGAACGCATAGAAACAAACGCCGCATCATTCCGAGTTTGTTTGACCCCTCAAATGTGTGTCCAAAGATAGCCCAAAATCATATTTTCGTAGGAAAAATTAGCCGTAAAAAATCAGGCTAATATGGTTCAAAACCCTACATATGGGGCCACCAAGTGGGCCCCGCTAAACTACACGTGTGCAGCCCGCAGGGGCGCGTGCCAGGCATGCGCCCGTGTAGGCGCGCCTGCATGGCGCCTGGCACCCTGTGATGTGCACATGGCATGCGTGCCTATAGGCGCCTATCAGGGCACCTGGCGCCCTAGGGCACTTTAATTTGTCAGGTGCCCGCAAAAAAATGGGCGCATGTTTAGCCTCTGACCCGGCCCCCTTGGGCCGGGTCCCTCCCTTTAAAAAACTTTTTTTGTTTCCAAAAAAATGGGCTTCAATCTGACTGGGCTTTCTTGTTCTCTATTTAAAACTCCTTTTAAATAGACTTATTAGGCTCGTTTGGACTCCGATTTGAGCACGGTTTTTCTTCGTTACTTTACAAGAAAATCCTCTTCATAAGATATATTTGTAAACATTTTTCAATGTATATTCTAATTTCTATTGCATCATATGCAATAATCGACATCTTTATTATTAAAATCCATTTGCATCAAATACAAATGAACTGAGGGCATACATCTCTCAACAAGACAAAGGCAAAAATCTTGGATTTCAGACTTATCATCCAGAAGATGATCACATCATCCAGAAGATGAAACTCTCATCCAGAAGATGAACACATCATCCAGAAGATGAAACTATCATCATCCAGCTGATGAAAATAACATCCAGCAGATGAAAATCATTTGACATTTAACTTCATACACCCGAAGTTGATGAAGCAACATAGACAATTGTAATCCACTAAATACAACTATTGGTTGTATGGATGTACATATAGACCCCTACCGTTTGTTGGAAGAGGGGAAGGATATCCTAAGTCTTGAAGTGCCTTACATGAGTGTTTTTGGTACACTTCTTTATCTGGCCAACTGCAAGCTTCTCTATATAGCGTTGGCAGTAAATTTGTTTAGCCAGATACGGTGCAGCACCTGCAGCGTTCCACTAGACCTAAACTACGCATCTTCTGCGCTACCTCCAAGGGTCAATACTATAAAGGATCATCCTCAATGTTAAATGTATCTGCAGATGCATGTAATAAATCATTGCGATGAACACAAGAAGGGCATGCCACCTCCTGGAAATCTGCAAAGCACGTGACTAAGGCAACATCATCCTACCATTCAGAAAAGCTCATCATCCAATAAACAAATCAAGAGTATGCATAGCTATGCCCTGAAGTAACTCGCAGACACAGTAACGACTGGGTCAGAGACTAGAGCCATGGAGATGTTTACCAAGTCTACAGACCATGCCACTTTCCTAGCTCATCCTTGAGAAAGCTACATCAAAGGCGATGAAACAGAGCACACCTCCTTAGAGGAGCTCCCTTGGATTTAGTAGCTACCATATATGAGTGATACTTGTATAAATGAGCTATGCTTTTATTTTGTATTTTTTTCTCGGGATGTTGTAGATAAGATTGATGTATATATGCCTAGGAGATCTACAAGCCTGAAGCTTGTACAGATCAGGGGGGTTAAAATGTAGAGCTGTACTCTTTTCCCTTAGCTATGGTTTTTTCCACTGGGTTATCCATAGCCAATGGTTTTAATGAGGCAATCTCATTAACTTAGGATCCAGAAGTATCAACCCCTTGTGATACTCATAAGCATTATGAATCATGTAGTATTCATACGACGAGTTTACAAAGATGGATGGATAATGGGAAGTGTTATGAATGAGCCCTTTGGTGTGAAAGGCTCTTGATATCCACCATGATTGTAAACCCATTAGTATCCATAGGTTGTAATGTTTTATCTAACATATATAATATATTCTATGGCCTCATCTTTGAGGTTGTTTTGATTCTCAACAAAATTTTGATTTAATTAGTAATAAAGCACCACTACATGCGTTTTACGAAAAATTAACTCTTTTTTCCTCGCAAGAAACAAGATTTTTTCTTTCCATAAAAATGTTTTTTCCTTATTGTGTTTAACGAAAATTTTAAAGAATAAATAACGAAAAGTGATTTTTAAAAAAAAAACAATGGCAAAAAAGATGTCTTTGTGGTTTAAGAAAATTTTCACAAATACTTTATGGTATGATATTGATTCTATGATGGGATTTGTGATTTCTTGCTTCTTTTCATTTAGTAGCCAGATACCATTTAGGCAGGATTTCATATAAACTCATACTTAAAAAAGGGGGAAAAAATGTAACTTTGCACATACACAGCTAAGTTAGCTGTGCATGCGCACAATTTTCCCATTTTCCCATTATGTTTTAAAGAAATTTTTTTAATATTATTGGTGTATACCTCATGGATAATCAACATACCGAAAATCAAGTGAATTCAATGTTATTTGATCCTCCATCTAACACTTCCAATTTCATCGGTCTCAAAAGTTGTTGAAAAGTAGAAATTTTTGCAACTGGTAGATCGAGTATCAAATGCCCCTAGGGTTCACCTATATTTGGGGTTTTGGAATTTTGGAATGTGTACATCAATCCTACTAAAAAAATTTCAAAAACATGGGGGACGATGGGTTTTTTGTGCACGTGCATAGCTAACCTAGCTGTACACGTGAACAACTACATCATCCCCTTAAAAATGTATTGAAATATAAAATATTGGGTTCGGTTATTGGTTTGGGTCACTTTTAGAGACCTAAAATATCATGTTGAGTTGGTCTACTTTTTCTTTGAGGATTACCCTTACGATTATAAACTTGAATAATGTTATAAAGAGATTATCTTGTGAGATGATGACATTGTAATCTATTCAAAAGATTGTATCCTATCCATGTATGAACTCTCAACATCCCCTATAAATAAAGGCCTGGGTCTCCTCCAGGAGGTATATTCACAATACGTTATCATCACGCTCTTCCTGAGATTGGAGGCGAGGTCGTTGTGAAAGCTAAGGAAGGAGACGGTAGATCTCATGTGCAGACGTCGACCACCCTTACATGTTAGTCTTCATCTTCGATCTTGAGGAATATCTGAAACATGGTAATTTTTTATATCATGATCATGATATCTATGATATAGATCACCCTTGATCGAACTCGAAAAATAAACATAACAACAATATTATTGGGAAGGACGACGACTCCTCACCGTGATCCTTGGGGGGAATGGCCTCCTCCACCCCCTCCTTTGCTCACCGATCTCTAGCGGTGGAGGCACGCCGTCGCATACAGCGGCGGGAAAACCCTTATATATGGTTTTTGAAAAAAATTCACGGCTGGACGGTAACAGCCTCGCCGCCGACAGCTTACCCCCATCCGTGGCCCCGTCGCTCCCGTAGAGGTGGTGGCACGCCACCACTTACAGCACAGGTAAAACCCTAATCTTGGGGTTTTAAACACAAAAAAAATTCCTAGCCCTAGAATCGGTGGCCTTTTGCCGCCCGCAACCCATCACTGCTCTGCAGCGGTGCGATGCTGCCCTGTGCGGTAGCATGCCCCCACCCCATTTTCTCCTGCAAAAGACCGCCGTGGGGAGCGGCGGCTGATAACCTCACTGCTCCCCCAATATATTTGGGCCAGTGGCCCAAGAGAAAAAAAAGTAAGAGGCTGCGGGTCGAAGCCCAAAGCGGCTTATGGGCCGAAGCCCAAAGCGGCTTGTGGGCTTCCGCCCGTAGACCAAACAAAAAAATAAAAGGAAAACGGCTGCGGGCCGAAGTCCGCAGCGGCCTGCGGCTTCGGCCCATAGACCCAACAAAAAAAGGAAAAAAAGGTTGCGGGCCGAAACCCACAGCGGCTTGAGGGCTTTGGCTCGAAGACCAAACAAACAAAAAAAGGAAAAATAATAATGGTGGAGAATGGGCTGACGCCTGCAGCTATGCTGCGGGCCTCAGCCCAAACTGAAAAAACAAAATTTAATTAAAAAGGGGGAGTTTAGGCCTAAAATGAATAGGAAATCGAGGGAGAAAATGTGGAAAATATGGGGAAAAACAAGGCGATAATTGGGGGAAATTAATGAATAAAAAGGGGGACAAAAGGAAATTTTTTCCTTTCAAATAAATTACATAAGGGCAATAATTCAATTTTATTTTTCTCTAAATTTGACACCACATGCGCAAAAATTATTTCCAGCATATTATTCATCAATAATGCATGTGTTTAGGATCATATTAATATACCTTATATTACAAATATATGTCACAAATTCTAGGATACATTGTATGCTTATTTATGCAAGCATTAGCTTAATAATTATGAAGATCTTGCGACCGCTCTGGAGGTAGTTACATAACCTAACGGTGTATGACATTGCCCCTGTTGGATCTATTGGCACACCAAATACAATAGAGGGTGGGAGGGTGCATAGTGTATATCACGACAAAATTGCAAAATTAAAAGTTACTAAAAATTGCAATAAGAGTGCGGAAGTAAATAAACACAATCTGGAGAATAAGCCAATGCAAACACCAAGATATTTCCCGGTTCAGATCCTTGTGATCCTACGTCCAGTCCTCTACCACGTAGAGATTTTCAATCCACTATAACACTTTCTCACAGCTAGCAATCAATATATAAAGATGCCAACACTCTCCCGTGATGCAAACTTGTACAATCTCTTCAACAAGAGATTCACCAAATAAAGGGAAAAAAAGTAAAAAACAATATCATGTGTAGCCTTCATAATGTTGGAATGGAATGGCAATGAAGGTGATGGTATCTTCAAGGTTTCTTGATGGGAATATGTAGTAGAACACACATGGAAATGTACTTTCTAATGAGGAAAAATTTCTGCAGAGGTTCCCCACAAAAAAATCTAAAAATAACTCTCTTTTATAGTGAGAAAGACAACTTAAGAATGAGATAGAGTTCGAATAATTTTGTGTATAAAGACAGAGGTCTTGTGGTCTATTTATAGGTCAAAGGGGTGGTTTATAACCGTTTGACAACTGTCCAAAATTTCAGAAAAACTTAACCGGTTTTTACAAAAATTAGTCGACTAATAGAAGTTACTGGTCAACTATTTTTGCTGCTAATCAGGGATTCGACTGTTGAACTGACTTTTAGCAAAAAGAAATTAAATAACAGTGAGAAACTGTCAGAAAACTATCAGAAACGGTCAGAAATTTGTCCGTTGTGGGTAGTTAAAGATATCCAACAATAAAACGGTCATAATCAAACGGTCAGAAATATAGCTGTTGTAATAATTGTTTTAATAATTAACTGGTCGACTAGCAAAACCAATTGGTCGACTAGGATCAATAACTTTGAAAATTTATTGAAAAATGTTCATTATGACTTAGAAATTGGATTGACAAAATTTTATAATTTTCTGAATTTTTGTGGAATTTAATTGGTCGACTAGGATAGGTAGTTGATCAACTAATTTTGTCATTGACTTGGTCGTTTGAGGAAAGACTCTAAATGACTAAGATATATCATCATCAAGTCTTTTACATTCTAAGTATATGCAAGAATAAAAGTAAAGATAACATCACTTTTCACAAGATACAAAATTTCATCGTTGTGCTTTGTCTTGTGTTTGATGCTTCTTGCAATATGTTGTCTTCGATGATTATCTTATCTAAGAGTGGTTGAGATTTAAAATCTACACAGATAAAGTTAGTGTATACACATATATAAATGTTTGTATCATCAAAACATTGAGTTTCCAACATTCTCCTCATTTTTTTTTGATGATTTTACAAATATTTAATAAGGTATGAAGAGTATGAAAAGAAGCTCCCCTTAAGCATTTGTTTTATATGCAACGTATACATATATTTATTAAATTAGTGAAAGTTGCATATATATGTTAAAAACATGATGTAACTGAAATTTTGTGTATCTTAAATAAATCATATTTTTTAAACATAAGCAAGTAATACGAAGTTTTATTTTAAAAAAAATCTAATACCAAATGTTACCAAAAGTATCTATCACTTACCATGTATTTTCTCACACTGTCAAATCAACAAAAAATTGGCGTAAATATGCAGTAGTTGACCAACAGATTGTTCTGTTCAACTAAAATGACTGAAAATATAAAAATGTACAGAAAATTAAAAAAACCCATATTTCATTAAAGCAAAAATATTAGAGAGTACACACAGTACTACAAATTAAAAAGCATAAACAGATACCAAACACATAAAGCTACTACATCAAAGAACACACCATACAAGAGAAAACTTAGAAAATTAAACTAGTCCTAGGGAATTAGTCTTCCAACTGATTGTCTTGGTTGACCAATTTGCTTAAAACATTCTAGAATTGCATCAAAATTCTGGAGGAGGAGGAGGTTGATAACGGGAACTTGACGGTGGATATTGAGCCCATAGTTGCAAAGTGCTCAAGATCTGACCTTGAACACCATGCTTGTTGGCCATTGCGTCCCCTAAGCGATTAAGGAGAGATTCAAAGGCACTAAAGTGAGTCTGAATGCCTTCAAAACCTATATTCATGTCTATGCAAAGGTCATTTATTTGATCTTGAAGAGAGGAACGAGGAGGCAGGAGAGGAGCTAGAGGATTAACGCCAACTTTACGGCGACGAGGTGGTGGTTCGATGGGTGGTTCTTCTTCTTTGGAGGGTTGAGTTGGTGGAAGATCGATGTAGTTGATCAGTGAACAGTCAATAAGAGTAGGATTAAAGACTGAAATTTCATTACCAAGATCAACTCCAAAGTGTTTGAGAATCCGGGTTATGGTGCATGGAAGAAAGATGCGGGAAGAGACCGGTTTCATCAAAACTAACATGATAGGATAAGCCTAATTTACTTTTATACCACCCATGATGGCATAAAGACATCGGCTACGGGTCTCATTAACATAGTTAAGAGAACCGATCTTAGGAATAAGATTGTAGGTGAGGATTCTAAAGAGAAGACGCGGGATAGGATTCAAGGCAACCATGCTCATTTCGATACGTAAATTTGGGCTTAACCGATTAAGAACATGTGGATTGTCCATGGGAAAGCCTAAACTGGAAATATGAGATCTTGGTATACCTAGGCTTTGAGCAAGGGCTTCATATATAAGGTGTATGTCTACACCTTTGACTGTGGTACCAAGATAGATAAGTCCACCAACTTGGAAGACAACCATATTAGCATAAAATTCTTTCACTAGACTAGGATAATACGGGTCGGTGTCACTCCAAAGGTGAAGCAGAAAATTGTTTCTAAGAGAGGAAGAAGGTTGAAATGTTGGATCTCATTATCACTAAAATCTATGAAGCATTCAGGGTAAAAAGGGACTGAAGCCATGGCGTCGAACTTGGCGTCGGCTTTGGTTATGTTGAAGTTGACTGGCCGACAGTCGGCAGGGTGTTTTCGGCGTTGATGGCTTGTGTAGGAGGATGAAGACATTAGATATCTTTCTTTGAATAGAGATGAACGTTTGCAGTAAAGGGATTTGGGTTTTCACATGGTAGACAGAAAGGAGATACCATGGATCTATATAGAGGATTTTGAGAGGGAAATTCAATTTTAAATCACACAAAACAAAATTAAAACCAATTATAAACTTCCCTTAACTTCTCTAACCCGTTGGGAATAAAAATTATGTAAAAATAGCGGAAGAAAATGGTCAAAATTGATAGTTTTTTTGAAAACTGCAGCATCTGGTTGACCAATCACATCGTCTGGTGGACTAGTCGGGGTCTGAGCCTTTTGCGTGGGGAAGATGCGTGAATAGTATTGTTAACACTTAATTTTGGTCAAAAAGAGGTCTGACTTGGTACAGTACCCTATGTGTAAGTGTACTTTGGATGGGATAGAATGAGATAGTGACTTGACCACACTAACTATAAGTACTTGATATTTTTAGTGGAAAAGATTCAATTTGGGTTTGTCTTTTAGTGTTTGAATTTGTTATGAAGACAGGTACACTAAAGTTTAATAATATAATTTTTAAAACAAACACCAACACATAATATAAATTTAGAGCTATATATTTTAGATAAACGTATTAGTCGACAAGAAGGTTTAGCTGGTCGACTAAAATAAATAAGAAATATTTCAGGAAAATCCAGAAAATTTATATAATACTAATTATATTATTTAGATTATTTTCTAATATTATAACTTAGATTCACTAATTATACTTAATTCTCTTCTAAGTAGAAGAAATATTTCTTCTTTTAAAGGTTTAGTTAATATATTTGCAATTTGATCTTTAGTTGCTATATATTTTAAAATAATATCACCCTTTTGGACATGATCATCTAAAAATAATGACGTATATATATGTGTTTGGTGCGTGCATGATGTACTGGATTTTTAGATAAGTCAATTGCACTAGTGTTATCACACATAATAGGACATATGTTACACTTAATGCCATAATCTAAAATCGTTTGTTTCATCCATAAAATTTGTGCATATACTAGACCTGCAGCAATATATTCTACTTATGTGGTTGATAACGAAACAGAATTTTGTTTCTTACTAAACCAAGATACTAAGGCTTGTCCTAGAAAGTAACAAGTTCCATTTGTACTTTTACGATCAGATTTGCAACCATCAAAATTTTCATCACTCAATGATATTAGATCAAATGTGTTTGATTTGGGGTAGTATAAACAAAAATCAGAAGTATGTTTTATATACCTAATTATTCTTTTTACTGTAGTTAAGTGTGATACCTTAGGGTCTGATTGATACCTAACACATAAACATACAGAAAACATAATGTCGGGTCTACTTTGATGTAAGGTAAAATAATGATCCGATCATACATTGATATAATCGTCGTTGAACACTTTTACCATTAATATCTTTCTCAAGAGAAGATGATGTACCCATTTGAGTACGTTTCTCTGCCGAATTCTCTAATCCAAATCGTTTGATGAGTTCCTTTGTATATTTACTTTGGTGAATGAATTTACCTTCATTCATTTGTTTGATTTGTAATCCAAAGAAGTAGGTAAGTTCACCCATGTGAATCATCTCGAACTCATTCTGCATTTTCTTAGAAAATTCTTAACAAAGACAATCATTAATAGAACCAAATATTATATCATCAACATATATTTGTATAATTATAACATTTGAATCTATATGTTTGATAAATAATGTAGATTCTATGTTACCAATAGAATAACCAGATTTATATTTGGTAAATAATGTAGAGTATATCTTACTAATAAAATAACCAGATTTCAATAGAAATTTCTTTAATTTTTTTATTGTTTTACAAAATATTGTAAATTCTTCAAATGCATTATTTTTATGTTTCAAAACAATACCCATGTATATCTTGAATAATCATCTATAATTACAAATGCATATCTACTTCCATTTAAAGAGGCTATTCTAGATGGGCCAAATAAATCTAAGTGTAGAAGTTCACGTGGTCGTTTTGTTGAAATAACATCTTTTAATTTAGATGAAGATTTATACATTTTACCATGTTAACATGCATCACAAAATTGTGTATGATTAAAAGATATATTTGGCATTTTTGAAACTAACTTGTGTTTTGAAATACGTGCCAAATATTTGAAGTTAGTGTGTCCAAAACGTTTGTGCCATAATAATGTATTATCTGTGGATGCTAATAAACAATGATTGTGTAAATTTATTTTCATGCATTATATATATATATATATATATATATATATATATATATATATATGGGTAAAATGCGCCTGAGCTCGTGCTCAGATGGGATTCCTGCGCTTGACCCCTCCTAACCGTCCGATCCGATCCCCCGGCTGTTGTTAAAAGCGGAACATGAGGAACTTTTGGTGCAATTACCAACGCGCCCTTACGCGCCCGGAACTTTTGGGGCAATTACCATCCCGCCCTTATAGCCCCTATGAAAGCAACTTTTTAGAACTATTGGTGCAATTACCATCCCGCCCTTTATATCCTTTTCAAAGAAATAGTTTACACTATACGGCACCGTTGTGCGCATCGACCCAGAACGGAGTATATTACTCCCCGCAAACAACGCGCTACAGCCTACGTGTCGTGCGCGGCGTGGGCTTAAAACGCACAAGTGTTGAGAAGTTACCAACCGTGCGCACGACGGGCAAAATTACCCCCGTCGTGCGCGAGGGGGAAAACGCAACGTGTAAAGAAATTTCCATCCGTGTGCACGACGGGCAAAATTAACCCCGTCGTCTGCGGGGGTTAAAACGCCAAGTGTGAAGAAATTCACATCCGCGCGCACGACGGGCAAAATTACCCCCGTCGTGCGCGTGGGTTAAAACGCCTAGTGTGCAGCAATTTCCATCCGAGCGCACGACGGGCAAAATTAACCCCGTCGTGCGCGGGGGTTAAAACGCCTACTGTGTGAAGCAATTCACATCCGCGTGCACGACGGGCAAAAATAACGTCGTCGTGCGCGTCGTCCGCGGGGCATAAAACGCACAAGTGTTGAGCAATTTCCATCCGCATGCACGACGGGCAAAATTACCCCCGTCGTGCACGTGGGTTAAAACGCCTAGTGTGGAGCAATTTCCATCCGAGCGCACGACGGACAAAATTAACCCCGTCGTCCGCGGGGGTTAAAACGCACAAGTGTGCAGCAATTTCCATCCGCGCGCACGACGGGCAAAAATAACCTCGTCGTGCGCGTCGTCCGCGGGGCATAAAATGCACAAGTGTCGAGCAATTTCCATCCGCGCGCACGACGGGTAAAATTACCCCCGCCGTGCGCGTCGTGTGCGGGCAAACGCACAAGTGCGGAGCAATTTACAGCCGTGCGCACGACGGGCCAAATTACCCCGTCGTGCGCGAGGGGAAAAACGCAATGTGTAAAGAAATTTACATCCGCGCGCACGACGGGCAAACTTACCCCGTCGTGCGCGGGGCTTAAACGGACAAGTGTGGAGCAATTTCCATCCGGCCGCACGACGGGCAAAATTAACCCCGTCGTCCGCAGGGGTTAAAACGCCTGGTGTGAAGAAATTTCCATCCGCGCGCACGACGGGCAAACTTCCCCCGTCGTGCGCGGGGCTTAAAACGGACAAGTGTGGAGCAATTTCCATTCGGGCGCACGACGGTCAAAATTAACCCCGTCGTCCGCGGGGGTTAAAACGCCTAGTGTGAAGCAATTCACATCCGCACGCACGACGGGAAAAAATAACCCCGTCGTGCGCGTCGTGCGCGTCGTCCGCGGGGCTTAAAACGCACAAGTGTCGAGCAATTTCCATCCGCGCGCACGACGGGCAAAATTACCCCCGTCGTGCGCGTTGTCCGCGGGGCTTAAAAGGCACACGTGTAGAGCATTTTCCAGCCGCACGCACGACGGGCAAAAATACGACCTGTCGTGCACGGGGGTTAAAACGCCTAGTGTGAAGCAATTTCCATCTGCGCGAACGACGGGCAAACTTACCCCGTCGTGCGCGTCGGTTAAAACGCCTACTGTGCAGCAATTTCCATCCGAGCGCACGACGGGCAAAATTAACCCCGTCGTGCGCGGGGGTTAAAACGCCTAGTGTGAAGCAATTACCCCCGTCGTGGGCGTCGTGCGCGGGAAACGCACAAGTGTGGAGCATTTACCAACCGTGCGCACGACAGGTAAAAATTAACCCCGTCGTGCGCGAGGGTTAAAACGCAACGTGTAAAGCAATTTCCATCCGCGCGCACGACGGGCAAAATTCCCCCGTCGTGCGCAGGGCTTAAAACGGACAAGTGTGGAGAAATTTCCATGCGGGCGCACGACGGGCAAAATTAACCCCGTCGTCCGCGGGGGTTAAAACGCCTAGTGTGAAGCAATTCACATCCGCGCGCACGACGGGCAAAAATAACCCCGTCGCGCGCGTCGTCCGCGGGGCTTAAAACGCACAAGTGTCGAGCAATTTCCATCCGCGCGCACGACGGGCAAAATTACCCCCATCGTGCGCGTTGTCCGTGGGGCTTAAAACGCACAAGTGTAGAGCATTTTCCAGCCGCGCGCACGACGGGCAAAAATACGCCCCGTCGTGCACGGGGGTTAAAATGCCTAGTGTGAAGCAATTTTCATCTGCGCGAACGACGGGCAAACTTACCCCGTCGTGCGCGTCCGTTAAAACGCCTATTGTGCAGCAATTTCCATCCGAGCGCACGACGGGCAAAATTAACCCCGTCGTGCGCGGGGGTTAAAACGCCTAGTGTGAAGCAATTACCCACGTCGTGGGCGTCGTGCGCGGGAAACGTACAAGTGTGGAGCATTTACCAACCGTGCGCACGACAGGCAAAAATTACCCTCGTCGTGCGCGAGGGTTAAAACGCAACGTGTAAAGCAATTTCCATCCGCGCGCACGACGGGCAAAATTCACCCGTCGTGCGCGGGGCTTAAAACGGACAAGTGAGGAGCAATTTCCATCCGAGCACACGACGGGCAAAATTAACCCCGTTGTCCGCGGGGGTTAAAACAACCAAGTGTGAAGCAATTTTCATCCGCGAGCACGACGGTAAAATTAACCCCGTCGTGCGCGTTGTCCGTGGGGCTTAAAACGCACAAGTGTAGAGCATTTTCCAGCCGCGCGCATGACGGGCAAAAATACGCCCCGTCGTGCACGGGGGTTAAAACGCCTAGTGTGAAGCAATTTCCATCTGCGCGAACGACGGGCAAACTTACCCCGTCGTGCGCGTCGGTTAAAACGCCTATTGTGCAGCAATTTCCATCCGAGCGCACGACGGGCAAAATTAATCCCGTCATGCGCGAGGGTTAAAACTCCTAGTGTGAAGCAATTACCCCCGTCGTGGGCGTCGTGCGCGGGAAACGCACAAGTGTGGAGCATTTACTAACCGTGCGTACGACAGGTAAAAATTACCCCCGTCGTGCGCGAGGGTTAAAACGTAACGTGTAAACCAATTTCCATCCGTGCGCACGACGGGCAAAATTCCCGCGTCATGCGCGGGGCTTAAAACGGACAAGTGTGGAGCAATTTCCATCCGGGCGCATGACGGGTAAAATTAACCCCGTCGTCTGCGGGGGTGTTAAAACGCCTAGTGTGAAGCAATTCACATCCGCGCGCACGACGGGCAAAAATAACCCCGTCGTGCGCGTCGTCCGCGGGGCTTAAAACGCACAAGTGTCAAGCAATTTCCATCCGCACGCACGACGGGCAAAATTACCACCGTCGTGCGCGTGGGTTAAAACGCCTAGTGTGGAGCAATTTCCATCCGAGCGCACGACGGACAAAATTAACCCCGTCGTCCGTGGGTGTTAAAACGCACAAGTGTGCAGCAATTTCCATCCGCGCGCACGACGGGCAAAATTAACCCCGTCGTGCGCGTCGTGTGCGGGCAAACGCACAAGTGTGGAGCAATTTACAGCCGTGCGCACGACGGGCAAAATTACCCCGTAGTGCGCGAGGGGGAAAACGCAATGTGTAAAGCAATTTCCATCCGCGCGCACGACGGGCAAACTTACCCCGTCGTGCGTGTGGGTTAAAACGCCTAGTGTGCAGCAATGTCCATCCGAGCGCACGACGGGCAAAAATTAACCCCGTCGTCCGCGGTAGGGCTGTTGACGAACGAGCTTGAACGAGCTTGAACGGGGAGCTTGGTTTTGTTCATGAACAAAATCCATGTTCAAGCTCTGTTTGTTTACTAACCGAGCTCTAAAAACATGTTCAAGCTTGTTCGTTAATCTTACTGAACGAACGTAAACGAACAATTACCGAGCCTGTTCACGAGTAGTTAATCGAACATTCTGTTCGTTAACAAGACTTATCGAGCTTGTTCGTGAACATGGTCAGGAACATGTTCGTGAGCACACAATCAATCTTATCCATGAACATATTTTCAATCAAACAAACGAACGCCAATTTTTTAATCAGTAATAATACTATTTAAACATAATTGCCAATGACTAAATCAATTAAATAAAAGGATTAAATATTTGCAGGACAAAAACAAATAAATCTAGCATAATAGCTCCATAAATCCCATTACAAGCGTCCATTTCAAGTATAGTAAACAATATAGTATTGGTCTAAATTTATTATTTTCGATACATGTTCGTCCACGAACACTTAACGAGCTTGTTCATGAACATCACTTAACGAGCTAGTTCACGAACACTTAACGAGCTTGTTCATGAACATAAATGAACAAACATAGTTATGTTCAAGCGCTGTTCGTTTATTAACCGAGCTCTAAAAATCTGTTCAAGCTTGTTCGTTAAGCTTCATGAACAAACGTAAACGAACATGTACCGAGCTTGTTCACGAGTAGTTCGTCGAACGTTCTGTTCATCAACAGCCCTAGTCCGCGGGGGTTAAAATGCACAAGTGTGAAACAATTTCCAGCCGCACGCACGACGTGCAAAATTACCCCCGTCGTGCGCGTGGGTTAAAACGCCTAGTGTGGAGCAATTTTCATCCGAGCGCACGACGGACAAAATTAACCCCGTCGTCCGTGGGGGTTAAAACGCACAAGTGTGCAGCAATTTCCATCCGCGCGCACGACGTGCAAAATTAACCCCGTCGTGCGCGTCGTGTGCTGGCAAACGCACAAGTGTGGATCAATTTACAACCGTGCGCACGACGGGCAAAATTACCCCGTCGTGTGCGTGGGTTAAAACGCCTAGTGTGCAACAATGTCCATCCGAGCGCACGACTGGTAAAAATTAACCCCGTCGTCCGCGGGGGTTAAAACGCACAAGTGTGAAGCAATTTCCATCCGCGCGCACGACGACAAAATTAAACCCGTCGTGCGCGTTGTCCGCGGGGCTTAAAACGCACAAGTGTAGAGCATTTTCCAGCCGCGCGCACGACGGGCAAAAATACGCCCCGTCGTGCACGCGGGTTAAAACGCCTAGTGTGAAGAAATTTCCATCTGCGCGTACGACAGGAAAAATTTTCCCCAGTCGTGCGCGTCGTGCGCGGGGCTAAAACGTACAAGTGTGGAGCATTTTCCATTCGTGCGCACGACGGGCAAAATTACCCCCGTCGTGCGCGTCGTCCGCGGGGCTTAAAAAGCACAAGTGACAAGTGTGGTGAAATTTCCATACGAAGGTAGCAATATGGGTAAACATATCTTTTAATTTCTTACAACAAGTGATTATTTTGCACAAAACCTAACATCAATTTTATACCGAATTTTTTTCAATATCAACATTCTTGTTGTCCCTTTTTACTCAGTGACGTGCATTATAAATTGATTTGCATGGAAGGTTGGACTTTCAAAATCTCAGCCGGCCTCAGCGTGCTATTTGCCAAATCTCTCAATGATCCATCTCCATTTCCTGCTACTGCCCTTTATCAGAATGGCCCTTGACATAATTAGCAGCTTGATGGTTATGCCTGCCCTCAATGACTGTTAACCTTCACTCCTCACCGCCAACGCCGACGCCCACCATTACCACGCAATGAGAACAGACATTGACACTTCTTGGTTTTAACTGGCCTGTCGGTCGTTTTTTCCTTTCCTTGCAACTGCCCTTCATCGGAATGGCCCTCGACATAATTAGCAGCTTGATGGTTGTGCCTGCCCTCAACGACTGTTAACCTTCACTCCTCACCGCCGACGCCGACGCCCACCATTACCATGCAATGAGAACAGACATTGACACTTCTTGGTTTTAACTGGCCTGTCGGTCGTTTTTTCCTTTCGGTGTCACCTGTAAACCCCGCTTCTTTCTCATGCAAAGTAAACAACTTTGCATGTGAAAGAAGCGGGGTTTACAGGTGACACCGAAAGGAAAAAACGACCGACAGGCCAGTTAAAACCAAGAAGTGTCAATGTCTATTCTCATTGCGTGGTAATGGTGGGCGTCGGCGTTGGCGGTGAGGAGTGAAGGTTAACAGTCGTTGAGGGCGGGCACAACCATCAAGTTGCTAATTATGTCGAGGGCCATTCCGATGAAGGGCAGCAGGAATCCTATTGGAAGTTTTACATGCAAAGCAACAACATTCTTGTTGTCCCTTTTTACACGGTGACGTGCATTATAAATTTATTTGCATGGAAGGTTGGATTTTCCTACAGGACTGTCAAAATTTCAGCCAGCCTCAGCGTGCTATTTGCCAAATCTCTCAATGATTTCATCTCCATTCCCTGCAACTGTCCTTCATCGGAATGGCCCTTAACATAATTAGCAGCTTGATGGTTGTGCCTGCCCAGCTGCCCTCAACGACTGTTAACCTCCACTGAACGCTGGATTTTTTTACGACATAAATAGTACCTTGGATTTTTGTACCATCTCGAGCAATCTCAACCGTATCTGCATGCATGTAAAATCACCAAATTTCTACATCATTTTCCACCCAATTGAATAAGAATTACACCTATAGTGTATTTAAAAGTATATACTTACCAAATGGAATACCTCGAAAATCCCTACTTTCACACCCAAGAAAGGAAGAAAATGATCATGTATCCTAGAAGGTCCGCTGACCGCTGAGATCTTCTTGGAAGATTTGAAGGTGAATTTTGGTTGCAAATGCTACTGTATCCTAGAAGGTATGCTGACTGCTGAGATCTTCTGGGAAGATTTGAAGGTGCATTTTGGTTGCGAAGTTAGACTGATTTCATTGGAGTCATCTTCTACCGCCATCACATTCTCTTTACAGGCATCTACATCATGAAGGAAATGGACCACATTGAAATAGCAGGAGTAACTTTCAATTTTATCTTCCATTTACCATGGTATATATCTACATCAAGCAGAACGAAGCAATGTTTAGAATTTGTCCGGTTAAACTGAGAAACAAATATATTGTAAGAAAAATACGTAGAATACCGTGGCTATACGAGGAAGATCCGAGAAGCAGAATACTTAGCTGATGTAATTGAAACCGCTGTGGCGCGACCTCGGTGGTAATCGCTGTTACCGGTTGCTCCCGAAGGTTAACACAGCAGCCCCTGGCCACATCCACACTTGGCCAGAGACTTTGGATTTTGCACAGTATAGCTACCCAGGAGAACGTGATGAAGCAAAGAAGAATTTTTGGAGGAAGCAATTTTTCCGTGTATTTTCTTGAGGAAAGCAGTGGGATATAAATAGAGTTCAAAAAATAGCTGTTATGAATTCAAACGGTCAAATATTAAACGAGTATTAAAATAGGCTTTGAATGCTGCATATTAAAGCGAGGCTTTAACTGCGTATTTATTGAGAGGTTTTGAATGCTGCAATCAAATTGGCAGTTACCAACATTTTAGAATGAGACGCCATTTATTATAGACGATTTGGACTGCCCATGGATGAGGATGAGACTACAGTTGATTTACTGTTAGTCATGGAAAGAACCCGTGAGTCTACAGTTGTTGAGCTCGTGAATATACAGTATATACAGATGTTGCGGTGTGAGTAATTTTTGAGGGTAATCTCAAACACAAAGAGAAATTTTTGAGGGCGTTCACGGTCCATTTATAGTGAAATTGACCATTCAAATTGATGAGTATAAGTCCGTTATCCTACAGCGAGCCCTTCATTGCAAACATCTACGTAGACAATCATATGTATCAGTTTGTAAGAGCATAGGCTAATGAATCAGTTTGGGTCTGTATCAGTATGTACATCAATATAGTTGAATTCGATTGAATATGCCTTCAGCTTGAATAAGTATCAGATTTAATTTTAAAGTTTGCATGTAGTTTCTGAGTCAGAGTGAATAAGTATCCGGTTTAATCTACAATGTTTCCAGATTGAACAAGTATAATAAGACTTAAATCTAAAAGCTTGCATGTAGGCTTGATTGGGATTCAGAATAAGTATGATTAAATTTATTCCCGTGGTCGTGTTGAGAAAATTTGTCATCGATGAAACATTAGCTTAACGCGCACATCGAGTAAATTCTGCTGGTTGTGCGCGTTAAACAATTGTTCATAAAATACCTTAGATGCTCAAAGCGAACAGCTGGCTCTGGCTGTGCTTGTTGTGCACTTTGCGCAATTAAAGTAACCATTATAAATATGATCAACGCGCACAACGGCCATAAATTAGTTGGTACTGGGCATTGAGCAATTATGTAAGCGGCTATTAATTTTTCCAGCTCACGTCCCACCGACCGGTCAAACATTCTTGAGAAATGCAGATGTCTGGTATCAATCAGCTGTAGATTTACGAACAGTCTTTTGTATATTCACGAGAACCCCTCAATTTGTAAGAGCATAGGCTAATGAATCAGTTTGGATCTGTATCAGTATGTATATCAATATATTTGAATGGCTGGGTAATTTTCAAAATGTCATCAATTTGAATATGTATGAGATTTAATCTAAAATTTTGCATGCAGTTTCTGAATTCGATTGAATATGCCTTCAGATTGAAAAGGTATCAGATTTATTTTTAAAGTTTGTATGTAGTTTCTGAGTCAGAGTGAATAAGTATCCAGTTTAATCTACAATGTTTTCAGATTGAACAAGTATAATAAGACTTAAATCTAAAAGTTTGGATGTAGGCTTGGTTGGGATTCAGATTAAGTATGATGAAATTTGGAATTTGATTGATTCACTGCAGTGGCGCGCAGTGGGAGTAAACTTATAGCATCTCACAAATATGCTCAAAGAGCAAAACGGTCAAATTTATTCCCGTGGGGGCGTTGAGCAAATTTGTCATCGACGCAACTATAGAGCTTAACGCGCACAACGGGCATAATTCTGCATGTTGTGCGCTTTGCGCAATTATGTTAGCCATAACAAATTTGCTGAATGTGCACACCGGCTTAAAGTGAACACCTGGCGATACTTGTTGTGCGCTTTGAGCAATTTTTTAAACCATTAAAAATTTGCTCACCGCGCACAACGGGCATAATTTTGTATATTCACGAGCATCCCTCAGTAGCTTGACGGGGTCTTCGATGTAGCCACACAGTAAATATGGTACTGCAGCAGTCACATCCTTATTGACCTATCTGCGTTGCGCGCATTGAGCAATTCCCGTTTTCCATGCGTTTTGTGCGGTGATCAATTATAATAGTTTCTCTCTTCTGTATTATTTAGACCGGGTTGCGTATAGAATAAAATGTCTTAAAAAATCTTAGTGGAGAGTAGTATTGTTGGGAGTAAGTTTCCTATTAGCATCAATGTTGATCAAGGCAAAAAATCGTTGAGTTTCATTGTTATGCGCGGAGAGTAATTAACCTATTTTGATCCAGATGCTAAAATAATTGGGATTACGCGATTTTCGCGTTGGTATTACGCGGTTTGCGCATTGAGTAAATAATTGTTGATTCCCGAGATCCATTGCATTACTGTAGGATCAAGGACTTATGATACGCTTCATTTTGATTGCTCCAATTCCCCTATAGCAACTCCAACCCAAATCTCTTAAAAACCCCCTTCAAAATGGAATATCTTTAAAAGATGATATTTTTGTGGATGGGCAACTCCAACCCACCATCTTCAAATCCTATTTTCTCTTTGTTTAAGAATTACTAATGAAAAATATTTATCATTATAATGGGTTAATCTAATACATTGTTTCTGCATGAAAGAAAACCATAAATAATATTATTCTTCAATGTTAATTTTTTTAATTTTTAAGTATTTAGTATTTCTTGTAATGTTGTAAATATTTTAAAATTTGCTCGAAAAATATCCAATATTGGTCTCAGGTAGTAGGTATAATTGAGATATTTTCATCGGTACTAAACTTATTAAATTTGGTCATTTGATTTGTAAAATACATTTGTAATAAATAGCCGTTACCAAGCTATGACGGTAATAAACGCAACGAAGGGCTGATATCAATTATCCGTTGTGCGCGTCGTGCGCGGTGTTTAAAAGTCATAGTGTGAATCAATATCCATCCGCTGTACACACACGGTCTCACATCTGAGGACTCCACAATCCACATTACACACAAGGGCTTATAGTGGAACCAATTAACCCGCACGCACAACAAAAACAATTTGATTGTTTTTGTTGCGCTGGAAAAAAAATAATTTTTCGAGTGTTTGACGGAGAGTAATTCAAGGCGCAAAACGGTTCGGTATCCTTGTCGTGTAGGGAGAGTAATTTGCCTCTTTTTCAGCTGAGCCTAAAATACTTAGGATTACGCGTTTTTCTCGTTGGGATTACGCGTTGAGTAAATAAGATGTTCATTCCCGAGATCCTTAGCATTACTGTAGGATAACGGACTTAATACTCATCAATTTGATCGGTCGTTTTTCACTATAAATGGACCGTGAATGCCGTGAATGCCCTGGAGAAGCGTATGAAATCGGAGGACTACAGGCTGATGCAGTCGCGTCCCGAATATGCTTCTCTCCCTGGTCTGCGAAGAGAAGAATGGCCCCCCGGGCCTTTGCGCCCTGGTTGGCTGCTCTGGGTCAATTAGGTTGGCGGTGCATGGGTACCGTCTCTCTGAGGCACAAGCACTCCCTTCTGTTCTTTTCGATCTCTTGGCTCGCAGCCAAATTAGGCAAATCTGACTGTGGATGAAGCAGATCATAATTGTCCCTTTCGTCCTGGGGATTTCCAATTTTGGCTGCGAGACAAGAGATCGAAAAGAACAGGAGGGAGTGCTTGTGCCTCAGAGGGCCGGTAGCCATGCACCGCCAACCTATGTGACCCAGTGCAGACATCCAGGGCGCAAAGGCCAGGGGGCCATTCATCTCTTCGCAGACTAGGGATAGGAGCATATTCGGGAGACGACAGCATCAGCTTGTAGTCCTCCGATTTCATACGCTTCTCCAGGGCATTCACGGTCCATTTAGTGTGAAATTGACCATTCAAATTGATGAGTATACTCCGTTATCCTACAGCGAGCCCTAATGCCTAACGCTTACGATAGAAATGGACGATGGAATTCAACCAGTTATCTTTTCACGTAAAGCTAAATGGTTGATGTTGGAAACTTACGCAATGGTGGTAATAAACGCAACGAAGGGCTATCGTCCATTTATAAACATGCATGCCCGATGAATGCCTTCCATATGTGAGCATTTCGCCTTCCACTCCTCGACTATACACTCCATATCCATCTCCTCTTTATAAACTCCATCCAAACCATTAAATCCTTCATCATTTCACTATACCTCGTCTACGACACACAAACACTCCCTTCTGTCCTTTCCGATCGCGAAGATAAAAAGCTCATGCTATTTTTTATGCAACCATTTGGTGTTGTTCGACGCCTCATGTGAATCGGAGTTCCTCGGTGTCTTTGAAACGGCTACATACCCGACAGCAGGTTACACCGACGCATACTTTGTCTACACTCATATCCAGCCGATGATGACAGAAAATCGGCAACGACGGTAATAAACGGAATGAAGATGGTCACCCGATGAACTCGCGGAAGTTGACGGGGAAGCACGCAGATCACACCGACAATCACATGTTTCAGTTTGTAAGAGCATAGGCTAATGAATCAGTTTGGATCTGTATCAGTATGTACATCAATATATTTGAATGGCTGGGTCATTTTCAAAATAACATCAACTAGAATATGTATGAGACTTAATTTAAACTTTAGCAAAACGCGCACAACGGGCATAATTCTGCTGGTTGTGCGCGTTTAAGTATGATGAAATTTGGAATGTGATTGATTCACTGCGCTAGTGCGAGGTGGAATTAAAATTATAGCATCTCACAAATATGCTCAAAGCGCAAAACGGTCAAATTTATTCCCGTGGGGGCGTTGAGCAAATTTGTCATGACTTTAGCTAAATGCGCACAACAGGCATAATTCTGCTGGTTGTGCGTGTTTAACAGTTTAAATATGATGAAATTTGGAATTTGATTGATTAACTGCAGTGGCGCGCAGTGGGAGTAAAATTATAGCATCTCACAAATATGCTCAAAGCGCAAAACGTGCAAATTTATTCCCGTGGGGGCGTTGAGCAAATTTGTCATCGACGCAACTTTTGCGTAACGCGCACAACCGGCATAATTCTGCATGTTGTGTGCTTTGCGCTATTATGTTAACCATTACAAATTTGCTGAACGCGCACACCGGCTCAAAATGAACACCTGTGACCTGTCGATACTTGTTGTGCGCTTTGAGTAATTTTTTAAACCATTACAAATTTATTGGTACTGAACATTGAGCAATTATGTAACGGCTATAAATTTTTCCACCTTACTTGCCACCAGTAATAAATTCTTGGGAAAATCATATGTCGGGTATCAATCAGCTATAGATTCAAGAGCAGTAGTTTGTTATTCACGAGCACCCTTCTGTAGCTTGACGGGTTCTTCGATGTAGCCACACAGTTAATATGGTACTGCAGCAGTCACATCCTCATTGACACATCTGCGTTGTGCGCATTGAGCAATTCCCATTTTCCATGCGTTTTGCACGAGGATCAATTATAATAGTTTCTCTCTTCTGTATTATTTAGCCCGGGGTGCGTGTCGAATAAAATGTATTAAAAAATCTTAGTGGAGAGTAGTATTGTTGGGAGTAATTTTCCTATTAGCAATTTAGCATCAATGTTGATCAAGGCGAAAAATCGATGAGTTTCCTTGTTATCGCGGAGAGTAATTAACCTATTTTGATCCAGATGCTAAAATAATTGGGATTACGCGATTTTCGCGTTGGTATTCCGCGGTTTGCGCGTTGAGTAAATAATTGTTGATTCCCGAGATCCATTGCATTACTGTAGGATCAAGGACTTATTATACGCTTCATTTTGATTGCTCCAATTCCCCTATAAAAATGGCGGACAAGGAGCACTCATCTTCTCACAGCTTCATCTACTTTCTTCCATCATCTTCTTCTTTATTTGCCTCACAACCTTCCTATTGAAACAGTAAATCCTTCAGCTGTTCGTGCATGCTTGATATAGATATCAGATATGGCCGATAGCATTCATTCAGCTGTTCGTCCATTTATAATCAGGCATGCCCGAAAAAGGGTTTCCAGATGTGGGGATTTCGCCTTCCACCATGCCCGTGACTCTGTGGTGTCTCTTGCCGAAGATGAAAAAACTCACCCTCAGAATGCAACCCTGCACAACAACCACGTTTTCAATCCTGTCATGCTTGCTGAATAGCTGCCCGAACCTGGAGGATCTAGTCATTGGAGTAAGTACAAATTTGCTAATTATTTCCTCTGAATAATTCAAAACTACGTATGTATGTATGATGGCATTAAGCATTCTGTTTTGTTACCAGGATGAAATGTTTGATTTTCCAGACCCGGAAGCTTCAGCGCTAGAATACTGGGATCAGCAGATGCCTTCGGATTGCATGACAAATACGCTGAGCACGGTAACTGTAAACGTGGAGGATGTACACTGCAAGGGCTCGCATCCAATGAAGCATTCTATGACCTCGGGATCGATGGTTACTGGAATTTCACCTTTTTTCATATGACCGTCCCCGACACTGAGCACCCAGGTCAGCCGCCCAAGAAGTACTGGTCAGGGGGACATAACCAGCACATTGTGTCAAGTATGATACATACTTGACAGCCGGTTACAACGACGCGTGCAATGACGACACTCCTATCATGTTTCACTGTTGCCGACAGTCGGCAACGACGATAATAAACGTAACGACGATGGTCGATCGAGGTAACTAGATGGTTATAGATTGTTATGGACGCCTCCCCCAAGCTTTTAACTGATGACTAAATTTTTTCATCTCCCTTGCTTCGCCCAAATTCTGAACTAAACCCTAACCCTAGATCCATCTACATCTGTCCGATCGAGTTTGCATGCACTTATGCAATCGATTAATCTGCGCGTCCTTCTTTTTTGTTGAAAGGTATCGATCACAGTTCATTTTTTTGCTTTTAGCGATCGAGGATCATCTCATCCTTCCTAAGATCATCGAACTTTGTCCGCTCCTTCGGAATACCCTTCAAGATTGAAGCACGAACAACGTCCTCGGGCCCAGGAAGTATCAAAATTACTGTAACCATTGATCCAGACGTTCTAGAATGCTTCGTTGGATGCGAGCCGTTGCGCCTGCCTATGTTCCAGGTTCAAACATCCATGTTTTTTTAACTTATTGAAGTTTCAATAAGTTAAAAAAACATGGATTTTTGAACCTGGAACATAGGCGGGCGCAAGGGCTCGCATCCAACGAAGCATTCTAGAACGTCTGGATCAATGGTTACTGTAATTTCACCATATTCCCACTCGATTGTTCTTCATTTTCTTATTCAATTTGGATGCGAACCAAGAGATCGAAAACAAAAGGAGGGAGTGCTGTTGCCTCAGAGGGACGGTAGCCATGCACCGCCAACCTATGTGACCAAGGGCCGCCATCCAGGCTTAATCATATGTATCAGTTTGTAAGAGCATAGGCTAATGAATCAGTTTGGATCTGTATCAGTCTGTATGTACATCAATATATTTGAATGGCTGGGTAATTTTCAAAATGTCATCAATTTGAATATGTATGAGATTTAATCTAAAATTTTGCAAGCAGTTTCTGAATTCTATTGAATATGCCTTCAGATTGAAAAGGTATCAGATTTATTTTTAAAGTTTGTATGTAGTTTCTGAGTCAGAGTGAATAAGTATCCGGTTTAATCTACAATGTTTTCAGATTGAACAAGTATAATAAGACTTAAATCTAAAAGTTTGGATGTAGGCTTGGTTGGAATTCAGACTAAGTATGATGAAATTTGGAATTTGATTGATTCACTGCGGTGGCGCGCAGTGGGAGTAAACTTATAGCATCTCACAAATATGCTCAAAGCGCAAAACAGGCAAATTTATTCCCGTGGGGGCGTTGAGCAAATTTGTCATCGACGCAACTTTTGCGTAACACGCACAACCGGCATAATTCTGAATGTTGTGCGCTTTGCGCCATTATGTTAACCATTACAAATTTTGCTGAACGTGCACACCGGCTCAAAATGAACACCTGGCGTTACTTGTTGTGCGCTTTGAGCAATTTTTTGGTACTGAACGTTGAGCACTTATGTAACGGCTATAAATTTTTCCACCTTACTTGCCACCGGTCATAAATTCTTGGGAAAATCATATGTGTGGTATCAATCAGCTGTAGATTCAGGAGCAGTATTTTCTTATTCACGAGCACCCTTCTGTAGCTTGACGGGGTCTTCGATGTAGCCACACAGTAAATATGGTACTGCAGCAGTCACATCCTCATTGACGTCTGCGTTGGGCGCATTGAGCAATTCCCGTTTTCCATGCGTTTTGCGCGGTGATCAATTATAATAGTTTCTCTCTTCTGTATTATTTAGCCAGGGGTGCGTGTCGAATAAAATGTATTAAAAAATCTTAGTGGAGAGTAGTATTGTTCGGAGTAAGTTTCCTATTAGCATCAATGTTAATCAAGGCGAAAAATCGTTGAGTTTCATTGTTATGCGCTGAGAGTAATTAACATATTTTGATCCAGATGCTAAAATAATTGGGATTACGTGATTTTCGCGTTGGTATTACGCGGTTTGCGCGTTGAGTAAATAATTGTTGATTCCCGTGATCCATTGTATTACTGTAGGATCAAAGACTTATTATACGCTTCATTTTGATTGCTCCAATTATAGCAACTCCACCACAAATCTCTAAAAACCCCCCTTCAAAATGGAATATCTCTAAAAGATGCTATTTTTGAGGATGGGCAACTCCAACCCACCATCTTCAAATCCTATTTTCTCTTTGTTTAAGCTTTACTAATGAAAAATATTTATCATTAAAATGGGTTAATCTAATACATTATTTCTGCCTGAAAGAAAACTATAAATAATATTATTCTTCAATGTTAATTTTTTTTAATTTTTAAGTATTTAGTATTTCTTGTAATATTTTAAATATTTTAAATTTACTCGAAAAATATCCAATATTGGTCTCATGTAGTAGGTATAATTGAGATATTTCCATCGGTACTAAAATTATTAAATTTGGTCACGTGATTTGTAAAATACATTTGTAATAAATAGCCGTTACCAAGCCATGACGTTAATAAACACAACAAAGGGCTGATATCAATTAGCCGTCGTGCGCGTCGTGCGAGGTGGTTAAAAGTCATAGTTTTAATCAATATCCATCCGCTGTACACACACGGTCTCACATCTAAGGACTCCACATTACACACAAGGGCTTATAGTGGAACCAATTAACCCGCACGCACAACAGAAACAATTTGATTGTTTTTGTTGCGCTGAAAAATAAATAATTTTTCGAGTCTTTGACGGAGAGTAATTCAAGGCCCAAAACGGTTCAGTTTCCTTGTCGTGTGGGGAGAGTAAATTGCCTCTTTTTCAGCTGAGCCTAAAATACTTAGGATTACTCGTTTTTCTCGGTGGGATTACGCGTTGAGTAAATAAGATGTTCATTCCCGAGATCCCTAGCATTACTGTAGGATAAATGGATCGTGAATGTCGTGAATGCCCTGGAGAAACGTATGAAATCGGAGGACTACAGGCTGATGCAGTCGCCTCCCTAATATGCTTCTCTCCCTGGTCTGCGAAGAGAAGAATGGCCCCCCGGGCCTTTGCACCCTGATTGGCTGCTCTGGGTCAATTAGGTTGGCGGTGCATGGGTACCGTCTCTCTGAGGCACAAGCACTCCCTCCTTTCTTTTCGATCTCTTGGCTCGCAGGCAAATTGGCCAAATCTGACTGTGGATGAAGCAGATCATAATTGTCTCATAATGCAGAAGCTGGAAGCCTGGAACCTGTGTGGAAACACAAAAGGCATGGTTGTCTCAGATTTCCAGAAAATCAAATGATGTGAAGAGTCACACATCCATTTCCTCGTCCGAACAGATGATGTTGATGATGCTCAAGTAAAGCGACAGAAATTACAAAACGAGCAGGGAAGTGACTGTAATGACACACCAATGACGGCATGTCGCGCCTTTGAACTATTTGAATTGGAAAATGTTTTGAACTATTTGAGTCTTTGGATAATTATCGGAGGAAGCCATCTTATGAACACTTTTCCTTGTGTATGCGTGTGCGGAGGCCCATGTCCAGTAGTGCACATATCATATTGGTCTCTTACAGGCGGTGAAGATCTTCTCTGGATTAAGCTTTTACTTCACCGATCAGTTCGAGCCTCCTTAAAGGGGCTTCCGCGAAAAGGTGGATCTAGCTGCCGGTCGAACCGTCCGGAAGAATGTTGACCTGGTGATGGACGCATCAAATGCCAGTGTGTTCTCCGTAGGATCCACCTTCATTGTCTACAACGAAGATCCTCCACCTACGTGCGCCTTAGCAGATCTTGAGGAGGTTGTAACGAAGAGATGCGACGAGGTTGAGGCTGCATGCAGTGTTTAGTATTCTCTTACTGGAACACATCGCCGCATGCAGTTCTGCATCTGAGCTTGTAAGTTGTTCAAAGACCAGCGGTGTTTAGTATTTTGATCTGTTGGTGTTGTTCGACGCCTCAGGTGAATCGGAGTTTCTCTCGGTGTCTTTGAAACGGCTACATACATGACTGCAGGTTACACCGACGCATGCTATGACTACACGCATATCCAGCTGATGATGGCAGAAAATCGGCATCGACGGTAATAAACGGAACGAAGATGGTCGCCCGATGAACTCGCGGAAGTTGACGGGGAAGCACGCAGATCACACCGACAATCACATGTTTCAGTTTGTAAGAGCATAGGCTAATGAATCAGTTTGGATCTATATCAGTATGTACATCAATATATTTGAATGGCTGGGTCATTTTCAAAATAACATCAACTAGAATATGTATGAGATTTAATCTACACTTTAGCTAAACGCGCACAACGTGCATAATTCTGCTGGTTGTGCGTGTTTAAGTATGATGAAATTTGGAATGTGATTGATTCAATGCGCTGGTGCACGGTGGAATTAAAATTATTGCAATTCACAAATATGCTCAAAGCGCAAAACGGTCAAATTTATTCCCGTGGGGGCGTTGAGCAAATTTTTCATCGACGTAACTATAGAGCTTAACGAGCACAACGGGCATAATTCTGCATGTTGTGCGCTTTGCGCAATTATGTTAACCATAACAAATTTGCTGAACGTGCACACCGGGTCAAAGTGAACATCTGGCGATACTTATTGTGCACTTTGAGCAAATTTTTAAACCATTAAAAATTTGCTCACCGCTCACAACAGCCAAAATATAAATTTTGCAAGCTTATTGCCACTGGTCATACATTCTTGGGAAAATTATATGTCTGGTATCAATCAGCTGTAGATTCAGGAGCAGTATTTTCTTATTCACGAGCACCCTTCTGTAGCTTGACGGGGTCTTCGATGTAGCCACACAGTTAATATGGTACTGCAGCAGTCACATCCTCATTGACCCATCTGCGTTGTGCGCATTGAGCAATTCCCATTTTCCATGCGTTTTGCGCGAGGATCAATTATAATAGTTTCTCTCTTCTGTATTATTTAGCCCGGGGTGCGTGTCGAATAAAATGTATTAAAAAATCTTAGTGGAGAGTAGTATTGTTGGGAGTAATTTTCCTATTAGCAATTTAGCATCAATGTTGATCAAGGCGAAAAATCGATGAGTTTCCTTGTTATGCGCGGAGAGTAATTAACCTATTTTGATCCAGATGCTAAAATAATTGGGATTACGCGATTTTCACGTTGGTATTCCGCGGTTTGCGCGTTGAGTAAATAATTGTTGATTCCTGAGATCCATTGCATTACTGTAGGATCAAGGACTTATTATACGCTTCATTTTGATTACTCCAATTCCCCTATAAAAATGGCGGACAAGGAGCACTCATCTTCTCACAACTTCATCTACTTTCTTCCATCATCTTCTTCTTTATTTGCCCCCACAACCTTCCTATTGAAACAGTAAGTCCTTCAGCTGTTCGTAGAAGGCGAAATCCTCACATCTGGAAACCCTTTTTCGGGCATGCCTGATTATAAATGGACGAACAGCTGAATGAATGCTATCGTCCATATCAGATATCTATATCATGCCCATTACTCTGTGGTGTCTCTTGCCGAAGATGAAAGAACTCACCTTCAGATGGATACCCTGCACAACAACCACGTTTTCAATCCTGTCATGCTTGCTGAATAGCTGCCCGAACCTGGAGGATCTAGTCATTGGAGTAAGTACAAATTTTCTAATTATTTCCTCTGAATAATTCAAAACTACGTATGTATGTATGATGGCATTAAGCATTCTGTTTTGTTACCAGGATGAAATGTTTGATTTTCCAGACTCGGAAGCTTCAGCGCTAGAATACTGGGATCAGCAGATGCCTTCGGATTGCATGTCAAATACGCTGAGCACGGTAACTGTAAACGTGGTCGATGTACACCGCAAGGGCTCGCATCCAATGAAGCAGTCGAGAACCTCTGGATCGATGCTAACATGAATTTCACCTTTTTTCGTATTCCGACGAGATTCTTCGTCATTATCGTCTTCAATTTGGATGCGAGACAAGAGATCGAAAACAACAGGAGGGAGTGCTTGTGCCTTGGAGGTACGGTAGCCATGCACCGCCAACCTATGTGACCAAGGGCCGCCATCCAGGCTTAATCATATGTATCAGTTTGTAAGAGCATAGGCTAATGAATCAGTTTGGATCTGTATCAGTCTGTACATCAATATATTTGAATTCTATTGAATATGTCTTCAGATTGGCTGTGTGCGTTAAACCATTGTCTATAAAATACCTTAGATGCTCAAAGCGAACACATGTTAAACCGCACAACGACTCAAAGCGTCTACACCTGTCGTTTCTTGTTGTTCGCTATGAGCAATTATTTAAACCATTAAAAATTTGCTCATCGCGCACAACGGCCATAAATTTGTTTGTTCCTAGCTTTGTGCAATTATGTTAGCGGCTATTAATTTTTCCAGCTCACATCCCACCGGCCGGTCAAACATTCTTGAGAACTGCACATGTCTGGTATCAATCAGCTGTAGATTGACGTGCAGTCTTTTGTATATTCACGAGAACCCCTCCTGTAGCATGACGGGGTCTTCGATGGAGCCACACATTAACTCTACTTCGGTCGCATCCTCATAAACCAATACAATTCGATGCCATGCGTTGTGCGTTGTGCGCCTTGAGCAATTCCAGTTTTCCATGTGTTTTGCGCGGTGAGCAATTCTGATTGTTAGTTTGTTACTCGCTCCTGTATTATTTAGCACGGTGTGCGCGTCGAATAAAATGTTTTAAAAAGGATTAGTGGAGATTAGTATTGTTGGGAGTAATTTTCCAATTGGCATCATTGTTGATCAAGGCGAAAAACCGTTTAGTTTCATTTTGATTGGTCCAATTCCCCTATAAAATGGCGGACAAGGAGCCCTCATCTTCTCACAACTTCCTCTAATTTCTTATATCATCTTCTTCTTTTTGCCCACACAACCTCCGTCTGGAAACAATAAGGTCTTCTTATGTTCGAGCATGATGCATGAGGTAGAAATGGACGAGATGGAGATGGATATGGGGTGTAAAGATGAGATGGTTTTCTACTGTTCGGGCCTGATGCTTGAGATAAAAATGGACGATAGAATTCAACCAGTACTTTTTTCACGCATTCACGGGGAACAGCCATCTCCTCTTTTACACTATCTTCTCCTCCATCCCCTTCATATTTGTACTATAGATCGTCTAAGACACACAAACACCTCCTCCTACTGTCCTTTCCGATCTCGAAAATGAAAATCTCATTCTATTTATAACGAACCATGTGTTGGTATTCACCGCCTCTTGGGAATCGGAGTTCTTTTCGGTGTCTTTGAACCGGCGTCATACTTGACAGCCGGGTACAACGACGCCTGCAATGACGACACTCCTATAAGGGCTGCGGTGGCAGATAGTTGGCAAACACGTCCATAAACTCAACGAAGATGGTCGCTTCGTTGCGTTAGTTAACGTCGTTGCTGACTTTCGGCAACCGTAGGCAGGATAGGAGTGTCGTCATTGCAGGCGTCATTGTAGGGTGAAGCACGCAGATCACGCCGATAATTTATCCGGTAAAAAGCCCCTTCATTGCAAACATCTTACGAAGACAATCATATGTATCAGTTTGTAATGAGCATGGGGTAATGAATATGTTTTGTTCTGTATCAGTATGTACATCCATATAGTTGAATGGCTGGGTCATTTTGAAAATGTCATCAATTGGAATATGTATATCTAAAAATTTTCAATCAGTTTACGAAGTCGATTGAATATGTAGCCGATTTAATCTAAAATGTCTTCAGATTGAGTATGTATCAGAGATAATCTAAAAGTTTGCATGTAAACAAGTTAATTTTATCATAGACGGAATTTAACAACTTGCTTGGAGGGACATTTTCGCGTTCTTTACAATACGTCGATAAAGACACAAGTGGTTGAAGGCAGGCCGTTGGATGGCGGGCTGGGGGGGCCGTTCCACTTTACTGTAAATTGCATCAGGATGTGCGACGGGAGGTCGAGGAGTGGAAGGCAGGCCTTTGGATGGCGGTCGGGGGTTTCGTTCCAATTTACTATAACCTGCACCAGGATGTGCGACGGGGCGTCAAGGAGTGGAGGCATGCCGTTGGATGGCGAGCTGGGATTTCGTTCCACTTCAGGATGTGCGACGGGAGGTCGATGAGTGGAAGGCAAACCGTTGGATGGCGGAGGGACCCGTTGTCTGGGAACGGTGGTGCCCAGTGGGGTGATTGGCATGTCGATGCCTTCAACGGTTATTTGGACCGACACCCCGCGGGCGGCGACGCCTCCACCGGAGGTGGAGGTAGTCACGGAGTAGGCGCTGGAGGGGAGGAGCGGTCCGCCCTAAGTCCCCTGTCGTTAGTTCTCCAAGGGAAGTCGGGGAGTGGAAGGCTGGCCGATCCATGTGTAAGACGAATAACTCGTCGGCGATCCGCCTGTGAAAGGAAGAATTCGTCGGGAAGGAGAGGTCCGGTATCAACGGAGGGCCTATCCAATGATCGGGCCAACGGTAGGTTTCGGCGACGCCTCCCCCGGAGGTGGAGGTCGTCACGGAGTAGGCGTTGGAGGGGAGGAGCGGTCCGCCCTAAGTCCCCTGGTGTAAGTTCTACAAGGGAAGTCGGGGAGTGGAAGGCGGGCCGCTCCATGTGTTAGAGTAATAACTCGTTGGCGATCCGCCTGTAAGAGGAAGAATTCGTCGGGAAGGAGAGGTCCGGTATCAAAGGAGGGCATATCCAACGATCGGGCCAACGTGAGGTTTCTTTTGAGAGGGGAGGAGTGTCTAGAGGCAAATCGTCCCTAACACCCTGGGATTGTGAGGAGAGATCGAATACGGGGGCGTCTCGCCCCCTTTCAAATTTCATGGTAAGGCTTTTCTTTCTTTGCTTTGATCAATTATGTCTCAGCGTTGAGCAATTAAGTAAGCGGCTACAAAACCACTCATACCTCAGAATTACTCACCGCACACAACCACTCAAACTCAGAATAAGCTCACCGCACAAAACCCACTCAAAACTCAGAATTGCTCAGCGCACAAATCCACTTAAAACTCAAAATTGCTCATCGCACAGAACCACTCAAACTCAGAAGTGCTCACCGCACACAACCGCTCAAAAATCAGAATTGCTTAGAGCACAAAACCACTCAAACCTCAGAATTGCTCACCACACACAACCAATTTTGTCGCAGTGAGGGTGAACTGCCACAAAGTTCTCCACTGGGTCACAGTTGCTCTTGCTGTTGAGGACATTTGTGTCATTTTTCGGGTCAAAGGTCTCTCTGAGAGCTTTCAAATCGCTCTAGCTACATCAATTCTCTCCCATCGCAATTAAAGTCTCTTCATATATCTGACATCAATCCGCTGTAGATGAGCAGTCTTTTGTATATTCACGAGAACCCCTCTGTAGCATGACGGGGTCTTCGATGTAGCCACACATTAACTCTACTTCTTCTCATCAATACAATTCGCTGTCATGCGTTCTGCGTTTTGCGCATTGAGCAATTCTCATTTTCTAAACGTTCTACGCGGTGAGCAATTATGATAGTTACTCGCTTCTGTATTATTTAGCCCGGTGTGCGCGGCGAATATAATGTATTAAAAAATCTTAGTGGAGAGTAGTATTGTTGAGTGTAATTTTCCTATTATGTGATCAAGGCGAAAAACCGTAGGGTTTCATGGTTTTGCGCGGAGAGTAATTAACCTATTGTTTTCCACATTCTAAAATAATTTCGGGAGCCCCTTTGGAGATGCTCTAAATGTTGATTCCCGAGATCCATTGCATTACTGTAGGATCACGGACTTTTTATACGCTTCATTATGATTGGTCCAATTTCCCCTATAAATGGCGGACAACGTGCACTCATCTTCTCTAAACTTCGTCTACTTTCTTCTATCATCTTCTTTATTTTCCCACACAACCTCCGTATGGAAACAATAAGTCCTTCATATGTTCGTGCATGCTTGATATAGATATGGACGATAGCATTCATCCAGTACTCTTTTCACGTAAAGGTAAATGGTTCATGTTGGAAACTTATGCAACGAAGGGCTATCGTCCATTTATAATCAAGCATCCCCGACAATGCTGGGGGGTGTTGCAACTGCGGTGAGAAAATTTTTCCCATACAACACTATGAAAAATGTGTACGATGATCATACCATATTCTTTTGGGGTGATATTGGCTATGCTGTCTCACATGTTTCAGGAAAGCTGCTGGGTGTTGTACCATGATAGATTGTTATTCCCTCCTATTATGAATTGTGGCTATGTATTTGTTTTGCGTGTCTTGCTATACACTCCATATCCATCTCCATCTCCTCTTTATACACTCCATCTCCTCCATCAAACCCTTCATCGTTTCACTATACATCATCTTTGACGCACAGACACTCCATCCTATCCTTTCCAATCTCTTACACTCCCAAACACAACTTCTTATGCAACCATGTGTTATTTTACATAGTCTCCGGTAACGGAGTTCCAATCGGTGTCTTTTGTCCTGACTTCATGTTACAACGACGACAGCAATGACGGTAATAAGCGAAACGGTCTGTCGACTTTCCAATTCACGGCGTCTCCTACAAAGGACAAAGTTCCACGTCATTGCAAACATCTGGTATGACAATCATCTTGAGCAGATCAGGGCAGAAATTCGGCAACTGCAACGTAGATGTGGAGCGCATTTCCCGTGTCGTACATTGCCACAGGGGAATCGGGGTTCCAGCCGTTGTGTTTGACACGGCTACATACTTGACTGCAGGTTACAACGACGCGACACTCATATCCAACTATCCAAGGACGTTAATAAACACAACGAAGATGGGCGCCCGATGAACTCGCGGAAGTTGAAGGGGAAACACGCAGATCACGCGCCACTTCATTGCAAACATCTGCGAAGACACTCAAATGTATCAGTTTGTAAGAGTAAAGGGATATGTATCTGTTTGGATCTGTATCTGTACGTACTTCAGTATGTTAGAATGGGTTGGCCATTTTGGAATGGTCACCGTTTGAATATGTATCAGCGTTAATCTAAAGGTTTGCATGCAGTTTCTGAATCAGATTGACTAGGTATCAGATTTTATATAAAATGTCTTCAGAATGAATAAGTATCGGTCTTAATCACAATTAGGTAAAGTTTCTAAGTGAAGTTTGACTGTTGGCATATTGCGGAATCACAATTTTAGTATGATGAAAATAGGAGTGTGAATGATTGACCGTTGGAACAAAAATTACAGCATCCAACAAATATGCTCAAAGCGCACAACGGGCAAAATTAGTCCGTGCGGGGCGCGTTGAGCAAATCCGCTATCGTCGCAACTTTGCTCAACGCGCACACCGGGCATAAGGCTACTAGGTGTGTGCGCGTTTAACAATTGTTGATAAACTACCTTTTATATGCTCAAAAAGCGAACCACTGGCTTTCCTTTTTGCCCGTTGTGCGCGTTGTTTTGCCCGTTGTGCGCGTTGTTTTCCCGTTGTGCGCGTTGTTTTCCCGTTGTGCTCGTAATTTTGCCCGAGCCTAAGGGCATAATTTTGCCCGTTGTGCGCGTTGGGCTATTTTTTTAGTGGCTACAGTTTATCCCAATGCGCAAAACTTAGGCAGGCATTAATCATTATAGAGCAGAACATCCGGCTGGTAGCAATCCGCTGTATATTAACGATCCCTGCTCTGTATGTTCACCAACACTGCTCTGCAGACTCGAGGGGTCTCTTAGACTATTAGTAAGACCAAAGGTTCCAATATATCGCCGTTGTGCGCTGTGAGCATTTCTGTTAACCATTAAAAATTTGCACGGTGCGAGCAGCAATAAATGTGGATATATCAGCAAATTTTATTGAGTGGACGAGTAGGAGTTTTTTTTTCGAATTGACAAAATTGCTCACCGCGCACAACCGGTCAAAATTATTTGTTCTGATCGTGGTGAATGGTGAGCAATTGTAGTAACCACTAACAAATTGGCTAATAAAGGCGCTCAACGGGCAAAACTTATCAATGGGAGTTTGTGGTAAGCAATTTTGTCAGACAATAACATATATGATACAATAACGCTACTCTCACTTGGAGTATTGGACACACTAACAATGACACATTCTCATCGTATAACAATTTGGAACAAAGGTTGATGTTATTAAAAATACCCAGAGCGCAAAACCGGCACTAATATTGCCAGTTCTGTGCGTTGAGCAATTTGGTAGGTAAAGACATAATTACTCAAAGCGCAAAATGGGCAATATTACTGGAGTGTTGCGCTTGGTGTAATTGGTATGATACACAACATCAATCCATTCCGATGATGACATTTGCACATTTCGGAAGCCATGATAAAATTTCATCCGCCAAAGTGGTCCATTTTTATACCAAAAAAAACTTATTACATTGATAAACGTTTTATCTTACAGATACTAAAAAGCATCAGCGGTAGCAATATTCGTACCTTTTACCCTATCAACGAATGACTGCATCCTCTGCTCATAACCAGCCGGCCATCCATCGGCCACAGGGTCATGTGATCTTGTCCACACAACTGAAGTCGGAGGGACGTCACCTGTTGGTTTAAGTTGAAGGATAAAAAAGTGATTTCTGTTCACATAACCCAACGTTATGTGGAGTCTGGAGGCTCGGTTTACTGGAGGACTTCTCAATGGAAAAAATGTCACACACATATCACCTGCAATCAAATGTACTACACAGTTGTAGCATGAGGCAATGACATGTCCCATGTCTGGCATCTGCATCCAATTTTCCTCTCATGCACCTTTATCAGTAATAAAATAGTTCACTGCCTTCAAATTAATATTATATGAAACCTTACTCAGAACACACCTGTACAAGACGCTGTATGTCCGCATCTCACGAAGCAAATCAGCTCTGACAGTCCGCCAATCCTCCGATTTCAAGCCCAACTGAACTGCCACAGCCCTGTACCCACAGTTGCCATCTGCATCCACGTCTTCGCCGCCCACTATGAGGTCACGTAGCTTGGGATCAAAATCCAAATAATATGGTATGAGGAAGTTGGCAGGCAAATCATCAACACAATCATCACGGGGAAACGAAGGTTTCGGCTTCTTTATTTGAAGTTTCGGACGCCTACTACTTTCCTTCGAAGGCCGTCTCTTCCATTTAGGCTTCTCCTTCGCCGCCACCGTATGCTCCGCAATTGAATGCAACCGTGGAGCCTTAACAGGCTTCCTCATAACTGTAGGCATCTCCGTCACATCCGAAAAATGATCAGAAATCTCATCAACCAGGGGAGAAAGTTGTTTAAGCATGCCATCCATCTCCTCGTGCTCATCAAAATACGAGGCCACAGCCGTCTCCAACTCCCTCCCAGCAGTCTGAGCATCCACATTATGATCCCCCGTCTCCACCGTCGCCCCCAACTCCAACGTAAGCTCAGCTTACATCAACCCAGCATCCTCTATCTTCTCATCCTCCACATCCTCCACATTCGCCTCATCCTCCTGTGGCTCCTCATTCTCCCCAGCTGCATTCCCCCCCTCATCCATCTCAGCAGTCTGGTCAGCCACATTACGTTCCACCGTCCCCGCCGTATCCACCAACTTCCCAGTATGCTCCTCAGCAATCAAATCAGTAGCCACTTTCTTATCATCCTCCTCCTCGTTCGCCTTCTCCTCATACACCTTCGGCTCTACAGTCTCAGACGCTGCATTATCCTCCACCAGTACCTCCTCAGCATTCTGCACCTCCACGTTAAGGGCAACCGTCTCCTCCGTCTCCACCATCTCCCCAATAACATAATCATCTACAGTCAACTCAGCAGCCACTGCATTCTCAGCCTCATCATCCCCATAAACATCATGCACCCTCGGCTCCACATTCTCATCCGCTGCATTAACCTCATCCTCCTCCGCAGCATTCTGCTCCTGCCCACTAAGAGCCAACTTCTCAGCAGCCTGCTCCATCGCATTACGATCCACCACATCATCCTGCCAATAAGCAGCCAATGCAGTCGCCTCCTCAGCCTCATCCACCTTCTCCTCATCTCCCTTCTGCTCCTCCTCAACATTATCCACATGCACCACAAGCTCATCACCCACAATTCTACACGGTGATGCTAACTCCTTCAACTTGTTTACCATACCCGCACTCTGCCCCCTTAGTAATCGGGAACGTGCATTATAAATTGATTTGATTGGTGTTTCATTGAAGGATTTAGTTTCCTTCAGGCCTTTCAAAATTGCTGACGGCGGCACCTTTCTATTTGCCAAGTCTCGCAATGCTTCCACCTCTTTTCCCTGCAACATCCCATCGTCGGAATGGCCCGCGACATAATTAGAAGCTTGATGGTTGTGCCTACCATCAACGACCGTTAAACTCCACTCACCGCCATCGCCCACCTCATTACCACGCAATTTGAACGGGCATCCACACTTGTTGGTTCTAACTGGCCGGTTGCTCTTTCGTACTGGTCGGTGTCCCCTGTAGTTCCCGCTTCTTGCACATGCATAGTAGGCAGCGGGAGTCCTATTGGATGATTTACTCATACTCGACGCACTGGTAATAATCACATGCCCATGTTGTCGTCCGACGCTCTTTATCCACTGAAAGAGCTCGTCTCTACTTTTAAAACGTTGAATCGTTGTAAATTCGGCTGTATAATCCATATACACCTGTATCAAACAATTCATACAACTAATTGGACCGGGAACCAAACATTAGTTACATTATTGACGTAAAGAAAAATCAATATTACCTCGGAATTTTTTAGCATCTCCATCAATCTCAACTGTATCTGCAGGTAAGTAAAAACCAAAAATTTCTCCTCCTCTTTCTACACATTGTAATTGTAATAAGAATATCAAATAAAATGTACTTAACATTGTATACTTACCAAATCGCGATTTCGACAAATTTAGGTTGAAAACCCCTAAATCGATTGCTATCGCTTCACCGATTTGTTTGAACGCAGCAGTTGCCACTGTGATGTAAATGTCGAGCCCAGTAATAAAAATCAAATATTTGGAATTTCCGTCTGTGCGCCTTGAGCAATCTACGAAAAACTTGCCGTTTGATATTCCGCCTTGAGCAATCTATGTAAGGTTATGGCTGTGAGCGGTGAGTAGAATTTATCAAGGGATGAAAGAGGGTCCTAACGGGTCAAAACGGGTAAAAATTTTAACCCGTTGTGCCCTTCGAGTAAATTCGGTGGTTTAGTTGGCTTATTTTACTCAGCGCGCACAACGGTTATATTTTAACACGATTCGAACCGTTTTGCGCGCTGAGTAATCTTACATGGATTGTCAGGATTGACATTAGTAACGGTAATCGTTATTAATCGCGACGCTGAGAATGATTTTGACCGTGGTGCACGCTGAGGAGTTCTAAATTTTGTTTTTAATATTTATTCTATTGGATTACTCATATTCTTATGCCGATGTTAACAACATTATTGATACGTATAAAATAATATAATACCAACGTGATAACTATCATTAGTTGTATTAATTAACACCCTTAAGAAAATCTGGATAGATTGCGTGTGTTATTAAGCATTCAAAATCCAGTATATATCAGTTTGTACCCGTTCACCAAAAAGTTAGTAAGAGGTAAACTTGATTAGTAGGTCTAACGTTGAGCATAACTTATAGATACGATACACCACAGCACGGCATACAGATGATAACATTTGCACATTTAGGCAGACATGATAAAATTTCATGCTACCAATCTGTCAATATGAAATAAACAATCCATAGTAAAATGATACAACGTTTTATCCTACAATATTTCAATAACGTCAACGGTTGCAATATCGTGACCAAATACTATTGACTGGAATTGATGCATCCTATCCTCATAAGCAGCCGGCCATCCGGCTGACACATCGGAACGGTATCTTAGCCACATACTTGAAGTCGGAGGGACATGACCATATGGGGCAAGTTTAACAATAACGAAGTGATTATTGTTCACATGACCCAACGTTATGTGGCGTCTGGATGATAGGGGTACTGGAGGAGTTCTTAAAGGAAAATATGTCACACACTGATGAGGTGCAAGAATATGTACTACACAGTCGTAGCATGAGGCAATGACATGTGCCATTTCTGGCATCTGCATCCACCATTTAGCTTTTGGACGGTCTAACAAATGGCCCAGTGCCACTACATTCTTTTTAAATTCCACGGCACCCATAAGTTACCGGTACAAGCCGTCGTGGTTCTGCATCTCTTCTCGTAAGTCATATTTCACCTGCCTCCATTCGTCCTCACCCAGTCCCAACTGAGCTGCCACAGCCCTATACCCACAGTTTCCGTCTGCTTTCACATCTACGACATGCACTATAAGGGGTCGTAGACACTCAGGAAAAGCGTTCCAATATGGTATTATTATGTCGGCAGCCAAGTCCTCGTCACTATCATCATGTGAAGTTGATTGTTTCGGCTTCTTTATTGTACGTTTCCACAACGGTCTACTTCTTCCCTTACCCGGCTTACATGTCAATGTAGACGTATCCGTTATCTCAGCATGCTGCTTAGCAATCTCCGCTACCAGGGTAGAAATTTGAAGACGTAGAACCTCATGCTCCTTCTCAAAGGCCTTAGCCACTGCATTCTCATCATCATCCTCCTCCTCCTCAGCAGTCTGCTCCGCCTCATTACGATCCACCTTATCATCCTCCCCACCCATCTTCCCAGTATGATCCTCCTCCTGCAACTCAGCAGGCACTGCATTCTCCCAAAACGCCTCCCCCACCTTCTGATCCTCCCCCTCATTATTCACAGCCTTCACATTCTCAGCACCCACAATTTTATCAGCTGATGCTAACTCCTTCAACTGTTTTACAATACCAACCTTCTCCCCCCGTTGTAACCGGTTTCGTGCATTATAAATTGCTTTGATTGAGGTTGCACTGAAGTTTTTATTTGCCTTCAGTACTTTCAAAATTTCAGCTGGCCGAACCTTGCTATTTGCCAAGTCACGCACTGTTTCCATCTCCATTCCCTGCAACGTCCCGTCATCGGAATGGCCATCGACATATTTAGCTGCTTCATGGTTGTGCCTGCCACAAACGACTGTTACCTTCCACTCCTCAACGCCCACGCCCACCATATAACCACGCAATGAGAAAGGACACGAACACTTCTTGGTTTTAACAGGCTGGTTGGTCTTTTTTAGCTTTCGGTGTCCCTGATACTCACCGCTTCTTTCATACGCAAAGTACACAACATGATGCCCTTTGGCCGTTTTACTTAATCTCCCCGAACGTGTAACAATCACATGCCCATGACTTAACCCGACGTTTTGTATCCACTGAAACAGCTCTTTTCTATCCTTGAACAGTTGATTGGTGGTAAAGTCGGTTGTAAAATCCATAGTATCCTGTATCAAACAATTCATAACCTGATCCTCAAAGATTTAATGCATTATTGCCGAGAAGATAAATCAATATTACCTTGGATTTTTGTACCGACTTCATCAACCTAAACCGTGGATGAATGCATGTAAAATCAAAATAAGAAAGGCAAATAAACTGTACTTAAAAGTATAGACGTACCAAAGAGTCAATGTTGATAAATTTAGGTCAAAAACCCCTAAATCGATTTCTCTCGATTCAGCTCTTTGTTTGATCTCACCAGTTGACTGAGTGATGTATCCTTCGAGCAATTAAATAAAAATCAAAGCTTTTGGATTTCGGTCTGGGCGACTGGAGCGATCTTTGAAAATACTTGCCGTTTGAAATTCCGCCGTGAGCAATCTGTGTAATTGTCTGTCAATTCGCTGCGAGCAGAAGGTATCACGGGACAAATTCGGGTCCTACCGGGTCATATCGGGTCTACAATAATTTACCCGTTGTGCTGGTTGAGTAAACAAGTCTAGTTTGAAATATTACTAGCAAATAACCCGTCCACATGTGCACGTGGACTTGACCAAAACGGTTGTGTGCGGTGAGCAATTACGGGTTTTGAGTGGTTGTGTGCGCTGAGCAATTCTGAGTTTTGCGTGGTTGTGTGCGCTGAGCAATTCCGTGTTTTGATTAGATGTGAGCGGTGAGCAATTCCGAGTTTTGCGTGGTTGTGTGCGCTGAGCAATTCCGTGTTTTGCGTGGTTGTCGGCGGTGAGCAATTCCCAGTTTTGTGTGGTGGTGTGCGGTGAGCAATTCTGAGTTTTGCGCGGTTGTGTGCAGTGGGCAAACAGCTAGACGGTTCACAGAGGAGATCTTTTACATTTTTGCCCTCCCACTGTTCGTGATGAGTAATTTACACTATAAACCAATATTTTTACGCATCTGTATATACAAATGCATCATAACAGCTTCCATATGCGATCAGTTTTGTGACCTAAGGCGGGAAAAGCTAACGAGATAGGGTTTGATCAACAGAAATTATTCTAATTCACTGATGTATATAGACTATAAGAGTTCCTGCTTATATCAAACGAAGGTCCTTAAGGCAGAGCAAAAGATTTGTGTCATTGGGTTGGGGTGCCCTAAAATAGTCGACTGCGGACGCATTGCATCGTAAAGTTGGTAAGCTATTAATTGATGCTAATTAATTTGGTATTTTTTAATAATTTCAGAAATTGATTGCTGCAATGTACATTTGGAACATGATTGCGTAGAAATTACGAATATTGAGATGGGCTCGGTACACATTGAGGGGATCTGGGATGAAGCGGACAAAGAAGCAAAGGTTTGAAATTATTTTGCTTTGTTAACTAACTAATTTACTAGAAAATAAAGCTTAACATTTAGTGACTATATTGGTATCTGGTACTTAATTTAGCGTATTGTTGAAGGCTCAGAGGTTAATGAAGATTATACAAATCAGTTCACAACAAATAAAATTTTCCCCAGCATAAAAGAGCTTGGTAAATGGGTAAAAGGGGTCGGTGTGAAAACCGGGAATTTGGTTGTTACAAAATCATCAAATATGAGTACAAAGGGCAATAGGGTCCCAACTTATTATTTTTGTTGTGAAAGAAGTGGAACATATCGGCCACACAGGCCGGATATATCGGCCAAAAAATCAACTCGAAGCAAGAAGTGTTCATGTCCCTTCTACTTGAGGGCTAATGGTGTGGCAACAGATAAGTGGATTTTGACAGTTGTATGTGGCAATCACAACCATAAACCCGCAATGTACATCGAGCGATATCCAGATGAGAGGAGGTTCGGAGGTGGGGAGATGGCCACGGTGAGAGACTTGTCAAATAGATTGCTTAGGCCAAGGGAAATCTTGAAATACCTGAAGGAAAAGGATAATGCAACATCTACCACAATCAACACTATTTATAAATCCAGTCAGAGGATGAAGGCAGGGGAAATGGCCTGGAGAGCAGAAATGCAGCTATTCTTTAATCTACTGACACATCGTAATTACATTGTGTATCATGAAGTGGACGAAGTGACAACTGCAGTGAGGACTATATTTTGGGCACATCCGCAGTCGGTTGAGTTATTACGAAAATTTCCAGAGATTCTGGTTATGGACTGCGCGTTGAAGACCAACCGCAACAGGCCACCATTGATGGAGATGTATGGGGTGACGTCCACAGATATTCAGTTCGCAGCGGCCAAGGTTGTAAAAAACGCTAGGCGCTAGGCGTTCGGATTGCTAGCGCCCAGCGCCCAGAGCATTAATCGGGGATTAATCGGCCTAGGCGGATTTGCAGTTTTTAATTATTTTATTTATTTTTATATAATATATTTATGTTTATATATAAATATAAATATATATTATTTAAAATACATCAAATATTTAATACATTCTAAATCAAATCCAGTTTAACTACTTTAGAGTATTTGTGTGCAACAAAATAAAATTTAAAAGATACTCTTGTGCAATTAAGCCATTTACCAAAAACGCCCAGAAACCGCCCATAAACTGCATAGGAACCGCCCAGGAACCGCCTAGGAACCGCCCAGAGCGCCCAGACACCGCCCAGAACGCTTAGGCGGCCGATTAATCCCAAAAACGCCCAGATTGACCGCCCAGGCCATAATCGGGGCGTTTACTGGCCGCCTAGCGCCTAGGCGCCGCCTAGGCGGCCGCCCAGGCCGATTTTTAGAACACTGGCTGCGGCATTTTGTTACTCGGAGGCCGTACGTGAGGAGAACTACTTGTGGGCCTTGGGGAAGTTGAGCTCTTTGCTGCATGGATACAGGATGCCACGTGTAATTTTGTCAGCACTGGAGCCAGCACTTATGAATGCCATTGGCCATGAATTTCCCCTTGCGGTGCACCAAATATGTAGAATGCACATATCCAAAAATATTGCCAAAAATTGCCAGCCCTCTTTTGAAGATCAAGAAAAATGGTTAGGTTTCATCTCTAGCTGGAATTTATTGGTGGGGGCACGCAAGGAGGAGGAGTATGTTGCTAAACTGAAGGCATTTGGAGACCGAGTACAAAGATTACACAAGGGTCGTGAGCTATGTGAAGACATCTTGGTTGGACAAGTACAAGGAGAAGTTTATTTCTGTATGGACAGATGGCAATCTCCACTTTGGAAATGTCAGTACCAACAGAGCGCAGACCAAAAGAGCCCAGACTGAACATTCTAAGCTTAAAAAGGCATTGGGTTCATCGGCCTTCAGTTTATCCGCTTCTTGGCCAACCATACATGAATCATTAGAGGGGCAGCATATTGAGATCAAGGCATCATTCGAGAAATCTAAGATCATGTTGCAACATAATGTGCATGGGTTCTTGTTCAGGGAGCTGATAGGATTTACAGCCGCTGCGGCGTTGAAGATAATGTCTGTTGAAGCTGATAAATCTGACCCTATGGGAACGGACCAATGCACAGGTGATTGTCTAGTAGAATGATTTATGGTGTACCATGTGCCAATGAGATTGGCGAATTCACAAGGGAAAATCGCCCCATTCCCTTAGATGCCGTAAATTCTCATTGGAAGCAGCTAGACATGGAGGCTAAGACGGAATTGATGTCTAAAAAAGATGGGCTTATACATGCTGAATTAGAGTGCATACACAAGCTCTATGCTCAACTTGATGGGCCGATGAAGCAGGAGTTGTTAATTAAGTTGAAGGAGCTAGCTACCCCGGCGACAAATCTGATTACAGAGCCGCAAGTTAATGTCGTGTTCAATGAAAGAAGAAAAAGGGATAATAATTTGACAAATGAAGATACAGCCACCCCCATTCATCCTGCTCATTTTGATCATGTCTTCGCCGATGCGGCTAGTTTCTCTGCTCAAATTCCACCTGAAGTCTCATCGAAACAAGAAAGCGTCGGCCGTGTCCAGCCAAGACGGTCCCAAAGGATCAAAAATACGTCTGCCCCACCAATTCCTCCTCAACTTGCTAGAAAGAAACCAACTGTCAAAGCCACGACATCTGGCAGTATGACTGGGGTTTCTGCTACAGCTTCATTTGCAGCAGCAAATTATGAAGCAAAGGACGCTAGAGCCGTTCAAGGAGGCATACCTTATCTTGATCAATTCCCCGCTGCAATCGCCAAATATATATCGAACGTCACAGATGTGAAGGCAGATGGGAACTGTGGTTACAGGGCTATATCTTCACATCTAGGGATGGGAGAGGACCAGTGGAAGGTGGTCAGAAGAGAGTTGCTTCAAGAGCTGCGTGACCACTATGATGTGTACTCAAAGGTGATGGGTGAGGAAAGTGCACAAGAACAGGTAGTGTCAATTAACTATATGGGTGACCACCCCCCGATGCAATATTGGATGACATTCCCTGAAGTTGGACATACAATCTCAAGTCGTTATAACTGTGCAATACATCTGCTGTCAATGCAACAATGTCTTTCATTTTTTCCATTAAGATCAGGACCAGACCAAGGTACGAAACGTGGTCCCTTCACCATAGGTTTTGTAAATAATAATCACTTTGTAAAGATTCAACTTAAAGATAGAAGCCCGGTCCCACCGGTAATAAGGCATTGGAAGGCTAACCGCCTGCCTGTGGCCAAAGGATGGGTGGAAGGCCTTGAAGAGAGGATGCGACAATTCGAGACATTATTCTGTAAAGATGTAGGCAAATCTCCCACTGTACTTACCGTATCATCAGATGATTGAATTTATAATTTTGTGCAAATGTAGTGTCTGAGTTTATAATGAAAGAATATACTGAATTTTTTGGGATTTTTGTACAAAATTTATGGGATTTCTGCACAACGGGAACTCAACGCGCCATCATGTCTTTGCTTGTTGTGCGCTTTGAACATTTATGTTATGGGATACAGTTGCTAAATTCGCACGACTGGCATAATTTTGCCCGTTGTGCGCTTTGAGCAATTTATGTTACAGCATTAAAAATTTGCTCACCGTGCACAACGGACATAAATGAGAATGCTAAGAGTTGGACTCATAATTGTGTGCTTTGGTATGTTATTGATGTTAAAGACCGTATACTGCATTAAATGTGTTATTTATGTTACATGAAGTGATTTCCACCTCTGCGTATTCTTGAATCTTTCTCTCCTTGACGACGGTCTACTTGAATTTATGGCATAAGTCCAATAGCCCAAGTTTGTTTAAAGGAAAACTCTATACGTAACAATCTCGATGCATGTAGAGGCTATGTGAATGCTGCAAAAAATGACTCCAATGAAACACACTGACAAATCAGATTCATCCATACACATCAGGTAAAAGGTGGGACCGGTGTGAGCAATGAGAAAAAAATTGTATATCGGGTACACTGTGATGCTAAGCTCAATTCCAACGCAGTTCACGTGCACTAAGTATATTCCCGGGTAACTTCGATATTTCACACCATCCTTGTCCATTTCTGTGATGGATGTATGCTATTAGTTTTAATATCCACAAGAAATTAAGCAATCGGTGTATGAAGATCGCTAATGGTTGGCAAACAGATATTTAAACTAACAAGCGGTAAAAGACTGCACCAGACGGTGTTCATTGCCAATTGAATGTTCGGGGTTCATTACTAACGCATAAACCATCACATGTTCACCTCTCAAAATATGAAAACCATTTGGTGTACTAAGATGGCCACGATTCACACAGACGCCTCGCTGGAGGGCGCGTTGGTAGCCAAACCGTCCTACGTTTGGGCCGATCCTCCACCGGACTCCCGACCAGATCGCTGACGCTTCCTCGCCTCAGCCTCATGCCTCACGTCTGCAATCGAGTTTGGAGGAAGCGAGTTTCTCTCTAACTCAGCTATACGAGCCAGGAGACTGCTCTTTTCTACGTACCATCGCTCTTCGGAGCTCTTCCGAACCGCTGACATAGAGGCCGCCCGATCTTTAGCTTTCGCAACCTCCCACTCTGCCTGAGATCTGCGGTCTCTCTCTTTCATCAGCTGCTCCTTCAAATCCTTAAGTTGAGATTCGAAGGAAACCGCCTTTTTCCGCTCGGCAATCAATAATTGCACCACTCGGTGATGCAGTTCCGCCCCGACCAATGATGTCTGCAGGGAATCATGGATAAGTAAGACTGTAAGTGTAAGGCAACAGCACAACGAGACGACATTAGTACTTAACCTGGTAACTGCCATAAACGACTGAGTTAGCGAGCCTTTCAATGTCAATTTGACCCAGGACACTTTGGTCAATGGGAAGGATGGAGTTCTCCACCAGCCGACTGGCCACCCCCTATCCACCAATGCAGACTCGTCGTCCCAGACGGGAAAGAAGGGTCGGTGACGGTTCCCCCTAGTACCTTCCGATGGAACGTCAGTGGGCGGATTCAACAGCAATGCCCCCTCGTACGCCGGGGGGACATAGCCTGCCGGAACGAGACCTCCCCATGGCCACGTATCCCTTAGGGGAGTCTCAGGAAACTGCGGCCGCACATCCCCCCTGTCATGAAGGGAACGGTTATCATCTACGTCACCGTCTCTTCTTCCCTCTGAAGACTGGCCTTGCAAAGTTTCTTCGTCCCACTGACACGATTTCTCAGCCATATCTGCAGTGAAGGCACAAATCAAGGCGAATGGTGATATATCCCCAAATTTGGCGGGATAAATATCCTCCACTTGACCGGATGCATGGCGGGGTTTTCTGGGGTCTTCGCGGGGTTTTTTTGCGGTATGCTACATTAATACTCCGAGTTTGGCGGCAACTCAAATTTTTTGCCGGGTCCGGCATTATGGGTGGCCATCTTACTTCTTGACTCTCTCGCTCTTCCGTTTGTTATTACAAGTATAAATAAACAGAGGATTAATTACTGAGCGCGCAAAACGGGGCAAAATTTGAACCGTTGTGCGCGGTGAGCAAACATAATTTAGTCACGCGCAGTATATGCGTAAATGAGGGATAGTTGTGCGCGGTCGAATATTTGGATTTATTATACGAATTTCCTCATCGCGCACAAATGGCATTACTGTATGCAGTTGTGTGAGGAGATATATTAAACGACTAAAATGTTTTACTTGTCAGAATGGATACAAATATTCGCTGATATGGCGCTTACGTGAAAAACTTTTCTCAAACAAAGTACCAGCAAATTCGGCAGATGGATGAGTAGATGACCGGTCGAATTCTTGTTTGTGGTCCCACCAACCTCTCACCTCATCCACCTCATCCATCTCTACGTACCATCACTTTTCGTCTTATTAATAGTTACACATGAAAGTGGAGCCCACAGAGGGAAAAAGATAGAATTTTTCAACGCAGCACAGCGGAACGACGCGAAACCTACTGCAAATTGCCCAGTTAACAACATTCGAACGCGAAGGTACACATATTGTTTAGCGGGCCCCACAATATATTCTCGAGTCTCGACACCCCACTATCCAACCCCATTGAATCTAGTTGGTAGATGATGTGACATTTAATTAGGTATTTTTTCCCATATTTAGTTTACGTGAATTAAGCTATATTCGACGACTCCATACAAGTCTAAGCGGAAGTTGGCCGGTTATATCATCTCCAAACCACACTGCAACAACACGCCAAATATGGCGTTTTCCCTCCATCAACCGCCCTGCAAAACTGGAATCATTTTGCTGGTTTGCTACAGGGCCATCCAAATTTGGAGAGTCAATGTAGCAACCTCCGATGTATAAAAAAACAGTGTAGCAACCTACATCCAGTTTTTGTATGTCTGTTTATTAGACCATACCTAGAACATTCATTATGATTCTGTTTGTTTATTTCGATCCCCCTATGGCATTATCCAAAAGGCGGGAGTAAAATAACAACAATCGTGCCAAATAAGAGTCTAAATATATATAAAATCCAAAAAATCATAAAACCACATTATAAACTTAGGTGATAAGAGGAACGAAAGTCCAATATCAACATTGAGATACACGAAGGAAACTTAACGTCTCAAATCACAACACATACAGAATATAGCATACATGGAGACCATATCACAAAATTCACACATATATGATATATGATCAACAAATATAGTGCGGAATTAAAATTAAACCCAAATAATAAACAAATGCAAACGCAATTATGTTTCAAGGGTTCGGATTACCCAAGTAACTTCCCGTCTTGTTCCCGGTTATCCTACGTCCCTTCCACCCGGATACCTCCGGATACTCAAGTTAGAACCCTAACTTGAGGTTGCCTTTAAACCCACTTGTAGCAACCCTACAAGTGAAATCGAATACAATTGATGTCCTTCACTCCTACAACTTGGGAGTAAGCAAACCGCTCTCGCAAACCTAGCACAAAAACAAAATAACGAAAGTTATGAAATTATGAAAGCAACACTTACAATCCCATATGCCTTGAAGTAGAACTTGAAGGAGAAGTGTGTTGTGAGTTGAAGACTCTCTTGGAAGAGAGGAGAAAGCCCTTTCTCTTGACTGCACCTATTACCTTGACGATCACAACCGTTTGAATACACATCGCTCCTGCCTTTGCACCGGCTCCATTATATCAGTTCCCGCCTGTTAATCATGAATCCCTGTCAATAGAGAGGACTACTGCCGTAAAGGTGGAGGCCGAGGTAATAGATCGGGTGCCAATCGGTGGCTCTAGGCTGGACCGATATACGTGCACCTCATGGGCATTTACGTTCCGTTTGAATACACATCGCTCCTGCCGTTGCACCGGCTCCATTATATCAGTTCCCGCCTGTTAATCATGAATCCCTGTCAATAGAGAGGACTACTGCCATAAAGGTGGAGGCCGAGGTAATAAATCGGGTGCCAATCGGCGGCTCTAGGCTGGACCGATATACGTGCACCTCATGGGCATTTACTTTCCGTTTGAATACACATCGCTCCTGCCTTTGCACCGGCTCCATTATATCAGTTCCCGCCTGTTAATCATATATCCCTGTCAATAGAGAGGACTACTGCCGTAAAGGTGGAGGCTGAGGTAATAGATCGGGTGCCAATCGGCGGCTTAAGGCTAGACCGATATACGTGCACCTCATGGGCATTTACGTTCCGTTTTAATACACATCGCTCCTGCCTTTACACCGGCTCCATTATATCAGTTCCCGCCTGTTACTCATGAATCCCTGTCAATAGAGAGGACTACTGCCGTAAAGGTGGAGGCCGAGGTAATAGATCGGGTGCCAATCGGCGGCTCTAGGCTGGACCGATATACGTGCACCTCATGGGCATTTACTTTCCGTTTGAATACACATCGCTCCTGCCTTTGCACCGGCTCCATTATATCAGTTCCCGCCTGTTACTCATGAATCCCTGTCAATAGAGAGGACTACTGCCGTAAAGGTGGAGGCCGAGGTAATAGATCGGGTGCCAATCGGTGGCTCAAGGCTGGACCGATATACGTGCACCTCATGGGCATTTAATTTCCGTTTGAATACACATCGCTCCTGCCTTTGCACCGGCTCGATTATATCAGTTCCCGCCTGTTACTCATGAATCCCTGTCAATAGAGAGGACTACTGCCGTAAAGGTGGAGGCCGAGGTAATAGATCGGGTGCCAATCAGCGGCTCTAGGCTGGACCGATATATGTGCACCTCATGGGCATTTACTTTCCGTTTGAATACACATCGCTCCTGCCTTTGCACCGGCTCCATTATATCAGTTCCCGCCTGTTACTCATGAATCCCTGTCAATAGAGAGGACTACTGCCGTAAAGGTGGAGGCCGAGGTAATAGATCGGGTGCCAATCGGCGGCTCAAGGCTGGACCGATATACGTGCACCTCATGGGCATTTACTTTCCGTTTGAATACACATCGATCATGCCTTTGCACCGGCTCCATTATATCAGTTCCCGCCAGTTACTCATGAATCCCTGTCAATAGAGAGGACTACTGCCGTAAAGGTGGAGGCCGAGGTAATAGATCGGGTGCCAATCGGCGGCTCTAGGCTGGACCGATATACGTGCACCTCATGGGCATTTATTTTCCGTTTGAATACACATCGCTCCTGCATTTGCATCGGCTCCATTATATCAGTTCCCGCCTGTTACTCATGAATCCATGTCAATAGAGAGGACTACTGCCGAAAAGGTGGAGGCCGAGGTAATAGATCGGGTGCCAATCGGTGGCTCTAAGCTGGACCGATATACGTGCACCTCATGGGCATTTACTTTCCGTTTGAATACACATCGCTCCTGCCTTTGCACCGGCTCCATTATATCAGTTCCCGCCTATTACTCATGAATACCTGTCAATAGAGAGGACTACTGCCGTAAAGGTGGAGGCCGAGGTAATAGATCGGGTGCCAATCGACGGCTCTAGGCTGGACCGATATACGTGCACCTCATGGGTATTTACTTTCCGTTTGAATACACATCGCTCCTGCCTTTGCACCGGCTCCATTATATCAGTTCCCGCCTGTTACTCATGTATCCCTGTCAATATAGAGGACTACTGCCGTAAAGGTGGAGGCCGAGGTAATAGATCGGGTGCCAATCGGCGGCTCTAGGCTGGACCGATATACGTGCACCTCATGGGCATTTACTTTCCGTTTGAATACACATCGCTCCTGCCTTTGCACCGGCTCCATTATATCAGTTCCCGCCTGTTACTCATGAATCCCTGTCAATAGAGAGGACTACTGCCGTAAAGGTGGAGGCCGAGGTAATAGATCGGGTGACAATCGGCGGATCAAGGCTGGACCGATATACGTGCACCTCTTGGGCATTTACTTTCCGTTTGAATACACATCGCTCCTGCCTTTGCACCGACTCCATTATATCAGTTCCCGCCTGTTACTCATGAATCTCTGTCAATAGAGAGGACTACTGCCGTAAAGGTGGAGGCTCTAGGCTGGACCGATATACGTGCACCTCATAGGCATTTACTTTCCGTTTGAATACGCATCGCTCCTGAACGTGCAGTGGCTACTAAACAATATATATTTATAGATCGGTTGCGAGACGCAATCGGTATGCCACGTAATGATGAAAGTACAACCGCCACCTCGTACAATCTCATTTCGGAGGTACGTAATGATGACAGCAAATGATTCTTCTTTCTTCTCAACAATGTTCACGTGTGGTAACTGGAGAATGAGTCAAGTAGAACCTCGGTTTCCGTGTAAGCCCTTCATTACGATTTTTTTGCCCATCCGAACGGATGCTTTACCCCAGCCGTCTGATGAGATCGCTTTAGTCAGTTCCACTTCCATATGTAATCCAGCGGCTGAGATTAAAATAACCAATCGTTATATATATATGGAGTCAGTAGACCAGGGGTTTCGCGGAAAATTTCATTCCTCTTTCCTTTGGTCTGTCGTTCCGTTTTCTTCTTCATCTCAACACTCTCGCATTTCGTACTCGGGTTTCTTCATGCCGCCAAAACGATCTCGTGAGTCGACTTTTTCTGACCCTTGGGGAGTTAGTGATGATGATTCACCGTCACCTGAACACGATGATCCCCTTCCCTCATCGTTCCCGGCCAATAGACCCATTCTGCATGATTCGCTTTCGCTTGGTCCAACTCAAGGTGAACACAATGTGTTGTTGCCTCCTCCTGGGTTTCCTCCTTTACATGCAGGTTCATCAGTTCCATCTCCGGGTGAAAAATCCCCACTCGAGGACAACATTAACGGCCTCCTCTCTATGGTTGGGATGTCTCGCCGTCAGGACTCTGTTCTGCACAACCTCCGTAGCAAACTCGAGGAGCTTACTACGTCTGTCTCTGTACTTACAGATGAACAATGTCAGCTTAAGGATATACTCATAGGCAATGTAAGCCCCGCATCTGCTGCTTCAACATCCTCCCATAACCCGGTGAACTTTACTCGTAGATTAGGAGAAATTGAAACCCATCTCTCCAACACCAATCTGGCGATCTCACTTCTGCGTAGCGACTTCGACACTATGATGCTCATAATGTCGAACATACAAGAGAAGATGGAGACTCTGGTGCCCTCTCCTAGAGACATCCGTACTGTTGCCCCACCATCACCACCACCGCCTCCGCCTCCGCCTCCAGGTTTTTGAGGTGGCCGGGCCTTTGGCGCATAAGCCTCTCTTGTCTTATAATGTGTTTTTTATCATCGACGGAGAAGAGTGTTTGTGGGTAGATATTCTTTGGTGTTTTATGTCATTATGTACGAAATGTAGTTTCAAATGTGTTGTGGTATGTACAGTTTAACGTATAAATGTTGTAGTATGATAGAATTCAGACCTTAATACACTGTCATTTAATTTGATACAATTGCATGACATTACGAAATTGATATATGTGATATATACATCGATGCTTACTTGAATCAATGTCCGAAATTGAAATTACCTATGTAAAAACTTTTTACCGTTATATGATTTACCCAGCGAGCACAACGGGCATAAATTGTTACCGTCCTTATATACGTTGTGATAAAACATTTACGTTTGCACACAATTACTCAGCGCGCACAACGGTCACATAATGTGTTTGACCGATGTGCGGGCTGTGAGCATACCCGTATCTGATTATCCACAATTACTCAGTTCACACAACTGCACGTAATTGTGACCTTTTTGCGCGCGGAGCCAAACTATTCTATATTACAATTGAGAAAAGCTTTTGAATTTGTCCTATGTGGCAGTGTCATGTCAAGTTTTGGGGGGACATATCTTGGATTGAGAAAATATGTTGGGAATACACAAAAGCATTGTAGAGAAATTAGTTGGGAGAATACAAAACTTTTCTTTTTTGAAATTGGTAGCATTAGCACTTAAGTCTTAATATATCCACATTGAAGCAAATAGATGGGTGTAGATACATACTCATTCCCCTTTTGTATTTAGGTCCTGTCCTTTTGGCATCCGTATTTACGACACGCACACCCGACGCTGACGACACGCACACCCACACTTTCCTCTCCTTCCCAGTTTCGCGTGTTAACCGCTATCGTGTTCATGGGGAATTATTTTTGCTCCGTGCACAATTTGCACGGGAAATTTCTAGTATACATATATGTGAAAAGACAACACATATCGTACTGTTTACAGAATAAGACACCATATATCTTTGTGAATGATACTCATCTGTCACGTTGTTGGATTTGATGGTGTCCCATTTTGTAACGTCCCATTATGAGTAATATTGTACAAACATAAATAATTTTCTCAACTTGCACAACAGCCATTATTTTCCCCGTTGTGCGCGTTGAGCAATTTTGTTATTGGCCTTCAAGTTTGCTCAACGCGCACTGTAAAGGCCAAACCTTCTTGGGAACATCATCTGGCTGGTAACAATATGTTGTAGATTCACTCGTCTTTATGTCCAATACAATATCACGCACAATGACTCTACTATAGTCTATCGTCCTCATCAATGGGCCAGTCCAATTCGTCTATAAATAGCCTCTCTTCCCACTAGACCTTGTCTGCTTGTCAACCACTGCACTTCTTAATGATAGTATTCTAACTGATTCTATCTGTTTCTACTTCATACACTATTTTTTCTTCACAATGCTAAATATTTCTCGTTGTTCATCACTGCTTCGTCTTCAACACACAAAGATGAACAATATACTACCGGCAATTGACGTGTACTGGAAGATATTATTTGCTCCTTCAAATGTTCTACTACAGTTGCGGATTCTTCAGAGAAGAAGCAACCGTGATATATTTTTATATCAGTGCCTAAACGTAAAGTTGCATGTCTTTATACCCTATTTTTTACTTAAATATGCTTTTTATCGTTCATAATTGATGCTTCTTCAACGCATACAGTGGCATGCGCTGAAGAATCCAGATCAGCCAACTTCGTTAAAGTAGTGGCTATGTATACCGTTATGGACGATCTGGATGCTAGTGATGATGGTGTGTGCTATTGGAGCTGATCATAAATGCCATCTTGCTTGAGCTGTTCAGCATGACTATCTGAACAGTTTCACGTAGTGGGATTCAATGTACCATTAGGATATTCCCGTGATTGAATTTCATACCAGTTCCAAACTGTGAAGTTGCAAAATGTTTAGCTGTAGTTACAACTTTGTTGTGTAATGTACAGAATAATGCATATATGTTGTAGTATTTTAGAATTCAGACCCTAATACAATGTCATTTTATTTGATACAATTGCAGGACAATACAAAAAGGATATAGGTGATATATACGTCCGACACTGATATTACTGAGCAAAATTGTTTACCGAACTATAAATTACATTTATGCATTATGTACATTATAAAGCATAAAGCTGTAGTTTGTTAGAATTCAGGCCTTAATACTATGTCATTTAATTTGATACAATTACATGACAATACAAAATTGATATAAGGTGATATATACATTAATGCTTACTTGAATCAATGTCCGACATAGATATTACTGATCAAACACTGTTCACCGAACTATAAATTCCCCAAGGCGCACAACAGGCTCATGCTATATGTTGTGATAAACTATTTACGTGTGCACACAGTTACTAGCATGCACAACGTTCGTATCGATTTGTTTGACCGCTGTGCGCGATGAGCAAAACCGTATCTTGTTATCAACAATTACTCAAATCACACAACTGGACGTAGATGTGACCCTTTTGCTCGCAGAGCCAAACTGTATGCAATTAAACACAATAGACCATCGCACACAACAGTCAGATGCCATGACCGTTGTGCGTGCTGAGCAAAACTGTATTACATGCTCCATTACCCACAGTTAATCATCCCGTCATATGGGCAACATAAGGTAAGGTTGCGAGCACTGATCAAATTACACCCACCTGGGCGCGTTGAGCAAAACGGTCGTAACGAATAATTGCTCTGCGCGCAAAACGTTCAATAAAAAATCCCAAAATATAAAAGAAACACAAAATCGGGCGAGAATTAAATAATGTTCAGTCTGACATTATTTAAAAAATCAAAGTTGAAGCAAATTTGATGCGCAGCATTTGATTGATGGGTGTAAAGACATTTAAGTGATAAGACAACACATATCCTACTGTTTACATAATAGGACATCAAAAATATCTACATTTCTTTGATTTGTTTAAAAAAATATCTACAGCGTGCACAACGGATCAAAATACACCCAGCTGTGCGCGTTGAGCGACGTGGACGTTACGAATAATTACTCTTCGCCCACAACGTTCAATACAAAATCCCCATAATTAATAACTTTAGCGCGCACAACGTTCAATAAAAAAACCCAATAATAAAGAAGAAAACAAAATTGGGGGAGAATTAATTAATGTTCAGACTGACAGGCCAGTTAAAAAAAATTACCATTGAAGCAAATCTAATGCGCAACAGTTGATTGATGGTGTAAAGACATTTAAGTGATAAGACAACACATATCAGACCGTTTACAGAATAAGACAGCAAAAATATCTACATTTCTTTGATTTGTTAAAATTTGATCCTTAGTGCGGGGTATATAAAAAGGTATTCATTTATGAAATATAATATAGCGGGCACAACGGATCAAAATACACCCAGCTGTGCGCGTTGAGCAAAACGGTCGTAACGAATAAATCCTCTGCGCGCACAACGTTCAATACAAAATTCCCATAATTTATTACATCAGCGCGCACAACGTTCAATACATTTAATTGATAAGACAACACATATCCGACTGTTTGCAGAATAAGACAGCAAAAAGATATAGATTTCTTTGATTTGTTTAAATTTGTCCCTTAGTGCGAGGTATATAAAAAGGTATACATTTAGAATATATAATACAGCGGGCACAATGGAACAAAATATACACAGCTGTCCGCGTTCAGCATAATGGTTGTAATGAATACTTACTCTGCGCGCACAACACTCATTACAAAATCCCCATAATTAATAACTTCAGCGCGCACAACGTTCAATAAAAAATCCCAATAAATAAAGAAGAAACACAAAATTTTGGGAGATTAATTACTGTTCATACTGACATGCAAGAAAAAAAAAACAAAATTGATGCAAATATAATGGCAGCAGTTGATTAATGGGTGTAAGGAAATTTAAGTGATTTGACAACACATATATGATAGTTTACAGAATAAGACTGCAAAAATATTCACATTTCTTTGATTTGTTAAAATTTGAGTTTTATTGCGCACCGTGCGGGGTTTTTAAATTGTATACATTTTGGACATATAATACAGCGCGCACAACGGATCAAAATACACCCAGCTGTGCGCGTTGAGAAAAACGGTCGTAACGAATAATTACCATGCGCGCACAACGTTCAATACTAAATTCCCATAATTAATATCTTCAGCGCGCACAACGTTGAATAAAAAATCCCAATAATAAAGAAAACACAAAATTGGGTGGAGAATTAATTAATGTTCAGACTGACATGCCAGATAAAAAAATCAAAATTGATGCAAATATAATGCGGAGCAGTTGATTGATGGGTATATAGACATTTACGTGATAAGACAACACATATCCGACAGTTTACAGAATAAGATAGAAAAAATATTCACATTTCTTTGATTTGTTTAAATTTGAGTCTCAGTGCGGATTGTGCGGGGTATTTAAAAAGGTATACAGTTTGCATATATAATACAACGCGCACATCGGATCAAAATACATCCAGCTGTGCGCGTTGAGCAAAACAGTCGTAACGAATAATTACTCTGCGCGCACAACGTTCTATACAAAATTCCCATAATTAATTACCTCAGCGCGCACAACGTTCAATAAAAAATCCCAATAATAAAGAAAACACAAAATTGGGGGAAAATTAAATAATATTCAGACTGATGGGTGTACAGACATTTAAGTGATAAGAAACACATATCTTACTGTTTCCAGAATAAGACAACTTATATCTATGTGTTGATGCTCATGGGTCACGCTGTTTGATTTGAGGTGTTCACATCGCTATAAATGGATTTATGAGTAATATTGTATAAACATAAATAATTTGCTCAACTCACACAACTGCCATATTTTTACCCGTTTTGCGCTTGAGGAATTTTCTTAGAGGCAATCAATTTTGTTAGCGTCAATTTCTGTAGCCCACAGTAACCCAACTGTAGTCTCAGCCTCATCCATGCGGACCATACCCAGTCCAATTCGTCTATATAAAGTGATTCACTTCCCTCTAGACATCGTCAACCACTACTCCTCTCGATGATAGTGTTCTATAAGGTTATACCTACACAATATATTTTCTTTTACATGCTAAATTTTTGTTCTTACTAATGAATGCTTCGTCTACGACACACAAAGATGGCCAGCCAATAAACTTGCGGCAATTGCCGTGATGCTGAAATTGAATTCGTCACATTTATATGGGCATCAAAGATGGAGTCTGCTACTTCAGATATCATCAACGATGGTGTTGGCTCCTTCAGAAGAAGCACACGATGTTTTCGAATGCTTCACATTGCCATCAGCCTGAAGGTGCCACCAAGGTATCGGCTCTCAAACTGCGCAATCTTCTCTGAAACTGTGCATCCTCATTTGTATCCATGCTCAGAAGAATTTCTTACGAGTGCCATTATTGCATTTCATACCAGTGCAAAAATGTGAAGAATCTCTATTGGAGCTGCTCATAACTGCAATATCCACATGAGACACGGTCACGGCATGAGAACTTGTCGTATGAGCAAAACTGTATTCCATTGCTCAAAGTTAATCAGCCCGCCATGCGTCCAAAAGTAGTGACCTTTGTGTCCACTAAGCAAAAATATTAACTATACTGTGATTTGTCACAGTTACTGTCTTCTGATATGATGCTGTATATTTTTTTTTTGGAAAAACTTGGACATGCACCGTAAGAGTATCGGTGTATTTAGATTTTTCTCTTTTGCTAATCGAAACCAGATGTTTTTTTTGCCGTTGTGCGCGTTGAGTATAAAAAGGTATACCTTCAAGCAATTTTTCTCTTCGCGCACCACCGCAGTCAGATACTATGTGGAACAACGTCTGGCTGGTATCCATCTGCCATATATTCACGAGCACGAACTGTTACTCTACAGTGTTTCCATCCTCGTACTTGGTCAGTCCAACTCGTCTGTATATGGTTTCCATACCCACCAGACCTCATCAACCACTACCCCAGGTGATTATAGTTCCTTTATCTGATTCTCTCTGATTCTTCTAATACAATGTTTTTTCTTCAAATTTGTAATTTTGTTGTTGTTCATGAGTGCTTCGTCTACAGCACACAAAGATGGCCAATATACTAGCGGCAAGTGCCGTGATGCAGAAATTGAATACATCACCTTTATATGGCGGCGAAGATGTTCTTTTGCTCCTCTTCGCATGATCTGTTCATCTTCATTGCAAACCTCAAATGAAGGCAAATATGTTCTTGCAATCATTACAGCTTCATTCTCGTCCATGCCAACTTGCAAAAATTCTTTGACCATTCGTAAGTTCCGTTCAGATTCATTGCATACATAACTGCTTGATGATAACAACTGTTCTATCTTATATCTATCTAAGTCTAATTATATTTACTTTTTTATTCTATCTTTTCCTAGGGGAGTTTGTACTTGCTGGTATCCCTCCTGCTCCCAAGGGTGTTCGAAGTGTCATTGTTTGCCTTGAGATAGATGCCGACGGTATCTTGAATGCCTCTGCAGAGGAAAGTATGTGTGCAGAAAAATAAGATCACTATCACTAACGATAAGTGCCACGTAGACCCTGGAGGAGATTGAAAGGATGTTCCTTGAGTCAACGAAGTATAAAGCAGAAGATGCAGCGAACAAGAGAACGGCGGAGATGGAGTGTTATGTTCATTGGAATGCATAAATGTTGTAGTATGTTGGAATTCAGACCTCAATATAATGTCATTTAATGTGATACATTTGCAGCCCATTACACAGACCTTAATACAATGTCATTTAATGTGATACATTTGCAGCCCATTACAAACTTGTGATTGGTGATATATACATTGATGCTCGCTTAAATCAAATTCCAACAATGAAATTTAATGGGAAAAATTAGTGAAAGTAATATACTGAGATTTACACAGCGCGCACAACTGGCAAACGGCGTGAACGTTGTGCGCGTTTAGAAATTTTGATCGAGGCCAACGATTATGCTCACATCGCTCAGCACGTCAGTGGATCTTTATTTGGGAACAACATCTGTGTAATACATACAATAAATACCCGAGGTACAAGATTATTCTGTATATTCACGAGAAATCGTCTGTTGACTTTTATTTAGTAGAAGTGCTACTTTTGTTTAAACCAGCTTCCATTTACCCCTGGACACTAATTAATCATCCCACATAATTGCTCAGCGTGCACAACTTGCAACAGAAATGAAAGTTGTTCGCGCTAAGCAACGCTTTCTACAATTACCGAGTTTTTCTCGTCGCGCACAACGGTGTTATTTAACAATCCGTTGTGCGCTCGGAGCTAAACTGTATACAATTACACAGTACACACAATTACTCATCGCGATCATATACGGAAGGTCATTCTCCCGCCAGTCTCGTCCTCGGTGACGGTGCCGTGTCGACCGTCCAACAGGGTTCCCGGGTGTCGACCTGGAATCAGGGGGAGGAAGTAAACGCTCTCACTCGGTGTATGTTGCAAAAATTCCCTTCATTAAATTCTGAAAAAATTACATATGACTCGCTCGCGAGCAGCAGTCTTACAAAAGTAACGATTCCCAAAATTTAGGAAGACGACACACCGTCGGCTGTAAAGAGGTCCTTTATCGCTCTCGCCACCCTTTCCATCTCGGCGGTGGCCCGAGCTTTGAAAGCGTCGACCTCTTGCTCCTTCTCGAGAAGCTTGGCCTGAAGGTCAGCAACCTCCTTCCTCGATGCCTCAAGATCAGCTCGGAGTTGAGAACGCTCTCTACCCCACTGATCTTCCAACTGCTTCTTGGCGCTTGACAAGTCGACGAGGCTGGATGTCGCCTCCGAGGCCGCCCAATCCGACTTGCCCTTGGTGGCGATTATCTTCCCCAAATCTTCCTCCAGCTTCTTCACCTGAGCTCTGAGCTCAGAAGCCTCGTTCTCGGCATCCGCCACCCGGCGCTGCCCCTCGATCAGTTCGCGGGCCCTACGGCGTAGACCTGCCCCGAAAATGGTCACCTACAGATGGCGATAATCAGCAAAACCAGAAGTGGAAGCAAAATTCGGAATGCACATTGGCAACGAACCTGAAGGCCACTGCGAACGAAGCAGTTGGCCATCGTCTCAAGGTCGACCCCATTCAGGAAATCGACATCCCTTAGCAGAGTGATATTCTCCGCCAGACGAGCCCCCGTCCCAAAGTCCAGGAGGGCCGACTCGGCCGTCCCCACGATGTACGGTGGCCGATAGGTCTCCCCGTGAATCTCCCCATGATGGCCATACCCAATGCGGTTCGACTGCAGAAGGTGGCCGAACTCTGGAGGTATGGGGCCGACGGAAGGGACCGGAGGATCAATGTCCGCGTATGGCCACCCGTCGTGTGGCATGCTGGAGGACGATGCGCCCCCAACTCGAGGATCATAAGGAGCCGCCTTCAAAGACCGCGCAGCTTTACTTGAGGAGCATCCAGCCTCCCCCAACTCCAGCATGAGGTTCCTCGATTCCTCCGATTCCTCCCATTCCTCCCATTCCTCCTCTGCCCTCTTCCTCTTACGGCCTTCTTCATTGGCCCGCTCCATCGCTGAAGTAACCTCTCTGTATGCTCCTCCCGCCATTTTTGTTTCTGGAAGAAATAATAAGATGATGAGATATCCTCAGAGCGCTAAAGCCATTGGCCTCACCTCCAATTTCTTTTATTACGCGAACGAATGGACAAGATGATCGACACGTGTCGAAATTTTGGCAAAAACAACGGTTGAGATAGGCGAAAGGTTTTGGCGGCCTTAATCCAAATTCGATGCTTCGAATGTCGTGCCCTATTAAAGGAAATTACCTATCAGTCGTCTTCGATCCGCGTTTATAATCGAGAACGAATCACGGGGGCCAATGTTGAACCCGTGTATGACGCTGAAAAGCCATGGGGTTATTGCTCATCGCACAAAACGACTCAAACCCTATAATTGCTATCCGCACACGCCCACTCAAAACTCACAATTGCACACAGCACATAACCATTTTTTTCCCATCCACGTTTACATGTGAAAGGGTAAATTTATTATTCGTATCACCGTTGCATAATTGTTAAGAAATTCCATGTCACAACTAGTCCTTACATAAAGTTTGGAAATGGTGCATGTCAGCAGGCAGAGTGTATGTCATGGCATATACATCTACTGTAGTAAAGGCAGTAACAACTATACTTATGAACATGTGAAAGCGTGCACGTGCAACAGGCAAGGTGTACAACAATGGATCGACACATGCAACAGGCAGAGTGTAATGCAAGACTGAGGTGCATTCAATCATTGAGATACAAAAACAATCAATTCAAAGTGTCAAATAATACATCTTATGCATATAGTCCTCATCTAAGGGTGTTAGTGTTACGATTTGATGTATGATGAGAGACTTGTACTTTTGCCCTTCTTTTTTCGAGTGAGTTGTGAATATGAAGATGTTGGTGTATGTATAAGATGTATCAATGTATCATTAAAATGGAATATTGTGTTATTTTCTCAGTCTTTTTATCTGTGATGGAGTTTTACTTGTACTTCCCTGCAAGTGCGAACTACCTGCAGTGTTCTTTCTGCTCTCTTCTTTTATTTCTTTCTACGTAAAAACACTCGTCTTTTCGAGAATACATGATAAGGGTTCGTACTTATCGGATATCCCGGGGACCGGGTCGCATTGAATGAAGGCCAGTCGAACGAATTCTCCCGCCCATGGGGAGTGGTATTCGAAGTGCCGCCTCAGTGAGACTTTGACACGTGTACCATACTGACGGCTTGGATTCGAAGGGACCTTCAGTATAAAGCCTTTCTCCTTTTAAATTCTTCTTTACCCATTGCTCGTTACCCTGATTTTCATCTTTTTTGCTCAGATGGTGGGTCGGGATTTCAGTGAAGACGTTCCTAACGTTCCTCACCATCCGCCCTTGGGCACGGCCGAACCTTCGCCCTTCGTGGCGAATCAGATTGATTCGCCCTCCGGTCTCGACCTCGGAGAGGGGGACGTGGCGGCCGTCGAGCAGGGTTCCCGTGTGTTAACCGGGAATGAGGAGAAGAAGAGACGCTCTCACTCGTGGTCTGAAGGTCCCGAGAGGAAGAAGAAGAGGAGTGAGAGTAGTCCAGATGTCCTTCCGAGTGACCGCTCATTTAGGGAGAAACTGGCAGACTCTCTGGTATGGCATATCCAGCATGTCGGACCCTTTTTTCTTCAACGACTGTTTTGCTGATGGCGACATTCATCCCTGCGGTCTTGCAGGTTTACCTGGTTGCTGTAGATGGTCTTGAGGTGGCCTTGGCGCAGGAGCGCCTGAGGGCTGAGGCGTCTGAGCAATCAGCCAAAGAGGCCCACCAGTTCAAACTGAGAGTTGCAGAGCTCACCTCGGAGGTGGGATGTTTGACGGAGGCTCTGGCTGTCGCCAAGAGTTCGGCCAAGTATGCTGAGGATGCACTGTCCCTCGCCCGGGAGGAGCATAGAAAGGTGAAAGGCGCTCTTTGGGCCGATATAGGCGACCTGCGGGAAGTGGCCCATGGTCGGATCGTAGCTGAGGTCCAGAGGGACTATGGGGATGTCCTGGCTCCGAAGATCGTGGAGTCTATCCGTGAGGGATTCCGGGCGTTCTCGGCCATTTTTGATGCTCAGATTGAGAGGTCCTTCCGGGATGGTTTGGCAACGTTCGAGGCGCGGGGCCGAAGAATGCTTCCCCGACCTCCGGTTGTCCCTGGTCACCCTACTGGTTCGGGAGAAGACGAATCTCCTGGGGACGCCTCTTCTCGAGCACCTACATCATAGGTGGATCGAACCCTTTTTTGTTTCTCCTTTTTGTTCGTTGTACTTGGAGTTATTTTTGATCAATGGAAACAATTTCTAGAATGATTTCTTGACAATTGGCGTGACCTGCTGTAACAGATAAATTATAAGATATGAGATCGACAGCAGCATATAGATTTCTCGAATGATAGGCATCATCCTCATACTCTCATAATTAAAACTTTGGGTATTAAGTTTTAGTTTGTACCCGCAGACCTAGGAATTCAAAGCCACACTAGCTGTATTTTGAACTAAAATACCAGATAAATCATTTTTCATAGATACAGCTTTCAAGAGATTCAGTTTTCAGCACATTTAATGATGGGCTTCATTACATAAATGCTTTTCATACCACTGCCAATTTTTCTTTGGTGATGAGCTTGATGACTGAGCCCACAGGCATGGCCAAAAGGCTGAAGAGGAAATTGACAAAATCTTTGCCCGCTTCCGTGAACAACACTCTCTTCATCCCCTTGTCTATGAAAAGCTTCAACCTCGTTTGGGTGGCCATCTTCACTGCTGCAGCAAACCGGTGATGGTTTGTTTAAGCTATGGTCTCTGGTTGTTTGGGAAGGGTTTGCTTGATATGGTCAGAGTAATATTTGAGCAAGGTTACTTCTTTCTCATGCCTTTCACAGCACTCGAAGTGTTGTGGTTGAATATAATTTGTGGGTATGGAAGCCATTTATAGACGAATTGGACTGCCCTTGGATGAGGATGAGCCTACAGTCGAGTGTAGCATTACTCCTTCCTCATGACTGATAACCATCACTCGAAGTGTAGAGGTTGAAGAGGGCTTGTGCGTAGGAAAGCCATTTTAAAGACGAATTAGACTGCCCTTGGATGAGGATGAGTCTACAGAAGAGACCCCGTGAGTCTACAGAAGAGACCACGTGAGTCTACAAAGTAGTGATCGTGAATGTACATAAGATTTTATTCATCGCGCACATCTTCCAAAATTATTTGCTCTCCGCACAAAACGTCCATATTCTTGCCGGTTGTGCGCGTTGAGCTATTTTGTTTGCTCAACGCGCACCACCACGGTCATACATTATTGGGAACAACACTGGCTGCTATCAATCTGCTGTAGATTCACGGGCATTCTTCTGTATAATCACAAGCAATTTGCTGTAGACTCACGGGGTCTCTTGTGTTGCCTCCAAGTAACTCTACTGTAGTCTCATCCTCATCCAATGGCATCCAAAGTCGTCTATAAATGGCTTCCCTTCCCACAAGCCCTTCTCAACCACTACACTTCTTGATGATATTATTCTATCTTATTGTATCTTATTCTAGTTATATGATATTTTCTCTACGACATTCTATTTTTTCCTTCATCACTGCTGCGTCCTCAACACTCAAAGATGGACAATATACTAGCGTCTAGTGACGTGATGCAGAAATTGAATACATCACATATATATTGATTCAAAGATGTTATTTGTGAAGGATCCTGCCAAAACAGAGTTAGGATCGATAATTAAAGTGGAGACTTACGCTTGCGTATGCGGAACGGTAGTCTCGTAACTTTGCCTTCGGATTCGCCACGACGGATCGAGTCTTCTCACGAACGGAGTAAGGCTACTAATCCACAATCTAAATCTCTATTTTAGATTAAGAACTTGGAAAGAGGAAGAGAAAGGATTTCTGCAGAGCTTCGCTATGAAGAAGATGCATGCATGAATTTCATGCAAATGGTGTAAGAAATGGCTTACCCTTGGGTCTTATTTATAGCCCCCAAGGTAGTTATTTTAGGGTAAGTTGTTCCTTTGGAACAACTTAATTAAGGTGTACCATGATACATGGCACATTATAAGCTTAAGTTGTACCATATGCATGGTACAACATAAACTTAAGATATTCCCCCTTTATTAGCCATATGTCGCATGCACTTATGCATATATAATGCGACTTTCCCACTCATCCAGAGATCCTCTCCGCAAGGGAACAGATTCCCTTTACACATGACTTCGTGTGCGCGACGTTCGAGGTCCGTATTCCCTCGTACATCCCCCACAAGGGTGTACAAACGTCTTCCATATCCAACATCTCCCACTCACACTTGAGGGGATTGTAAGAGAACGTCTTTCCCTTAGTTCTTTCATCTATCATACCGAGAAATAGACTGTGCGACCGTCATGCGCGTAGAGTATGTTGTTGTGCACTTGTTAGAGATACACAACGACCTCGAAGGTGCAAAGTTGAGTAGTTCAATACATGCTTTACCCTAGATTATTTCTTCACATTTCTTATGCTTTATATTCAACAATTGAATCCCATCTGGATTACAATTGGCTGGCCAGCTTTGAATCATTAAAGTCCAAATGCGAATATGAAATCAATCTTCCTCTTCTTGCGAACCTTCTGATCTTGACTTGATTCGCTTTTCTAACGTGCCCCGCCGAGCCGAATTATCATAGCCCATTAGTAACACGCTAAGATAGCGATCATCGCGTCAAATCTAAAGGAACCAATTGGAGTCCTTGAGGGTAAGAGTTAAGACCCGTATGGCCTTTGAGTCTCACATAATAGCAAACACTATTGCTACTAACTCAGTGGTCGAAATGCATACGTGGTATGAACACGTACTACAACATCACTCCTTTCCCAGGGAGAGTATGTCTTAATGATGTTGTTCGGATGAAAGATCAGACACCACAGTGCCTATCTTTTTGAGTCCCCTTACTACTCGTGAAATATTCACGGACTCTCATCCTGCATAAGACAGATAGGATTTAAAAAATCCAATGAGATCTTTATATCCTTGTGATACAGATCTCAGATCTTTTGTAAGCATCCGTATGCTGCAGATCTTTTATTCGACTATCTTGTTTAAGTCATGACTCTAAATCATTTGTCTAATGATTTTGACTTTAAACTAGTCTCATCTCTATCTTATCCATCTGATAAGATAAGGCGGTTGCTCATGTGAGAGAGCCAACCTTAATCTGTCCGACATACACACAATAAAATAGCTGAGACTCAAACACAAATGTATATAAAATCATTTGTAAGAAACTTGTATGCAAATTAAATTTTGATCTTCTATAGACATGGGAAATATTACATGATACAGCTCAGCACCTACGCATTCCCATAGATGATAAGTGTTTGAAAAACACATCTCTGGGGATCGCCTTAGTAAGGGGATCCGCTATCATCTCATGCGTGGATATGTATCCTATGTCTACTTCCTTCCGTTTGTCATAATCCTTCGCAAACTTGAATCGAATGTCAATGTGTTTGGTCTTACAATGAAATTTAGGATCTTTGACATAGGCAATCGAAGCTTGACTATCACTGTATATAGGAACAGTGCTCGAGTCAGAGGCATTCGTCAGCATGTCTAAGAATTTCCTAAGCCAAACAGCTTCTTGGACCGCCATGCTGAATGCTACGAATTCGGCTTCCATGGTTGATAAGGCGATGCAGGTTTGCTTCTTGCTGCTCCAGGATATTGCACCATTCCCGAGCAAGTAAACAAAGCCTGAGGTAGATCTTCGCTCGTCGAGATCACCCGCCCAATCAGCATCGGTATAGCCTTCGAGTCTCAAGGTATTGCCTTGATAGCATAACGCATAGTCCGCAGTCCCTTTGAGGTATCTTAATATCCTCTTCACCGCTTTCCAGTGTGCTTGTCCTGGGTTGGATTGGTAACGGCTTACCATTCCAACAGCATAGCAAATGTCCGGTCTGGTACACATCATGGCATACATCAGACTCCCGACAGCACTGGAGTATGGAACTTTTTCCATAGCTTTCTTTTCTTTTGGATCTTTGGGACACATCTCCAAACATAGACCCTCGCCTTGGCTTATTGGAGTATCAATTGGCTTGCAGTCCTGCATATTAAACCGTTCTAAAACTTTCTTTATATATGTCTCTTAAGAGAGAGAAAGAAGTTTCTTGGAACGATTCCTTGAGATCTTAACCCCAAGGATATATGCAGCTTCACCCATGTCTTTCATCTCAAAGACGGATGAAAGCCAAGTTTTGATATCCAAGATAAGACGCTTATCATTTCCGGCTATAAGTATGTCATCTACATAAAGAGACATAATTACATACTTGTTTTTAATCCTCTTAATATATACGCAGTTGTCTTCGTCGAGCATGGAGAAACCATACGACAAAACGACTTCTTGAAAGCGCATATACCACTGCCTTGAGGATTGTTTAAGACCATATATGGATTTACGAAGTTTACAAACCTTATGTTTGTTTTCTTCTTGTATGAACCCGTTTGGTTGTTTCATGTAGATCTCCTCATCTAGTTCTCCGTTAAGAAAAGCAGTCTTTACATCCATCTGATGTAACTCGAGGTCCAAACAAGCCACCATTGCCAGAATTAAGCGAATGGAGGTAAAACGCACGACAGGAGAGAAAGTCTCTTCGTAGTCTATTCCTTCCTGTTGCGTGAAACCTTTCGCAACAAGGCGAGCTTTATATTTCTCGATGGAGCCATCAGCCTTATGCTTGATTTTGAGAACCCACTTGTTCCCAATGGCTCTTCGTCCCTTAGGTAAATTAACCAAGTCCCAGACTTGGTTTGTTTTCATGGATTGAAGTTCTTCTTCCATTGCCGCTATCCATTTATCTTTAGCAGGGCATGTGACGGCCTGTTTGAAATTTGCAGGTTCGTCATCATCTTGTAGTAATGTCATGAATGTTTGAGGAAATTCATCCTCAAATCTCAGAGGTGTTAGCCTCGTTCGATTACTACGTCTTGTTTGAGTTTGATCACTCCCACTTGGAATGACATCACTCCCACTTGGAATAACATCACTCCCACTCGGAATAGGATTGGTATCGTTCGTATCATCCATTGGTGAAGTTTGAAACGTATTTTCTTCTTCACCAAGAATTCTCCCACTCGAACGTTCCGATCCTTCTTGATCCCAAGTCTCAAACAAGGATAAGTCTTGACTTATCTCACCCTGTCTTGGAAACTCTTTTTCCAAGAAGACAACATCCCTCGATTCGAATTCTATTAGACCCCCATTGTCCTCTTGACCGACAAAAACATATCCTTTGGAGTTTTCAGCGTATCGGATGAAGATACACTTCCTCCCACGTGGCCCAAGTTTGCCATATTTGTGAGAGGATAAATGTGCATAAGAGGCACAACCCCAAGGTTTTAGAATGTTTAAGTCTGGAGTTCTATTGTTCCACAACTCATAAGGAGTAGAACTTACCGACTTCGAAGGCACACGGTTTAAGATGAATGCTGCCGTCAATAATGCGTCACCCCAAAAGGTGATAGGCAAATTTGCCTGAGACATCATTGATCGGACCATTTCCATCAATGTCCTATTCCTTCTTTCCGCAACACCGTTTTGTTGCGGAGTATAAGGCATAGTTATTTGATGAACTATGCCTTTTTCATCACAGAGTTCCTTAAAACTCGTTGATTGATATTCTCCACCCCGATCAGTTCGCAAGACCTTTATCTTGCGATCTAGTTGATTTCCCACTAAACTCATATAGTTTTTGAAGCAAGTTAAAGCTTCATGTTTGTGGGAAATGAAATAAATGTGACCGAAACGGGTGAAGTCATCAATAAATGTGATGAAATAGGACTTCCCACGTCTTGTCTTAACATTCATTGGACCGCAAATGTCCGAATGGATAAGCTGTAATGGAACTTCGGCCCTTGTGCCAGTTCCAAACGGCTTGCGACAAGTTTTCCCTACAAGACAATGTTCGCAAGTTGACATTTCAACTTTTGAAACATTAGATAGCAAGCCACTTTTGGCAAGTCTATCCATTCTAGTTGGTCCAATATGACCAAGTCTTGCATGCCAACAAATGATCTCAGACTCAGACTTAGAAGCATTTGTCAAATGGAAACTTTCATTAATGGAAGAAGAATCATCATACATTGTATTTAAAACAATTAATCCATTACAAACATTACCAGAACCAATCAAAGAATTATTACAAACAAGGTCAACATATTGTTTTTAGAACCTCCACTCATAATCTAAAGACATTAACATGACCACGGAAACGATATTCCTTCTAATATCTGGAGCAAAGAGGACGTCGTGCAATAATAAAGTCCGGCCGTTGTCGAGAACTAGCTTGCATGTTCCGACGCCTTTGACTTCAACACGAGTGTTGTTGCCGACGTATATCCACTTTGTTCCTTGAGTTATCCTTCGATACTCTACGAAGAACCTTCTGTCCTTCGCTACGTGGTCTGTGGCCCCTGAATCAATCAACCAAAAATAGTTAGATTCAGCAAGAAACATGGAACTAGAAACACATATGTAACTAGCCCTACAAGTTACCTTATCACTTCCATCCGTACATGTACGGGCGAAGTGACCGTAATTGTTGCACTTAAAGCACTTGATCTTCTTCAAGTTTTTCTTCTTTGAGTGCACATTCTTTTGCCACTTTTTGTTCTTTGTCTTCTTTGAGGTTTCCAGTTCATGCTTTCGTTCGTTCACAAACCTTAAGCGTTTATTCTTCCGCTTATTTCCTCCATGTGAGGAACTAGCGGCCACGTGCACTTCTGCACTTGGTTTTGCGGCTTGAATCCGCTCTTCCTCGAGTTCGAGGTGTTTCGATACATCGCTTAAAGTTTTAATGCACTCATTATGAGTGAGATGCATTTTCATGTTATCCCAGCTATCTGGGAGTGAACGAATGACTGCTTGGATCTGCTGTTCGTCAGACAGCGTAACACCCGCATCCTTTAATTCAGATATAAGATTCGCCATGTGGCGGAGATGCTTTTTCATAGAATGATCTCGCCGCATCTTGTACGAATCAAATTGAATGTTTAAGGAGCGGAGTTTGGTAACCGAAGTTCCACCAAACTTTATCTCTAGCTCAGACCATATGTCTTTGGCTAGGTCGAATTCCCGAAATAGACGCATTATGTCATTGTCCATTGCGGACAGTAATGTAATACGTGCTATTTTGTTCTTTCGAGTCCAAGTATCATAAGCTTCCCGGTCCCTTTTGTGTTGGGCCGTATTGCCCAACTCAGGTTCTTCCATTATGTTTTGGAGTGTTTCGAGCACATCTTGCTCTTCCAAAACATATTGGATTTTTATTGACCAAAGTTTATAATTGTCACCGTTGAGCTTTTCACCTTTGTTAAGCTCTGCGACAATGTTCTTAGAAGCGGTAGACATATTCGATTCAAAAAACTGCAAAGAGAATGAAAAACACGATCAAAATTCTATGCATAAAGTTTCGATTCTTTAAACACTTGATAAGTTCCTTGGATGCGTTGAAATGTTACTCTAGAATCGAGAAGTTCACTACGTTCCCAACTACCATCTAGAAGTAACTTTCAAAGTATCCCTCTTACTTATCTTAAGTAAAAAGAAATCAGAAATAATACCCGTATGGTATTAGTAGCGGAAAAATATTTTGAAAAACATATCTTTCAAAATGGAATAGGTGAGAATTTGCGCAAAGAATTTTAGCGCAACAATTGCCAAGCCACGAGACCTGTTCTACACACCCATGGGTTAGATAACCATGGCCGGATCGTGGTAGGACTTGGAATTCTAAATTGCGCTATCCCGATTAAGGACGGGACATAACCTATTTGAAAACATCTTTTCCAAAAAATTTGAAAGCACGTTGGCTAATCTCCGTAGAGTAGAGCACAACGTCACAAGTACATTGGCTAATCTTCGTAGAGTAGAGCACAATGACATGGCTAATCTCGCATGAAGTAAAGCACTATGGCTAATCTTCAAGGAGTAGAGCCGAATGAAAAACTTCATTAAAACGTTAGTCCCGTATGAACTAGTCGGCACTGTGGTTAGCCCCGTATGGGCTAATCGACACATTCGAGTTTGACCAAAGCCTTTTGTCACCCCGTATGGGTCAGTTGGCAAGTTTGCAGTCGACCCAGACCTTCTGCCAGATTGGTCGACCAAAAACACCAAATTGGTCGACCAATATTTTCGAAATGCAACTTCTCCCGGCCAGGGCCTCTGCCCTGGCCGGGGCTTGGCCAAGGGCCGGCCAGGGCCTCTGCCCTGGCCGGCCAGGGGCCCTGGCCCCCTCGGATAGGGCCGGCCAGGCCCTGGCCTCTGCCAGGGCCGGCCGGCCAGGCCACTGGCCGGGGCCAGGGCTCCTGCCCTTGCGTCGGCCAGCCCCTGGCCTGAGGCCAGGGCGCCGGCCCTGGCCTCTGCCAGGGCGGCCTGGCCGCTGGCCGGGGCCAGGGCTCCTGCCCTGGCCTCGGCCCGGCCCTGGCCTGAGGCCAGGGCGCCGGCCCTGGCCTGAGGCCAGGGCGCCGGCCCTGGCCTGAGGCCAGGCCGCCGGCCCTGGCCTCTGCCAGGGCCGGTAGGCCGGCCAGGGCCGGCCCTGGCCACTGCCAGGGCCGGCCTGGCCGGCAAGCCTTGGCCAAGGCCGGCCACTGCCGGCCTGGCCTTGGTCGGCCATGGCTTGGCCATGGCCAAGGCCATTCGGCGTTGGCCGGCCATGGCCCCTTTGGCCATGGCCGGCCACCCCCTTTGAATGGGGTTGCCGTACTTTCTCCTCCCCCTTGATGGGGTGGTCGCCGGTGGTTATTGGCCGTAGCCAACCCCCTCCGCTCGGGGAGGGGGGATGCATGGCATTCATAGCCCATTTGGCCATGGTGCACATGCACCAAATTTCCTCTTACACGATGGAAATAACTACCATCATCTTCCTCGATGAAGCACCCATTCGTCGAGAAATTGGTTATTTCCTAATGGCCGTGTGCCAAAAAATGAATAACGTACTACGTGAACGGTTGGTTCTTCCCGTCACGGAGAGTTCCTACCATATCCGTAATGATAGGAGACCCTAACGTGAAAAGAACAACCGCTGCGTTCTCTCCGTCACGAAGCGTTCCTACCATATCCGTAATGGTAGGAGACCCATTCGTGAAAAAGACAACGACTCGTTCGTAGTTTCGACGGGGCGGTGGTTTGACTGGGGCGAACCCATATGGCTCTGATACCAATGAAGGATCCTGCCAAAACAGAGTTAGGATCGATAATTAAAGTGGAGACTTAAGCTTGCGTATGCGGAACGGTAGTCTCGGAACTTTGCCTTCGGATTCGCCACGACGGATCGAGTCTTCTCACGAACGGAGTAAGGCTACTAATCCACAATCTAAATCTCTATTTTAGATTAAGAACTTGGAAAGAGGAAGAGAAAGGATTTCTGCAGAGCTTCGCTATGAAGAAGATGCATGCATGAATTTCATGCAAATGGTGTAAGAAATGGCTTACCCTTGGGTCTTATTTATAGCCCCCAAGGTAGTTATTTTAGGGTAAGTTGTTCCTTTGGAACAACTTAATTAAGGTGTACCATGATACATGGCACATTATAAGCTTAAGTTGTACCATATGCATGGTACAACATAAGCTTAAGATATTCCCCCTTTATTAGCCATATGTCGCATGCACTTATGCATATATAATGCGACTTTCCCACTCATCCAGAGATCCTCTCCGCAAGGGAACAGATTCCCTTTGCACATGACTTCGTGTGCGCGACGTTCGAGGTCTGTATTCCCTCGTACATCCCCCACAAGGGTGTACAAACGTCTTCCATATCCAACAATTTGCTCCTTCATATGTTCTGTTTGTCGTCATTGAAGCTATCACCTTCCATGCACACCCGGTTCTTCACTGCTTGTATATGCTCTTTGATACTTCGTTGCAGACATCACTGCTCGATGATAATAAATGTTCTATCTTATTCTAAGTCTACCCGTACAATATTTTTACTTAATTATTCTTTGTTATGTGTTCATCACTGATTCTTCTTCAACGCAGACAGGGGGACGGATGGCCAAGATACAAAGAAGCAAGTGACGCTGATGCAGCTGATGGAGCAGCTTATAAATGGCAACAAACTTTAAATTTTTTTCATGGTGGGAATCCCTGTATCCCTAGTATAGTCTAGTGCTTTAATTGCTTAGTCGGGCAAAAACTGTGATGTTGCAAAATGTTTAGATGTAGTTTCTACTTTGTTGTGTTATGTACATTTGAATGCATAAATGTTGTAGCATGTTGGAATACAGATCTTAATACAATGTCATTAAATTTGGTGCAATTGCATCACATTACAAAATTGCGTGATGCTAACTTGAAGTACCCACAATTACTCAGCTCGCACCAACGGCAACAGCATTGAACGTTGTGCGAGCTGAGCACAACTGTCTACGATTACCAACATTTACTCAACGATCATAACCGTCAAAGTTATGAACCGTTGTGCGCGTGGGGCTTAACTGTTTACAATTACCCATATTACTCAGCGCGCACATCCGTAACATTATTGAACGTTGTGTGCGCTTATTAGGAAGCCGGTAAAATTACCAAGTTTTGCTCAGCACGCACACCTGGTAAAAGTTGTAAACGTTGCGCGCGCGGAGCTAAACTGTATACAATTACCCACCATTACTCATCGCGGACAGCTACATGCCTCATTCTCTTGAATCTTCATTCTCTTCAGCTCTTCTGCTTCTGCTTCTTACTCCTTAATCCCATTAATTTTCTTGACATTTGTCAGGTTCTGCAGCAACAGAGAAATTATAAGATATGAGATCCGCAGCATCGGATATAGGTCTCGAATGATAGGCATCATCCTCATAGGCTTATAACCAAGACTTAGTGTTTTAATGTTCAATATGGACCCCCAGCCCTATTAATTCAACTCCACGATGGCTGCATTTTGGACTAAAAATATAGGAGGCTGCCGTTTTCAGATGACCATTTTTAAAGAGAACCAGTTTACTTACAACCCATTTACACTGATATGTCTGTGACAGATGCATGTAGTATATTTCTTCCAAGCTGATACAAAATTGTTACCTTTAGGATATAAAAATGTCGGCCTTCACATCACAGCCTTGTTAAGTCATCGGGCGAAGATTTTTCCTACAGAGATTATGGAGCAATGATGTTACAATAATTTATACTAGTATATAAAATAATAACCAGCAGTGCTCATATATACCTTATTTCTACCAGCTGTGCTCATACGACAAGTTCTCATGTCATGACCCTTTTCTGCACAAACACTGCATGTCCTTGTTTTTGTTTGACTTTGTTCTTGTGAGACTTGTATTCCAGACGGAATCCTTGACGCCACTCGTGGTCGGCCTTTAGTTCTAGCTTTTGCAGGATCCTGCATAATGACATCATTTACTCCCACTTCTTGTTTGATAGGTGCACTGGACCCCACCTGTGATCTTGGCTCTTCAGAAGCAGTTTGCGCTTTATTAGTCATATTATGCTGGTCCAAAAAACTGTTTGCCCACCCAAAGACGACATCAAACAGAAGGGGATCTCTTGTTACCGCCTCCACGACTTTATCGAATGATGAACGAATTCTCCAGGCTTGAAGTGGAGTAATTTGAGTTAGATGCACTCCGTGTACTGTGCTAGTTGACGAGGCCCCAAGACTCATGATGCTATGTCTTGCATTTAGAGTCCACCTGGGTAAAATATATCTCTCAGGGATGGCTTGCTTATCATACTTTTGCTTCATCATATATAAAATTTGCGTGCATAGCAAACCTTCAGTCACAGCCCTTGCACACGTACACCTGAACATTCCCTTAGATATATTGCATTGAACATTATGCACGTAGCTCTTTCCATCAATCCGCATAGTTACTCTATACGTGCTCGTATCCCCATCCGTGCTCACCCTTTCGTGCCGACAGTATAAATTATTTTTGAAACGATTTTGAAAAATGGAAAATATGTTTCTAGTATATACCTTTGCGGCATGAACCTCTAACTCATGCATGCCGCTAAATTCTGGTTTGTTCCGCATACAAAAAGTATCTTCTCTCTCCTCTTTGTCTCGCTGAAATTTTACAGCTTTATCATATTGATTAATGAACTCGTATAATGGAGTCATACAGTTTACGTATCCATCAAAATACGCGTTCATGCTTTCACTCCTTTGGCTGGACGCCATGCCTACACACAAAACAAGAAATGAATACCATGTGCTAAGTTTATTTTGATCATATATTTTTACACCAATCTCTATCGTATTAACATTCATACCCGCAAAGAAAGTATCCAGTAGGTACGCCTTAATCCAATGCTGTGCTTTCTCATGCATCGTATGCAACCACTTCCAGGCTTTCATTTCATTTTTTTGTTTTTCTGTCAATGGCTCCTGAAATTCCGTTTGGTACTTCTCCATTAAGATGCACCAACAATTCTCAGCTTCTTCAACATTTTGACTGTTCTTACACCAGTTTGCATAGTCTTCTTCAAATTCAGGGTTATAAGAAGACCGCAATGAACGTAGATGCTCATCTTCGTGCAGACTGATATGCCATATGCAATACCTGTGTTTTGTATTTGGAAAAACTCTTTTGATTGCATTGCATATTGCCGGGTCTTGATCGGTGATGATAGCTCCTGGTGCTTTATCCCACATACATGTTAACCACTGTCCGAATAACCAAACAAAGGATTCTTCCTTCTCATCAACAAGAAGAGCACATCCAAATAAAATAGACTGTTTATGATGATTAACACCTGTAAAAGGTGCAAAAGGCAACATGAATCTATTTGTCTTATAAGTGACATCAAATACAACAACATCTCCAAACTGGCTGTATGATGTCATCGCCCTTCCATCAGCCCAAAATATACTCCTGCATACATTCTCTTCATCATGCTCAATAGCATAATAGAACTGAGAGTCTGTAGCTTGCCTTTTAATAAATTGTTCTATTACTCTAATGCATTCCTTCCCAATGTTGTTCTTTCTTTCTACTCTCCCATGATCAATGCATTGTTGCGTAGTAATATTGGCATTACTACTACTCGTGGCATTTAGGATCCTTGCAATCTTTGCAGGTCCTACTCCACAGCCACGCATCTGATCAACTAAAATTCCTACATGTTCCGTCCATCTGCGATCTTTTATGTGACCGTAGCATCTGGATCTTCGCTGGGCTTTTTATCAACTCATGATTATGATCATCATTAAAGGAGTTTATGCGCCATACTCCTCCGGTGATTTTATGAACTGTCATTCGAGCCATACAGCATTGTCTCTCGTTTTTCCTTCGATTAACGTCCCTCCCTATCTCCCTCTTATCTTTTAAGCTTTTATACCCTTCTTTGTTGCACGTATACTTCCTCCTCGTGGTATTGCCATCTTTTCCCTTTCCCGTAGATCCCTTTCGGGTTGCAAAACCTTTCATTGCTGCATATGTATTATAAAATTGATACGCATCTTCTTCTGTTTGAAATGTCTTTCCAACATGTGGGCTGCCTTTTTCACTATCACTATGCCTATCCTCTTGATATACGATGTTTGCACTGTCATTTTCAGCTTCAATCTCATTTGGCATCTCCTGATCATGCACATAGGGTTCACTCTCTTCGATTTTAATTTTCTACATTAGAAACAAGTAAAAATATCAGTAATATTGACACAACATGACTGCTATACATGTCTATCCAAGTATCAGTAGATCATCATCAGCATGTTAGTTGAAACCACACTACTATTACTAATCATGTTAAAACCTTGCGTATTATATCTATTCTTTTTCAATATGATCTAATTGTTACCATCATATTTGATGACCGGATCAAATCCATCAAAAAATCAAACATATCAACCGTTTTGCGCAGTGGGCAATATTATGTACGCCATTCGCTCCATGTTGTTGTGCTATATGAGCTGCTTCGGCAAGTTTTGATGGACATCTCATATTGCTCAACGCGCACAACGGGTGCGATGTTTGAAGGGTTGTGCGCGGAGAGTAATTTCCATCGCAACACTTCGCTAGTTTGGAAATTACTCACCGCGCAAAACGGTACAAAAATTTAGCCCGTTGTGCGCGGAGAGGAATTTCCAGCACTAATCATCCAAAGGTTGGAAATTACTCCCCGCGCAAAACCCTTCAAAAATTTATCCCGTTCTGCACGTTGAGCAATATGAGATGTCCAACAAATTAGGGATGACGATCCTTACCTCGATGGAGGAGAGTAACAGGGGAATCAACGAGAGTGTGATGGCCTGGATTTGGGGGCGATCTTAGGCGTGGGCTGTTGAAATCGAAGACCTTGTGCAAAACTGGGGATCTACTCCAGCTTCTGCATTTTGCGCGGGAGTGAGCAAAAGAATTGGTGGCAATTGCTCCAGCTTCTGCGTTTTGCGCGGGAGTGAGCAAAAGAATTGGTGGCGATTGCTCCAGCTTCTGCGTTTTGCGCAGGAGTGAGCAAAAGAATTGGTGGCGATTGTATTTTAGTACAAAAGGGGTTAAAGGTAATTTAGTACAGAGGCGCATTGAAAAGAGCTTAAAGGGCGTTTTGGTAATTGCACCAAAAGGTCAGATATTACCATGATCGCTGATCGGATCGGACGGTCAGGAGGGGTCGAGCGCAGGAATCCCATCTGAGCACGAGCTCATGCGCATTTTACCATATATATATATATATATATATATATATATATATATATATATATATATACTAGTCATTACCCGTGCCAGCGGGCACGGTTCATTTAAGATTTTCTCTCACAAAATCTTTGTTCCCCAAAAAATTATTTTTACCGTCGAAATTGCGTGGAACAACAAATTAGCGTAAAAATATTTAGCGGCACGAAACAACAAATTCGGCTAGGGCGCCTTCGGCACGAAACAACAAATTCGGCTAGGGCGCCTTCGGAACGGAACAACAAATTTGGCGTAGAACAACAAATTCGACGAGAGCGCCTACGGAGCGGAACAACAAATTCACGTAAAAAATTTAGCGGGCGCCTTTGGCGCGGGTAATTATTCTCATCTTGTTGCCCCATGCGTCGAAGAGACAGTGGGCTCGGCGTTGAGCATTCGTGTAGCAGCATTCGATCTACAACAACATTCGATCTGCAGCATTAAGTGTAAGTTAAAGTTTTTTTCTCCCAAATGCATTAATTGCATGCACTCTACTATTCTCCAAAAACTTTTATTCCCCATAAACTTTAATTTCCCCAGAAACTTTCTTTTCCCAAGAAATGTTTTTCCCTCCAAAACTTTCCACAAAATATCATCTCAACCATTCAATCCTCAAGATTAAATCCAAGCCGTCCTTTTATCAACCTGTTTGTCCTAGTCAGCTTGTCCTAGTCAGCCCTACAATTCAAAAACAGTTGTGCTTTAATATATATGTACTAGTCATGACCCGTGCCCGTAGGGCACAGTTCACTTAAGACATTCCCCCTCAAAATCTTAGTTCCCCCAAAATTAAAGCAAAACAGTTGTTAATTCCCCAAGAATTTACTTTCCACAGAGAATTTTGTTTCCCACAAAAATTTTAGTTTCTCCCAAAATTTTGTTTCCTCCCGATTTAACATGTGCACTAAGGGCACGGTTCATTTAAAATATTCTCCCATCAAAATATTGGACACAATAATTTTAAACGAACAACAACAATTATAGATATATCATAGGAACAATACCAGTATATTTATATAACAAAACCATATAGAATTCGAACTTGATTAACTTCTCTCAATTAATTCCATCCCAGTAAGTTTCATAATGTTGCTGAATATTCAATAATAATAAATAACATGAAATTATCCATGTCCAAGACCACTCCACACAACTGAAAGTTTAGAAAGTCTCATAAAAGGGTGGATAAACGAATTATGAGAAGACGTTACGCTCTTATCAACGGCTGAAAATAGGCTTTGGAAGCTAAATGCTAACCTCAGGATCAGCTCGATACATGCTCACACAGGATCATTCAATAACAAAAATGAACTTGATTGAACCAAATTTCTAGCTCATTTAGATAATTGAATGAGTTTGAGGTTAGGTTGCATTAATGGATTGTGTATTTACATTTTTAGAGCCATAGTGTGTTGATATTTTTACAGAAACAATCTCATTGTCTCAATAACATAAACTAAAATGAACATCCTAAATTACCAAAACTATCCAAGAATGAATTATGAATGAAACACTAATAAAGCAAACATAACCACTAAACAATTAGAAGTATCCTGCTAATTTTCAAGCAAAACATGAACACTAAAACATGATAATCATGCATAAGCTTTTTACACATAAACACTTATTTAGGACTAAAAAGGCAACCACTAACCCTATGAGATTAACCCTGAGATTGACCTTGAGTTGCATGAAGAGATCATGGAGGGAGCACTTTTGTCGTCGTCTTCTTCTTCTTCTTGGGTTTCTTCTTCTTCGCCTTCTTGTCCTTCTCCTCCTCAAAATCCCTTTGATCAAATCAACAGAGAGAACAATCAAAATCGATACCAATTATAAAATGGAACAATAATCAAGAAACTAACTCATTAGGTCTCTCTCTTTAGACGGGGACTTGACATGATTCACGACTTTGACGATCGCAACATCCAGTTCCTTCAAGATCAACATCCAGTTCCTTCAAGATCGGCAACGTCATGTCTCACCTTCGAATTCCTTCAAGAACACCAATCAAAAAACTTATTCCAATCTCATCAAGATTCCTTTCAAAAAATAAAACAAAAAACAAAAATAAAAATATCACCTTGGAATACACAAAATTTTCTGCCCCATATCGCCCTATTTTGAACTTGAAAAGCCTTAACCCTAAGCTACAATTTTGGTAGCAAAAATATCACCAAGGCGGACGATCCCTAAATCCAAAAGATGCAAAAGAAGAAAACCTGCAAACTTCCCCATTGAAATCTTGGCATCCTCTCCTTTGAGCTCGCCAATGCTAGTCACGCTAACCCTACACCATATTTAGATGCGCAACCAGCTAAGATTTTGTTCTTAGCTAATGAATTCAAAACAAAGATAATGAAGATAATGAATTCAAAATATCCAAGAACGATATTACGTCTTCCATGGCAAAAAATGATAGCTAGTACAACTCAGAAAATGTGACTAAAAATCCAAAACCTTAATTTGATCCTTCAATTGAGTACGTCATGGGGATTTGAACATTACAATGATTTAACTAAAATAAAATAATAATCTAAAGATATTCCAAAAAGAAGCATGGCATGCAATTTGAAGAGAGTAGACTGAATTTCCCTTACTGATAGGGTAAGCAATTGGAAATAACACCAACAGAAGAACTCGAACAACTCTAGCCTTTTGGCTTCATCACTCTCAACCCATATTGTGAACTAACAGCTTGTGGAATAATCTAAATAACAATAACAACAACAACATTAACAACAAACGCATCTCAAAAAGCTACAACGAAAGTTTCCACATCAAAATTCCAAATTCATTCACATCACTAATCGCGAGGGTAAGAGTCACTGATATAACCGATATCAAAATTCCAAGTCTCAGGAGCTACTGCACTACAATATCACAGAACTGAGGCCTCGAAATCAAAATCCAGATGTAAAGTAAACGATAAAGAAAATCAGAGAAATTCCAATGTAAATCAGATCAAAATCGAGCGCAGAGAGAGAGAGAGAGAGAGAGAGAGAGAGAGAGAGAGAGCAACTAACCTCGTCGAATCGAGACAAAAGACGCAGGGGAGGCTCTGCTTGGGTTCATCAAATTCTTGGCATATCCTCTCGATGTCGTCGTCACTATTTGCCGCAATGTTGGGATTACAAATCTCAGAAACACTACACAGCAATATCGCGGAACCGAGACCCAAAAATCAAGATAGATGCAAAGTAAACAACCAAGAAAATCAGCAAAATTCCAATATAAATCAGCACAAAATTGAGCACACATAAAGAGAGTGTTTGTGAGAGCAGCTGACCTTGTCAAATTGAGACATTATATCTTTGAAGTGAAGAAGAGAAGATGCAAGGGAGGAGACGCCTTCGAATGGTTGCAGCCATTATCAAATGGGATCAAGGATAGCAGAACATGTAATCAATATATCCAGCAACAATCACAAATCGGAAATATTTGTTCCCCAAGATCTCTATGAAATTGGCACACATGAATGAATTTTCACACAACAATCACAAATCGGAAGGCTCACTGCACAAACAAATGTGAGAAGCAGAAGCAAAAAATACGGAAATTTTAGCAAAGATGAGAACCATGATTGCCAGGACAACAAACAAAAATGTGAACTTAACATGCTTAAATCATTAACGTAATGTAATTATGCAACCATATAAAACACATATACATAAGGGAGCTGATCACATAAAAGCATAATTGTTTAGCTCAGTAGAAAACAGAGCTGATCACATTAATGCTCCTTACCCATGTTAGTTCCTCATATGGTTCGATTTTTCTTTTTGTGAAACGCAAGTTGCACATAAGCAGGAGAAAATTTGTAAGTTCACTGAAATCAATTCTTCCACCATTGTTTATAAAATACAGAAAGTTGTTAAAGATGAAATTGCCTACATGATAGTAGTGGTGGTCTGGACTCTCCACTTAAACCGGTAGATGATATCAAGGATGTAAACAGTAGATGGAAAAGCCTGAATGATTATTGGCAGTAAGAAGAAATTGCTAAAAATGTTAAAGAGAACATCTATTGATTCTGGCTTAAAGAGAAATGTTAAAGAGAAATTTCGTTCCAGCAAGCAAGCCAGTAAGAAGAACATTTCGTGCAGGCTGTTCATCTTCTTAATGGGATCAAAATTGCCAAAAAATTCTTTTTAACATTTCTCTTATTACCAAAAAAATTGCCAAAAAATTGTCAAGAATCGTTCCTCGCACGTACAACCTACAGACATAAAGTTAAGTAAAAGACAGCTTTTTAGCCAAAAATGCAAGCTTTTTAGCAAGATTCGAATCATTGAAGATAGAGAATGAGATCTGCAAACCTGGCGTGCTCTCCTTGCCGTCCGTTCACCATCGTGATGCAGGAGATGAACCGGCGGGGACATTATTTGATCGGATGGAGAACTTGGAGGCAGGCCATGGGACTCGACGGAAACCCTAGTTTTAGGTTTAACAGAAAAATTTCGGGGGCGATTTTTTCTTTCGATCCAGCCATATAAATTTTTGCGGACGGGGGTTTCAAACTTTTTTTGGAAGGATGATACCAAAGAAGACGGGGTTTTCAAACTTTCGATCTAGAAAAATGTCTCTCGGACCTCGGTTCCCGAAGCAGTGGGTTTCACAGTTTCAAAATTTTTCATTTCCCGAAGCAGTTGTTTTCCACCAAAATTTTAAGTCCCCCTCAAAATTTCAACAATGTTCATCTCAACCGTTCATTCTTCAAGATTAAATCCTAGCCGTCTTTTTATCAACCTGTTTGTCCTAGTCAGCTTGTCCTAGTGAGCCCTAGGATTCAAAAATCATTGTCAAATGTATAATATATATATACACACACACACACACGGCTACCTTGAAATAATATATTAGTCATATTAAAATCATATATAATGCATGCATTCTTTTCGAAAACTATTTTAAAATCTTTATCGCTTAATTGAGAAATGGATAAAAGAGATCGTCAACGAGTATCACGTTTTCAATGATTAGCTTATCTGGATCACCAACTTCAATGCCAATTACTTTGACTTTGTTGTTATCTCCAAAGTTAATGGTGCCACCATATTTGAATTGAACAGTTGAAAGAAGTTTGATATTCCTATTCATATGTTTGGAACAACCACTATCTAGAATCCATCTTTCTTTTATAGGTACTTGAAAAATAAACAATATGGGTACCCTTTTATTTTGGGTCCTCAAGAAAAGTCCTTAGGAAGCCAAACCAAAGTAGAATTTGGCTTTCTCAAAAAATTTGTTGAATGAATAACATATTTTATAAAGTTTGAAATATATAAATCCTTATCATATAAAAATAAATCCTTAAGAATCCAAATAGAATGAGTGGTGGATTTCCTAAAAGATTTTACAAAGTTTGTCTTATTCGAATTATAAATTTTATCATTTGTTGCAAAGAATTAGAAGACTTTATTTTCTTTGTTTCCACAAATACATGCATCTTCTTTTTAGGATCAACAACATTTACAAAATCATTTAATTTGGGTGAATTTTTATAACCCAAACCTTATCTATGATTTGCAGGATGTTGTATTTTTAAGAAACTCATCGAGATTATCTTTTCATTTATTAAATTTATTTACATTAATAGCTAGTTCATCATATTTCAATTAAGGATGCAAAACTTTTATCTAGATTAGAAATACGTGAAAGCATATCATGATTCTTAGATTTGAGAATCTCATTATCTTGAACTAATTTTAAATTTTGAGAAAGTAAAGTTTCATTCTCTATTTTAAACTTATCTAATGATTGTAATGAAGAGATCAGTTCTTGATTATTAAATATTAATGCCTTATGTTACGCATTAAGCTTTTTAAATCTTAGAAATAGTTCATTAAATGCATTTAATAATTTTTTTACTATCTAATTGACTTACTTCATTATCATTTTGTGCCATAAAGCACATGTGGGTGTTCTCTTCATTTATTTGTTCACCATTATCTTCTTCATCAGAGGATGAAGAATCCCAAGTGGCGAGTGCTTTCTTTCTTTTCTCGAACTTTCTTTCCTTCTCGAAATTGTTGAAATTTCTCTCTTTAGGCTTAAGAAGTGGACACTCCTTTTTTCATGTGTCCAGGCCTGTTGTAATTAAAACATAAAGTGGCATGAATAGTTTTAGATTTAAAATTCTTATACTTACTTGGTCGTATGAACTTTTTAAAGTTTCTAGTAAGTAGTGCCACATCGTCATCATCCATGTCTGAATCATGGTGTCAGATGATGCATTGAAAGCAACTGATTGTTCTTTGATATCTTGAAGTTGTACTTCATAAGCCATTAAGCTACCAACGAGACTTTCAACATTGAGATTTGACAAGTCATTTTCTACTTCTATGGATGTTATCTTCTTCTCACATTCTGGTGTTAAGGCACAAAGTATCTTCCTGACTTGTTTAGTTTGCATATAAGTTTTACCAAGAGTAGTTAGAGAGTTGGTTATGTCAGTGAATCTAGTGATCATTTCTCCAATGTCTCAGTCTTCTTCATCTTACATAACTCAAACATGTGAACAAGAATAGAAATTTTAGTTTCCGTAACTTTACTAGTTTCTTTGTGTGTTACCTTAAGTGTATGTCAGATTTCATATGCTGGTTTGTCCTGGGAGAATCGGTTGAATTCATTCGTGTCCATAGTGCAAAATAGTGCAGTCATGGCTTTAGAGTTGTGGGTTGCATCGGTTTTGTCAACTGTGGTCCAATCGGCATAAGGTGTTGTAAGCTTCCCATTTGGCGTCTACAACTTGTTCCAAAGTTTGTAGTCAATGCTTTGAAGATAGATCGTCATCCTTTTCTTCACATAGGAGTAGTTGGAACCATTAAATAGTGGATGCCTTGTAGTAGAGTGCCATTCTGGAAATTGTGAGGAAGAAGTTCAGTTGTTCGTTGGATAAGTGTAGGCTATCTTAACCATGCTCTGATACCAAATGTTGGATCTCCTGGCACACCAAATACACTAGGGGGTGAATAGTGTATATCATGAAGAAATTGCAAAATTAAAAGTTACTAAAAAATTGCAATAAGAGTGCAGAAGTAAATAAACACTATCCAGAGATAAGCAAATGCAAACACCAAGATTAATCTTGGTTTCGGATCCTTATGATCCTAGTTCCAGTCCTCTACCCCATAGAGATTTTCAATCCAATATAACACTTTCTCCCCGCAAGCAATCAACATATATAGATGCCAACACTCCCCTTGTTTTAAACTTGTATAATCTCTTCAACAAGAGATTCACCAAATAAAGAGAAAAAGTATTAAAAAACAATATCACATATAGCCTTAATAATGTTGGAATTGAATCGCAAGGAAGGTGATGGTATGTCCAAGGTTTCTTGATGTGAAGATATAGTTGAACATGCTTCGAAATGGACTTTCTAAAGAGTAAAAATCTCTGTAGAGGTTCCCCAAAGAAAATCTGAAAATCACTTTCTTTTCGAGTGAGAAAGACAACTTAAGAATGAGAGAGAGTGTGAATAATTTTGTGTATAAAGACAGAGGTCTTGTGGTCTGTTTATATGCCAAAGGAGTAGTTTATGACCGTTTGACAACTGCCTGAAATTTCACGAAAATTTGAACCATGTTTACAAAAATTAGTCGACTAATAGAAGTTACTGGTCGACTAGTTTTGTTGCTAATCTGGGATTTGACTGTGAACTGACTTTTGGCGAAAAGACCTTAAATAACATTCAGAAACATTCAAAAAATATCAGAAACATGGAGAAATTTGTCTGTTGAGGGTAGTTAAAAAATAACCAACAATAAAAGGGTCAGAATCAAACGGTCAGAAATATAGCTGTTGTAATAACTGTTTTAATAACTACATGGTCGACTAGCAAAACCTATTAGTCAACTAGGATCAAGAACTTTGGAAAATTGTAGAAAAATGATTCTTTTGACTTAGAAATAGGATTGACAAAAATTCATAATTTTCTGAATTTTTGTGGAATTTAATTGGTCGACTAGGAGAGGTAGTTGGTCGACTAATTTTGTCATTGACTTGGTCATTTGAGGAAATACCGTAAAGGACTAAGATATATCATCATCAAGCTTTTACGTTCAAGTATATGCAAGAATAAAAGTAAAGATTACATCACTTTTAACAAGATACAAAATTTCATCGTTGTGTGTCGTCTTGTGTTTGATGATGCTTGCAATATGTTGTCTTCGACGATTATCTTATTTGAGAGAGGTTGAACTTTAAAATCTACAAAAATAAAGTTAGTCTATACACATACATAAATGTTTGTATCATCAAAAACTTGAGTTTCCAACAGCCCCGTGGACTAATTAATGATTAAGCACAAAATATTCATGTGAATCTGTGATGCATATGATGTGTTATAAACATATTTTCTAAGCACGAATTTTGTATGAATGGCTAATTATGATTTTGGATCGGCCTTTTAAGTCCCACATTTTATATTTCCCACATTTTTCTTTTTTTGAGAGAAATTGTAGCGAGGAATACATAATAATGCCCCAGACCGACGACCATTTCCATGGATGCGGAGGCAACCCTTGAAAAAGAAGATTTTCAAGCGACCCATGCGGTTTCCAAAGTTGTAATTTTCTTTTTCATTTATGTAAAATGGACTGTATACTTGGATTTTGGGACATTGTCTTTTAAGTGGTGACTGGCCGATCCCTGCACTTACTTTATTTATTTAAAATTTCCTCTTCATGACATAATTCTCTTCAGTATTATTAATTCATGTAAAATTGTGATTTTCTATATAAATGGCAAAAATCGCAAGCGTCGATTTCGAAGTTTTGGATGGCATCAGGGAATAATTATCTAAGTTAGTAGCTGGATGTCAAATTCCACCTGCGAGCTCAATCCCTTATCGCCACAATTACAAAAGATGGCTCGGTGAAAGATATTAATAAAGCTAAAGCTATAATATATATTTACTACCACATGGACAAGACCTTAAAGGATGAATACCTTATAGTCAAAGATCCACTAGATTTATGGACTGCCTTTGAGGATAGATATAAACATCAGAAAGATGTTATACTCCCAAGGGCCCGTTATGAGCGGATGAATCTTAGACTCCAGGACTTTAAGTCCATAGCTGAGTACAACTCAGCTCTGTTCAGCATCACCTCACACCTGAAGTTGTCTGGTAAAGAAGCAAAGAAGAATGCATGCTAGAAAAGACATGTCTTCTCATGAAAACGATGCCATAGTAATGCAACAATACAGTGAACGAAAGTTCACTAGAGCTACTATCATGCTTATTAATGACTGAACAAAATATGGGGCTTCTCCTTGCTACTCATAACATGCGTCCTCCTGGCACGGCCCCACCCAGAAGCCCACAATGCATCTTTTTCCAAGAAGAAGAATAATAATAATAAAAGGAAAGCAAAATTCTAGAATGGGGACCAAACAAAAAGGCCAGAGGACAAGTCCACTAGAACAGAAATGAAGGGAGGTGGAAGTTCACATGGCGTAGAAATGATAACAACAAAAATTACCCACCCCACCAAGGAAGGATGGAAAGACCAGTGTCATAGTTGTGGCATGAAAGGACACTGGTCCAAAGTGTACAAAACTCCGCAAAACCTACATGATTTGTACAAAGAGAGCTTGGAGAATAAAGCCGAAACAAATCTAGTGGCCAACCACTCACATGCTCTAGTCATGTTCACAGCTGATGAGTTCGAGAAAGATGACTTGTTTAATTAGTCACATTATCATTGAGAGTCTTATATGTTTTTCATAACTATGCAGAGTGCTATCGAATAAAGTAGTTATGTTTTTAATAAAATGTACTTATATGTTTCATCTTTTAATAGATGGACTGCTCTCATGATTGCCTAGTAGACAGTGCCTTGACATATACAATCCTTCAATATAAATGTTATTTTCATAGCATTATACCATATAATAGCCTGGTAAATATAATATCAGGACTATCAAATATAATTGAAGGATCAAGAAATGCAACTTTATTCTACCATATGGTACAAAAATAAAAATAAAGGATGAATTATTCTCTCCAAATTCAAAAAGAAATTTATTGAGTTTCGAGGACATCTGTTTAAACAGATTTCAGTTAGAAACTGCGAACATAAATGATAAAGAATATTTATATTGACGTCTCAAGAAAAAGAAGTCAAATCCATACTTGAGCATTTCGAGAGCATCTCATCAGGCCTATATCATACAAATATTCGGAGAGAGGAACCAAATTTGACAGAGCACCTTAAGTGCCTGATATCATCCAAGTTTCTACTTTGGTATGATAGACTTAGCTACCTTGGATAGGTAATGATGCAACACATCATATCCCAATCCTATGGGCATGATTTGAGGAACCAGAAGATTCTTCAAAAGGGTAAATTCCCTTGCATCCCTTGCTACAAGGGAAAATTGATTACAAGGCCATCTCCCCTAAAAGTAGACATATAATCTCCAAGCTTCCTCGAAAGAATATAAGGAGATATATGCGGACCAATCCACACCCCTATATGGCCATTTTGGTACTTTATGTTATTGATTGATGCATCCTCAAAATATTCGTATGTGTGTCTACTATCGACTCGCTTTTAGCTTTTCCAAATATATTGGAACAAATAATAAATTGTGGGCACATTTTCCAGACAATCAAATATAGAAAATATGTCTTGATAATGCTATGGAATTTACCTCATGGTCATTTCAAGAATATTGCTAGCAACTGGGATAGAAATCGAACATCTTGTAACGCATGTTCATACCCAAAATGGATTGGCAGAGTTACTTATAAAAAACTCTAATGGATTACACGTCCATTATTAATGAAATCCTAGTTTCCAATGATTGCATGGGACATGCAATCTTGCATGCTGCTTCCTTAATAAAAATCAGACCCGCTAGAGGTCAGAGTCGTTCTCCAGTTCAACTTGCATACAGAATACCACCGAATATCTCTCATTTGAGAATTTTTGGTTATGCAGTCTATATCCCAATAACACCTCCACAGAGGACACAAATGGGTCCTTAACTCGTCTAGAAAACTATGTAGGGTTCGACTTACCCTCCATAATAAGATACCTAGAAACACAAACGAGGGACGCTTTCAAAGCATGTCTTGAGGACTGTGAATTTGATGAGACAACATTCTCCAAGTTAGGCCCAGATTCTGTAAAATCTGGAGCTTCACATATAATATTGTAGGATACAAAGAGACTAACCTACTATAATCTAAGAACTAAGCAATGTGAAGATGAGATCCCAAAGATCCTCCATATTAAGAACTCTGTTCAGAAGTTACCAGATTCATTTACTGACAACCAGAAGATTGTCAAATCACACATCACTGCTGCAAATACTCCAGTTTGGATTGGCATCTCTTAGAATGGATGCATTTCACCAGCAGTAGAAGTGGTTGTTCCTCAATTGAAAAGAGGCAGACCACCAGGCTCCAAGGACAAAAATCCAAGAAAAAAACTCATGGAGACCTTGTAACAATACTATCACAGGAAAATGAGCTTATGTCTATATCCTCGCCCATCCTAGAATCCATTGCATAGGAAAAGCTGGGAGAAACTAAAATATCATTAAACTATGTACGTACATAGGAGGTATTTGACAGAAAGAGTATAATCGTCGATGATATCTTCGCGTTTCACATTTCCATTCATGTCATTGAAAATGACGATGATAATGATCCACATGCCGTTACTGAATGCAAACAGAGAAAAGATTGGCCAAAGTGGAACGAGGCAATAGAAGCAGAGTTGGACTCATTTAAGAAATGCAAAGTTTTTTGACTAGTAGTCCAGACACCAAATGGTGTCAAACCTGTGAGATATAAATGGGAATTTGTCAGAAAAAATGAAAGCAATGAGATCGAACATGTTGGATATGGAAGACGTTAGTACACCCTTGTAGGGGATGTACGAGGGAATACAGACATCGAACGTCGCGTACACAAAGTCGTACGCAAAGGGAATATGTTCCCTTGCGGAGAGGATCTCTAGATTGATGGGAAAGTCGCATTATGTGTGCATAAGTGCATGCGACATATGGCTAATAAAGGGGTAATATCTTAAGCTTATGTTGTACCATGCATATGGTACAACTTAAGCTTATAATATGCCATGTACGATGGTACACCTTAGTTAAATTGTTCCAAAGGAACAATTGATCCTAAAATAACTACCTTGGGGGCTATAAATAAGACCCAAGGGTAGCCATTTTCCTTAACACTTTTGCATGGCATTCATGCATGCATCTTCATTCTAGCGAAGCTCTGCCGAAATATTTCCTCTCCCTCTATCCAAGTTCTTAATCTAAAGTAGAGATTTAGATTGTGGATTTAGTAGCCTTACTCCGTTCGTGAGAAGACTCGATCCGTCGTGGCGAATCCGAAGGCAAAGTTCCGAGACTACCGTGCCGCATACGCAAGCGTAAGTCTCAACTTTAATTATCGATCCTAACTCTGTTTTGGCAGGATCCTACAATGGTATCAAAGCCATAAGGGTTCGCCCCGGTCAAACCGCCGCCCCGTCAAAACTATGAACGAGTCGTTGTCTTTTTCACGAATGGGTATCCTACCATTACGGATATGGTAGGAACGCTTCGTGACGGAGAGAACACAGCGGTTGTTCTTTTCACGTTAGGGTCTCCTATCATTACGGATATGGTAGGAACTCTCCGTGACGGGAAGAACCGACCGTTCACGTAGTATGTTATTTTTCATTTTTGGCACACGGCCATTAGAAAATAACTAATTTCTCGACGAACGGGTGCTTCAACGACGAACGGGTGCTTCATCGAGGAAGAAGGTGGTAGTTATTTCCATCGGGGAAGATGAAATTTGGTGCATGTGCACCATGGCCAAATGGGCTGTGAAGGCCATGCACCCCCCCTCCCCAAGCGGAGGGGGTTGGCTATGGCCAATAACCACCGGCGACCACCCCATCAAGGGGGAGGAGTGTGTGCGGCAACCCCATTCAAAGGGGGTGGCCGGCCATGGCCAAAAGGGCCATGGCCGGCCAATGCCCAAAATGGCCTTGGCCATGACCGGCCATGGCCAAGCCATGGCCGGCCATGGCCTGGCCGGCAGTGGCCGGCCAAGGCCAAGCCGGCCTGGCCGGCCCTGGCAGTGGCCAGGGCCGGCGCCCTGGCCTCGGCCAGGGCCGGCGCCCTGGCCTCGGCCAGGGCATGGCCGGCCCTGGCCGGCCTCGGCCAGGGCAGAGGCCCTGGCCGAGGGGCCAAGGCCCCCTGGCCGGCCAGGGCAGAGGCCCTGGCCGGCCCTTGGCCAAGCCCCGGCCAGGGCAGAGGCCCTGGCCGGGAAGATGTTGCAGACCAAAATTGGTCGACCAATTTGGTGCTTTTGGTCGACCAATCCGACAGAAGGTCTGGGTCGATTGCAAACTTGCCAAATGACCCATACGGGGTATCAAAAGGCCTTGGTCAGACTCGAATGTGCCGATTAGCCCATACGGGGCTAATCACTGTGCCGATTAGCCCATACGGGGCTAACCACAGTGCCAACTAGTCCATACGGGGCTAACATTTTTGATGAAGTTTTTCCTTGGGCTCTACTCCTTGAAGATTAGCCATAGTGCTCTACTTCATGCGAGATTAGCCATGTCATTGTGCTCTACTCTACGGAGATTAGCCAATGTACTTATGACATTGTGCTCTACTCTACGGAGATTAGCCAACGTGTTTTCAAATTTTTTTGAAAAAGGTGTTTTCAAATAGGTTATGTCCCGTCCTTAATCGGGATAGCGCAATTTAGAATTCCAAGTCCTACCACGATCCGGCCATGGTTATCTAACCCATGGGTGTGTAGAACAGGTCTCGTGGCTTGGCAATTGTTGCGCTAAAATTCTTTGCGCAAACTCTCACCTATTCCATTTTGAAAGATATGTTTTTCAAAAGGTAATTTTCCGCTGCGAAGTACTATAAGAGTACGATTGTTTGATAAGTGATGGGGGAATATTGAAGGTTGTTCTAGATGGTGATTGGAATCATAGAGACCTTTTCGATTCTAGAACAACATCTTCAATATTTTTCGAAAGTAACTTATCAAATATAATATAATTCCAAGTGGGATTTGAATTTTTAGAACTATCCAAATGGGATATTCTATCATCATTTCAAGTGGGAGTTATATTTTAAGAATTTTTATGCAATGTTTTGATCAAACCTTCGGTTTTGTGTTTTTTGTAGCATTTTAAAAGTAAAATGTCTTCCGCTTCAAAGAATATCGTCGCTGAGTTAAACAAAGGTGAAAAACTCAACGGCGATAATTACAAACTTTGGTCCATTAAGATACAATATGTTTTAGAGGAGCAAGAAGTGCTCGAAACTCTAAAGAACGTAATGATTGAACCCGAGTTGGGCACTACGGCCCAACACCGACGAGACAAGGAAGCTTTTGGTGCTTGGTCTCGGAAGAACAAGATAGCGCGCATTACGTTATTAAGCAGTATGGCTGATGACATAATGCGCATCTTCCGAGAACATGACCTAGCCATGGACATATGGTCCAAGCTAGAGGAGAAGTTCGGTGGCACATCGGTGTCCAAACTTCGCTCCTTAACTATAAGGTTCGATTCATATAAGAAATGTCCAGATCATTCCATAGGGAAACATCTGCGACATATGACGAACCTTATCTCGGAGTTAAAGGATGCAGGTCATGTGCTCACAGATGAGCAACAAATCCAAGCAGTCATACGTTCCCTACCAAATGGGTGGGATCAGATGAAGATGCATCTCACTCATAATGAGTGCATCAAGACCTTCAACGATGTTTCCAAGCACCTCGAATTAGAGGAAGAGCGGCTTGCGGCTGCCAAGCCAAGTGCAGAAGTGCACATGGTTGCTAGTTCCTCACACGGGGGAAAGAAACGTAAAGATCGTTCGAAGTCTTTTAATGAACGTAATAAGCAACCTGAGTCTACCAAGGAACCCAAACATAAGGGTGGGCACAAGAAATGGCACAAGAAGAAAGACTTGAAAAGGATCAAGTGCTTCAAGTGTAACAAGCTCGGTCACTATGCTCGTTCGTGTACGAGTGGAAGTGACGAGGTAACTTGTAATACTAGTTACATATGTGTTTCTAGTTCACTATTTCTTGTGGAATCTAATTTATTTTGGGATAATTGATTCAGGTGCCACCGACCACATAGCAAAGGACAGACGGTCCTTCGTGGAGTATCACCGGATACCCCAAGGAATGAAGTGGATCAATGTAGGAAACAACACACGTGTTAAGTGAAAGGCGTTGGGACTCGCAAGCTAGTCTTGGACAACGGCCGCACTTTCCTACTTCATGATGTTCTCTTCATTCCATATATTCAAAGGAATATTATAACTGTGGTCAATTTAATGGGTCTTGGTTATAGCTGGTTCCTTCATGATTGTAATATGGACCTATTTTGTAATAATTCCTTTATTGGTTCTGGGTTATGTATTTAAAGGATTCATTGTAATAAGTACAATGTATGATTTCTCATGTAATAAAATTTCCTTGTGACAAATTCTTTGACTAATGAGTCTAATATAATTTGTTGGCACACAAGGCTTGGTCATATTGGACCAACGCGTATGGATAGACTTGCCAAACGTGGCCTTCAATCCAATGTTTCAAAGGTTGAAATGTCGACCTGCGAACATTGCCTTGTGGGGAAATCTTGTCGCAAGCCGTTTGGAACCGGCAAAAGGGCCGAGGTTCCATTACATCTTATCCATTCGGACATATGTGGTCCGATGAATGTCAAGACAAGACGCGGAAAGTCCTATTTCATCACTTTTATTGATGATTTCACCCGATTCGGACATATCTATTTGATATCCCACAAAAGTGAAGCTTTGGCTTGCTTTAAAAACTATATGAGTTTAGTGGAGAATCAATTAGATCGCAAGATTAAGGTCTTGCGAACCGATAGGGGCGGTGAATATCAATCAATAAGTTTTAAGGAACTTTGTGATGAAAAAGGCATAGTACATCAGGTAACTATGCCTTATACTCCTCAACAAAACGGTGTTGCAGAAAGGAGAAATAGGATTTTTAATGGAAATGGTCCGTTCAATAATGGCTCAAGCTAACTTGCCAATCACCTTTTGGGGTGATGCATTATTGACGGTCGTTTTTTTACCGCGTACCCTCGAAATCAGTTAGCTCCACTCCTTATGAGTTGTGGAACCAAAGGTCTCCTGTCTTAAACATTTTTTGAAACCTTGAGTTTGTGCATTCAACGCATATATTTCCTCCCATAAGTATGGAAAACTTGGGCCAAGGGGAAGGAAATGTATCTTTATACGATACGCAGAAAACTCCAAAGGTTATGTTTTTGTTAGTCAAGAAGACAATGGTGGGCTAATTGAGTTTGAGTCGAGGGATGTCACTTTCTTGGAAAACGAGTTTCCAAGACAGGGCTAGATAAGTCAGGACTTATCTCTATTTTGAGATTTATGATCAAGAAGGATTACCTCATTCGAGTGGGAGAATTCTTGGTGAAAACGAAAATACTTTTCAACCTTCACCAATGGATTATACGAATGACGATTATCCTATTCCATACGGGAATAATGATCCAAGTGGGAGCAATTCTAACGACATTCCAAGTGGGAGTGATATTAGAATTGATCTAAATTCGAGTCAACAAGGACTTGAAGAATCTCAAATATGCCGTATCATGCCCTGCAAAAGACAAATGGATGGAAGCGATGAAGGAGGAATTGAAATCCATGAAAGTTAACCAAGTCTGGGACTTAGTTAACTTACCCAGAGGACATAGAGCAATTAGGAACAAATGGGTTCTCAAGATCAAGCATAAGGCTAATGGCTCTTTAGATAGATATAAAGCTCGCCTTGTCGCGAAAGGTTTTACGCAACAGGAAGGGATAGACTACGAAGAGACCTTCTCACCTGTTGTGCGTTTTATCTCGATTCGCCTGATTCTGGCATTGGTAGCTTGCTTATACCTCAAATTACATCAGATGGATGTAAAGACTGCCTTTCTCAATGGAGAATTGGACGAGGAGATCCATATGGAACAACCAACGGGGTTTGTAAAAGAAGGAAACGAACATAAGGTTTGTAAACTTCGTAAGTCCATATATAGTCTTAAATAATCCTCGAGGCAATGTTATATACGATTTCAAGAAGTTGTCTTATCAAATGGATTTTCCATGCTTGATGAAGATAACTGCGTATATATCAAGAGGATTAAAAGCAAGCATGTTATTATGTCTCTATATGTAGATGACATTTTAATAACCAGAAACGACAAGGGCTTAGTGATGGATATCAAGGCTTGACTTTCATCAGTTTTGAGAAGAAAGACATGGGGAAGCCACATATATCCTTGGAATTAAGATTTCAAGGAATCGTTCAAAGAAACTTCTTTCTCTTTCACAAGAGACTTATATAAAGAAGGTTCTAGAACGGTTTAATATGTAGGACTGCAAGTCCAATTGATACTCCTATAAGCAGATGCGATAATTTATATCTGAAATCATGTCCAAAGAACCAAAAGGAAAAGGAAATTATGGAAAAAGTTCCATATTCCAGTACAGTTGATATTCTTATGTACGCTATGATGCATACAAGACCGGACATCTGTTTTGCCGTTGGAATGGTAAGTCGTTACCAATCCAACTCAGGGCAAGAATACTGGAAAGCGGTTAAGAGGATAATGCAGTATCTTAAAGGAACTGCATATTTGCAAAAGACTATGATAAAACCAAGAAGGTAGACATAATGTACATATCTACGCATGAGATGATAGAGGATCAGCTTACGAAAGCGATCCCCAGAAATGTGTTTTATAAACTCTTATCATCCCAAGGATTGCGTAGGAGCTGAGTTGTACCAAAATATATTCCCATGTCTGAGAAAGATCAAATTTAACAAAAGAATAAGTTCTTTTTCAAACATTGCATATGAATTTCTTAAGAAATGTTTGTGTACATTTTTGAAATCTCAGCTGAATTGTGTTTATGTCGGACAGATTAAGGTTGGCTCTCTCACATGAGCAACCGCCTTATCTTATCAGATGGATAAGATAGAGATGAGACTAGTTTAAAGTCAAAATCATTAGACGAATGATTTAGAGTCATGACTTTAACAAGATAGTCGAATGAAAGATCTGCATCATATGGATGCTTACAAAAGATCTGATATCTGTATCACAAGGATATAAAGATCTCATTGGATTTTTTAATCATATCTGTCTTATGCAGGATGAGAGTCCGGGAATATTTCCTGAGTAGTAAGGGGACTCAAAAGATAGGCACTGTGGTGTCTAATCTTTCATCCGTACAACATCATTAAGACATACTCTCCCTGGGAAAGGAGTGATGTTGTAATACGTGTTCATACCACGTATGCATTTCGACCACTGAGTTAGTAGCAATAGTGTTTGCTATTATGTGAGACTCAAAGGCCATATGGGCCTTAACTCTTACCCTCAAGGACTCCAATTGGTTCCTTTAGATTTGACGAGATGATCGCTATCTTAGCGTGTTGCTAATGGGCTATGATAATTCGGCTCAGCGGGGCACGTTAGAAAAGCGAATCAAGTCAAGATCGGAAGGTTCGCAAGAAGAGGAAGATTGATTTCATATTCACATTTGGACTTTAAATGATTCAAAGCTGGCCAGCCAATTGTAATCCAGATGGGATTCAATTGTTGAATATAAAGTACAAGAAATGTGAAGAAATAATCTAGGGTAAAGCATGCGTTGAACTACTCAACTTTGCACCTTCGAGGTCGTTGTGTATCTCTAACAAGTGCACAACAACAGACTCTACGCGCATGACGGTCGCACGGTCTATTTCTCGGTATGATAGATGAAAGAACTAAGAGAAAGACGTTCTCTTACAATCCCCTCAAGTGTGAGTGGGAGATGTTGGATCTGGAAGACGTTAGTACACCCTTGTAGGGGATGTACGAGGGAATACGGACCTCGAACGTCGCGTACACAAAGTCGTACGCAAATGGAATATGTTCCCTTGCGGAGAGGATCTCTAGATTGATGGGAAAGTCGCATTATGTGTGCATAAGTGCATGCGACATATGGCTAATAAAGGGGTAATATCTTAAGCTTATGTTGTACCATGCATATGGTACAACTTAAGCTTATAATATGCCATGTACGATGGTACACCTTAGTTAAATTGTTCCAAAGGAACAATTGATCCTAAAATAACTACCTTGGGGGCTATAAATAAGACCCAAGGGTAGCCATTTTCCTTAACACTTTTGCATGGCATTCATGCATGCATCTTCATTCTAGCGAAGCTCTGCCGAAATATTTCCTCTCCCTCTATCCAAGTTCTTAATCTAAAGTAGAGATTTAGATTGTGGATTTAGTAGCCTTACTCCGTTCGTGAGAAGACTCGATCCGTCGTGGCGAATCCGAAGGCAAAGTTTCGAGACTACCGTGCCGCATACGCAAGCGTAAGTCTCAACTTTAATTATCGATCCTAACTCTGTTTTGGCAGGATCCAACAGAACACTACAAAGCACAACTTGTAGCACATGGATTTTTCCAAAGACTGGGTATAAATTATGAAGAAACATACTCACTGGTAATGGATGCGATAACTTTTCGATTTTTAATAAGCTTAACAGCAAAGGAATGGTTAGATATGCTGCTAATGGATGTTGTGACTGCATATCTATATGGAAATCTCGATAAAGAGATATATATGAAACTTCCTGATGACTTTTCACTACTTACGAATTTAAAAGATAGACATCGGGACGTCTATTTTGTTAAGCTACAAAGATCATTATATGGTCTTAAACAATCGGGAAGGATGTTGTATAACAGACTCAGCGAATTCCTTGTACAACAAGGATTCCATAATAATGAAGTCTGCCCTTACATATTTATAAAAGCAAAGGAAACAAGATTCATAATTATTGTAGTCTACGTAGACGATTTGAATCTCATAGGATTTCCTGAAGTGATCACTGAGATATCTACAAGCCTGACAAAAGAATTTGAAATGAAAAACCAAGGCAAAACAAAATATGTCTTGGCTTACAGATTGAACTTTTAAAAGATGGAATCCTGCTACACCAAACCACATACACAAAGAAATTACTACAAAGATTTCACATGGACTAATGTCATCCATTAAGTACACCTATGGTAGTATGCTCTTTGGATGTACATAAATACCCCTTCTGTCTGTTGGAAGAGGGGGAGGATATACTTGGCCATGAAGTCCCTTATCTGAGTTCTATTGGAACACTTCCATATCTGGCTAACTGCACACGTACCGACATAGCTTATATAGTGAATTTACTAGCCAGATACAGTGCAGCGCCCACAAAGCACCACTGGACCGGGGTTAAGCATCTTTTGCGCTACCTCCAAGGGTCAACAGATTTGGGCTTGTTTTACAAAAAGGAATCATCATCCACACTTGTTGGTTATGCATATGCATGTTACATGTCTGATCCCCATAATGAAAAGTCACAAACATGATACGTGTTTACCTACCGTGGGACGATAATCTCCTGGAAATCTATCAAGCAGACCATAACAGCAACCTCATCAAATCACTCAGAAATTCTCACCATCCATGAAGCAAGCAGAGAATGTGTTTGGCTATGCTCAGTTGTACATCACATCCTGGTGACGACAGGATTGAAGACTGCTGATCTTGAGCATACCACTATGTTTGAGGATAATGCTGCCTGCATTGCCCAGCTATTAGAAGGCTACATCAAAGGCCATAGGACAAAGCACATCTCTCCTAAATTCTTTTGGAATGACTTGCAAAAAATGATGAGATCAACATCTAACAAGTACAATCTAGTGAAAACCTGGCCGACATGTTCACTAAGTCACTTCCTACAACCACCTCCAGGAAGCTTGTATAAATGATTGGTATGAGGCGCCTAAGAGATCGAAAGCCTAAGGGCTTGTACAGATCAGGTCGAGTTATTGGGAATTTGTACTCTTTTTCCTTAGTTATGGTTTTTTCCCACATGGTTTTCCATAGCCAAAGGTTATAACGAGGTAAATCTCATTAACTCAGGATCCTGAAGTATCTACCCCCTGTGATACTTATATGATGCTCCCAAAGTATTTATGAGTAGAGTTCACACTTATGGCAGTAGAAGGGGGAGTGTTATTAATAGATTAGCTTGTGAGATGATGAGATTGTAATCTATTTAAATGATTGTATCATATCCATGTATGAACTCTCCACATTCCCTATAAATAAAGCCCTGGGGTCTTCCCCAGGAGGTACATTCACAACAAATAAAATTTTTTAGATAGATTTATCCAATTTGGATTAAGCTGGAACAAATAACAAGAAAGCATTAGAAGTAGACTTATAGAAATAACTAACTTTATATGACCAAATAGATGTTCCCTAAAAATAAACCATTAGTTCCACGTGCACATGGGGTAAGGGTCCCATCATCAAAACCATTACGTCACTTTCACGCAAAAAACATAAATTCACACATCATAAATTTCAGTGCGCATAGTAATTCATTCTCATCATATTATAAATTCTTCCAAACACTCACACATATATATCCACACCATCTCTTTCCATCTCCATCCCCACCATACTAATGGGATATTGAGACCCACCCTAGTGAATTTTTATGATGTGCACAAGTGATATGTGTACTAATATATTTAATTCAAGTATATATATGTAACAAAGGATTATTTTATAACCATGAAGATTTAAGTGCATTGTAAAGACAATTGAAAGGCATAAAAGTTGTGATCAGAAGTCTACTTTCGAGCCAAGAACTGAAGCATATGATGGCTCAATTATATGAAGCGTACAAAGACTCAAGATCGAAACAAGATGGCTCAAGTCAAATATTGAAGAACAAGAGCGAACGATGAGTGTCTAAGTAAGTGGTATATTTAGAAAGTAAAAGCCAAAAGTATATCTCTCACACAAGCACATAATTTTTGGAAAAATCATTTTAAAACATACTATATCATATAATACCTTGATATAATTTTTATAAATTAATTTTCAAGTATTTTAAGTAGAAAAACTAGTGTATCAAGAAATAGCTGACTATCTGGGTCAAATAGCCGACTATTTTCTGTCAGATTTTATTTCCAACTCTCTGTCAAAATAATAACCGATATTATTAAAAATAGCCGACTATCTGGGTGAAATAGCTGACTATTTCCTGAAATAGCCGCCTATTCCCCAGAATATCCGACTATCTGGGTTAACTATTGACAGATTTAGCAACTCGATTTGAATTTGTGCTAGCCGTTAACTAACCATTGGAGAATACTCTTTGAGCTGATTTTGTGTTGGTTTTATGCTATTTATTCTCTATAAGTAACAGATATTTCAGAGGTTTTTAGAAAATAATTTTATATCAAAAGAAAACTCTCTCTTTGCTCAAAGTGCTCAAAGCTCTCAATTGTTCTTCATATTTTTAAATGGCTACTGTTTTTAACTTTTCTTATATTCAAATTTCTCAGTTTATTTTCTGATTATTTTAGCCTTTGCAAAACTTTTTTTGATCTCCAAGCTTATATGTTTTCATATTCATATTCAAAATACAAGTTTTTTCTATTAATCTTTGTGTTCTTAAAGTTATACTCTTTTCAAAGATTAAAACTTGATCATTGATCTCTAAAGCCCAAGTGCATATTTTAGATAATCAATTTTCAAGACAACTCTTTTCGATCAAATCGTGTTTATCTATATCATTTTTTTGATCAAGAGTTTTTCGATTTCTTAAGCAATATTTCACACTTATATACTCTTGACTTTAGGAAATCTTGCACTCATTTTCAAATCTGTTGTAAAGTCTTTGAAGAAGACTTTATGTTTGTAAGTCTCGTGTTTAGGGAAGGTGGTGTTGGAAATCCTATTTGGTTGTAACTAGGTAAGTCTATCAAAAATTCCTAGCGTGAGAAGCTCGGTGGTTGCATTGAAGTTTGCATTAGTGGAGTAAATCTCGAGCGAGGTCGGGGACTGGACGTACCCAGGGCAAGGAACCAGGATAAATTGATGTGTGTTGCATTGTGCATCTACTTTCTCTCTCATTTTATTATTGCTTATAACTTTCTAATTTCGATGTGCTTATGATTCTCATTTCATTACAAGATTAATAATATTTACATTGATTAAGTACAAATTGAGGAAACCCTCATTTGAGACTTAGGTAACAAAAGGAAGGATTTAAATTTCGCAAAGAATTTTATTACTTTTGTACAATACTCTTCAACCCCCCTTCTAGTGTTATCTGACATCCACAGGGATCCAACACAAACTTACCATCCATCTTTATCTTATTTCTATCACATAAAAAATTCAAAACTTTTAATTATAGCAATTGATTTTTAAATATTCAATCTCAGCCTTTTTGTAACAGTATGTCCTAATCATCAAATCTATTCAAACCATCCATGTTTTGTATGAAAAAATATCTGAAACAAACTTCATCCCCTCCATCTTTGCATTTCTAATTGAATAAAACACATCAAATTGGCACTCAATCATAAATATGGATCTTTCCATCTTTGTATTTACTTAAAAATTTGGTTAGGATAAATTATTATGAATTCGTTTTTGAAGTTTAAGATACCCTTGTAAACTTTTGCCTTTTTGAAAAAAAAATTCATACGGAAGTTAGTTACTTGATTTTATTTTTTGGTGCATTAATTTTTGGCATTTTATATTTTCTTGTGCTTTTCTAAAATTATTTTGTTGTTTAAATATTTTGAATTTAAATGATTTCATCCATGATATAACACTACATTTTAAAGAATAATTCTCAATAAAATATGTTTATATAAGTTTTAATGATGTATTAATATATCTCTATTATACATTTATCAACTACTTTTGAATCCTAGGGCTGGCTAGGACAAGCTGACTAGGACAAAAGGGTTGATAGAAAGACGACTGAGATTTAATCTTGAGCAATGAAGGGTTGAGATGCGATTTTGTGGAAAGTTTTGGAGGGAAAAACATTTTTGGGGAAATAAAAGTTTATAGGGAAATGAAACTTTTTGGTGAATGAAAATTTCTAGGGAATAGCTGCATGCAATTAATGCATTTGGGAAAAAAACTTGAACTTAATGCTGCAGATCGAATGCATGCAATTAAGATGTGAATAATTTCTCGCACATGCGCCAAAGGCGCCCTAAATTTTTTAAGATAATTTATTGTTCGGCGCCAATATTTTTTGTTGTTCTATGCCGTTATAGAGAACGGTGAATTTTTTGTTCCGCACCGAATGTGCTCGGGCCGAATTTGTTGTTCCTTACACTAATTTTTTGTTCCGCGCCGAAATTTTTTGTTGTTCTACGTCGTTATAGAGAACAATGAATTTTTTGTTCCGCGTTGAAGGTGCCCGGGCCAAATTTGTTGTTCCACACCGAATTTGTTGTTCTGTGTCGCTTCGGCGCCCGTGCCGCGGGCGCCCGTTAATTTTTTACGCGCCGAATTTGTTGTTCTACCGAATAAATTTGTTATTCTGCGTAATTTTGACTGTGGAAATAATTTTTTGGGAACAAAGATTTTGCTGGGCAAAATCTTAAATGAACCGTGCCCGTAGGCAAGGGTTATGACTAGTGTATACACACACACACACACACACACACACACAAATAAAAACATTTTCGCACTGCGAAAATGTTTTTAGTTTGTTTTGAAAAAAATTTACAAATTTTTTCCTCCTTTATTATTTGTTGTTATACACACCTCAAAAATTAATCGTTGAGAAATACTGTGATTGGGCCTTCGATCAAGGCATTTCCATAAATTTGCACGTTTTGAGATCTTTAAATTTGTAACGGGTGGATGTGTGCTCTAATCCCCCTAGGGTTCCCCTATTATTTTCCCTAGGGTATATAATTGTATGGATTAAACAGTAAAAAAAATTAAAATTTTTTTTCAAAAAAATAATAAAATTTTTTTCGCCCGGGCTTTCACACCATTTTTTGCACTGGAAGATTATATATATGACATATTTTTGAGAAAATTTTCTTATTTCTTATATTTTAAAAAATTTCTTTACTTAGAAATCATTTTTTAAGACATTAGGGCATTCTAGGTCATAGAATATCATGTGCAATACATACTAACAGATTTTCGATAATGGGTGACATAAGATAATTTGTTCAGGGTTCATCCTAAAAAGGTTTAAACAAATTTTCTTAAAATGGACAAAAGGTCGCTGACTTTTTTAAAAAATTTAGCAAGTAATTTTTAATTGATTCTGAACTTATTAAATATGAATACAATATATAATTAAACAATTATTCGAGAGTTCTTAACTGATTAATAAAAATTAATAATTTAGAATTCTGGTATAAATAAAATGGTTTGAAAATTTTTATGAAAAATTATTATATTTTTATTTAATAATTCTTAGTTGTTTACTGTAAATGATGTTTCTGACTAGGGCCCGCCAGCAGTGGGACCCCAGCCAGAGACTAGAGAGATCAGACTGGCCTGGCATTAACTTATCTCAAGTAGGACGACCTCTTTGAGGTCCGCTTCCTTAGCTCTACCAGGACGACCTCGACACCCGAGGTCGGCCCATTCAACAGCTCATCTCTACGGGATGGCCCCCTGCAAGGCTGGCTCCTAGACATAGCCCCTCTACAAGGACGACCTCTCTACCCGAGGTCAGCTCCATACCACCATATTTCTATCAGAAAGACCTCGCTACCCAAGGTCGGCTTCTTCAGCCACGTGGCTCCAAGCACCTGACCACCTAGCAAGATCAGCTCGCTCGATCTACGTGTCAAAATCTCAGATGGACAGGTTGCCTTCTCTTCAATCCGTTGACAACAAATTGCATTCAATGCCCCCACACAACATGGCAATAATGACCGGCTCTATCTGCAGACACGGTCATCACTCCTTAGCGTATCTATCCAGTAACCTTATTTGCAGGAGTCCATTTCACTTGAGGATCCACAATCCTCATAATTTCTTAACGTGACGTAACCACTCCAAAGCCCTATATAAGTAAGAGGTTATCTCCGTCACAGAGGGAGGGAAAACTGTGTAACTCGAAACGAGTACACTCAATACTCTAAACTCGAGACTTATATGCTCAATTCATATGCTTTAGCACACATACGGGCTATCTTGCACACATATGGGCTATCTTACACATCACCTGACTTGGGCATCCGAGGATAATTAGAGGGTCTGCCCCTTGACCCATGGATTTGCCCCCTGTTCTTTAATGTCTTTCCCTCTCTCTTTCAGGTACTGGAGAAGGAGGCCAACCCGACGAAACCTTGATCGGGCTCTCTATTGCATGGATGCTTTCCAGATTCTTGGCATCAATAGTTAACACTAGATGGAGGGGCCTTATGACAAAATTCATTGCATAGGCTCTTGATCTATTATCTTCGATAGCATCTCAGACCAACATCTTTGCCACTTGTCTTCGTCATCATCCATAATAACGAAAAAAGCACGAAGAATACGAGAGGCAAACCCAGCAGTGCAACTTTCTTAGGTGCACCCTCACAAGCCCAGTTGTTTCCACAATGATTGATTTCCAACCTCCCATGATAAAGTTTCGTGGGATGCATGTGATCTGGACCAATCAGTTCAAACAATTCCCAAGAAGAACAATACACGTGTTCTCATGGACTACCATGGGTCTGCTTCCTAACGAGCTATGCTTTACAGGGATGACCCTAGCGGTTACACCCACGATTGAATCTTTAATGGGGTATGTTCTACAAGGTCAACCTCAGTGGTTACACCCACGGTCAGCTCCCTAACAGTTATGCTTAGTAAGGATGACATCCACACAGTCCAGCTCCTTAACATCTACGCTCTACAAGGATGACCTTAATGGTTATATCCATGGTCGACTCCTTAACGAGCTACACTCGACAAGGATGACCCTATCAGTTATACCCATGGTCAATTTCTTAGTAGCTATGCTTTACAAGGATGAACTCAGTAGTAGAGACCCAAGAACAACCTTGCAGGTCGATGCTTCTAAACTCATGACACTGCTCTCCAGCCAGAGTAGCCTTCCCATCAACTCCACAGGTCGACCTAGCCAAGCCCTAGGCACATGCAAGGTCAGCCATCATATCACATTTCATGATCTTGCGACAGAGCTCTGTGAAGTGTGAAGAGTTCAAGCCCCACTCTGGTCCAACCTCAATTACCTAGCAAAGCAAGAAGCAACCAATGCCCCTTTCAATAATGTTGTGTTTAGAAAAAGCCCCCAGCCAGGATGGGGCACTGTTGATCTGACCCCAGCGACCGAGAGTGGCAAACCTTCAGTAAAGTCAACAACCCAAGTTGGGGCCCTGCTAGTCCAACCTTAGCAACCCAGCAGGGCAAGCAACTCATCTCTAACCATGATACATCCAGCAAACCCCCAACATAGACTGGATCATCCATGGCTGAGACTCCTCAAACCAGTCAAGACTCCGCAGGTGTCTCCAGCAAAGACTTATGCTGGCAAGGCTCCCCCTATGGCCCTAGCTATGACCTCTAGCACTAGACTCCGTGTGTGCCACGTCCAAATGGACCTCTGGCACTTGCCTCCGGTCGAGCCACATCCACACCAACCTCTAGAACTCGATTCCAGTCGTGATCCATCCAAACTGAACTCGGGCACTTGACTCCAGTCGCATTACCAACCTCTGGCATCTGACCTCATGGTCATGCCATGTCCAAACTATCAAACAACACTAGACCCTACTCGTGTTGAACTTAATCCTCAACTCAAGCTGGGCCTGTGCTAGTATGACCTTAGTGTCCCAGTGTCTTCAAATAGCATTCAACTCTGGTCATGCTGAGCCTAACTCCCAGCTTAGGCTGGGGCCCCAGCTGGTCCGACCTCAACATCCTAGCACCATCAAACATTTCCCACTTGTCCTCTGACATTTGTCTAATTTTTTAAGAGAAAGTTCTTTGCCAAACAGAATCCTACCAAGACCCTCTACTGCAGAGAGTCTCGCATCGATAGTTGATGTGAAGCCATGCTATCTTCTTCCACCAAGCACCCAGATCAAGCTGGGGCCCTTGCTGGTACTTTCCTTAGAAGTCTCAGCACATGCATTACTACCCTCATGTCCAGCTGCCCATCTGACCTAACTTCAAAGTCATGAGTAGAGTCTTCCACTCAGCGAAAAAGTTCAGAGCTACAGACCTCTCACTCAGCAGACTAAGGGGCCCAGTACTGGTACTCTGCGCATAAGGCAAGTGGCTCCAGTCTAAGTCTCTCGAGATCAATATAGGCACGTGAGGACATCGTAAAAGAAAAATCAATGCTAATAATCAGATCAATTGCAGTGATCACGATTGTCAAACAGTTGGACAAAGAGTTCCTTATCTCAAACAGTTGGGCAAAGAGTTTTTCATTCATTTCAACACAAAATTACAAAAAGTTTTTGACACACAATGAACACAAACAAAGGCAAAAAAAACTAGACATCACCCCCTTAAGTAGGCTCATCCTTGCCAATGGAATCTCTGCCCTGAGTGGCGTCACCAAAAGTCATGGTATCTGCATCGGGGCGTCGTCCTCCTCCTCCAGAAAGGAGAGCATGCTGGCATATTCAGGGTACATCTCCAGAAAATTCTTCTTCACGTAATACATCCCAGCAATAAATGTGATGTCAGCATAAGCATCGGCCTTCCCCAATGTATTGTGATGGGCCCTGACCTCCTGGACAGCTTCCTCCTTCAACTCTTCCTTCGCTGCCTCATCCCGCTGCAGCAGGGCCATTCCCTCATGCATTTCCATATCATTCAGGCAGGCCAGCTCCTGGAGCTAGGCAATCTCCTCATCAAGAGATTAGACCCAATCCCTACAGAGGTAGAGCCTGTGAAAATAGCAACATAGCTTTGTTTAGCCCTAAGCAAAAGGAGAAAAGTCAGAGAAACTAAGGTGCAAAAACTAGCGACAGCAACGGAGTATACTTGACTTATGAGTGCCCAGGAAAACCCTTCAATCTTTAGCCTAGGATGACTTGTGGCATGTCTCTCAGTCTCCCTCAATATATAATCAAGCATCCATATACCAAGGAGCTCGACATCATCCTCGGCCTCGTATCTGGTCGGCATCTACCGATTTGCCACCCCACTTCCAGACCTTAGGCCCCCACTAAGCTAGAAGGCATGTGCATGTCCTGCCTCAAGGGGTGGTGGACTCGACACCTATGCGGGGGTCACCACCTTGATCTTCTTCTGTGACGGCCCAACAGTCATCCCTTCATCTGCCTTTCCATTATCCTTCCACATGCACTCGGCCATGGCACAGTGTTGGGATTCATTCTCATCATCCGAATCGACATGAATCACTAAAGGATGTGGCTTAGCCTCAGTGATGGGTCAGTGAGGAGCAAACCACACAACCTGTGCAACCAAGCAGCGGGGCCACCCTCTCTGTTCCGCAGATGCAACCCTATCCAGCATTCTAAGCCCATATTACAATTCATCTTCTCCCATCCACTCGTGAGCATATTCACTCTATTCTCTTGAAGAGGTCTTCATGACAGATGGCAAACTCTTTGGAAATGATGATGGTCAGGGCTTAGAGGGTGTGGCTTGGGAGTCAGTGACATCAGATATGGTCTCGTCGCAAAGAGTAGCAAATAAAAAGCATAGGAATAAGAAGCCAAGGAAGCAACGTGCAAGTGCAAATAGCTGGCTTCCTCCCCTTTTTAACATGCTCAAGGCAAGAATCGGCGAGAAATGTTCGCAACCGTCTGATTTTCCACGACTGATCAACTTCTGTTCAATATGCCACTAGCAAATCAGACATCACCAGTACATCAACAATTTCCTCGGGTCCCGATTTAGCTTCTTTGGGTCCTGTGGGTTGATATGAAGTGTCGCATCTTTGACTCCAGAATGACATCAGTTATGCCTGCATGTCATAAGGAGGGCACCTTTACATAGGCACCGCCCTCTACCTTGAACTCCTCACTCCTAAGACTTAGTGGGACTAACCCGACGAGGCACTGCCCTCTAACTCAGATACTACATGCTCAGCTGGTCTAGCCAGATGAAGTGAATTTCCCTCTTGGTTTCGTCTCCTTGCCTTTCCACTCCCATCCTTGTAGTTACAACATAGATCGGTAGTGTCGAGCCAAAAGATGAGGGGCCATTGTAAATGTCATTTCTGACTGGGGCCTGCCAACAGTGGGATTCCAACCGGAGACTTAAGAGATCAACTTGGCATGGCCTCAGTACAGGTCTATAGGGATGACCTCTTCGAGGTCGGCTTCCTCAACTCTTTAATGATGACCTCGACACTAAAGGTCGGCCCCTTCAGTAGCTCATCTCTACGGGATGGCCCCTGCAAGGCTGGCTCCTAAACAGAGGCCCTCTATAAGGATGACCACTCTACCCGAGGTCGACTCATTGTCAGCAGATTTTTATCAGGACGACCTCACTACACGAGGTTGGCTTCTTCAGCCACGTGGGTCCAAGCGCCTAACCGCGTGGTAAGATCGGACCGCTTGATCTACACATGCGACATAATCTCAAGCGGGTGGGTCGCCCTCTCTCCAGATCGTTGACAACAGATTGCATTAAAATGCCCTCATGATGTGGCAATAACGTCCAGCTTTATCTGCAGACACGTTCATCACTCCCTACCTTATTTACCCACTCGCCTTATTTGCGGGAGTTCGTTGCCTGGGGATCCACGATCCTCATAACTACTTGACGTGGCATAACCTCTCTGAAGCCCTATATAAGCAGCGTGTCTTCTCTGTCACCGAGGGAGAGAAAAGGGGTAACTCGAAGCGGTACACTCAATACTCTAAACTTGAGACTTATAGGCTCAATTCGTAAGCCTTAGCACACATACAAGGCTAGCTTACACCTGTCACCTCCTTTTCTCCACCATCGCATGACTTAGGCATCATAGGGTAATATGGGGGGTCTGTCCTTCGACCCGGGGGGTTTGCCCTTCGGTCATCTGACATCTTTTTCTATTTCTTTTAGGTACCAGAGAAGGAGGCCGGCCTGACAAAACTCTGTCCGGACTCTCTGCTGTGTGAATACTTGCCACAGTAGTCAGATTCATCACTCCAGCAGTTGGATCTTGGCTCGGTGAGATTGTAGGCATCGACATTTTCTAATACTTATTAGTTCAATTCTGAATTTTCATTTAATTTTGTTTTCATGGATTTACTAGTAAGAAATCCTTGTTTGGTTAGGACTACTATTCAAAAATATATCCATACTAGTCACAACCCAGTAGTCTCAGTGTTACCGTTATTATTGGACATGTCCATCTTGCCAATCAAGTCATGCAATATTCATAATCTTTTTCTCCACTACAAACAATCACTTCATGCTCAATCCATGTTTCTACCTTTCTTTGTTTGGACATGGATATTCTTACCAATAAATAGTCACGAGTTTTGATACAACCATTTTGACCGGGCCCGGAGAAATCAAGTCAACCAAGACCAGTCAACCAACCCACTACGACCTTAGGCTCTAGCCCAAGGACCTCGCGAGCGGCCCGCGCTTCTTCACCCAAGACGAAGGCCCAAAAGACCGCCCACTATCCATAGTGGAGAAATCGCTCCCCAAACCAAGGGAGCACTCGCTAATTATGGCAACCACCTTCATGGCCATCACACCACCTTCATGGCCATCACTCCACCTTCATGGCATTCATTCCCCACATCAAACAGGCGCAATTATGGGGGTCAATACTTCCCAATCAGCACGTCCCCGTGAATGACGGCAATAATGTCTCATCATGGCCCATTATTGCTGGGAGACCTAAGTATATGAAGAGGGGGATGCGTCATCTGAAAGGGGGCGGATCTCCGAGATCTACAATGGAGGTATATTATACAAACTCTTACACCTTCTTCCACCTTCACAAATTTCTCCTCCATAGCTCGGCCCGAGGATCGGTGCTTGGTCTCTCCGCTAACCAAGCCCAATTCTACAGAGCACCTATTAGACCAGATCTAACTTTGGCATCGGAGGGGAATTGGTCGGAACCAATGTCCGACTCCCCTGAAGAGCTCTCTCATCTATTCAGGTCCTGGAGATCCAGCGGCTCCGAGGCTACCCCTCAGCGTCTTCCTAGCCAGAGCCGAGCGCCCTCGTCCCGGAGCCCGCTCATCTCCACCACCAGGAGGTCGTCGCTTTGCCAAGACTACCCTTCAGCAAGCTGACGCAAGGATCTGCGCATCCCTCACTGTCACGACCCGCTTCCCTAAAATGGAGGCGAGACGTGAAAAGGTCCGAACGAGAGTGGAGCTGTGAAGCCCCAAACCCGATAAGCGTCAATAATACATAAGCAGGTCCCTGTAACCACAACGGAACAACAATAATAACACAAGGAGAGACTGAAATAAAAATCTCACATCTCATAATTGTCCAACATGAAAATAAGTCCAACATCCAGAAAAGCCACCAGGCTAAAAGAAAAGAGTCTAAAGGCTCAGAGCAAGGCCAACAAAAGTACAACGACATAACAAAGTATAGGTGCTATGCACCGACAACAAAACAACTGTCTAACAAAAGTAAAACACAACGAAGACACTAGGACTGGTCCCCAGTGTCCACGTACTCCCCGTCTAACACAAGCTCGGGCTCGGCGTCAGCAAACACCTCGTCCTCAACAAGGTACTCAGGCTCAGGATCTAACATGTGTCACCCAAAAGAGTAAAGGGGCACATGTCAGCAAGTCTAAAGACTTGGGCAAGGAAACTGAAAGTAAGGCAACTAACAACCTAGCAGTTTTAGTATGCATGACATGGCAGTTATAACATGAGTGCACAATTAAGACATGGCAAGACAATTTTGTACAAGGGAACTATCATCGGTACAAGACAAGGCAAGACAAGACAAGAGTAGCCAAGCTACTATCAATTCCAATCAATTCACTATTCACGTTGTTTTGTAGATGTTTACGCCTTACAGCTGAATGGTTTCACATTCGCTGATTGGCCGCTTAACAACTACCCCACCCCAGAGTTTACGCCTTACCACTGCAGTTGCTGATCGGGCAGACTCCCAGTTGATTGGTCGCTTAACTCTTACCCCCTATACCCACACGTAATGGAGCCAGGGTCCCCGCACATGGAGCTCAGCTAGTGAGCCTGGGGTTGCCCCGCACATGAGCTCGCATTCTTAAACATTTGGCGTAGGGGTGCACCTAGCCGGAAACAAGCAATTCGGGCATTGGCTATCAACCAACACATGGCCCGCTTCTGGAACACGAGCCAGGAACACAAGCAATGTAGCGAAGCTACGCAATCACTGAAATACATAAAGGATGAAATGACATGACAATTAATTTGCGTACCGTTAATGGAAAGTAAACATGACATGGTAATTGTGCAACATGCTAAATGTCGGAACTAGCTTCGTTGTCAAGCTAGTTCCCCAATTTGCGCCTAGGCGAGTATCATTTCGTCGCCTAGCCTCTTTTACGCCTACAACAAGCAAAATGGCCTAAAACGTGGCCCAAACCCTAAGTGGCAAGTTTCACTTGCCTAGCACCGGGGATGACGACCACTTCGTCTCACGGATGCTAATCTACGGGGAAATCGCTGTTATGGGGGAAACAAACATCAAACAACATGAAATTTATTAGGGTTTCATAAAAATATAAATAGGTCATGAAAACAACGGTAGATCGATTTCTTACCGAGAGGAGGCGGAAGAAATACTCCGGGGAACCCTAGGATCAGATCTGGAAAAGATTGGGGAAGTTTGGAGAAACTAGGGTTTTGGGGGATTTGGGGATTTTGATGGATTTGGTGAGATTTTGGGGAAGATGAGAGATAGATAGAGTGGATGGATGGTTTGGATGATGGATTTAGGGCTTGGAATGAAGGATTGAAGCTTGGAGGAAGATGGGGGCTCAAAGGGGAAGATTTTAGGGTTTTGGGTCGTGTTGGGGAAGAAGAAAACGTTTGGGTTGGGTTTAAATAGGCTAGGCTGGCGGCTGCCCAGAAATTAGGGTTTCAACACTGGTTAGTCGGTCAAAGAGCAACCACTGACCGACTAGTTTGGCAACTAGTCGGTCGGTCGACCAACGCAGACCGACTAAGTGTAAACAGTAACTCCTGAACGAAAATAGGATTTAGAGTTAGTCGGTCCATGAACAAATACTGACCGACTAGTTTAGCATCTAGTCGGTCGATGAACGTTCTTAGACCGACTAAGAGTGAACAGTATGATACCAAAAATAAAATGATGAGTTAGTCGGTTAAAGAAGCATTGCTGACCGACTAGTTTGCAACCTAGTCGGTCAACCAACGTTCTTAGACCGACTAACGATAAACAGTAGCTCCTGAATAATTTAGAAAGCTAACTAGTCGGTCCAAGAAGGATTGCCGACCGACTGGATCGTCATCTAGTCGGTCGGTGCCCCTTCTTATACCGGCTAATGAGCACAAAAAGTTCCGATATGGAGCACGGGGCCCCGGGATCGATTCCTAAGACTCCTAGGCTTGATCTAATAGTTAGATATGACCGTTATGAAGTCCGTCACGAATGACATACTTCGAAATCGACGATCCTAAGGAAGAAACGAGAAAATACGACGAATCGATCGAAAATGAAAACTACGGAGACGAAAACCACGCATGAGGAGAAAATCCACCAAAACATATATTATATTATATTAAATCCAGATACAAGGAAAGCAGTCGTTACATCCTCCCCAACTTAAGAAAAATTCCGTCCTCGGAATTTCCAAATACTCACGAGTCCGGAAACAAAAGTGGGAAACGCTCTCTCATCTCATCCTCATTCTCCCAAGTAGACTCTCCAGGTGAGCCGTGTCGCCACATCACCCTCACAAGATTGACAATCTTGTTCCGAAGCGATTTCTGACGCCTGTCCAGAATCTGCACTGGATGCTGGTCATACGTCATATCGGGGCGAACGGTAATCTCCGAAAAATCCACCGCATGAGACGGATCGCTAATGTATCGACGAAGCTGCGACACATGGAAAACATTGTGAACTCCTTCCAATGATGGCGGCAAGGCCAAGCGATAAGCTACCTCGCCAACCCTCTCCAAAACGTCAAACGGTCCAATGTATCGCGGGCTCAACTTTCCACGCTTTCCGAAACGAATCACACCACGATTCGGGGAAATCTTCAAGAACACATGGTCGCCCGGCTGAAACTCCAAAGGACGACGTTTAGCATCCGCCCAATGCTTAAAACGGTCCTGAGCAATTCTCAACCTCTCCCGAATATTCCTGACGATATCCACGGCCTCCACGATCATCTCAGGTCCCAACAACTCCTGATCACCAACGTCATCCCAACTCAATGGCGATCGACATTTCCTCCCATAAAGAGCGGCGAAAGGCGCCATGCCAATACTCGCCTGGAAGCTGTTGTTGTAAGAGAACTCCACCAGATGTAGATGGTCCTCCCACGAACCCTTGAAATCCAACATGCACGCCCTCAACATGTCTTCCAAAATCTGAATCGTCCTCTCGGACTGGCCATCCGTCTGCGGATGGTACGCCGTGCTGAAACTCAGACGCGTACCCAAGCTCTTCTGCAAACTCTGCCAGAACTGAGATGTGAACCTCGTGTCTCTGTCAGACACGATACTCACGGGGACTCCATGAAGTCGCACAACTTCCTGCACGATTCACGTTACATCACTATCCACACCAGGAAAAGAAAATAAAACAGAGAGTAAAAGAATTTTACCTCCATATATCTCCTCGCTAGCGCCTCAGTGGACTGTCTCACTTGGAACGGAATAAAGTGCGCAGATTTGGTCAATCGATCTACGATCACCCAAATCGCGTCATTCTGCTTCGGACTCCGAGGTAGTCCAGTCACGAAATCCATAGTGATGTGCTGCAACTTCCACTCCAGAATCGGAAGCGGTTGTAGCAACCCGGCCGTACGCTGATGCTCCGCCTTCACTTGCTGACAAACCAAGCACTTGGCTACACTCCGAGCCACGCTCCTCTTCATACCATGCCACCAATAATTCAGACGAAGATCCTGGTACATCTTGGTGCCACCAGGATGCACAGAATACGGCGAACTGTGTGCCTCCACCATCAGCTCCTCTCTGATATCCCCAGCTGGCACACACAACCTGGCTCCAAACCTCAGCGAGCCATCCTCATGAATCAAAAAGTCAGTCCGCAGACCGGCTTCCACCTGCTCCCGAATCTTTACCAGCTTCGGATCCTCAGCCTGGCCAGCCTTAATCCGATCCACAATCGTCGACTGTACCTGCATGTACATCAACGACGAATCCTCCCCAGGAAGAACGATCTCCACACCAGACTCGCAAAAATCCTGCCGCAATCTCCACTGCGAGGTCAACATCATCACTGCTGGGAGCCTACTCAGCGCATCCGGAACCACATTCACCTTGCCAGGGTGAAACTGCAAATCAATCTCATAATCTGCCATCAGCTCCAACCATCGACGCTGTCGCATGTTGAGCTCCTTCTGAGTAAAGATATACTTCAAGCTTTTGTGATCGGTGAAAATCTTCACTTTCTCACTCAGCATGAAGTGCCTCCAAATCTTAAGAGCAAACACAACGGCAGCCAACTCCAAATCATGCGTCGGGTAATTCTTCTCATGAACCTTAAGCTGACGAGACGCATACGCCACAACATGACCGTGTTGATGCAGCACACAACCGAGACCCTTGCCAGAAGCATCGCAAAAGATCTCAAATCCACCGCTGCGATCAGACACAACAAGAATAGGGGCAGTCGTCAACCTCTCCTTCAGAACACCAAAAGCACCCTCACAATCACCCGACCAAGCAAAAGAAACATCCTTCCGCGTCAACCTGGTCATCGGCTCAGCAATACGAGAAAAGTCCTTAATGAATCACCGATAGTAACCAACAAGTCCAAGGAAACTCCGAATCTCAGATGCAGACGACGGAACAGGCCACTCCCTGATGGCCTGAATCTTCTCGGGATCCACTGAAATACCATCTCCAGTCACCACATGCCCCAGAAAAGCAACTCGATCCAGCCAAAACTCGCACTTCGAAAACTTAGCATACAACCGATGCTTCCTCAGAATCTCCAACACCGTCCTTAAGTGCGAGGCATGCTCTTCCTCCGACTTCGAATAGATCAGAATGTCGTCAATAAAGATAACGACAAACTTATCCAAAAAGTCGTAGAAAATCAGGTTCATCAGATTCATGAAAACTGCGGGCGCGTTAGTTACGCCGAAAGGCATAACCACGAACTCATAGTGTCCATACTTCGTCCTGAACGCTGTCTTCGGAACATCTCCCTTCTTCACCTTCAACTGATGGTAACCACTCCTCAAATCCAACTTAGAAAACACCCTCGAACCTCCAAGCTGATCAAAAATATCATCGATGCGAGGCAACGGGTATTTATTCTTAATGGTCACCGCATTCAACTCCCGATAGTCCACGTACATGCGACGCGAACCATCCTTCTTCTTCACCAGCAACACCGGTGCTCCCCACGGAGACACGCTAGGATTAATATAACCCTTCTGCAAAAGCTCATCCAACTGCTTCCGTAACTCTTCCAATTCTGCAGGTGCCATACGATACGGCGCCTTCGAAATCGGCTGCGCACCTGGAACAAGATCAATAGAAAATTCCAGAGCTCGATCAGGTGGCAAACCAGACATCTCCTCGGGGAAGACGTCGCTGAAATCATGCACCACAGCTGGCCACTCCAGCTCCATCTGCATAGCCACAGCCTCCACCGGCCTGGCCCGAAATCTGACAGGACCAAGCGAACTGCTACCACGACTGAACTCGAACACTGGATGCCCGGGAATCTCGAACACCACCTTCTTCCGTCGACAGTCGATCGTAGCATAGAAGCTAGTAAGCCAATCCATCCCAAGAACTGCATCATAGTTGATGATGTCGTGGACAATAAAATCAGCGAAAAGCTCATGTCCACAGACCACCAACGGGCAAGAATTGCAACCACGATGCACCGAGACCACGCCATTCCCTGTAACGATATTCCAACTCTTGGAAAGAGGGGACGTTGACAAGGAATGCCTCTCCATGAAGCTCCGAGAAATAATGCACATCGATGCACCAGAGTCAAAGAGGACTCGTGCAGGAAATGTGCACACCAAAACCACACCTAACAATCAATTTAGCAATCAAACCCTAGTCTAGCAAACAACCATGTTCAAGCAAACAACATAATCTAACAATCAAAACCAGCTAGGAAAGTAACAGCTAGATTGAGGATTACCTGCAATAACCTCATCCACAGCCTCGCTCTCCACAGCGGTCATCAGGAAAGCCTGCCTCCTCGGCGGAACAGCCTGCCGAAAAGCCTGCCCCTGCGGAACAAGAGCTGCTCCACGTCCAGCAGGAACAGACGCTCGCTGCTGCAACGGCTGAGCTGCAACAGGAGCCCTCCGCAGCGGACCCGCATGCCGACAATCTCTCGCGACATGGGAAGCATCACCGCAAACCAGACACTGGCCTAAAAACTTCCGACACTGATCCTTGACGTGGCCAGGCTTGCCGCAGAAATGGCAAAACTTCAGAATAGGCCCTCCTGGCCTCTTAAACTGAGCGGACTGATTAGGCCTGAATCCAGGTCTAACCACAGCTCTCGCCTGTTCCACAGGCCTCTTCCCAGCACCAACAACAGACCCCCTCCTCTGGTTCACGAGCAGCTCCGACCTCTTGGCAGCGACCAGAACCTTCTGATAAGACTCCCGGTCAGAGGAGGTCACAAAACTCTGGAGCTCCGAAGCAAGCCCCTGCAGGAACCTCTGAGCTCTCTCCTCAGCGTCCTGCACCATCTTTGGTGCAAACCGACTCAGCCTCATGAACTCTTGGTGATACATGTCCACCGACGAGCTCCCCTGCTTCAGATCGATAAAACGCTGCAGCATCTCTTCCCTGGCAGCCTTCGGGAAGAACTCACCCTCAAATCTGGCCTTGAAGGTAGCCCAAGCTATCGGCTCCACCAACAACTTCTCTTCCGCATCCCACCAATTCCGAGCATTATCATTGAGTTGCCTCTTCGCCAAATCAACCCATCCAGCCGGGGTGATCTTGGCCATCTTCAGATTGTCCTCGATGTTCCTAATCCACTCATAGGCAGCCAGAGGACCCTCAGAACCATCGAAATATGCGGTACCCAGCTCCCGAAATTGCTTCGCTCCTGGCTCAGAGCGAGGGGCATCCGGAAGAGCCCGGGCAGCTTGAGCAAGTGGAGCATTCTGGACTTGCAGAAGCACGCCCTGCTGCACTTGCATCATCTGTAGCATCATCCGCATCATCTCACCGCTGGTGGGTTCCCGCTCAGGCTCCTCATCATGAGGGAGCGCACCACTGCCCCCACCACGGGTGAAACGCCTTCTTGCCATCTAGTGACACAGAGAACGAACCAGATTAGACTCATAGCTTATGACATCGGACGTCGAACTTAATTTATTGGACATTCTAATATTATTATCGTTATTCCAAAAATCGCAGTTACAAAAGGACCTGCATGGGCCACCAACAAAACCTGTCACGACCCTCTTCCCTAAAATGGAGGCGAGACGTGAAAAGGTCCGCACGAGAGTGGAGCTGTGAAGCCCCAAACCCGATAAGCGTCAATAATACATAAGCAGGTCCCTGTAACCACAACAAAACAACAATAATAACACAAGGAGAGACTGAAATAAAAATCTCATATCTCATAATTGTCCAACATGAAAATAAGTCCAACATCCAGAAAAGCCACCAGGCTAAAAGAAAAGAGTCTAAAGGCCCAGAACAAGGCCAACAAAAGTACAACGACATAACAAAGTATAGGTGCTACGCACCGACAACAAAACAACTGTCTAACAAAAGTAAAACACAACGAAGACACTAGGACTGGTCCCCAGTGTCCACGTACTCCCCGTCTAACACAAGCTCGGGCTCGGCGTCAGCAAACACCTCGTCCTCAACAAGGTACTCAGGCTCAGGATCTAACATGTGTCACCCAAAAGAGTAAAGGGGCACATGTCAGCAAGTCTAAAGACTTGGGCAAGGAAACTGAAAGTAAGGCAACTAACAACCTAGCAGTTTTAGTATGCATGACATGGCAGTTATAACATGAGTGCACAATTAAGACATGGCAAGACAATTTTGTACAAGGGAACTATCTTCGGTACAAGACAAGGCAAGACAAGACAAGAGTAGCCAAGCTACTATCAATTCCAATCAATTCACTATTCACGTTGTTTTGTAGATGTTTACGCCTTACAGCTGAATGGTTTCACATTCGCTGATTGGCCGCTTAACAACTACCACACCCCAGAGTTTACGTCTTACCACTGCAGTTGCTGATCGGGCAGACTCCCAGTTGATTGGTCGCTTAACTCTTACCCCCTATACCCACACGTAATGGAGCCAGGGTCCCCGCACATGGAGCTCAGTTAGTGAGCCTGGGGTTGCCCCGCACATGAGCTCGCATTCTTAAACATTTGGCGTAGGGGTGCACCTAGCCGGAAACAAGCAATTCGGGCATTGGCTATCAACCAACACATGGCCCGCTTCTGGAACACGAGCCAGGAACACAAGCAATGTAGCGAAGCTACGCAATCACTGAAATACATAAAGGATGAAATGACATGACAATTAATTTACGTACCGTTAATGGAAAGTAAACATGACATGGTAATTGTGCAACATGCTAAATGTCGGAACTAGCTTCGTTGTCAAGCTAGTTCCCCAATTTGCGCCTAGGCGAGTATCATTTCGTCGCCTAGCCTCTTTTACGCCTACAACAAGCAAAATGGCCTAAAACGTGGCCCAAACCCTAAGTGGCAAGTTTCACTTGCCTAGCACCGGGGATGACGACCACTTCGTCTCACGGATGCTAATCTACAGGGAAATCGCTGTTATGGGGGAAACAAACATCAAACAACATGAAATTTATTAGGGTTTCATAAAAATATAAATAGGTCATGAAAACAACGGTAGATCGATTTCTTACCGAGAGGAGGCGGAAGAAATACTCCGGGGAACCCTAGGATCAGATCTGGAAAAGATTGGGGAAGTTTGGAGAAACTAGGGTTTTGGGGGATTTGGGGATTTTGATGGATTTGGTGAGATTTTGGGGAAGATGAGAGATAGATAGAGTGGATGGATGGTTTGGATGATGGATTTAGGGCTTGGAATGAAGGATTGAAGCTTGGAGGAAGATGGGGGCTCAAAGGGGAAGATTTTAGGGTTTTGGGTCGTGTTGGGGAAGAAGAAAACGTTTGGGTTGGGTTTAAATAGGCTAGGCTGGCGGCTGCCCAGAAATTAGGGTTTCAACACTGGTTAGTCGGTCAAAGAGCAACCACTGACCGACTAGTTTGGAAACTAGTCGGTCGGTCGACCAACGCAGACCGACTAAGTGTAAACAGTAACTCCTGAACGAAAATAGGATTTAGAGTTGGTCGGTCCATGAACAAATACTGACCGACTAGTTTAGCATCTATTCGGTCGATGAACGTTCTTAGACCGACTAAGAGTGAACAGTATGATACCAAAAATAAAATGATGAGTTAGTCGGTTAAAGAAGCATTGCTGACCGACTAGTTTACAACCTAATCGGTCAACCAACGTTCTTAGACCGACTAACGATAAACAGTAGCTCCTGAATAATTTAGAAAGCTAACTAGTCGGTCCAAGAAGGATTGCCGACCGACTGGATCGTCATCTAGTCGGTCGGTTCCCCTTTCTTATACCGGCTAATGAGCACAAAAAGTTCCGATATGGAGCGCGGGGCCCCGGGATCGATTCCTAAGACTCCTAGGCTTGATCTAATAGTTAGATATGACCGTTATGAAGTCCGTCACGAATGACATACTTCAAAATCGACGATCCTAAGGAAGAAACGAGAAAATACGACGAATCGATCGAAAATGAAAACTACGGAGGCGAAAACCACGCATGAGGAGAAAATCCACCAAAACATATATTATATTATATTAAATCCAGATACAAGGAACGCAGTCGTTACACTCACCGAGCGAACGTGCCTTCAACCGATCCTGGAGGTCCCACATGTCCCTTTTGACCATGTTGACCTCCCACCCTCCGGTCAACAATTCAGTGGTGAGAAAACACCCCGAAACATCGCCCTAAGAACAGGGCCGCAAGCCCGCAGATCTGAAGATGAAGAGGTCATATCGCGAAAGACAACTGCCACCAAGGAGGACGTCGGTGCCGTAGCAGAACACAAGAGCAAGAAGTACGCCGTCGACACCGTCGCGCTGACGGCCACACCAGCGCACACTCCGAAGTGGGGGGATCGGAGTCATCAACTTTCGATGGTGATCGAATCGAGGCACTTCATCTACCTCCGATCGAAGATTTTGGAGATCGAAGCTAAGAATCAAGCCCTCGGACCGAGATTCCACCCACAATGGCCAGTTCTTCAGCGAGCCCCGCTACCTCCGAGGGCCGATCGCTGGAGCGAGTTAACGAAGCGAGCCTAAAGAGGAGATTGATTCCGCCACCAAGGTGGACTCCGGCAGCAAGAGTCGTATTCCAAACTGAGGATTTATAGGTTTGAATCACCAGGTTGGGCTTTAATTTGAAGCCCTCCTTTGATCTGCAAGTTTTGTACCAACAACCAAACTGAGCTACTAAGGCTCGAGCCTCCTTCTGAACGAGCTGCCAAGGCTCGGATCTCCTTCCAACTAGCCGAGCTCCTCACCTAGTTCGAAGTTCATTTGACTAAGCTCCCGATTCCAAGCTAGGTGCTCGCCCCTGACGAGCAGAAGGCTCGTGCCAGAGCTAATTCTTTGGAAGTTCGGTCGACCTTTTTAGCTGAGCTCCAAGCGACGTCAAAGATGGATCCACCCCGGATGCGAATCGCATCAGACGAGCTAGAACGATACCTTTGGGCGTAATGGGAGCTTGCCTTGACGAGATGCGAGCACAAATCCTTGATGAATGCAGACCGCTGCCCTTGCCTTTACCGAGCTCTCTACTTTTAGTTTCAGTTGCTGGGTTCCCCACAATGGAGCTTCCACCCATGAGCAGACTCTGGAATCTTAACCCGCCTCTGTCAAGTAGAGCCGCAGAGCTTGGCCCACTTCTACCCACTGAATCCATGCCCATTGATGTCGTTTTAGCATCTACTCATGCCCAGGATACGCATGAGACCCTCGACGGATCCCACGACTCGGACCAGCTACAACACTAATGGGGCCGAGACAGGCTCTGTCTCCACTCAGGGCCAACCATACTACTTCGCATATATTCCAACCTACCGATCTTCCCACCTAGAGTCTCCTCAAATTCCGCTTGTAGCGGCAAAAGATCATTCCATCTGGTGCCTTTCCACTTTCCTCACCTAGGAGGAGGCCGACCAAACGACACACATCTAGGAGGAGACCAGCCATGACGAGGCCGACACATCTAGGAGGAGGCCGATCGGACGAGGCCAACCCAGGGGAGGCCGACCGGACCAGGCCGACCAATCTAGGAGGAGGCCGACCATGACGAGGCCGACACATCCAGGAAGAGGCTGACTGGACCAGGCTGACCGGACCAGGCCGACCAATCCAATAGGAGGCCGACCATGACGAGCTACCGATGGCATTTCTCGCCCAAGTCTGACCAGCCGAGCTTGCAAACCCACCTCAGTCCGAGCCCGCCAACTTTCTCCAACACGATGAAATTTCCAACGACTCGAGTTTCCCACATTTCAGGGCAAACCTGACCCATGGAGGGGGCAAGGATAACGTACACGGGAGGACTAGTACTGCCTCCACCTTTCAAGCTCCCCCGACGGTGTAGAAACTCATGCAGTGATGCAGAACCTTCACTGACCAGACTGGAGCTCGAGCTAAAACTAGAATCCAGACAAGAGCTGGGATCGGTCGTAAGGCTGGAGCCACCCCCCAGTTGGCCAACCCACTCCTTCGTCGGCCGTAAGTTGAGCGGCCACTCCACTTGCCACCGAACAAACAGATCAGAAGTAAGGCTGGGGACAACTCCCCCAGTTGGCCGACCCACTCCTTCGTCGGCCGTAAGTAGAAGGACCACTCCCCTTGCCACAGAACGAAGAGATCGATCGTAAGGCAGGAGGCCTCTCCCCCAGCAGGTCGACATCTCCTCGTCGGTCGTAGGTCGAAGGGCAACCCCCCTGCCAGTGAACAAACAGATCGTTCGTAAGGCTCGAACAGATCGGTCGTAAGGCTCGAACAGATCGGTCGTAAGGCTGAGGGACAACTCACTCAGCTAGTCGACCCACTCATTCGTTGGCCGTAAGTCGAAGGCAACTCCCTCGCAATTGAACGAATAGATCGGTCGTAAGGCTGGGGACAACTCCCCCAGCTGGCCGACCCACTCCTTCATCAGCCGTAAGTCAAGGGGTAATTCCCCTCGCAACCGAACAAACGGATCGGTCGTAAGGCTGGGGGCAACTCCCCCAGCTGGCCGACCCACTCATTCGTCGGACGTAAGTCGAGGGACAACTCCCCTTGCAACCGAATGAATGGATCGGTCGTAAGGCTGGGAGCAACTCCCCCAGCTGGCCGACCCACTCATTCGTCGGCCGTAAGCCGAGGGCCAACTCCACTCGCAACCTAACGAACGGATTGGTTGTAAGGCTGGTGGTAACTCCCCCAGCAGACCAATCACTCGATCGACCGTAAGGCTAGTGGAAACTCCCACATCAGGCCGATTATTCGATCGACCATAAGACTGGGGGTCGTCCCCCCAGCAGGCCTATCAACCTGACGATCATAAGGCTGGGGCAAGTTCCTTAGCAGACCGATCACATCGACCGTAAGGCTGGGGAAAGTTCCTCAACAGACCGACCACATCTACCGTAAGGCTGGGCAACTCCCCCAGCATGCCGATCAATCGATCAACCGTAAGGCTAGGGGCAACTCCTCCAACAAGCCGATCACTTGATCGACCATAAGACTGGGGGTCGCCCCCCCCCCCCCCAACAGGCCTATCGACCTGTCGATCGTAAGGCTGAGACAAGTCCCCCAGCAGACCGACCACATCGACCGTAAGGCTGGGAGCAAGTTCCCCAGCAGGACGATCACTTGATCGATTGTAAGACTGGGGGTAGCTCCCCAGCAGGCCAATCGACCCATCGATCGTAAGGCTGGGGGGCAACTCCCTAAGCAGACCGACCACATCGACCGTAAGGCTGGGGGCAACTCCCCCAGCTGGTCGACCCACTCCTTCGTCGGCCGTAAGTCAAGGGACACTTCACTCGCCACCAAATGAACAGATCGGTCGTAAGGCCGAGGGCCACTCCCCCAGCTGGTCGACCCACTCCTTCGTCGGCCGTAATTCGAGGGGCACTCCCCTCGCCCTCGAACAAACAGACCAGTCGTAAGGCTGAGGGCCACTCCCCCAGCTGGCTGATCCACTCCTTCGTCGGCCGTAAGTCGAGAGGCCACTCCCCTCTCCACCGAACGAACAGATCGATCGTAAGGCTGGGGGCAACTCCCACAGCTGGCTGACCCACTCCTTCGTCGACCGTAAGTCGAGGGGCAACTCCCCTTGCCACCGAACGAATCTCGGACCGACAAATTATTGTCACTTGTCGACTTCGCAAGTCGGACCAATTTTTACAAAAGGAGCCACTTCTCCCCTTATACTACATCTCCCGACCTCAACCGCAGCAACGGTAGAGCTCGGAAGATGGGGACAATTGATGCAACCATTTTGACCGGGCCCGAAGAATTCAAGTCAATCACGACCAGTCAACCAACCCACAACGGCCTTGGGCTCCGGCCAAGGACCTCGCGGGAGGGCTGCGCTTCTTCACCCAAGACGAAGGCCCAAAAGACCGCACACTATCCGTAATGGAGGAAATCACTCCCCAAACCAAGGTAGCACTCGTCAATTATGGCAACCACCTTCATGGCCATCACTCCACCTTCATGGCATTCATTTCCCACATCAAACAGGCGCAATTAAGGGGGGTCAATACTTCCCAACCAGCACGTCCGCATGAATGACGACAATAATGTCTCATCATGGCCCATTATTGCAGGGGGGACCTAGGTATATGAAGAGGGGGATGCGTCATCTGAAAAGGGGCAGATCCCCGAGATCCACAATGGAGGTATCTTATACAAACTCTTACACCTTCTTCTACCTTCACATATTTCTCCTCCATAGCTCGGCACGAGGGTCGGTGCTTGGGCTCTTCGCGAACTAAGCCCAATCCCACCGAGCACCTATCAGACCAGATCTAACTTTGGCATCGGAGGAGAATTGGTTGGAACCAAGGTCCGACTCCCCTGACGAGCTCTCTCGTCTATTTAGGGCCAGGAGATCCAGCGGCGCCGATGCTACCCCTCAGCGTCTTCCTAGCCGGAGGCGAGCGCCCTCGTCCCCAAACCCGCTCGTCTCCACCACCAGGAGGTCATCGCTTTGCCGAGGCTACCCTTCGGCAAGCCGACGCGAGGATCCGCACGTCCCTCACCGAGCGAACACGCCTTCAACCGATCCCGGAGGTCCCACGTGTTCCTTTTGACCACGTTGACCTCCCACCCTCCGGTCAACAATTCAGCGGTGAGAAAACACCCCGAAACAAGTTTGATTCTCCGTCATCTCAAACGGGTATTGTCTTAAAAAGGATATTTGCGAGCTCTTTTTCATTATGCACAATAAAACATTCATCCTTCGTTCCGTTCATTTTTTTCAAAATACTTCTTTAAGATGGGCCGTGAGATGAAATTAATATTTGGTGCTTTTTTCCTTACAAACAGATAAATTAAGAGAGTTGCTCTTTGCACCTCAATCTTTGAGGTGCAAGGATGTGAATTTAGCCCAAAGAAGCAAATAAAGTGGGAGAGAGAGTGGATGAGACTTATCATTTGAAGTTATTTTTGCCATTTTTAGCTATATTTCCATCCTTGCACCTCTCAAGTTTGAGGTGCAGATAGTCCGGTTCTAAATTAATATCAACTTTAAAGTCACTCTGACAATCATTTACCCCATCGCAAGTTGTGATCAACATAGCTTTCAAGTACATAATCTAAACAATGCAAGTTTGAGAATCAGAATCTGCAAGACTGACATATCAATCCACATGATGAATGCCAGCGTTTTGGCTCCCAATTTGTGGGCGAAGATCATGTGTCTCATTTGTGTTTTTAAATGACAAGAAACGCAGTCATTTCAACGACAAAGGCATGATGATGGTATACCAAGCCAATCCTATCGATCCAAGTTTCTCAAATCCAGGATTTGGGGGAAAGATTGAAAAGATTGATAATATAGTTTTCATAGCAACAACCCCAACCTACAATTTTAACCTCATCCTATTACTAATTAGACATCATCATCTCTAACTAAATAAAATAATATTTTTATCAACTTATTTCTTAAGATTAAGAGTGCCGACTATATTAATACTCAATCCAAATCCAACAAGAGCCAAGTCTATCCAAACTTACTAGCAATAAAAAGCATCCCTAAACTATGTTAAATCACTTCCAAGATAACACCAATGATGAGAAGAGGAAAACATATTCAATTCATTAGAAACTTTGCATGTAGTTTGTTTATACGTGTTAGATCAAATCCAACTCGAATGTATTCAAGTCAACCTCCCTAACTGGCATTAGTTTGCTATCAAGTAATGACATGCAAGTCTTTTTTCAAGCCAAGCAATCATTTTGACTTGCACCAAGTCTTTTGAGCCAAAACATCATATTTCTTAACCCACAAGAAATGTGGGGGCCTCACAGATGGAAGGGAGGAGCAATTCCAACATTTGCTTCTTTGGGGGGTCAAAATTTGTTGGTTGCCAAAGAGAAAAGAGAAGGCTTTGAGTTTCAATGGAAAGGGACTCTTTATCTTGGTCTTTGTGGAAGAATGAATGGGAATCTCCTTTATCTCTTTGTGTTTTTAAATCTATTTTTTTTCTCTTTAAGTTATCTTATCCGTTGTCTATGTGAGTGCAAGCTCCTTTAACAATCTGAAGTCTCCCACCGTCCAATTAAAAATACGTCAATATCTTCACACTATTTTGAAGACTTGATGTCATCTTCTTCCTTTTTTTAATAGAGCACTCAATCATTCAATAATATGAGCTTCTGTTTGTTCTCTAGATGCTTCTAATCTTTTGTACAATTATCCCATGTACTTACAGGGCCGAAACCCTAGGTATGAGGATGCCTTTTGGACTTCTTCAGAATTACCCTTCAGGGGCTAATTTGCTGCTTGGTAGCTACAGTCTTGGTGTGCATTGGGGGCAGATTTGTACCTGCCCAACTTGGATCAGCTCATGTTCAAGCAACTTAGAAACGTAGGCAGTTATGGACAAAAATACTAGAACTCGAACTATTATGTCGTATTGAGTATTGTTGCGTTAGGTTTTAAACACGTGGTGTATACAACAAAATTTGTATGGGAGGAACTGTACGAGATTGGCTTTCAGGCTCGATATTTGAAGGAGAACAGGGGAGGTCAGGATGGCTCCCTACCTAAAACCTCCGACGCTCAAGTCAAATCTTTGTTTGAGGTAGCTAAGTAGTTTTAAGCAAGATTATCTTGCATGTCTAAATATCACAATGGTAACGGCTTATATAGAGTTGCGTGAGAGTTAGATCGGCTATCCCTATGATGAAACCCTATTTTGACTGTTAAGATATTAATTATAATACTTAGGGAGTAGTATTAGTCTCTTTGATTCTTGGGAATATCTCTTAGGGTTTAGTGTGTCTCTTGGGTTCTAGTGAAAGTCTCTTAGGTTCTTGTGGTAGTGACTCTTGGGCTTTTGTGCCCAATGATGATGTATGTAGTATATATATATGGCAACTCTTGTAACCATATAAAGTAAGAAATACAATCTTCTTCTTCCACTTTAACATGGTATCAGAGCATACCTTGTTAATCCTGATCTGATCCAACCTCTCTTCCATTGCCAACTCTCCCTCTCCTCTCCCCCTACTAGGGGAGGGAGAGGGGGGTGATCCAACTCCTACAACTATCGTCTTTATCTTTGACCACAGGAGCTCCGCCACTCTCCGTCTCCCTTCATCGGCCTCCGCTCCAAACAAACAATGGCGACTCCGCTGGGGAACCTCCAAGTTGGATGCCACTAAGGACGGACCTGTGAGCATGCCCTTCTTGCTTTCACCCTTGGTGTGAAGCAGATGATTTGCTGCTGCTACAAGATGGATGCCATTACTCCCAACTAATCCAAGGCCAGGAACCTGCAAGTTTGGAGCCACATGCAAATTTCATCATCTTTCTGGGCTAATTCAGTTAAATGTTCCCCAGATGCTTGTGTGTTTATTGATAAACACATCCTCCTCGTACTTGCTCTTTGGAAGGGGAGCCATCTCCTGCTGGCTGTTGATTATTCTACTGGCATGATCGTATTCGACCTCTTTCTTGCTTCTGCCCAGGAGCAGTTCCCTCGGAAGAGCATCACTGGATGCTTCTCAGTCTGATAGACAACAACCTGGTTCTTGGTGTCTTGCGTCTCTCTTCACATTGTCCTTATTCGACATCTTGTTCATATTCATCCTAGCACACCAACCGCTAGACAAATTGCCGCATCAAAACTGTGGCACCTCATCGGCCCCCAGCGGTCTCTCATTGGCCCCCAGCGGCCTCGTCCCCTGTTACACATCATCGGAGCACAGTCTCCTCTGTCCCAGCGGCATCTCTTCGGCCCCCAGCGGCCTCGGCCCCCAGCGGCCTCGGCCCCTAGCGGCTCGCCCCCAGTGGCCTCGCCCCCAGCCGCATCTCATCAGCCCCTTGTAGCCTCGGTCCCCTACGACCTCTGCCCCTTTGCAGCACTTCATTGGTCCCATGCGGTCTCTCCAACTCTGCGGCAATTCGATTCGTCGTCTTCTGGATCTTTCAAGTCGTTGCAGTTCCTCTCCAAACTCAAAGTTACACCTTGAGTTTGAGGGAGAGTGTTAAGATATTAATTATAATACTTAGGGAGTAGTATTAGTCTCTTTGATTCTTGGGAATATCTCTTAGGGTTTAGTGTGTCTCTTGGGTTCTAGTGAATGTCTCTTAGGTTCTTGTGGTAGTGACTCTTGGGCTTTTGTGCCTAATGATGATGTATGTAGTATTGATCACTCCTTATTTTACACCTTTTTTCCGCATGTTTGCATGCCATTTAGATCGCCCAAATCATGTTTTTCACGATATATCGACGATATTGCGATGCTTTTCACGATTTGTTGTTTTTGTCGCATTTCAGGTGATTTGGCGCGATTTGGAGTGATCTCGAGATGCGCTTACTCTAGACGGTCACCGACGACCTCCCCGAGGGGTATTTTGCTGTTGGAGAGGAGCGGAAGAAGAATGGACGTCGCAGGAGCGACGAGGAGGCCAAAACAATCAGATTGGGCATTTTTTGTGTCCCACTCGGCCGAGTGGAGGAGCCACTCGGCCGACCAGCGAGACACTGCTCGGCCGACCAGTTCAGACACGAGTTACCTGTGCACTCGGCCGAGCACCGAAGACCACATCGGCCGAGTGACGATATCGCGTCCGCCCGAGTGGCGCCCAGACGAAGCCCTTCCAAAACATCGAAGTTACTGTTTTTCGGCTGCCTGAGCTTCAGAAGACCCACTCGGCCGAGTGGTAAATCCCGTCCGCCCGAGTGCAGTGAAGCCATCGGCCGAGTGACGACAACTCACTCGGCCGAGCCGCCCCCGAACTGAAGACCCCTGAAAGCCCCGACTTATTGGAAAATTGCAGTGTTTTCACTCGGCCGAGCGACTTTTGTCACTCGGCCGAGTGCGATGCGCTGCCGGTTGCGAAAACTGCGGAAAACAGGCTGTGCAGGGGTATTTTGGTCACGATTTTTGGACGATTTTTGGGGCTATTTAAGCCCTGTTTTACCCTAGTTTCCAGAGCTCTCTCTTAGATTTTTTGCAGCTTTTTAGATTACTTTTTAGCTTTATTATTGTGATTGGAGAAGAGGAAAAACTTGGATTTTTGTTGGATTAATTGAAGAACTCCATTGGTTTGCATCTCTCTTCCCTAAAAATTCTATTTTTATTATTTATCTCAATATTTGTGATGAATTCTATTGCTTATTTCATTGATTATTTTTGTGCTATTGCTATGATTTGTGAGTAGTCTCCACGTCTTGGGGCGTGGGGATGAACCCTACAAGCCCTATTTCCTATTTGTGTTGAATTGGTAGAAATTGAGCTAGAATTGCTATTAGGGATTAGATTGGGATCAATTTACTACGGATAGTTAGGAATTCATATCAATTGGGATTTGCAAGAGATTGGATCCCAATTTGATAGGAAGCCCTAGAAATCCGAATTGGGTTGGAGTCGGATTTTCGAAGTATCGGTTTGCAAGAGATTGGACCGATACCAGGATTTCCGATTGCAATTCCATGCCAATACCCGTTTGCAAGAGATTGGACGGGTAGGAACTATCCTAATTTAGATTGTGGACCGAGTTTGCAAGAGATTGGGCTCGGTGCGCAATTGGACGATGATGTTGATCCTAATGCTAGCTTTCCTAGGCTAGGGTTTGCAAGAGATTGGACCCAAACCTAGGATAGCTATAGACCGGCAACAGCGCGAGAGCGTGAGCTTGGTTCCACATTTAGTTGCAACTAGTTCATCCGAATTCTCATTCTAGCAATTTTGATACCGACGAACCACATTTATGAAATACGGTGAGTAGCGGGAATTCCCCATTCCCTAGACGTTCTTTATTTGATTTGATATTTCGCACATTTGTCTGACGATTGTGACAGGATCGCCCAAGGCAATTTTCTCTATTCTTAAATAGCCAGGTTGATTAGGAGCAAGCACGGTCATTCGTCCTCCCTGTGTTCGATATCCCGCTCGCCGCTACACCGTGCGCTTGCGGTAAAACTACAACTGTTCTTTGGGTGTATACTCAGGACCGACCAAGTTTTTGGCGCCGTTGCCGGGGAGGCGATTGCGTTTGATTCTTTCTCACCCTAGCTACTTCTTTCTTTTATTTTTATCTTTTTTTTATTATCATTATTATTTCCATTACTATTCTTACCTAACCCTTCCACGGTACTAATCATTTCTTTGAAACTCTGATTTTCCCTGTGCATGTACACGAGATCTACAGCGGACCCTGCCGATATCTTATTTGATCCCGAGATCGAACGTACCGCGCGGAGACTTAGAGCGGAAAGGAGACAAAATCCGGAAGGGCGGTTCATGACCAACCCGGAAACTGCAGAACAATTGGCGGCAAGGATGGCAAGGTTGATTTCTATTCGCGATAGGCTTCGGCCTAAGACTTCTTCTACCACCTCATCCATTGCCATGCCGCAGTTGGCGGCTGACAAGAACTTCGAGCTAAAGACTGGATTGGTGGTTTTGATGCAACAAGACCCATTTCATGGGAACGCACATGAGAACCCCCACTACCACATCCAACTATTCTTGTCGAAGTGCGCCACATTTCAGATGACGGGGGTCTCCATCGATGCCATCAGACTGCGTCTCTTCCCTTTCACGCTAAAGGACAAGGCACTCTATTGGTTAAGGACGCAGGCTGACGGAGTTTTCACCACTTGGGACGAGTTGGCAAGTGCATTCATTGAAAAATTCTATCCGCCATCCAAGACGGTGAAGATCCGGAGCGCTCTCATGTCCTTCAAGCAAGGACCACAGGAGACGCTCTATGAGGCTTGGGAGCGTTTTAAGGATTTGCAGCATCAATGCCCGCACCACAGCATAGAAGATTGGGAGTTAGTGAATAGCTTCTACAACGGTCTCCAACCGGGGACCAAACAAATTATTGATGCCGCGGCGAATGGTGCTATCTTGTCAAAGACTCCCGAGGAAGCTACGGCCCTAATTGAGGAGATGGCCTCAAATAATCAACAATGGGGCGATGAGCGAGGACACTCCACATCCTCCTTAAAGCCAACTAGCATCTACGAGACGAAGGCCGTAGCGGAGCTCACGAGCAAATTCGATTCTCTCCACAAGGTGGTGGAGAGATTGGAGAAGTTTATCACGGAGCCCCAAGGAAGCCCTTCCACCTCCGCTCCAACCAACCAAATGTGTGATTGGCAAGACCAATCTCAAGCCATGTACCCGGGAGGAGAGCAAGGAGAAGGATCCTTGGAGCAAGTACAATATGTTGCGGGGAACCAAGGGTATTGGGCCAATCCGGCCGCAAGAAATCATCCGGGATTCTCCTACGCCAACAATGAAGGAGCTTTGAACCCGCCACAATCACCGCCTCAACAAGCTCGACCACCACCACCCCAACAACAAAACTATCCACCGAGGGGGCCTACTCAACAAAACTTTCAACCGAAGCAACAAGTTCCACCATATAGGCCGCCCGGTTACAACCAAGGGTGGAGGAATCAAAATCAAAACCCTCCACAAGCTCAACAACGATCCGACTTCGAAGCTAGAGTGGAGGCGTTCATGGTCGAGCAAAATAAGGTGAATGCTACTTTGAAGGCGGGGCAAGACTCTCTTAATACCGCAGTGGCTCAAATATCGGAGCAATTAGCGTTGCTCAATCGGAACACTCAACGATTGCCGGCGCAACCGGAGCAAAACCCACGGGGCAACACCGGCCACATCAACGCCGTAGTTGCCGTTACTACTAGAGGCGGGAAGGCCACCACCCCCGCTATGATTCCTACCGAGGAGGCTATGGAGAAAAGCTTGGAGCCGATTGAGCCGATAGTTGAAGTTGAAAAGGAGAAGGAGCCACAAGACAAGGAGAAATCTAGGGCGGAGTAATTAATTGAGGAAAGACGCTTCATGCCACCGGTCCCATTCCCCCAAAGGCTCGCTAGAGCGAAAATGGAGAAAAGGCTAACAAAATTTCTCGAGTACCTAAGAGGAGTTAGCCTTAACATCCCCTTCCTTGACGCCATCGTCGAGATCCCCACGTATGCTAAATTTTTGAAGGACTTGATTTCGGGGAGGAAAAGGAAGGAGAAGATCATGCTAGCCGAGGAGGGCTCTTGGTTCACCAAGAGAGAGAAGGAGCCGGCAAAATTTAAAGATCCGGGGAGTTTTCAAATTCCTTGCACCTTGGGCGGCGTTCCTCTTCAAAAGGCGTTGGTTGATCTTGGGGCTAGTGTGAGCCTCATGCCCCTCTCCATGTTCTTAAGGCTAAAAACCGGGACAAAGTTGAAACCCACCGACATGCGCATTCAATTAGCCGATGGACGGATAACAAGGCCGGTGGGGATCGCCGAAGACATACCACTACAAGTCCCGGGTGGAATATGCTTGCCATGTGACTTCGTGATCATGGACGTTAAGGAGGAGGGAGACACCTCATTGATACTTGGACGCCCATTCCTCGCCACCGCCGGAGTCATCGTCGACGTGCGCGAAGGTACCTTAACCTTAAACGTCGGAAACATCGAGGTGGAGCTCCACATTCCTAAGGCTATGAAGCACATGCCTTATCACGAGGAACTTGACTACATGGACCTCCTTGATGAGGTGATAGAGGAGGCGATTCCTCACTCAATTGGCGCTCTTTTTGATGAAGATTTCGAGGAAGGCCCGGATTTAGGCCATGAAAAGAATAAAGATGATTCCCCCGACTTCTCCGCTGAAGATGATCAAGGCGACGCTGATGTCGCAAGGATTCGAGAGCTCTGCAAGCTCTCGAAATTAAAGTCTCCGAAGAAAGCTCCGCCGGCACAGAAACCGGCATCACCGGCAAAGCCGTTGACCGGAGCAAATGCTAGCTTGGGGGAGCCTCCCCCCAACACAATTCGAGATAGGAGACCACCGAGGGAGAACGCGCCGCCGCCACATCCAAATCCAAGCGCGCTCCCCGGAAAGTTCGATGGGTGCATCTCGTATGCACCAAACATCCCGCATTGATTGAAAATTATCGGGGGTCGAGCTCACGACCTTAAACGAGCGCTTTTCGGGAGGCAACCCGACGGTTTTTGCTTTATTTTTACTTTTCCTTTATTTTCGTTTTAGAAATTTTTAGTGTTTTGAGTCTTTCGCCCAAAAATTTTGTGATAACGGGTCCTATTTTTATTGACAGAAGAGGAGATAGGTAGATCCATCATGAGGAGTAGGAACGAGACGACGAGGAGCGCCCCAAGAAGGCGCTCGACGCTTAGGAGGAGATGAAATCGACTGGAGGAAGAAAGACGGAGTTTAGAGCCAAAACGAAGACAAACAGCAGAACACAAGGCTCACTCGGCCGAGTATACTAGTCACTCGGCCGAGTACACAAGTTCGTCCGGCCGAGCCGCTCACGAACGAGGGAAGTCTGCTGTACCCAACTCTCTGTTTATTTTCCTCATTTCAATATAACTGCTACTCGGCCGAGTATATATTGTCACTCGGCCGAGTAAAACGGATACCCTCCTAGGGCGAGTCTTGCCGAGTAGCTTGAGTCACTCGGCCGAATGGACTTACTCCACTCGGCCGAGTCTGGCAAAGCCACTCGGCCGAAGCGATGGCGGGGAGGAAATTTTCATTGGTAACGCTCGGCCGAGTGCCACGTCACTCGGCCGAGTCGTAACTTTTTTATATATAAGGGGAGAGGGGGGCACAGTTTTCGAAATCTCAAATCCCCCAAACGAGCCCGACCCCTCGACTTCCCTCGCCCGATCGCTTCGCCCGACCCCTCACTCGCCCGACCAGCGCCGCCCCGCCGTCGCTCAGCCCGCCACCGCCGGCCGAGCACCGCCGACGCCTCGCCCGAGTCGCCGCCGGCGGCCGCCCGTCCGATCACCTCCGGTACCCCTGCTTTCACCGTTTTCTCCTCTTTTCGTGTATTTCTTGAGGATCCATGTGCTAAACGCCCCCCTAACCCAAATCAATTTCTATATCTATCCATTATACCCCTATTGCTCCATACATTTTGATTATTACTCGCTGATATCGCTTTTTCATGCGCAGTTTGCTTTTTGGAGCTTAGGGGAGCTCAGGGGAGCTTCTACGGGCTGTTTTGGACTTCGTGGAGGCGCGGACTTCGCACGCTTCCACTGCTCAGCACTCGCGGCGTGTTTGGGTATACTCTTTCCATTCTTTTTGCACACGCCGCACTTTTCACGTTTTTTCGGCGCGCGCTCGGGGCCGATATACCGCCCCGGACACGGCCGCGGACGAGGAGAGCTTCCGCCAAGCGGAAGAGGTCGGACGATGCCGGCCCCTCCCACGAGGTGGAGGACTCTCCTCCTCCTTCTCCCACACACGCCGTCCACCCAGCACAGCCTGCAGGCCCCGCACACCCCGCACAGCCTGCAGTGCACCCACAGCCCGCACAGCCTCTCCCCGCCGCTGCACAGCCACCACCACCGGCTCCACTGGTCGGGCCGCTCGGGATTACGTTCCGAGACGACGCACACCGCGCCGTCTTCAAGCGTATCTCCCAGCGCTCGATCGTACCCTCCAGGTTTGCACACCTCGCTGACCTAGGACGCCTGGGGTACTTGAGGGGTGCTCACGTTGTACGACAACGTGGGCTGGCGAGATTTTTTCCAGGTGTCGGCGGATACTTTTACCCGCCCGACACTTGAGGTTTTGAGTTCGATCGCCCGGACCGACGAGGGATGCTCGTTTATTTTCATGGATCGAGAGTGCCAGGTCACTCTCGATATGATGAGAGCGTTCTTCTCGTGGCCCGCTGTCCCCGGTGCCGATCGCGGTTACGGTCCTACCCATATCCCCCCACCTTCCTTTGACGCCGGTGCCTTCTGGGCACGTATCACGGGTCTTCACGCTGCCTTTGACCCTAGTAGGGCCAAGGCCTCGGCCATCGTACATCCCTGCCTGCGCATTGCTCAGCGCCTTATGGCGACGACATTTTTGGCCAGATATGAGCCGGGCACGATGTCTACGCCAGAGCTCTACATGCTCTACACGATGACGCGTCCCAGAGCTCTATCTAGGGATGGCGATGAGCTTGTCCCCGCCGTCGTGATCGATATCGCGGCTTGGTTTTTAGACCGCATCATTGTATCGGTGGGCGCTCGCTCACCGATATGCTGCGGCGGCCTGATTACCTTGCTTGCGCTTATGACCAGCGAGGAATTCCCCGACGACTTGCGACGCGTCCCGGGCCCCACTTCTCTTTCGATAGATGTTATGGCCCGGATGAATATGCTTCGTCCGCACGGTGAGCGTCACTGGGTCTGGTTGCACGGCCCTTTTGGTGCCGACTACATGGTTCTCCCGAGCCCTGCTCGGACTCAGATTGCACCAGCCCACGTTGACTGGCTCCCTGCGATGTATGTTCTCATCCCCGCTGCTTACGTGCTCGAGGCCGAGGAGGCCGAGCAGGCCCACGCTGCCCCTGTTGACCCTGTTGCACACCCTGCCGAGCCTGCTGCCGAGCCTGTTGACCCAGTGGCCCCTCAGCCCATACCCGATGTTTCCGCTGCTCCTGACACTTCTGTCCCCACTTCTATCTGTGTCACGAGTACCTCAGCTGACCCCACTTCCACCACCACTCCCGCGGCTGTCACCACTTCCACCACCTCCACACCCACTACCACCACTGGCCCTCGGTCTGCCGAGCCGATTTCCTCTGCCCCACCCGAGCGCCCGCCGACCGTAGTCGAGTGCGGAGAGCCCTCTGTCTCCACCCCTGCTGTATTTTCTGAGAGCGTCGTGGCGTCTGTCCACACTTCTGTGCCATCGACCTCTCTGGCCGCCTCGCTGCCACTTTTGCACTCTTCTTTCACTGCTGCCGCCTCCACTTCTCACCGCCCGCCCCGGCCTCACACTGAGGCCAGGCCCACATTCGCAGGCGCAGCCCCTTTTGTTCCTTTCCCCGCTGAGCCAGTCACCTACGCGACCCGAGTTCGCCAGCCCAGACCTGCCCAGCCCCGCCAGGTGCGTCCCTCTGCACCACCTCCCCCTGACACAGTACTTCAGAGCATTCGTGCTCTAGAGGGGGCGGTGAGTGGCCTCAGAGGCGACCTCCAGACCCTGTCCGCCACCGTCTCTGCGATGGCTGGCCGCTTCGAGCTGCTACCGCAGATCCACTACTGCCTCACCCAGGTTCTGGAGCGTCTCCCGCGCGTACCCCCACCCACCCAGCAGGTTCCCACCCCCGCACACACTCAGCCTGCTGACACTACCACACCCACCCCTGCTCAGCAGCCCCAGCCACCACCCCCTCCGCCACGGGACGGAGACGGTGCGGCGCCACCTTCTTAGGCACCTTTGATGCCTTGGATTTTTCCTGCCGTCGCGCTGCCCGTTTCTGCTGGGTCCCGTTGCCCTTTTGTCCACCCCCCTCCCCTCACTTATTTTGGGATTCTCATTTTGCCGTATCTTTATATATCTATTTTGGGGATAGAGGGAGAGTTTTTGGTACCACATTTATATTCGTATCACTCCTGTCTGTGCATGCATCATATCAGCATCATATTTTCACTTCTTTATTTTTCTTTTTATTTTCCCTTTTTTACTATCTTGCATGCATCCTCACTTGCCCCTCACATTACTTGTCTCTCGGTGTGCCACACTTTGCACATTGAGGACACTGTGCCGTTTAGCTTGGGGGAGTGAGTCCTCACGTTCTTTTTCGATTTGCCACCTTTATTTTCAGTTTTTCACACCGTTTTTCACTTTTGCACTCATTTTTCATTATTTTTCTTTTATTTTACCATGCATCACGTTTTTCTTATTTTTTCTGTGTGCCGCATTGTGAATAGCTCTATTTTCCTTTATCTTTATTTCTTTTTTTTTCATCTCATGCTAGAGATGACTTTTCTGTGATGATGACTACGTGGAGTTAGCTTATCCTATATGCATGCTATATTTGTCATGTCTTAGATTTTATTTCTGATATCATATGCTATGACTTGCTTTGTATCTAGAGATAGTAACCCACACTTTTTCCACATGAAGATGGATGAAATTTTATTATTAGCTGAGCCTGAATATTCATATGTTTGCTATCACAAAAAACACACCAAGATTCACGCATTGAATGCCTATATCTGGAGTACCGATTTCTTTTCCTATATCACTTCTATATGCATGAATTGTACACTTCACTTCAGGATGATTGAATGATGTTAGCTATGATAAATCTGGATTAGTTAGCTTTTTTGTGATCGAAACTGAGTAGATTAGATTACCCTGCTGAAGTTGTCGTGCATGTCTTATAGAGTGAACCGAGAGTTATATTTATTTCTTTCTCCACAAATCTTGAACATCATTTCTCTACTTTTAAAATCATTGGTGAATCTCCCCTTAGTGATTCTATTTTATGGCATTTCCCCCGCTATTAATTCCTAGCTCTAAGTCTCTTATTCTATAAAAAAAAGAGAGAAAAACATTCTTGTATATCATTATCTCTCTCTGAGTTGGGATCGTTGTGTATATATTGCTTATTGCAAAAAAAAAAGAGGAAAAATCCTCAATAAAAGATCCCATCTCACTTTCTTTCTTTCTTCTTTCTTTTCATTGCTTTTGGAGCTATATGTATAAAAAAATGGGGATGTAAATATTTTTTATGCCACCACGCTTATAGATAAGCTTGGGGGAGGGGATCCATTGATGTGTGAGAGAGTGACTACTTGACATTGCACGACGACCTAGGCTAAGTAATATTCTATACTCGGTGAGATTATTTTTATCTTTACGAAATCCAGAAATCTAAGCCTAGCGTTCATCTCATGAAATCCATACTTTTCTATTCTCTCTATTCTATAGTGTGATACTCTTATACTCCTGATAGAAAGCGTTCAATTGAAAAGTGTGTGATCTGTGATTTGTATACCGCTTTAAAAGATTCAGATGACGTTAATTTTAAAATTATTCCGTTTTTCATGATTATACCATTGTTCGTGGGTTTTCTATTTCTATTTGCACTATTATACTATGATATCAAAATAAAATTCTTTGACATGTATTTCTCATTCGGTGCATGCTATAAGAGTACGTGAAACCCACGTCCTGAGAAAATGATCTAGCATCCTACCTCTTCGCTTCTTTCTTTCTTTCTTTCTTTCTTTCTTTATTTTCATTTCGTTTTCATTCTTCTTCGTTTCTCATTCTTTCATTTTTCGCCGTTTTCGTTTTCCGAATCCACCGGGTTCGCCTTTTACTTATCTTCCTCGAGGACGAGTAAGAGGCAAGCTTGGGGGATTTTGATCACTCCTTATTTTACACCTTTTTTCCGCATGTTTGCATGCCATTTAGATCGCCCAAATCATGTTTTTCACGATATATCGACGATATTGCGATGCTTTTCACGATTTGTTGTTTTTGTCGCATTTCAGGTGATTTGGCGCGATTTGGAGTGATCTCGAGATGCGCTTACTCTAGACGGTCACCGACGACCTCCCCGAGGGGTATTTTGCTGTTGGAGAGGAGCGGAAGAAGAATGGACGTCGCAGGAGCGACGAGGAGGCCAAAACAATCTGATTGGGCATTTTTTGTGTCCCACTCGGCCGAGTGGAGGAGCCACTCGGCCGACCAGCGAGACACTGCTCGGCCGACCAGTTCAGACACGAGTTACCTGTGCACTCGGCCGAGCACCGAAGACCACATTGGCCGAGCGACGATATCGCGTCTGCCCGAGTGGCGCCCAGACGAAGCCCTTCCAAAACATCGAAGTTACTGTTTTTCGGCTGCCTGAGCTTCAGAAGACCCACTCGGCCGAGTGGTAAATCCCGTCCGCCCGAGTGCAGTGAAGCCATCGGTCGAGTGACGACAACTCACTCGGCCGAGCCGCCCCCGAACTGAAGACCCCTGAAAGCCCCGGCTTACTGGAAAATTGCAGGGTTTTCACTCGGCCGAGCGACTTTTGTCACTCGGCCGAGTGCGATGCGCTGCCTGTTGCGAAAACTGCGGAAAACAGGCTGTGCAAGGGTATTTTGGTCACGATTTTTGGACGATTTTTAGGGCTATTTAAGCCATGTTTTTACCCTAGTTTCCAGAGCTCTCTCTTAGATTTTTTGCAGCTTTTTAGATTACTTTTTAGCTTTATTATTGTGATTGGAGAAGAGGAAAAACTTGGATTTTTGTTGGATTAATTGAAGAACTCCATTGGTTTGCATCTCTCTTCCCTAAAAATTCTATTTTTATTGTTTATCTCAATATTTGTGATGAATTCTATTGCTTATTTCATTGATTATTTTTGTGCTATTGCTATGATTTGTGAGTAGTCTCCACGTCATGGGGCGTGGGGATGAACCCTACAAGCCCTATTTCCTATTTGTGTTGAATTGGTAGAAATTGAGCTAGAATTGCTATTAGGGATTAGATTGGGATCAATTTACTACGGATAGCTAGGAATTCATATCAATTGGGATTTGCAAGAGATTGGATCCCAATTTGATAGGAAGCCCTAGAAATCCGAATTGGGTTGGAGTCGGATTTTCGAAGTATCGGTTTGCAAGAGATTGGACCGATACCAGGATTTCCGATTGCAATTCCATGCCAATACCTGTTTGCAAGAGATTGGACGGGTAGGAACTATCCTAATTTAGATTGTGGACCGAGTTTGCAAGAGATTGGGCTCGGTGCGCAATTGGACGATGATGTTGATCCTAATGCTAGCTTTCCTAGGCTAGGGTTTGCAAGAGATTGGACCCAAACCTAGGATAGCTATAGACCGGCAACAGCGCGAGAGCGTGAGCTTGGTTCCACATTTAGTTGCAACTAGTTCATCCGAATTCTCATTCTAGCAATTTTGATACCGACGAACCACATTTATGAAATACGGTGAGTAGCGGGAATTCCCCATTCCCTAGACGTTCTTTATTTGATTTGATATTTCGCACATTTGTCTGACGATTGTGACAGGATCGCCCAAGGCAATTTTCTCTATTCTTAAATAGCCAGGTTGATTAGGAGCAAGCACAGTCATTCGTCCTCCCTGTGTTCGATATCCCGCTCGCCGCTACACCGTGCGCTTGCGGTAAAACTACAACCGTTCTTTGGGTGTATACTCAGGACCAACCAAGTATATATATGGCAACTCTTGAAACCATATAAAGTAAGAAATACAATCTTCTTCTTCCACTTTAACATTGACGAAGAAATAGGATTAGGAGAACTTTTGGCTATCTAAAAGGACATGCTCTACTTGCATGGCATGAACTTGTATTATGCTAAACATGTGTGGATTGAGATGACATTGTGAATTCTGTACTATTCCACGAAAATCTATGATATTTGTAAGATTGTGTTGGGGAACGGTGCTCTTGACCCACTCTATAATTTATGAATGAAATATGGTGTGTGTCATGTATTGTTAGAATCATTCGCTCACTTTGCTAGGGACTGGTAAAGAGCTGGTTGTTGGGGGGGGGTGATAACACATGAATATTTTATCACCTAACTATCTATATTTTGTGCATGAATCATATTTATTTTAGCACCGATATGTGCATATTGTTAATACCATTGGAATTTAGGGTTTATTCTTTATTCATATGCACAATATTATTTTTATGTTGTAAATAGATTCCCTAGTTGGAGGATAAGATGGTATATATTTAAGAGATTGTATCATATCCATATATGAACTCTCCCTTCCTCCATAAATAGGGGCACATGGTCTCTCGAAGAGGACACGGTTTACAACACATTATCAGCACGTTCTCCCTGAGTTTCGAAGATCTTTTCATTCCGAAAGCTAGGAGGAGACGATAGATCCATCGCGTGCTGGCTTCATCCACCTTCACACGTTTGTCTCTCTCGATTTTTGAGGTATATCGACAACAATTTATTCCTCTTTATCATGATCATGATGCCTACAACGTCGATCTCATAAGATCAGACTAGAAAAATCGATCTTTTTCTCCCTAGATCTAAGACGACCGCTTTCCACCGTTGATTCAAGGGAAGAACATCAAACACCCTATTTTCTGGTTCTTAAAAACAAAACCAAATTATTATTATCTCACGGTCCCGACGGCGACATCCCCGCCACCTGTCGTCATGGCCCTCGAACCCCTCCACCATCCCCTTTGGAACCAGCCGCTTGCGGTGGCACACCATCGCCTAGAGCAGCGGTGATGTCCCTATAACAAAAAAACAAAACAATCCCTTGCCGTCATCGGCACCCACGCCGCCGCCGGCCACTGCCCGCCCCAACCCCCTCCCCCACTGGGCCCCAATGTGCCCCCCACCGCTACCCCCGGTGGCGGTGGCATGCCACCGCCAAGGGCGGTGGCAAAAACCTAGGATTGGGATCCTTAAAAATCATGTTTACCCTAATGTCGACACTGCCCGGTGGTACACCATCGCAGGTAGCGACAGCGAAATCCAGCCGCTCCCCAAATAGGTTTGAGCATTTGGTCCAGACCAAATTAAAAAAACTAAACACTGTGGGCCGAAGCCCACAGTGACGTATGGGCTCTGGCCCACAGGCAATAAACAAAAAAAATCTTTTTCCCCTAGTGGGCTGACGCCCGCAGCTTTGCTGCAGGCTTGACCCCAAAAACGAGAAAAAAGAGAGAGCCGTGGGCTTGAAGCCCACAGCAGCATGTGGGCTATAACCCACAAGCCAAAACAAAAAATAATAATAATAAAATAAGGTGTAAAAACCGTGGTCTAATTAATTACTAAGCACAAAACATGATGATCTCATTTATCCTGTGAATCTGTGATGCATGTGATGTGTTATAAACATGTTCTCTGAGCACAAATATTTGCATGAATGGCTAATTGTGGTTTTGGATCGGCCATTTAGTCCCACATTTTACTTTTCGTGCACTTTTATTTTCCTTTTTTGAGAGAAATTGTAGTGATGAAAAATATGTAATGCCCAAGACCGACGACCATTTCTATGGAGGCGGAGGCCACTCCTGAAGAAGAAAATTTTTTATGGGACCTATATGGTTTCCAAAGTTGTAATTTTCTCTTCATTTGTGTAAAATGGATAGTAATATATGGACTTTGGGACATTATATTTTTATGTGGTGACTGGTCGATCCACACAATTAGCCTATTCATTATAATTGCCTCTGCATGATATAATTTACCGTTTTATATCAATTTGGGCAATTGTGCTTATAAATAATTATGCATAATGGCCCAAGTCGCAATTATTGTTTTCAAATCTCTGAATAAATTTTATTGGCACTTAGACATGAAGTTCCGCTGAAAATGCCAATACCCTTCTTCTCTTATAAAGAAATAATTGAATGTAAGGGATGCAAAAGTCATTGTTACCATCTTCTATACACAAGTCTTAAAAGATGAGCACACCATGGTTAAGAGATCCTACAAGATCTTTGGTCAAATTACAGATTAATAATGACACCAAAAGGATGTCATATCACCGCTAAGTGATCTCACCTCACGGGGTATGATTCTTATATCAAGCACTGAGCAATAATTCTGTTATGCAAAATAAATAATAAAATCACACGACTGAAGTCGTGACAAGACAGATTTAGTGAGAAATATATAAATGAATGAGTATCACACCCTTCCATTTGCCACTGAGTCATGTTTCTTCTTCCATAACAGAAAAAAGGGAAGAAAAGAAACATGAGAAGCTCACACCGTAATAAATGTCTCCTTAATGAGACCAATGCTTCTTCTTCAAGAAAATTTATAAAAACTGGAAGAAATAGTGGGAGCTTGTATCCTTATTTCTACCTCCTAAATGAGGCTAATGCTACCTCTGTCCAAGAAATTTTGAAAGTGGAGAAATAGAAACTTGAGGAGCACAGAAATTACAAGGAACAAACAAAAGAAATGGAAAGAAAAGATAAAGTATATCTCGACAAGAAATATCAATGGCTAACCAAGACCAATAATGTCTGGCAAGGTTTATATAGATCGTTGGTTTACAATATGCCAAAAACAATTGCAAGATTTATATAAAGCTAGTCTAAAGACAAAATCTAAAATAATTCTAGCTATTTTATACTTAGCTATTTCTATTTTTGGAGCACATAAAGATTTTGAAAAACAATAATTTGCTTGACTAGTTACCAAAATATAATTGCCGGGAGCATTATTTAGTACATGTTATACATTATAATACTTCTATGCACTGATGTATATGAAATAATTTTTCTTACATGCCATATGTTATAATCATAAGGTAATGTTTTGCAATGAAGTCTATGCTACAATAATTATGCTTGCTAAAAGTTTGACGAAACTTGTGAAACAAATTGTTGAAAAATTTTAACATCCACTTGATCACTCATGAGTCATGCTAACATAAACATCCCACTCTAATGATAGTCATGAAGTACTATCTTAGGACGTCTGAATTGAGGATCAAACTTTGCAAGCGGGAAAGCTCCTGAACAAAATATAAGGATGGCTACTCTCAGAAAATATGGAAAAAGAAAGTTTCAAGGATATTCGTCGATACGAAATCCATATTGAAACTAATGAAATAAATAAATACCGAATATTCGTATATAACGACTCAAGATAATTAATGGCCTGAAGACCATACTTGAGCGTTTGAATTTACCTTGAAAAGGTCCATACCATACAAAATTCAAATAATGGAGCAAAATTAATGGAGCACACATATGTGCCCGACATCGTAAAAGTTTATACTTTGATACGCGTGGTGTAGACACCGTGTATTGGTGATGATGCACTCCATCATATCCTAATCCCATAAAATGAATCAGCAGAACTTGAAGATTCTTCAGAAGGGCGAATCTTCATTTTATGGAGTGAAAACCAATCTCCATTAAAAATAAAAATAATAAGACATTTTCCTTAAGAGTACTTAAGGGATACTTATCCACTCACCGTGAAGGGCCGATAAAGTAACTTACCGTACTTATCATCCTCTAAATGGTCATATGTATGCCTATTATCGAACCACAATCCATCTTTTCTAAAATCCATAAGGACAAATTATCAAAATTACGGGCACTATGGATAAAACCGGGATATAAAAAAAATTTGATCTGGAATAAAAGTTGAACACCCTGACGTATGTGTTCACACCTAGAATGGGTTTAAAAAGTCGATTATTAAAAATGACTCCAATGGATTACACATCCATTGATTCCAGTTACAGGTGACTACATGAGGACATGCAATCTTGCATGCTGGTTAATATATAAGTCTCAGACCCTCTAGGAATCAGTGTCATTCTTCGATGCAACTAGCATACGAAACACCGCCAAATATGCCTCATTTGAGGATTTTGGGTGTGCAGTTTACATCCCCACAGGACCACAGAGAATAAAATCAGGACCAAAACACCGTCTTGGAATCTATATAGGGTTTGATACACACTGGATTCCTTGCACCCGGGGGAGGAGTTAAAAGCACGTCGCAAAGACTGTGCATAGATGTGTCCACATTTCCAGTGCTAGGCCCAACTCGTTTAATGCATAAAGCCCTACTGACCATTCAAAATAAATAAACAAAACTCTATGATCTGAAAATTATGAAATGCGAAAATGAGATCATGAAGATCCATCACATTCAAGAAAACTGTTCAACAGTTATCAGACATGGTTACTGATAACAAGAGAATTTGTCAGATCACACATCTATTCTGCCAATAATCTAGCTATGATTGACATCCCTGAGAATGGATGTAATCCACTAGCAGCAGAAGTGGATGTTTCTCAAAGAGGCAGACCACCAGGCTCCAAGGGTAAAATTTCTAGAAAGAGGAAAACACCTGGAGACCTTAAGTCAATACTAAAACAGGACAATGAGCTGATGTCCATACCATCACCCCTCCCGGAATCACCTGAAGTTGAAAATCCGGGAGAAACTAAAATGCAATTAAATGTTGTACGTACTTGGGAGGTGTTGGACATAAAGAACACAATTGTCGACGATGTATTCACATCATGTTGCAACTTACACCACAGAAGCGATGATAAGTATATAATCATTCCACAAGTTGCTAAAAAGAAACGTAGATATTGGCCAAATGTGGAACGAGGCAATAAAAGATGAGCTGGACTCGCTTATAAAACATTAAGTGTTCGGACCTGAAGTCACACCAAAATGTGCCAAACCTATCGGCATAATAAGTATTGCACAAATAAAAATATAAATATATAAGTACAAAATTGTATGCTAAAAGGTACAACCTATAGCCCAAGGATTTTTTTTGCTGAAACTGGGTAATAAACAAATTAAGATGAGTAAGACTCATGTGTGTGTGTGTGTGTGTGTGTGTGTGTGTGTGTGTGTGTGTGTGAGGAAACGGGAAATAGGGTGTCACAGGAGAGAATCCTCTCCTGTGTCGGTCAAAAACGCCAAACTCCACAAGTTTTTTGGAAGATACGATCCGTCCATCTCGATCTCCACCCTCTAAACCCCATATCCACCAATTTTCAGACCCATCCGAGGTGTTTTGCACGTTCATCCACCATTCACAAATTTAACGGTTTCGCATGAATAGAAATTTTGTGAATGGTGGATGAACGGGCAAAACACCTCGGATGGGGCTGAAAATTGGTGAATAGTGGTTTTAGAGGGTGGAGATCGAGATGAACGGATCGGATCTTCCAAAAAACTTGTGGAGTTTGGAGTTTTTGACCGACACATGAGAGGATTCTCTCCTGTGACACCTTATTTCCCGTTTCCTCATATATAAATGTGTGTGTGTGTGTGTGTGTGTGTGGGTGGGGTAAAGGGATCCTATGGTGCCTCCTTAGATTCAATCTAAGGAGGCGCCCCCATTTTCCCATATCTCCCACATTTTCTTAAAAAAAATTCATGTGTTTGTTGTTCACCTTATGGATGATCAACATACCAAATTTCAAGGGATTCCAATACTTTGTGAGCCCTCATCTACTCCTTGCAACTTCGTGGGGTTTTCAGCTCATTTTCAGACCGTTGAAGTTGTAAGGGGTAGATGGGTGGTCAAAAAATATTGGAATCCCTTGAAAAAACAATCCCATGATGTGAGCAACAATCCCATGAAAAAACATTTCAAAAAAATTTTAGATGGGGAAAAATGGGGGCGCCTCCTTAGATTTCCTTATCTAGCCCATTTTGGCAAAAATGCCTTCAAAGTTTCTTGGTTAAGACTGCTCTGGAGGCTATGGTGTGGCATGTTTGGCGGGAACGGAACAGGAGAATATTTGATAACTCCGAGAAGAGTAAAATTATCCTATTTGAGGACATCTCGGCGGATTTCAGAGTGGCAATGAGAGACCAAGAACCAACTGATTCAGATGAGGCTTGCGCATTATCTAATTGGGAGCTCAGAGACATGGGCTAATTGTTTTTTCTGGCTTTTCTCCATATTAATTGGCTTATGTATAGTTTGTTGTAGGGTGGGGGATTACTAGTAGGGAGTGACGGCGCTTGTGCCCTCTCCCTCCTCTATTGAAACTCCATGCCTACAGGCTATTGTGATGTAATTTGTGTACATTTATTTATAAAGCTAACTTTTCAATACACACACACACACACACACACACACACACACACACACACACACACACACACACATATATATATGGACGTGTGCTGATAGTACATGAATTTTTTCCTCGGCTGTCAGCAATTCGGGGGGTTAAAAGCAATTTTTTTAAATTTTTTGCACTGTGTTCTGTAACTTGTTAACTAGCTCTCCACCAATTTTTAAGCCGATCCAACACCGTTTGAGCCTCCGTTCATCCATTTCAAAAAACCCGCTCCAGAATTTCGAACTGTCAACGCAACGTTTTTGATGAAAGTTTGCAGGGGGTCACATCACCGTCCGTTGTTAATGTCACTGCATGTGGTTGTTTTTGCAGCTTTGGACAGTTTTCATGGAGGTTTTGGGCACATCCAGTCACATTTTATATGGGTCATAGTTTTATGTGAACATTTTAGTCAATAATAACGAGGGGTTTGCTGAATTATAAAAGTTTTAGGTAGTATTATTAAAATTATGAATATTTGAGTATAGATTTCTAAAGTTAAACAATATGACCATGCTTGCAACTTATCTTGTGAAAATTTATAGGGATCGGTCCATTCCCAACCGTGGTCTTCACAGTTCCTTTCATGTATATAAATCCTCTAAATGTATTTCAGTGGTCGACTTGATACCTCCCACAATTTATGCATTTGACTTATCAAGAGTATTAACTCAACTTGTACAATCATACAATATAAGCATTATCACCCTAGTAAATTATGTAGTAGCTAACATTATGCAACTATTTGCATCGAGTATACTAAATACAATAGACAAACTCTAAATGGCAGTGCTTTACAAGAATCACCACTCCAAAATATCTCTACCACATTAAACATTCTGCATGTGAACAAACCGCTAATCAAATATGTTGATTTTTTTACTATCAATGACCTCATATGTAGGGTTAACCCCAGACCCCCTCGATGAATCTATGACTTCCTTCCTAGAGAGACCATTTATCAAATTTGAATTTTTGAAAATCTCAGGCCATATAGATAATAGATTTCTCATTTTCATTATGATGCAAGAACAACTGCCCATCTGATCGCTTGAGAGCAATATCATTCATTTATATACATGCTAAATGGGTTGTCTTATAAAATCCATATTTGGAGCAATACATTGATATACCAATAACAAAAGTAAATCTTGTTAGCACTATCAAAATGTTGCGCTGACAGTTCGGTTTACGGGAGCAGTTTTTTGAACTGCATGAACGGAGGCTCAAACGGTGTTGGATTGACTTGAAAATTGGTGGGAATGTAGTTAACAAGTAGTAGAAGCAACTGCAAAAAAATATTTAAAAAATGTTTTTGGGCCCCCAAATCACTGATCGTGCAGGAAAAATTTCCTGCGCTGTCAGCTCAGGCCCATATTCCTTATATATATATATATATATATATATGAAAAGTTAATGTATTCTATTAAAATAAACATAATGTATAAGGGTGGGTGGGATGGGAGTTGCTACAATAGGATGGGGATAGGGCACAGGCGCCTCACCCACCACAAATTTCTTTAACCTCCTCCCACACACCCACTCAATCCATGCGTACAGCCAAAACAAAGTTTTGCAAGTAAAACCCAAATACAATTTCAAAGGCACGAAGAGAGCACCGCATCTCAACCATTGTCTATAATGTCCCAGTTCAGCATAGCTTTGCATGCCTGGGCATCATCAGTGTCTAGCTTTCGAACCAACAGCTTAATATCATCCGCAATGTCTTCAAATAGGGCTGTCTTCAGCTTGCTTGAATTCTCAAATATACGCCTTTTTCGCTCCTTCCAGATATGCCAGACTAAGGTTGCAAGGGTGGAATTAGCGAGTGTACTAATGGCATTCTTCTTAACACAAAAAGTTAGGAAATAATTGCCAACTGCCTGCAGAGAAGGTTCAATTGGCTGGGAGATACAAAGTTTCAACAAGCATCTATTCAGCAAATACTTAGTATACTCACAAGCAAAGAACAAATGGACAGTTGTTTCATTTAACCCATTACCGCACAGAGCACATTCAGCTGGAGCTTCTGGATTCTAAATTCTGAGGTGCTCCCTCGTTAGCAGCTTGTTTTGAAAAGCTCTCAGCAAAGTCAGAGAGTTCTTGGAGGAGTGCTGTTTATGCCAGAAAATACGGTGGAAGGGGAATAATATTCCGGGGCTCCTGGAACCATTCCAAGCGTCAGAGATTCTAAAAGAGCTTCTGGGAAGCCACTCCCAAGTATCATGCCCAGGCCGAATGGAACATTGCTGGAGAATTGGGAGTTAATGTGTAATGCTCGGATCTGAAATCCACCCGGATTCATCCCAGTAATCACTGACTTTCTTATCTTCAGAACCAGCAGGTATATCATATAAGTCTTTTAAATCACCGCAGGGAAGCCAGTTGTCATGCCAGAAGAGCGTGGAGTCCACATTACGGACTTTCCTTCTAATAAGTTTGGATGTAATGTTCTTGCAATGGAGAATAAACTTCCACGTGCCCGATTGGGTAGCCTTGCTCTTAGCAGCAAATAATTTACCTGAATCTTCATAGTATTCTTTCATCTTATGAGCCCATAAGCCATTACTAGTGAGGAGTCTCCATGACAGCCTGACACCCGAGGCAAGATTCAGATCACTTAATAGACGAATCCCTACTCCACCCTCCTCCTTGGGTCTACAAATATCTTTCCAAGTCCAGATTCTTGAATCACCCAAAATGAATCGTCTGCACATTGAGCTGATTGTACGAAGGATATTTTTGGGACGCGAAAGGCTTGCATACAAAAACTAACCATGCCATAGATAACTGTTTTCACCAACTCAATTCACCCCGCAATCGATAGAAGGGACTATGTCCACCCTATAAGACGTTTTTGGCACTTATCAACAAGCCTGCTGTACATAGTAGGTTTAGGATAATTGGAAGAAAGAGGCAATCCCAAGTAGGTTGTAATAGAGGTAGCCAATTTAATACCCATAGAACTTGCCAGATTTGCAGGATCTTTGGTACCTTTACTGAAAATGGCTATACTCTTATCCCAGTTTATATGCAACCCTGTAAAATTAGAGAACTCTTCCAATAGGTCTCTTAAACCCTGTAAAGATTTATTGTTGGCACGACAGAAAACCAATAGGTCGTCAGCAAAAAGCAGATGGGAGATAGAACCTAAACGTCGCATAGCGAGGATGCTTCGCCTAGCCATAGCCTTAGCCACAAGAATAGAAAAAGCCTCCATGACCATGACAAAAAGATAAGGTGAAAGCGGGTCTCCTTGACAAAGACCCCTATTACCACCAAAGTAGCCATATGGCGAACCATTGACCAATACAGAAAATGTAGGTGTAGAGATGCATTCCTTGATCCACTGGATGAATTTCCGGCTGAAACCAAATTGGTGCAGAATAAAATAGATAAACTCCCTATTTATGCTGTCAAAAGCTTTTTTCAGATCCAATTTAATACAAGCCCGAGAGCCCATTGGATTGCTGAAATCTCTAATCTGTTCGTGAGCAAGAAGAGCACTGTTCATTTAAGATTTTCCCTCGTGAAATTTTTGTTCCCCAAAAAAATATTAAAATTTAAAGAACAACAAATTAGCGTAAAAATATTTAGCGACACAAGCACCTTCGACGCGGAAAAACAAATTCGACGCGGGCGCCTTTGGAGTGAAACAACAAATTAGCCTAGAAGAACAAATTCGGCGTGGACGTATTCGACGCTGAACAACAAATTAGCGAAGAACAACAAATTCGGCACGGGCGCCTTCAGCGGGGAACAACAAATTCGGCGTGGACGCATTTGGCACGGAACAACAAATTCGGTGCGGGTGCCTTTGGTGCAGAACAACAAATTAGTGTAGAACAAAAATTCGGTGTAGGCGTCTTCAGCGGGAAACAACAAATTTGACGCGGGCACCTTTGGCACGAAACAACAAATTAGCATAGAATAACAAATTCGGTGCAGGCGCCTTCGGCGCAGAACAACAAATTAGCACAAAAAAACCCATGCTCACTGGCACGGTTCATTTACGATTTTCTCCCACGAAATCTTTGTTCCCAAAAAAATTATTAAAATTTAGAAGAACAAGAAATTAGCTAAAAATATTTAGCGGCACGGATGCCTTCCGCGCGGAACAATAAATTCGACGCAGGTGCCTTCGACACAAAACAACAAATTCGGCGTGGGCGCCTTCGATGCAGAACAACAAATCAGCATATAAAAATTTAGGCGGGCGCGGGCGCCTCCGACGGCATCTTGAAACAGGTTCACTGACTGCTTTCAAAGTTGGACTAAATTTCGAAGCTGGACCAAATTTTAAAGATGGACCAAATTTCAAAGCTCACGTTCATGGTTTCAAAGCTGCATCTCTACCTTACATTACCCAAGATCAAATCCAAGCCACTATTTATCTTGTCCTAGTCAGCCCTAGATTTCAAAAAAGGTTGTTGTCTTAGTTAGCCCTAGAATTCAAAAAAGTTGTCAAATGTATTATATTTATATATATATATATATATATATATATAGAGGAGAATATTCGTTTATCTTTATTGATATCAACAAAATGTACAAGGTTCAGGGGATAGCAAAAGAGAATTTGCAGGTCGTGGTCAAGGCACAGGCGCCAACACCACGCCCCTACAAAAACCTTCTCTACTCCAAGCAACCCACATAATTACAAACAAAGAAATATCGAAAAAAACATTATACAACCAGACCCCAATTAGCTAAAGGCCCATTTGCAGCCTCCCGGTCCCCCTCGATATGCCTCAAGGTAATTCTGACATCAGCAGCAATGTCCTCAAATAGAATAGTCTGACATTTGCTCTCCCCTTCAAAATATCCTCCTGTTTCTTTCCTTCCATACATGCCAGACCAAAGCAGCAAGAACAGTTTTAGCAAGGGCTCCCAAGCTATCTTTTTTATTAAACTTAGCAAGAAATAGATCTCCCACGCCAGCCAGAGAGGAAGGAGGCGATGTAATGATCCCTAGTTTGAGGAAACTCCTGTAAAGTAGGTAATAGGTGAAATTGTAACCAAAAAATATGTGATCAACACTTTCATGGGTATTATAAGAACACAGAAAACAAAAGGGGGAAGAAGGAACTCCCCATAGGACAAGTTTGTCCCTCGTAAGAAGCTTCCCATGGAAAGCCCGCAGCAGTGTAATGGCCATTTTGGGAACATGTCCCGGAAACCAAACCACCTTGTAAAAAGGAAAGATAGGTCTGACAGCTCGAGAACCGGCCCAAGCATCCTGCAGAGATGGTGACTTAGAATACCATTTCCATGAATCTTCCCCCGGCCGCAAAGAAATAGTAGCTATAGAATTCAAAACCGGTGCGGACACAGGCAAATTTGCCCAACCCTCCTCAATCCAATACTCACTAACAGTTTTCATTTCCTCACCAATCGGAACCACATAACTGTCATATAGCGGGCCACAAGGAAGCCAATTATCATACCAAAAGAGTGTAGATGTCTCATCCTAACAATGCACTTAGTCAGTTTCTTAGTGATATTGTGGCATTGAAGCATGAATTTCCAAGTCCCATATTGCATAGGAGAGCTCTTAGCCACATAGAAACCCATTCTGCCCAAGTATTGTTTCCTCATATAAGAAGCCCAGATACCATTATGCGTTAACATACGCCAAGTTAATTTGACCCCATAAGCCATATTAATATCAGAGAATTGCCGAAGACCCGCTCCCCCCTCCTGTTTGGGGGCACAAAGATCATCCCACGCCCAAATATGAGACTTCCCCCAAATAAACCTCATGCATATGGAATTGATCGTATTCAACACAGACTTTGGTATACGAAACGCTTGCATCCAGAAAACAATCATGCCATGAATAATAGATCTAACAAGCTCTATGCGCCCCGAGATAGATAATAGAGAAGAAGACCACTCTTGCAATCTGGCCTTGCATCTATCAATCAATCTAGTGTACATAGACGCTTTAGGGTATTTAGTTGAGAGAGGGAGCCCCAAATAAATGGAGAGAGATTGAGCACGCCGAATACCCAAAATATCAGCGATTCCACCAGGGTCTTTAGTCCCCTTGCTAAAAATACCAACACTTTTACTCCAATTCACATCCAGACCTGTTAGATACTTGAAAGTGCATAAAAGACCCTTCAATCCCTCAAATGATTTAGAGTTGGCCCGGCAGAACACGAGAAGATCATCAGCAAACAGGAGATGCGTGACGGCCCCAACCCTTTTCATGGGTAGTATGTTACTTCTGGCATTAGCAGAAGCCATCAAGAGAGAGAAAGCCTCCATGACAATGGCAAAGTGATACGGGGATAGGGGGTCGCCTTGTCTTAGCCCTCTATTAGATTGGAACATACCATGCGGGGAACCATTAACCATGACAGAGAAAGAAGGGGTGGATATGCATTCGCCAATCCACCCAATAAACCTGTGTTTAAACCCCATTTGATGCAGCATGAAATATATGAATTCCATATTCACACTATTAAAAGCTTTGCGGAGATCCAATTTAAGGCAGGCGCGGGCCCCCATGGGGTTGTTAAAATCACGAATATGTTCATGCACAAGTAAGGCACAATCAGCTACGAGACGATCTTCCAGGAAAGTAGCTTGGTTAGGAGATATAAGCTCAATAACAGCCTTTTTAAGTCTATTGCAGAGAACCTTGCTGATGATCTTATACAAAACATTGCAACAAGAGATAGGCCTATAATCCCCCATTCCCGTGGCGTTAGCGCTTTTAGGAATAAGCGTCAAGAAAGTATGGTTAATCTGTTTGAGAATTCTGCCAGATCTAAAAAAGGAGCCAACTGCTTTGGTAACATCTTTCCCCACAACACTCCAGGAGCTTTGGAAAAAGAAACCATTGAAGCCATCAGGCCCTGGGGCCTTATCACTACCAATTTGGAAAACAGCATTTCTAATTTCCTCATCAAGAACCGGCCGCTCAACCCAGGCCGTAGCTTCCTTAGTGAGAATACGCTTAGTAGTAAGGCGAGGAAAAACCCTCCAATAATCATCTTTGTTATAGAGATTGGAATAGAAAACAGGGCCATCAACTTTAATCTCCCTAATGCTGTCATTACAAGCGCCATCAGCAGATGTAAGGTGCTCCAGGCTATTATGGCTTTGCCAAGCCTTCATCACAGTGTAGAAAAAACGAGAATTACGGTCCCCTAGCTGTAACCAATTCTGCCTACTTTTTTTGCCTCAGATTGGAGTCTTCAGCATCAATAGCATTAGCCAATTGATTAATAAGAGCATGCTCTATGTTCTGCTTTTCAATACAAAAAGCCAACTCCGAATCATTCTGAATGCTAGTGAGCTCATCACGGCATTTAGCAACACTTTTAGTATTAGCGATGTCTGCACTGAGGCGTTTCAAACCATATTTGAGATTTTTAAGTTTGGCTACAAACCGAATCATAGGGCATCCAACCACATCAGTATGCCAGAATTTATCCAAAGTGTCCTGAAACTCAGGGACACGAGTCCAAGAATTAAAAAACTTGAATGGCTTGGGTTCAGAACCCTCTTTAGGATGAAAGTGAATGATAAGCAGGGAGTGATCACTGGATCCACTAGCAACATATACGCAATAAGATGAGGGCAGCTTTTCAATCCATTCACAGTTGCCAAGGGATCGGTCAAGATTAGCATTGATGCGCTGAGAACCTATGCTTCTATCAGTCCAACTCAAAGGGTTACCAACAGACTTCAGGTCAATAAAAGCGCTAGCATCAATGCATTTATTAAACTCATCAACCATGTGACCGTCTATCGGTCTACCACCAACTTTATTCGCAGCATATCGGACATAGTTAAAATCCCCGCAAATCAGCTAAGGGGTATTTATATACTTGGAAGAGTCCGCAACTATAGTTTCCCATAGGGATCTCCTATCCTGAGCGCTTTTTAAAGCGTAGACCACTGTAATCCTCATAAGGAACCCCACAACATTAGTGCATTGAATGGCAATATGTTGAGCAGACATGGTATCAAACACACAATGCCATATTTCAGAGTCGTATAAGACAACAATACGCCCATTCTTGTGGCAGTTTCGGTTATCAATCAAGGCCCACTTTTCCAGGAAGCAGTTCTTAATTCTCCGGGCATTTTCCCCAATCACCTTGGTTTCAAGCAAACTCACAAGTGAGGGAGCATGCTTATGAACTCGTGCCTTAAGCTCACTACGCTTCACGACGTTATTAAGCCCACGAGTGTTTCGTACAAGTAACACCATAATTAGCAATTTGATGGGGGGATCACCACTCCCCCTTTGATTCTAACACTCTTTCTAGTAGCTTTAACTCCTGCCCCTTTTTAGTGTTATCATTCTTCTTGACTTTACTGTTTTTTCTTAGCAAATCTTGTTCGATGTACCAAGCTTCATTAATGACTGTCATATCGTCCAGCTCACTCTCGATAGGCGGGAGGTCTTGCTTCTCATCCACAGACAAGGGATCGAACTGGTTAATATTCCTATACGAGTAAACAAACGGGCTATAGGGGCGGAGATTGCTGTGTGTAGGATCGATGGCTGGCTGCTCTTCAGAGCTCGGGAGATTACATCGGGGTAGTATGCCCGACTGGTGTGTGGGGCTTGTGGAGGATTTCCCACTATTCAGAGCATCTACCCGATCCCCCCTCCCTTATTACATCGGTCGCCCTCATCACTTTACTGGGGCTAGCCACAGGTAGTACAGCATGCCTCTCGACAACATTACACTCCCCCTCCACATCTTGCTCGCCAGCTACCCCGCCTTCCGCAGCTTGCGACCTCTCAGCAGGTATAATCAGCTCCTCATGGCCATCGTATACATGACTGTCATCCTCTCCATTCGCCTTTTTGCTGATGCCATTTGAGCCGTCAGGCACCCCCTTAGCAGACTTCCCTTTGAGTATGGCGGCCTCATTACAGTGCTCTTTACATATGCCATTTACAAGCCCTCTTCTAGCAGTAGGGCTACCAGTCTTATCTAGCACACATAACACACACTTGTTAGGCTTACAGTGCTCTTCCACTTTTTTACAAGCCTCGCTGGCCTTAGATCTCCCCTCCAGCTACACAGTGCTGGCCAACATCCCATCTTTTGGTATGCCCCCACCCCCAAACACACCCAACTCCCCAGTACAATTTTTGCCATCCAACCCACCCTTCAGCTGATAGTCATCTCCCCCAGACACACCCAGCTCCCCATGAAAATTATCTTCCCCCCTCTCGATGGACGGCACTGGCCCAGCATTACAATTCACCAGTGGTATACATTTTGCCATGGCCTCCTTACAGTTGCCTCACAAATTATAAGTCATCTCAGCCACATTACAATTGGACACACCTGAGCATTCTCCCTCTTCAATGCTAACATGAATACTATTCTCCTCCCCCTTCCCATTGAGCATACCTCCTTTACCAAAAGGACATTGCTCCGATGTATGACCAAAGCAGATGCAAAAAGTGCACCTATTGGACTCACCTTCGTAACAGACGCCAACGTCGATAGTGTCCATATCTCCCAACTGAACTGATACAGATCGCGGTAACGGCTTATCCGCCTTCACCTCCACTAAGCACCCTGCGTTGGCCAACCGTTCAAGCCTCGTCGTAGCACAATCTAAGCAAATCGGATCACCGACGACACTAGCGATAGCACTGAGAATCCGTCTCGTCCATAGATTTAGCGGGAGGTTTGGATGTCTAACCCAGACTGGAATTGCCGTCAGAAGATGCCTGCTGAATCACGCATCTTCACTCCATCGCTGAAGAACGACGAGCCTACCGTCGAATAGCCAAAGCCCGCCGAACAGCACTGCATCTCTATCCTCCACAGCTTCAAATCTAAAGAAGAAATATCCATTCTCTCTCGAGTAAATGCTAACTTCCCCTTTCAGTTTCTAGACTCTAGCAGACCATGCCTTGAGCTACCCGAAGAATGGTGTATCACCCAGAACGTATCCCACAAGTGTGTTATCCCAGCCTTCAGCACCCTCTGCCATCATCTCCTCCGTCAAGATCTCCGCCACAACTCCATCTTCATTGACAGAAGGAGGAATGAAATACATCTCAAGGGAATCAGAAAGCTTACGACTATTTGTGCAAATGTCTAGCCAGGATCTCTTCTCCGCATTCGCATTAATTCACAGCGGCACCTTCGGCCTCAGGGCTCTTCTTTACAACGCCTTTCTGGCATCACCTCTCCCATTGACATTGCCATCACGCTTGGCCCCCTGTGCTTGCCCCCTGCCATCCTTAGGCACCTTCTTCCGAGCAACCTCCCTCCAGCCATTGTTGACAACAGTATTCGCATCCACAGGATCCATGAGTCACAGATCAGTCAAGAGAATAAATCGTCAAGCCAAAGAGAATCAGACACAACCAGGATAACAAGAATTGGCTAAAGTATTACCACCGGATCGAGATCTTGGCGCAAGATCTCGATCCATCCAATAGCTTCACTTCCTTCCGTGGCCTCAGATCACCAAGAAAAGCGAGAGAATATATCCCAGATCTTGATGGTTCCTCCAGCAACAAGGATCGTCGCCTCAACAAGAAAACGCAAAAACAGCTTAAATCTGAATCAGATCTAATCATCAAGAACAACAGATATGATCGAGATCTCATCCCCAATCAAGATCTCAGAGGTGAAATCTTGATTCAAACAAAAAGGAAGCAGCTAGCTCTTGACGGCAAGTCGAAGGATATCCGTCAGAGATCAGGCGATGAAACTCCGATCGGGAATGTAGAGCATATATCCCAGATCTTGATGGCTCCTCCAGCAACAAGGATCGTCACCTTAACAAGAAAACTCAAAACAGCTTAAATCTGAATCAGATCAAATCATCAAGAACAACAGATATGATCGAGATCTCACCCCGAATCAATATCTTAGAGGCGAGATCTTGATTCGAACAAACATGAAGCAGCTAGATCTTGACGGCAAGTCGAAGGATATCGCCTAGATCCGCCGGAGACTCAGGCGATGAAGCTCCGATCAGCAATCTAGAAGACCTGACTTCGAATCCCCTAGGATCTAGACTCGAATCTTAAGCACCAGCCACGGATCCCGTCGAAGCAGCCACCACCAGCAAGATCCCGCTCAATCGCCCTCAGAGCTTCTCTCTCTACCAAAAAACAAGAGAGAGAAACGATTCATTTGTCTATATGTGTAATATATATATATATATATATATATATATATATATATATATATATATATATATATATATAGAATAATGGGTATCATACGCCATATGAGATAGGCTCTCATATGCCCTCTCACATAAAGCAACCAAGTACAACCCCACATGGGCTTGTACTTGGTTGTACTTGGTTGCTTTATGTGAGAGGGCATATGAGAGCCTATCTCATATGGCGTATGATACCCATTATTCTCATATATATATATATATATATATATATATATATATATATATATATATATATATATAATACATTTGACAACGATTTTTGAATCCTAGGGCTGACTAGGACAAGCTGACTAGGACAAAGGGGTACATACTTTTGATATTTGTGGGTCCTATTTGATAGCAACAGGATTTTTTTGTTGTTATTTTTTGGAGAGAACAACCGCCCTAAATCATTACATCTCGGGTATATCAACAGACTTTTTGGGAAGAGCAACATTCGTTTTTGGGGACTATCGCTCTTCCCCAAAATCAAATCCCGCGTCCATCATTCAATCTGGCAGTGGTGTATAGTGATTTGATATTTCAGTTAGTGGTGCGTTGTTACTGTTAACGATTGCTTTTTTGGGGAGAGCACGAGGCTCCGACGATGTTATCAGTGGTGGAGAGGAAGGACTACTTCTCGTTGGAGGAGGAGTATCAGATTCAGCTGGCGATGGCGAACAGTGCGTCCAATTCAGAGTTTAGAGATGATCCTGATATTGATCAGATCAGAGCGGTGATACCCTTGAGCTTGGGAACGCATCGGAGTAATCCAGGAGGAGAGGAGGTGGGGGCTGCTGAGGTGCTTTCCAGGAGATATTGGGTGAGTTAACTGATTAAACACGTGGATTTCCCCCCCAAATGTGAGATTGTTTGATGTGATTTATTTTTCTTTCATAGTAGTTTTTTCTAATTGAGGGTTGAAACTCACGGAGGTACCGTATGAGGCACCTCTTCCCCCAAAATCATTTCCCCAAATCAGCAAGGTGAAGATCAGCAAGGTGAAATCTTTCCCCAAATCTTGGTTGCCGAAAGTAGCTCTTTCTTGGTGAAGATCATTTCACAAGGAGCTCTGTCTTGGTTGCCGAACGCAGCAAGGTGAAGATCATTTCCTAAAGCAGCTCTTTCTTGGTTGCCGATTTCTTTCTTGATTGCCGATTTGATAGCAACAGCAACATCATTTCACAAGGAGAAGATCTGAAGGTCGGTATGAAGTGAAGGTCTGTAATCTTTGAAGTTGAAAACATTGTAATCTCTGTTCAAGTTGTAAACATTGTATTTTGAGGTTCTTGCTTGTCGATTCTTTATAAATATTGTAAACATTGTAATCTCCATTTAGTGGCAACAAAATTTGTTGTTACATTTGAGGTTTTTAACGGTTTGGCTTTCGCCAATTTCTTGCAGCAAAATCCGAAGGCCTGGAGGATTTCTCGCCTATTTCTGGAAGGTCTGAAGTTATTTTCGCCTATTTTTCCTATTTCATTTTTTTACACAAGGTCTTAAGGTGCGGCATCAGTCTTTTTCCTTCAATTCTAATCATTTTTTTGCAAGAACATTAATTGTGTTTGCATAGTTTGCATAGTCTCAGGGTTTTTTAGCAAGATCATTTTGTTTGGCATGCATATATGTTCAAAATATTTGACAGATTTGAATAAAATTTTAGTAAATAAACTTTGAATATCCAAAGACTATATTTTTGAAATAGATGGATTGTATCCCATTTTTTGCAATTACTTGCATGTTTCAATTCTATGGACAACAATGGAATTTTCTGTAATATTGATTTAACTCGAATATGAAATGTTTCTTATCTTTAGTAATCTAATGATAGGGTAGTGAATCATATTATTAGTGGGGAACATATAGGGGATTAATGTATCTTTAAGTGGATGCACCGTGTACTAAACATTTGGATTTCTAGAGAGTTGGGAGGACTTTTCATCGGCATTGCATGTGATAGCATCAGTTTGTTGTGTTTTTGACAGTGTAATTATCATTGCTATTTCAATTGCATGCAACCCCTATAGTCCCACGCTGGATTTTGAGTTCTGATAAGCTCCAATATTTATTTTGTTTTGGAATGGACAGCCTTTTTACTAGCACATATTTATCAATTGCATAGAGCTCTATTAATTTTATTCCTTTATCACTTCTAACCAGGTCCTACATCTTCTCGAAGCAGACATGGATCATGGTCGAGACTTGGCTCAGTAGTTCATTCCTCACTTCACATTATGATTTAGGTAGCTGCAACAGTTCCTTTTAGCTTCTATTTCAGATTTTTTAATCATTTGGTTATAGGTTCAGCGTCCTTTCTATTAGTTTACACTTTCTTCTCATCCCATGTTCTTCCCTTTCTCAATTGTGTCTGATCATACATTTTAAAGACGATATGAAACCTTTTTTAAAGCTGGGTCATTGCACATGACAGCTCCAGCTCAGGTTGCAAATGGCGGAGGACAAAGCTGGGACACAATCAAGATGCCAAATAACACAATGTAAGTCTTCATCCTTTATAAATTCAATTACTCTTCTAGGAATGATGATTATATTTAACCAAGATCCCAGCACTGGACGCAAGCGAGAGACGAACAATTTATAAGTATTTATACGAACAATTCATATCGAGTTGCTCATTTTATTAATACAAAGTCCACTGTTTTTTCAGGTTCTTGAGTTCTCTTCCATCGCCCTATAAGAATAGCATCATCATCTGTTGTTTTATAAGCACATTCAATTGGTAGCTCTTATTCTTCTCGGTTGATGGGTAAATTTGTGGTGTTCGTCGCTTTGATCTTGGTGAGCTCTGTTTGTTTTCATTCATTAGCAGTTATTTAAAGTACAATATGGTCATTGTATGTGCTTAAGTACGCTGATTTCTTTATCTCTACAGGCTCCTTAATTAATAGCATCCCCCCTCTAACCCTAAACCATCCTTAAAGCTAAACTATTAAATAATGAAAGATTCCTGATCCTTAAAATTAAGCACATGGATAAGGGTTCTTGGTCTACATATATAAACCAGTTAAGAAGCATCCAATATCTACATATTATCAGTATATATTCTTGCTAGGTATTGCCCCTGTTGTTTGCGTGCGAGCATAAGATGCATGTTTTCAGTGCATATATATGCATATTTGGCAATATGACATCCTGCAACTGGAATTAAAAGCTTGATTCAATGGGATAAGGATTTTTTGTTTGAAGTTACAAAACATGGCTGATCTGATACAGATAGCTGAAATGTCAATACCACAAATTACACTTGCATAGTGAGATCTTATGGGTTTCCATATTGCCAGCTGATGGGCAATCATTGAGATACAGTGAAACCATGTCCACATATTCTTATGGCTATATATTCTTGGTTTTTACATTAAAGAATAGATTTGTGTAATTTTATAGTTTTAGTTTAATCCGTATGAATTTGTGTCCATTGTAGTTCAAATGTTCACAAAATATAAACTAATGTAATACAGATACTTCAAAAGTTCTATGCTCACATTTGAACATTTGAACTGATGTAATACACAAAATATGAACTGATGTAATGCAAACTTCATATTCACAAAAATATGTCGATATCCAATTTCATGTTCACAAAGGTTCCTGTGGATATAGACTTCATGCTCAAAAAAATTCATGTTTGCAAAGTTCATATTCAGTGTTGTATACAGACTTCATGTTCTTTGTTCTTTGCTTACTTCTGTAAACAGATTATTATTTTCTAATACTGGATACATTGCTTTCGATAACATTATTAGAATACTGTATTGATTATAGCATGATTCTCAACAGGATGCTTCTTTATTGTTTTATGTGACTGTTCTGGGGGAATGAGAAAGAAACAGAAATTATTTTATGAGCATGTAACTTTTGCTTTGTTGCAGTTGTTTTTAAGAGCATGTAAGTACGTGATGTTAACAAGATGCTTCTCAAAAAAATTTATGTGCCTATTTATCATTAGCATGTAAATTTATGTGCCTATTTATCATTAGCAATAATCCAATAACAAAAGTGATGTATGAACGAGAAACCGTTATGTAAATCAACTTTCCATTAAGTTGATAAAAGATCCCAAAATTTAAATTAAATATTCGTTGGAGGATTGACATGCTTTGTACCATATAAATCAGTAAGATACTTCATATCTTCAACTAGCACAATGATAAGCCCTTGACAAATCAGACATCCTTAATCCAAATATGGACTCAAGATTCTTCAAATGAAAATGAAGGCTCATAAATCTATGTTGCTTCTGTATCACTTTGGTTCAATTGTGAATAGTCTTGGTTGTTGTAATGTAATTCTTATTCATTGCTTGAGTTAATGTGTGATGACATTGTTCATATATATGTGTGTGTTAATGAGGTATATTTTTGATCTTACTAAGTCTATCTTTTTTTGGTTACACAGTAGGGGATCGATTCCTGGTGGCTACAACTAAGCGGAAGGGGATACCATCTGGCCTATGGGCCGATGGTTATTAATGTTATCATTTTTAGTTGTTATTTTGATTATTTGCGGTTTTTTAGTGAACTTGAAATAGTTGTTGTATATTAACACTCCTTATGATGATTAAAGATAGTATTGTTGCTTGGTGATTTATGTAAGGAGAACTTGGAGAACTTTAAACATATTGCGCTTGATAGCTGATATTTTGCTTGCTTATTGCAATAATGTTGGTTGTGGATGCACTCTTAAGATTCATCCAAAGTTTCTATTTGGCATTCTATTACCTAGCCTACTAACAATGTTCTTGACAATGTTCCTATTTGTTGTGGGTGCACTTGAAATCCTAATGTTTCTTGAAAGTTGTTTGTATGGGATTGTCGAAAAAACTTCTTTTTTGCATTTGTGTTTATTACTGTACTTTTTGTTCGTGAAGACTCCTTTGATGTTGGCTGCAATGCATGAAAAGGTTACTCTCTTGGACACTTTTGTGTCTTTTCGATTATGCATGTAATGATGTTGAAAGAATCTTATTTTTTTTGATACCACACTAGTAAATTTTGGTTCCTTGCGAATTGAATTTTGGCATACTTAATAACACAATATTGCCACTTAACGGGCATATATGTGAGATGATGCATCAATTTTTGCATTTAAGCAATCATTTTTTTGGAATTTTGTTATGTTAGCATCTTGGGATATTTTTGGAGCTAGCAATGGAACACGGATAAATTAACAAAACATTAATCATAGTGGATTAACTGAAAATTATTTTGTGAGAATATTTGATATGCATTTGGTTACTTCGGCACATACATATTTTTTGCACATCATCTTTTTGTGTTGAACATATTACTAAGGTTATTTATATCGGTGATGCTCCTTCCTGAGTCGTGTAGCTCACCCTAAAGATGTTGGGGAACTGAAATTTTGTGATGAAAAATTTGGCTGTAAATTTCTCTCCCAAAATATTGGGTTGAACTAAATCTTGATGGATTTATGGGTAGAACTAAAATTTTTAGGGGAAAAAAATTCTATGGAAAGAAATTATTTTTGGGGAAACTAAAATTTTTTAGAACTAAATAACTTTTGGGGAAACCACAATTTTTAGGGGAAACCAAATTCTCAGGGAAGAAAATTTTTGGGTGAAACTAAAATTTTTGAGAACTATATAACAATGGTGGGAACTAAATTTTATGTGCTAACTAAATTTTGGGGAGACCGCCAACCCTTAAGCCAGATGGTATCCCCCTCTCTTATGTAGTAGTGACCCGGGATCTAATCTCGGTCGCATCTGTGTTACCAAAAAAACTAAATTTTTGGGAGAACTAAATAACTTTTCGGATGAACTTTAATTATTGCCGACCGTTTAAATTTTGGAGGGGAAATAAATTTTGTCGCCAAAGGTGCCTGCAAAATTTCTTTACGCTAATTTGTTGTTCCATGTCAAAGGCGCCCGCGTCGAATTTGTTGTTCTTAGCTGAATTTGTTGTTCCGCACTGAAGGCGCTCGCCCATGCCGAATTTGTTAAATGTCGAAGACGTCTGCACCGAATTTGTTGTTCCGCGTTGAAGGCACACATGCCGCTAAACATTTTTACGCAAATTTGCTGTTCTTTTAAATTTTGGCTGTGGAAATAATTTTTTACGGAACAAAGATTTCACGGGAAAAATCTTAAATGGACCGTGCCCGCGGGCACGGGTTATGACTAGTATATATATATCGGATTTAATGTAGAAAAGGTGGCACCTGATTCATTGGATCAGCTGCTTAGACACAAATAAGGTGGAAAGTACAAGGCCCTACATAGGCTTGTACTCGTGGGGCCCCACCTTTTTGTGTCTTGCACCTGATCCAATGGATCAGGTACTACCTGCTCTACATTAATCCCATTTTTTTGAAAGGCAAGCGAGTGTGTATATATGTATGAACAAGTAACTACATCAAGGAGTGTACCAATAGATAGGGCAGGTAAGGGAAAGGCTGGGAAACAATCACCTTACACCAGGACTACCAGGTACAATCCAAGAAAAGGGAGGGAAAAAGAAAACTAAAGAGGGGTAGGCACACACAAAAACCGCCTACAGGATCCCCCAGTTCACAAAAATGGGACGCTCATCAAGATGAACCCCCTCCAGGTCACAGCCGACCATAGCATCAAAGACATCCGAGGAGATCCTCGAAAGAACAACGTTACGGGTAGATTCCTTGGAGCGAAAAATGCGGGCGTTCCGTTCCCTCCAGATGTGCTACACCAAAGCAGAGAAGACCCGCATGGAAAGCTTACCGCGGAGGGTGGTTTTCCCCTTGCTCCAAACATCTGCCTAAGCAAGTGAGCTTCGACAGTGATGGACCTGGAGCAGGAGGGAAGGCCAAGACGGAGACTGCAAACCGCCCAAATAAAGGAACTGTACTCACAGCAGAAGAAGATGTGGCAAGTCGTCTCCGAGTGGGAGCCGCAGAGGACGCAGGGGGCCTGTGCCCGAATGCCATGCCTGGCAAGATGGTGGGTGGTAGGGATTCTGTCGGCAAGAACCTGCAGCAGAGTGATGGAGAATCTGGGAATGTGGCCAGGAAACCAGATCAAAGGCACAAGATGAGAAGGAAGGGAGCATCGGCGAGTAGAGGACCAGGCGGCACGAAGAGAACATCCCCCAGGGGAGGTCCAGGCCCAGGTCTCAGGACCATCACAAAGTAGAGTAGAAGTGAGATGCGGGGCTAGGTGAGCAATACAACCAGCGAGTCGCCAGGACTCTCCATCCCAGAAATCTGGAGTTTTTCGGTGTCTCAGGGAGGGGGGCAAGCACAAACTAGCAAGGGGGCCACAAGGGAGCTAGGGGTCGAAGCAGAAAGACGATGTTTTACCATCCCCCACCACCCTATGAAAGCAAGAGAAAGATAAGTCTCGACATCGTAGTACATGCTTCCAGGATCCCGAGTCGAAGGCGGAAGCCTCACACTGAAAGAGAGGGGAATGCTTCAGGTACTTATCATGCATATAGGAGGCCCAAGGGGAGGGAGAGTGGAGAAGACGCCAAAGTAACTTAGTACCACTATATGATGCATCAGATTCCCTAGTTATACACTGCAAACACCTTACGATTTGGCAACTGAAGTTTTGGATATAATGCTATTGGATGTTGTAATGACATACCTCTTTGGATATCTTGATAAAGATAAAGTCCACATTTCCTTAAATGACTTAAAAGACTTCGGGACATTTATTCTATTGAATAAATAATAAAATATTATACAACCAAGTGAATCACTTGACAAAGTAAGGATTCCTACTAAAGATTGTCATTGCATCTTTATAAAGAGCAAAGAACATGATTTGAGATCATAGTTGTAAACAACTTAAATCTCATCGGATCTCCTGAGGAGAAAACCGAAATATCTGTTCAAGCCTGACTATCAAACATGATATGAAAGACCTAGGCAAAATAAAATAAGTCATAGCTCCCAGATTTATTGAGAAAGATAAAATCATGTTACATTAAACTTCATAGGCACAGAGTGTATTGAAGAAAGTAATACAAGGAACATTATCATCCAATAAGTACACATATGGTAGTATGTTTGCAGGATGAACAAAAAGACCCATGCAGTCAGATGGAAGAGGGAGATAATATTATAGGTCCTGAAGTCCTTTATCTCAGTGCAATCAGAGCATTTCTGGTTAAATGCATGCGTCCTGATATAATAGTCGCATTAAATTCACTAGCTAGATACATTGATGCACCTAAAAAGTGTCACTGGACCAGAGTTAAGCATCTTCTATGCTTCCTCTAAGGGGTGATGGATTTGGACTTACATTATGAATGATTATCCTCCATGATTATACAGATGCAGGTTACAGGTCTGATCACCATAACGAAAGTCACAAACTGGGTGCCTACAGTGGGATGACTATATACTGTAGATGTGCAAAGCAAACTATGAAAGCAACATCATCATGTCATTCCGAGATCCTCACCATTGTAGAATTAAGCCAAGGGTGTGTTTGGGTGCGCCTAGTGGTACACCACATCCCAGTGACGACTGGGTAAAAGACTGGCATTTTGGAACTGACCAGATAGTCTGAATACCAAGCCACATGCTTACCACATTTTTAGAAGACCACATCAAAGGTGACAAGACAAAGCACACCTCTCCAGAGTTTTTGGATTCAACATCTGCTTAATGATGGTGACATTTGAAAATTTGTACATATTTTTGGAATGTTGTTAATAGGAGAGATGAAAAACATCTAAGAGATCTGAAATCCTAAAGGCTTGTACAGATAAGGGGGAGTTAAAGGGATTTTGTGCTATTTTTCCTTAGCTATGGTTTTTCCCTTAGGGTTTTCCATAGCTAAATGTTTTAACGGGGCAAATCCTATTAACTCAATATCCCGAAGTATCCACCCCTTTGTGACACTCATGCGATGCTTATAATCCTGAAATATTCATGAGCAGAGTTCACACTTATGGTTGGATAAGGAGGAGTGTTGTAAATAGATTCCCTAGCCAGAGGATAAGCTGGTATCTATTTGAGAGATTGTTTCCTATCCATGTATGAACTCTCCCTTTCCTTGTAAATAAAGGCCTGGGGTCTCCCCCAGAGGACACGATTCACACCATTTTATTACTTGTTTGTTCTTACTTTTATTTTCAGTTGAACAGGGTAACTTCATGAGTCCAACAACTATTTTTATAGATTTTTAGGAGATCGGAGCTACCCTTTACGGTCTTTGGAAGAAAACAGCACAAGCAGGATCAGACGTCTGACAAGGATGCATCAAACATCTAGACATTGAACTCCAGACGGCTGATCCCTCAAGTCATTTGGCATAGAAAACAGAGAGTTGGAATATATTTACAAACAGTGCCATCGGATGTCTAAAGTGATGCAGCCAGATGTCTGACGAATCAGACTCTAGGCATATCAGATACACCGGATAGATGAGTCTTCCACTCCAGCCATCTGGCAGACTCAACACGCAGCCGCAAGAAGTAGCAGCCAGCTGTTTGGACAGACAACTCCATATGGCTGGAAAATTGAAGCGGCCAGACATATGGAGCTCCCACTCCAGACGTCTAACGGCGAGCTGAAGGCACAATCTGGAGCTCTAGTCGAGCTGACCTAACTTCATTCTTCATTTAAGTTGAATGGCTGACAACCATTGATCTAAGATCGAATCATTTTGAGGATTGAGAGCCTATAAATAGAGAATTGTAATTAGGGTTATGGATCCATCTTTTATTTATCATCATCTCCATTATTTTAGTTTTAGGGTTTAGTTCTCTTCTTTGGGGGTGTGGCTGAGCATGAGGAGATTATGGCTAAGCTTCACCTCAATTTGGTGATAGAAAATCTTAACTTCTTCTCTTGATTTTGTTTTTTATTCCTCTCTTTGTATAGAACTAATAGCATTATTAATGAAATTTAATATTTTTATTTCCATGATTAGATAACTCTATTGTGTGCATGTGTTGTGATGTAATTAAGGCTTATATCCTCTATGCTTTCATTAAACTATATTGTTATTGGATGTTTAAATTATTGGAGATGGGTTATCTATATTTGTATTGCAATGCTTTAACTGTGAGGGGTTCGATGATGATGGTGTATCGCGAGGTACTACCTACGTGTACACACATTACCCATGAGGGATCCCAAGAGAAAGATTTGCTGCGATGTACTATCTACATGTGTTTACACTACCCATTAAGGGATCCAAGAATGACGTGCCACGAGGTATTTTCTATATGCATAAGACCAATCAAGGGGCCCTAGAATAGGGTGGTGTTCCGTGAGGCACTGCCTATAGCAATTAGGATATAAAACCCATTAATCCAATGAAAATTTGTGATGCTATTGTGCTTGACCCCCATAAGGGAATCATTCGATTAGGCTAGCCCAAAAGGCTCTTCATTGAGTTGTCTAAGAGGGATTGGAATGCATAGTTGGATATAACCCTAATGAAAACACAACACGCACACACCCTTCTCTTATTGCACTCCCACACTACCCCTAGCATAATTTTAGTACAATTTTGACAATCAAACTATTGCGTAAACATTTCTCCTTCGAAAGGTGGTTTGTTTCTTATCAAATTATTTCCTAGCTTAATTTTAATTTGCAAATTTGTAAAAACGTTTGTCCATCTAGATACGATTCCGGATTCACAAGAGTATTACTTCTTGACCTCCTGCACTTGGAGTAGCACAATATTTTTAAGGCAACCAATTATTCAATGGTTCCAACTACAATTACTAGAGTAGAAGAATAATGATCTACCTCTGGTCCATCGACTATCTATGGTATATTGTGGAGAACCTACCACTCACTTCTATCAATGGACTAATGAAGAAAGAGCTACAGTAACCCTCAACTCAATGGTAATGAATATCTTATTCTTTGCTATGAATGATAATATTTTCAATTGTGTGTCAGGTGCTATATTGGTGAATCAAATACAACGCACAATTGAGGAAGCGCATGAAGAATCTTCATCAGAGGAAGAGGAGGAATAACCCAAAAATACCTACATATGTTTCATGACGTAAGAGATAACCTCAGATTCTGATTCTGATGATTTTGTTAAAAGCTTTTTAGTGAATTGTTTGATAAATACAAAAAATTAAATAGCTTGTATAAATGTGAACATGAATTGTTAAAGAATGAACATAGTACTTCTTTAGCTAATTGAGATAATGCTAAATCAATATAATGAAAAATTAGGTGTTGGAAAAAAATTCTTAAAGAAGAAAATACTTTATTAAAAAATAATGTAAAGTCTCAAATGTTAGGATAAAAGAGTTAGATAAAATTATATCCTCAATTAAATTGAAATAGGATGAAGTAGCCCAGAATATTAATAAGTTTAACAAATGAAAAGAAAAATTGAATGAATTATTAATTAATCAACTTGTTTCTAATTCCAATCAAGGATTAGGTTTTTAATAATATAAAGAAACATGTTATTAATAATGTGCATGCAAATAACGTTAAGAAAAATCATGTCTCTGTGTATAAAACTTATGCTTACAATAGAGAAGTAAAATCCACTATACGCAAAAATTGCATAATATAAATATGTGGATTCCAAAGAACATAAGACAAAAATACATATATTACAAATTTCATAAAAATTGTGCACAACTTTAGAAATTATTTGTTCATGTACACTAAGAAAACAGATCCAAAATGATTTGGGTTCCAAATGATTAGATATTTTAATCCAATATAATTTGGGTATCTAATTTAAATGCTTAGCTGTTTGGATACTCAATATAAAAATAATATTAAGAAGAATATAAATTTTTGAAATCAAATTTAATCTCAGAATAAATTAAGATTTTTGGGTAATAATGAGTTAAACATACTAATCTATTAAAAATAACTCATGTGGATATTGGTCACTTATACTATATATAAAACATATTATTAGTCGACTAATGACATCACTAGTTGATTAACACAGAAAGATTTCAATTTGAACACCGACAACTTACAGCAGATACATACTGTCATTAGTTGACTAACACACATTTACTAGTCGATCAACAACAATTTGTCGACTAATAAACATGACTAGTCAACTAATATAGTTCAACACTGTTCATCTATTTTGATTCTGTGTATTTTTTCGGTGTTAGTTTCAAACTTGGCTTAGTCAATTTGGGTTTTGAGTTCCTAATGACTAACCCCTAGGACCCAAAGTAAAAAATGGTACCAAGTTTCATGATTTTTAAGATACCCATAATAAAAAGGAAACCATACAAATTAAAGTGACTTCCAAAAAAATACCATGATACCAACACTTGGTGTTAGTTGCTAGGAAGAATACTTGAGGTACTAACATTTGGTAACACTTGGTAATGCCGCTTTGGAATGTACCTAATACTTGGTATTGGTAGTATCACTCCAGTCTTTTAGGTGATGCCAAAGGCAGAGAAATGCTCAGAAGGATCAAAATCAAAGGAAGCATCAACTTAAGGGGAGTATGCTTCAAGTTAGGGGGAGTATATTTATATTGTTTAAATATTTTGATTTAATGATTTTAATATATAAATATTTCTCATCGTAAATGATACAACCATTTTGCCAAGTCAACCATGACTAGTTAACCAACCCATTGTGGCCTTGGGCTCTGGCCCAAGGACCTCACGGGCGGGTCGCGCTTCTTCACCTGGGACGAAGGCCCAAAAGACCACCCAATTTTCGCAGTGGAGTAAATCAATCCCCAAACTGATGGAGCACTTGCCAATTATGGTAGCCTTTATGGCCATCACTCTACCTTCATGGCATTCATCCCTTCATAAAACGTGGAAATTTTGGGGCTAACATTCCCCACTTAGCACGTCCCCATCAATGACAGCAATCATGTCCCATTACACCAGGGAGATGACTCGCCTATATGAAGAGGGGAGATGCATCATCTCAAGCGGGATCTCCAAGATCTACAATAGAGGTATCACATACAAACTCTCACACCTTCTTCCACCTTATACATTCTCCTCCAAAGCTCGGCCCAAGGACTCGCGTATATGCCTCTCCGTGAGCCATACTCGATCCCATTGAGTATCCTTCAGACCAGATCTGACTTTGGCATCGGAGGGGAATTGGTCGGAACCAATGTCTGACCCCCCGACGAGTTCTTCATCTTGTAGATCGAAGGAGACGTCACCATTACCGAAGCTTCCCTTCGGTGACCCATCTCTCGGATCCGAACACCCTCGTGCCAGAGCTCATTCGTCCGACCGATCCCGGAGGTTGTCGTCCTGTCGAGGCTACCCCTCGACATACCGAAGCATGGATCCGTGCCTTCCTGATCAAGCGAACGTGCGGCCAGCAGACTCCAAAGGCAGTCTCCGTCTCACGTGATTGCGACGACATCTGGACCTCCAGACTACCAAACTACGGTGAGATAACCCCTAAAACATCTGGCACCGCCTATGGAAACGAGTCAACACCCATGTTGTCAACCACATCGACAATGTTTCGTTCCACTAACCAAAGGCCTGAAAGGCCAATTTCTGAACGGGGAAGACTTCAGGCTCTGGATGGTGTTCTGTATCATCTCCTTAGAGCTACCAATCCAATCACCCACTCAGACCCCTAACAGGTGGCAGCCCCACTAAGACACCAATGTTTATTTCTTCGCTAAAGGAGTAAACATTGGAAAAATCACCAAAAGCGATTGTAAATAGAGCCACCTCAAATAAAAGGGCTTCAACAAAGGGTTTGGGTCCGATCCAGCGAGCGCGTAAACTCAAAACTCTCGTTTCCGACGCTCCATAATCATGATCACCTCCTTAGCCTGCCTTGCGACTCACTGACTAAGGATCCCCGTGCACCGACAAGCAGCAGCGGAAGATTCCATGAAACCATCCACGTAGAGCACCGGCCCCCGTCGTCTGTGCTTGGTAGCAAATGCAGAGGATCCCACCTCCTCGGAGGCAGCGACGGTGGGGCTACCGGAGGAGAAAAACTGGTCATGCGATCATTGAGATCTGTGCCCAGATCTATGTAACACATTGGGGAGGCTTGCCGCATGCTGCTGTTCAAAGCCACGAAGGTCATACCACCATTCGACAGCCATTTCAACCGAACCGGGCCTGCTATAATCAAGAACGATGGGATCTAGCTGAAGAGTGATGGCGATGACCTCGTCGACGACCACACCGTGATGGTCCACCAGAACAACGCAAGGATTCCAGGCAGCAGTAACATATCTCCTAATCATTGGAAAAGACCGACAGTCACATAACCCAAGCCAAAAATTTCTCCTCTTTGATAGGTCTCACGATCACCTCCTAAACTCGCGGCAGACTCCTCGAAAACCCAAACGACGACGAGATCGCTAAGGCCAAGGAGGTCGTCCTGCTCACCCATATCATCTTCGCAGCCGATCTCAATAGAGGGAACAACCGACGTGGTGGAAGCATGCACTTGATCACCGTTCCGGAGGATCACAATGATCAGGAAGACGACGGTGGCCGTGACGTCATCTGTAAGGAAGCTGCATCAGATCATCCATTGGGATGATGATTGCAGACGACCCTCCCATCGGGGAAGACCCATGTGGATGTGATGTAAGAGGCGGCTGGCGGTTCTCAGAGAAGGTTGGAGGGAAGACGGGCCTAGTCTGACGCCTTCGTTCGAGTTCCATCTGAGCATCCGAGCAGCCACTCGACCATACCTCCGAGCTACCGTTGTATGAGCTGTCGGGCTACCCCCAACTGAAGATCCCAAGCTGTCCCTGTCCCCCACACACTGCAGCCTTAGCCAGCTCATCCACTTGGGTCTTCATCGGCTTGGGGGGCTTGTCGGAGGGCTTTGCCATTGAAGCACGAACTCATCCACTATGGTTAGCACGACATCGACCTCGTACAGGGCTTGTCGGAGGGCTCTGCCATTGAAGCACGAACTCTTCCATTGTGGTCGACACGACGTCGACCTCGTACAGGGCTTGTCAGAGGGCTCCGTCCACGCGTGTCGCTGTCGATGTCCATGATGCACTGGCCCTTGCTGAGCTGCTCCCACCCTCCAAACAATCCAGCTGAGGTAACTACTAAGCACCTCCTTGCTAACATCACTGCCGAGATCAAGGAGCACGCCAAGCTTATGGAGCAAGCTGAACCCAATACCAAAGTCAATGGTGTGGAGTGCAGACGAAGGAGCATCGAACAGGTGATCAGCTGCATCAACAACAACCAGGGCAGTCAGAAGGTGAAACCCACCGATCGGCAGATCGATCGACCCATGCCATTGCTAAGATCGATCGGTCTACTTTCCATGGATAGATTTATCGGACAATTACCGATTGGCAGATGCATGCTATCATCGATCTATGTGCCGGCCTGACAAGCAGCTCCTCCCCCCCCCGGTCTGAGCAAGCCAAGGTGACAGCGAAGCACCTCTCTAATGACATCGTCGCCAGGATGTGGGAGAATAACGAGCTTGCGGATCTGTCCCCCGCTGAGCTTACGAATTCCACCACTCCATGCTGTCTTGGCCCATGGAGTCTTAGATCCAACTCCCCTCTGCCATCGGACTACGATGCTGAACAAGGGTTTATTCTCTGAGGCCCCTCCATCATTAATTGGATTGTGGTATCACTGCCAGCAGAGATCTCACCCCATTGCTCGCTGTGGGGAAGCGCGCCTCGCCAAGTCCGTCTGCCCCTTTTCCTTGGGACCGACCGGGAGGCTCCAAGATCTCGACCATATCTTCAATCGGTGTGCATATGATTTCCATGAAGCTTGTCCCTGGATGTTCAGTTACCCGCTTTCCAGTGCTGCTACTTAGAGCTCGAGTCGCGAACATCATCATCAGCTCAGCCTATGGTAAAGCTGATTCGGCTTCAGATCTGTATTGCCTGCAAACTTGGATAAGGGAAACCAGGCACTTTCTTGGAACTCAAGAAGCACAGGAGCTGATCCTGATGCTAGCACAGTGGAGAATATAAATAGCGTGATCCCATTTTTTCTTGTTCGATGGCTCTGCTAAATTACATGAGCTCCTCGGCTAAACCCGAATGCATTTGGGGGTCGTCAACGATATAATAGAAACTCTGCAAATTAGATCAGAGGAGAAAAGCCCCGACCTTCGGACCCAAAAAGGACCGGATCAAGTTCGACGACGGCCTCGCTCGATGGAGGAGCTCGTCGCCATGATTCTGAGCATTCAGGTGGAGAAATCGAAGATAATCAAAGGCAACCGAGTCCGAGCCTACATACCAAGCATCCTCGGCCCCTGATCTAACCCAGATCTCCTTTCAAATTCTTCGGAGCATGCTGAACTGTCTTACCTCACCAGCAACATCCACATCTTAGCTCAGACCTTTTGACAAAAGATTGATCAAGCTCTACTTCTCTTTTGGCAGAGCTCGAGCAACCTCTACCGCAGCTGCCACATGGCAAGCTCGACTTCATGTGCAACAAGATCAGCCTTGCTGTGACTTGTTTCGTCAAGCAGGTCGCACCTCCAAGCTCAGAAAGAGCCTCCTTCATCCGACCTATGAGCAGGCTGAACATGTGGTGATTCATCTTCCAACCGAACTTCAATAACACCAGTAGTCTTGTCCAGGCTCTGCCCGAGCTTAGCTTGTCTAAACCAGTATGTCCGAGGTTGAGCCTACCTTACAAGTACACCTCAATTTTGACAATGTCGGTGATCTGTCCAATCTTCATCTGAGCTTCATCAGGACTCGATTCGAGCATCCAAGCTTCATCTAAGCTTCCTCCGATCTATAGCAAGGAGCAAACTGTGCTACGGTTGTTAACGACCATCTCGAGTTGGGTCCATCCTAGGCTCAAGCTCACGAGCAAGCTTCCCTCCGATCTATGGAAAACCAGAGCTGAGATCAAGAAGAATGCTGGAGCCGGAGTTGGAGCTGGAGCTAGGATCTAGATAAGAACTGGGATCAGTCATTAGGCTGGGGGCCACTCCCCTAGCTGGCTGACCCACCCCTTCATCGGCCGTAAGTCGAGGGGCCACTTTCTTTGCCACCGAATGAACAGATCGACCGTAAGGCTGGGGACAACTCCCCCAACAGGCCGATCACTTGATCGACTGTAAGACTGGGGGTAGCTCTCCAGCAGGCCAATTGACCCATCGATCGTAAGGCTAGGGGCAACTCCCCCAGTAGACCGACCACATTGACCGTAAGGCTGGGGGAAACTCCCCCAGCAGGCCGATCACATGATCGACTGTAAGACTCGGGATAGCTCCCCCAGCAGGCCAATCGATCTGTCGATCGTAAGGTTGGGGCAACCCCCAGCAGACTGACCACATCGACCGTAAGGCTGGGGACAACTCCCCCAGCTGGCCGACCCACTCATTCATCGGCCGTAAGTCGAGGGGCCACTCCCCTTGCAACCAAACAAAGAGATCGGTCGTAAGGCTGGGGGTCACTCCCCCAGTTGGCAGACCCACTCCTTAGTTATCTAAAAGTCGAGGGGCCACTCCCCTTGCCACCGAACAAAGAGATCGATTGTAAGGCTGGGGGCCACTCCCCCAGCTGGCCGACCCACTCCTTCGTCGGCCATAAGTCGAGTGGCCACTCCCCTCGCTACCGAACGAATCTCAGACCGACAAATCATTGTCACTAGCCGACTCCGCAAGTCCACCCAATTTTACAAAAGGAGCCACTTCTCCCCTTATACTACATCTCCCAACCTCAGCCTCAACAACGGTATAGCTCGGAAGATTTAGACAATTGATACAACCATTTTGATCAGAGGAGCCTAGTCAACCACGACTAGTCAACTAACCCATTATGACCTTGGGCTCTAGCCCAAGTATCTCACGGGTGGGTCACACTTCTCCACCCGAGACGAAGACCCAAAAGACCACCAACTTTTTGCAGTGGAGTAAATCGCTCCCCAAACCGAGGGAGCACTCACCAATTATGGCAGCCTTCATGGCCATCACTCTATCTTCATGGCATTCGTCCCTTCATAAAACGTGGCAATTTTGGGGTCAATATTTCCCACTTAGCATGTCCCCATCAAAGACAACAATCATAGACCATTACATCGGGGGGGATGACTCGCCTATATGAAGAGGCGAGAGGCACCATCTCAAGGGGGTCTTCGAGATCTACAATAGAGGTATCACATACATACTCTCACACCTTCTTCCACCTTATACATTCTCCTCCAAAGCTCAGCCCGAGGACTCACATATCGGCCTCTCCGTGAGCCATACTCAATTCCACCGAGTATCCTTCAGTCCAAGTCAGACTTTGGCATCGGAGGGGAATTGGTCAGAACCAAGGTCCAACCCCCCTGACGAGTTCGTCATCTTACAGATCAAAGGAGACGTCACCACCGCTGAAGCTTCCCTTCGGCGACCCATCGCTCGGATCCGAATGCCCTCGTGCCAGAAACTGTTTGCCTGACCAATCCCGGAGGTTGTCGTCCCATCGAGGCTACTCCTCGGTGCATTGAAGCATGGATCTGTGCCTTCCTAATCAAGCAAATGCGTGACCGACTGACTCCAAAGGCTGTCTCCGTCTCATGTGACAACGTCCGACGACTACCAAACTGCGGTGAGAAAACACCCCGACACAATAAAAAAGATGGAGAATGTTTGATCTTGAGTCACCGTAATATAATCATTGATGACGAGTAAATTTATTACTTGTACTAACTCTTTTTATGTAGATGTTAGAGAATATATGATAAAGCACATGATTATAAGATGGTGTACAAGGATAGAAGACTTGAAGACTTATCTATGACAAGGAGATGGAAAAAGGACTAAATCAATCAATATATCAAGATGAATTATGTAACTGATATAATTATATGTTTCTTATCTTAGATACTTTTTGTAAAGCCTTGAAAATGCACCCCACACACATGAAACCCTAAAAACATAGAATTAATATGGACATAATCCTTATCAAAACCCCTAGCTTGCATACTCTAAACCTTGATTTTATAACCTTACAGTCAACCAATATAGGTCTTTAGTTGACTAGCTTATCAGACATTAACTACCTAGTTTAGCAGGCACTAATCGACCAACACTCATGTATTAGTCTACTAACAGAAAATAGAAACTCTGGCTAGCTTAGTTTAGTCAACTAACAGATACTTTTAGTTGACCAACAATGAAGCATTAGTCGACTAATAGTTCTTAACAAGTCGATTAACAGTGTCTTATAGCCCAGTTCATCTGTGAACAATTAGTCGATCAATATGGTTTATTTGTCGACTAATCAGGTTACCATTGGCAGCATTGATCTTTAGTAACTAATCATTTTCTAGCCATTGTGAGTGTTATTTGGACATTGTCTTTGATAGAATTTCTCATCTATAAATTAGAAAAATGTCAAAATATTTAACAACGAGATTTAACAAGTATTAATATATTTTGAGGAAAAAGAGTTTTGCTATTAGCCAAAATACCCTTCAACTCTTTTCATCTTTTTTGAGCTAGAAGAAAGAAAAAGCCCTAATTTCTATTCTTGAAGATCAAATCCTATAGAATAGAAATTCCTCTTCTTTGACACTTGTATCCACATACACATTCTTCAAGGCTATAGGAGAATTGTAATCTTTTGCTCTACAAGATTTTTAACTTGCTTGCTTTAAGGTAATGTTTTCTCTCGGTTTGGAACGTGTTCTTATCAATCTCAGGTTGTTAAGATTGAGGAGCATAATTGGCAAAGGTGTTTGCTAAGTGACCAAGTTGTAACTCTTATAGTTTGCAAGGCGTTAGTTGAAATATCAACCGGTGAGCTTGGGGACAAGTGTATGTCAGGGAGCCCGAACCAAGATAAACTTAGTGGTGCTTGTGATTACTTCTTTATTTTGGATATTTCTTCTTATTTCTTTATTGAAATATTTCACATTGTTTTATTTTATATAATGTAACGGCCTATTTTTAACTGTACATATTTTGTATGTATTGTATTAGTATAATGATTTGTTTGAGTAATTAATCTATGATTCCATTATCTTGAACGCGAGATCCGATACCATATTTGTGATCCACTCGACTTCACAATTGCGCTGCCACTAACTTTGTCATTTTTGGAGATCCTTGATGTGTAGTGGCAAAATCGTAATAATGAGAATATTTGTAACCATATCGATCTTTCCCTTAATCCACTTATATCATATATATATATAAACATATGCCAATAAATTTTAATAAGTTTAAGAATATCTAATTAAATCCTAACAACTAAATCTAAAATATCGTAACTAAGATTTCCCTACATCCTAATTAGACTCTAACAAACAAATCTAAATTATTTTAACAATAATATTCCTCTAACTATTAATTATCATAATCTAAATCCTAATTATATCCTAAATAAATGTTTTTCCCTAATCAAAGTTTTTAAATTAATAAATTTTTAAAAACTTAATCAGCCGTAACAACCCATTTGAATCCACACGTCACCCCGCGTTTTGCATGCGGATATCATCACAGCTCGAGCCCACGTCCTTAACAAACTCAGCCCACAAAAACACCCACGCGATATGCTTGGAATCTCAAACCCACTCTCACAGATCTCCCGAAGGTCTCCACCGAAAACAACTCATGCACTTCTTGTTGGGATTTTCAAGGTCCCTTAGGGCATATATCCTAGCTTGTCCTAAGTTGGACGAATAAAATATAAAAGAAGCAGCGGAAAAATATTATTAAACTCTTTAATAAAAACTACCCTAAGGAAACATGCTCCCTAACCAGGATTATCTACTGACTCGGGTTAGGTCTGACCAACCCAAGAAAGGTCTAACTACTGCAAAATATGAAAGGCATAATAAAAGGGACTCACCCGGAATCTTGCCTTGGTACAAGCAAGATGTACCGCACCGTCATCCCGCTTTCCGAACTACGCCTTGCCTCGCCTCGAGCTGAACCGCCTTCCGAGCCATACCGTGCCTCCGAGCCGATCACTTGCTGAAGAAAGTTTCACTTAAGCAGACCCACGCTAAAGATTTCTGGATCAGATCTAAACCTCCTCGTAGTCTTGTTAGGACCCGACTGGAGGATAGAAAGAACTATAGAGGAAGAATAATTTAAGTCTTAATCGAGTGTGCTTAAAAAATCAGGAGCTCCTCAATCAGAGACTTGGTGCAAGCTTCAATGAAGAGGGGGCACCCTATTTATATAGGAGACCGGCCCCTTCTCATTTGCTACGAGCAATATGGGACAAAAGATTAGTGAAGGGAGATTTAATTAAGTTAGAGAGCCTTTCTCAAAGGCCTAACTTCAAACAATTAAATCTCCCTCACCATTGAGCTCTAGAGACGATACAAATTATCATTTCGAAGGGCTAGGAATGGTGAACACGTAGGAACAAACGGTGATGAAATGAGCATTTGTTTGACCCTTCAAACAATTGCTCAAATTTGAGCAAAAGTCACACATTTCGTAGCTGTCATGGGTTTCAAAAACCCTAGCCAAAAACAACTTAAGTTGCGGGCGCACCTGCAAAGCTAGCGGGCGCGCCCGCCAAGGGAAATGGGCGTGCCCACATTGGGCGCGTCCAGAGCGGGCGCTCGGCCCGTTGTACTCAGCGGGCTGTGCCCGTTGAACACAGCGGGCCACGCCCGTTTCTGCTGCGGGTGGACCCGCTTGTCCAAGTGGGTCTAACCCACCTTTGCATTGTGATGTTTTTGCGTTTCTGGCTCGTTAGAGCTCCGATTCCTACCCGGTTTGTTCCTGTGGATTCCACAGAAAGTCCTCTTCAATTCGAAATGTTTTAATCTCACAACTAACTTGTGAACTTAATAATTCTATTGCATCAACTGCATTCCTCTATACGAGCTTCCTATTACTAAGACGCGAATACTACTTAGTGTGAGACCCTACAGTCTGACCCTACTACAGGTTGGGACTCGAAGTTCCTAGACGACAGTAACCATGAGTAGCAGGTGTCGTCCCTATTTCAGAATCATACTTATATGATTGACTTGTCGGAAAAGTACCGTCGAAATCACACTAACTGTGTCTGTGATGAATTCTGCAGTTTTAGCCCCTTCGTCTTAACTATGTCACTTCCCTAGCCTATGGTATGGAACTCTGTCAACCCCACTAGCAAGCAACGGTCAGTATTCATCGGTCTCTGGTACATTCATGTTGTACATCCTACAACATATCTTGGCCAAGGTTTTACCGAGAACCGTACTGACCTACGATACTAACTTTCCATTAACAGATGAGACGAATCCTCTCTTGATCATTACTCAGCTCGTACGCTTCAAGTGTCACCCAGCCTAAGATCTTTCAGCAGGCCCTTGACTCAAAGCTAGATCATAGACCTCAGTGACACTGTTCACACACAGCTTTGTACAATGATCTCAAGTACTAAGGACCAACATGCCTATCATCACTAGAGTTATTAATGACAGTTAGTTAATGTTTAACCATTTGATAACTCTTTATTTGGGTCGTCCAGTGGACTCATTCTCTAATGAGCACCTGTGTCTTGTCTCCGACTTCATCAAGTTGCATGATTATGAGACCAACAAGACAAAGACACAATGGACTGTCCGATGTGCCGATATTCTATCTCAATGCATCTATGACCACGAACGCTTTTAAGACTCAAGCTCCTATCGGTCAGACATTTCTCATAATCGTGATCTCTATCTCGAAACATGTATGACCTAACTTGGAGTCTAAGGAAATTATTTAAGCAATATATAAAATAGAAAATTACTCAGACAATTTGTACCAGAAAGCATACTTTCATTTATGAACAAGATGTTTACAAAGATAAATAGCCTCGAGGGCATACATCTCTCTACATCTCCCACTTGCACTCAAGGTCATTTATCTTGGTATCTCATACCACATTTACACACTAGTCTCTCTCGACGATCGCGTGCTAGCGCCTTCGTGAATGGATCTGCTAAGTTGTCTTCCGAACAGACTCTAAGGAGTTCTATATCTTTCCTCTTCTCAATATCCCGTATCAGGTGATACTTCCGAAGAATGTGTCTGGATCTCTTGTGGAATCTAGGTTCTTGAACCAGACTGATGGTTGCATTGTTATCGCAATACATAGGTATTAGATTTTCAATTGCAGGTACCATTCCCAGCTGGTTTATGAACTTTCTCATCCAGACTGCTTCCTTTGTCGCATCGTTGGCCGCTATATATTCGACCTCCATCGTAAAGTCTGCAACAGTTTCTTGTTTGGAACTCCGCCAACTGACTGCTCCTTCGTTGCGAGTGAAAACATATCCAGAGAGTGAAAATGCATCCTGTGTTAATTCCTTTAAAATGCAAATCACATGTTAAATTATTTCAGTATGCTCATACTTTAAATTATGCATTTGTTCTTCATATTTGTGTCTGATGCTCTTTTGTTTCTATCTCTAAGTTAATGCTTTCTTTTGCTATAAAATCTTGCCGAGCATTTCCCTAACATATATTTCAATGAACCTATGAAATATATGTTAGGTTCAGAGATGGAGTACAGTAAGGACCCCACTTTCGATGATCCGAACCGCGAGGTAGACCCCGCTGACCAGAGCTACGAGGATGCTGATATCCTCCATGCCGAAGACTAGAGCATCGTTGCAGTCTTAATTAATTATATCTGTTGTTTTCAGGTGTTGCATTCGATAATAAACTGTACGGCCATGCTAGGCCTTAATTCCTTTGTGTACTCTGTTTTTGAACGCTGGAATAAAATGGTAATCATTACTTGTGCTGTTTTTGATGTTTTGCGTGCAAGGACCTGAATTGATAAACACAACGCTTATTGTGTAGCTCTTAACCCACATGCATCTTCAGCGATTTTTCACCATAACAGCATATAACAGAATACCTTAAAGAGACTGCAATAAGATCTGAAGTAATCCACCTTCAGTACTGCTGATGACCGTCATCCTTTTCAAAGCCTCCGACACAGCATATTGGCCCTCATGTTGCAACATGACATTCAACATATCATACAACCTGGCCAATAAACTAAATCTCTCATTCCAAGATAGTTAAGAGCTACAGAAGACTAAATGGGTGCCACTAATGAAAACACAGTCACACTGTGTATGACCTAACAAACTCCCCCTTTGGCATTTAGTGGCACAATCATAATAGGTCAAACCAAGTTTGAAAAGAGCAGCAATGGCAATAAAAGCAGAAGGGCCATTTTCATAAAAGATTTAGAAGGACAACATACCATCTAGCAGACATATCCAACAGGTATCCAACATACCATCCAACATGGCATTCAACACCATAAGCCATAACTACCAACACCATCAAGACATACACCATCAAAACAATACCCTCATATAACATAACAATACACCATCAAGACACCACCCCCACATATCATATCTCACCCTTTGGGCCACAAAATCCAAAGGAAACATACCTCACTTAGAGCCACTGCCAGCAGCATCATCCACCGACTCTGAAGAAGAAGGAGGAAGCTTGGACTTTAGCAGAATAATCATGTCCTTAAACATAGCTTTCTGACCCTGAAGAAGCAATAGTTGATCGTCCACATTCTTCAGTGCATTCTCATATATTTTGATGTCCTTTAGAATAAGAGAGTGAGAGCCAATAGGACATAGAGGATCAGATACAGAAGGGACAGAGGATGGCTGCCTATCAGGAGAAGATGGTGATGAAGATGCAGGACCAGTTCCAGGAGATGGAGATGACAGACTAGAAATATCATCAGTCTTCCCAACTACATACTTGATAGTGTAGATAATGCCCTCAGAAGGAACAAATAATTCAGTTACAAATGGCATAATTTTTTGAGACTGTAGCATCATGGAGATAAGACAACCATGGGGCAGAGAAGGAGAAGCTCCAGATGACTCTGACATGGACAAAATAGAATCAAAGATGATTCTTCCAAGGTTGAGGGGCTGCTTTGTTCCAGCAGAATACAGTAGTTTACACATCTCTTTAGTGACAACAGAAACGTTGGATGTGGGAAGCCAATTCCTGGTAGCAATTCTATATAGTAGAAAGAACTTTGCTGACAATGAAGAGGAAGGAAAAGATGAAAGCTTAGGTCAACTGACTAACTTCCCAGCAGTGACCACCTTTATGAAGGTGTCATAAGTATCTCCAATGGACTCCCCAAAAGCTGATAGAGAGGGAGGACAAGACCGCTAAAAAATCTTATTCAGAACGGAAGGAGAAAAAGAGATAATTTTCCCTCTAATAAAAGCACGAAAGGCCCACCTAGATGAAGAATCTCCTGCAGCCGTAGACAAATTGCAGTAGAACTCTCTGACTAATGCAGTGTTATAAGATTTGAAGCAAGTGGCAGCATGAAAAAGTTTGAGGTCATTTAAAATGGAGATAAAATTGGTCTTGGCAAAGGAGGAAACAGATAGAGACTTCTCAGCATGAATGACCCTTTCAGAGTAAAGGGACCATCTCATTTTGCAAGCTTTATCAAAGAATACATTGCTCATAGCATCTGATGCAGTACAAAGAGAGGAAGATGAAGAACCTGAAGCAACGAGGATTTTAGCTCTCTTTGAATGAGATGGAGAGACATGGCTGGAAGGAGTAGCACGTTCCTGGAAACAGTCCTGGGCTTGCGAGCATGGGGAGGAACAAGATCATCTCCAGGCAGAGTAGGTTGAGGTGAAGTATTAGCCTCTTCTTGCACAGCTGGGGTGCATGTTGCATTTGATATTGCAACATCATATGCAACATCGCAGGAAATATCAGTAGCAGCAGCTTGCGCTGCACAGGGATCATCAAGAGGGGCATCTTCAGCACCACCATAAGCTGATGTTACAACATCAGGAGCCTCCTCTAGAGCAAATTCAGGAGCTTCCTCTGATTATGTTGCTACACAAGAATTAACACCTGCCCCTTAAACCAGATCTTCCTAAGGAATTTGAGACATATTGGTATCAGAAGGTAGTCCAGCATCTTCCACTACAAAGAACTTCTTCATTCACAACCGAAACAACAGGGTCACGGCTGTTATCTTGAACATCAACAGAGACAGGAGGGATTTGAGACTGAACATCTATAGCCGCAGGGCCAGAATTCACTTCAGCATCAGCATTGGCACAAGCATCCTCAATAGGGATGGACATCTCAGAATCAGAAATCTCCAGAACCACAATTTCAGATAATTTAACAAAATACCTCCTTCGTCGACAGGTGGTAAGTATAATCTCATCATCATCAAGCATATCAACACTCATCAATTTACCTTTCAAATTGTCCAATTTGTAAGGACCAATGCGAACAACAGTGAAGTCCATCCAAGATAGGTCCAATTTTTTACCAGTTCTCCTAAGATACCAGAACCAGTCCTGAATAGTGACTGGAGCAGGAAAATCTTCATCCAAATCAGAATCGAAAGACGATTTCTCATATTGAACTGAAATTGGAGAAAATGGAACCATCTCCCAATTCGACACTACATGGCAATGCATGCACTGGGAAGACATATGAGATGGAGAAGGAGGAGAAATGCCAAAAGATGAGACACGAGCAGACGAGGAGCCACCCCTTTTCTCTTACCATGTGGAGGAGAGGAAGAGGAGCTGCCCTTTTTGATGAGGAAGACCATCGAGAGGACCGGCGAGGAGCCTGAGGAGATTTTTGACTTTGATCACGAGCCATTTCAGTAGAGAAGAGGAAGAATCACACAAAAAGTGATCAAGAAACCCTAGAAGAGCACACTTCTATTCTTGAAAATTTTTGGAGAGAAAAGAGCGCCGTAAGGAATAAATTAGGGGAAATCAAATGTAACAGCCTGACCCAAACATGCCCAACTTAACACAGCCCAGCACCCCCTTAAGTTGCAACATGAGATGCAATATCAGATACGACACAGCCCAAGTGCATGTCGCAGCTCTTCAAATTTGCCTGAATCGAGGGGTTTCGTGAAAATATCAGTCAATTGGCTAGAGGTTGCAACATATTCCATGACTAGAACTTTCTTCTCTACCAATTCTCTAATGAAATGGTGTCGGATATCTATATGTGTAGTCCTTGAGTGTAGAACTAGATTCTTGGAGATGTTGATTGCATTCTGGTTGTCATATAAAAAAGTCAAAACAGTTTGCTCTACCCCATAGTCAGTCAGCATCTGCTTCATCCATAGAAGTTGAGTACAACAACTTCCGGCTGATATGTATTCACCTCAGCCGTGGATAGAGAAATAGAAAACTGCTTCTTGTTGTACCATGAGACAAGATTGTTTCCCACATAGAAACATCCACCTGTTGTACTCATCATATCATCAGCATTTCCTGCTCAATCAGCATTGTTGTAGTCAAACAGTAAGGTGTTTGTGTCTTTGGTATACCATATACCATATTCAGCTGTACCACTAACATATCTGATTATTCTTTTGACATCCGTGATATGAGACTCCTTAGGACATGCTTGATATCGGGCACATACTCCCACACTGAAACTGATGTCAGGCATGTTGGCTGTCAGATATAGAAGGCTCCCTATCATGCTCCTATACAACGTGACCTCCACTGATTGTTCACCGTCATCTTTGGAGAGCTTGTCACTTGTAGACATAGGAGTGCAGACTTGTCTGGCATTCTCCAGCTCGAATCTCTTCACCAGATTTCTCACATACTTGCTCTGAGAAATGAACAGACCTTCATTAGATTGCTTTACCTGGAGACCAAGGAACATATTCAGTTCTCCAACCATACTCATCTCAAACTCCTTCTGCATGAGAGCTATAAATTCACGAACAAGCTGTTGAGAGTTGGATCCGAACACTAGGTCCTCAACGTAAATCTGAGCTACAATCATGGCAGACTTAGTTCATTGAAGAAACAGAGTCTTGTCTCTCTCATAACCCTTTTGAAGAAGGTATTTAGTCAGTCTCTCATACCTGGTCCTTGGAGCTTGCTTCAAGCCATAGAGGGCCTTCTTCGGCTGAAAAACATGATTATGGAGAAATGGGTCTTCAAACCCTTTGGGTTGTTTAACCTGTACTTCCTCATTCAGTATACCATTTAGAAAATCACTCTTCACGTCCATTTGATGAAGTTTGAAGTTGAAGCTACAGGCTACGGCCAGTAAGAGCCTAATAGACTCCAGACGAGCAATAAGGGCAAATGTCTCATCAAAATCAATGCCTTCTACCTGAGTATACCCTTGAGCCACAAGATGAACCTTGTTGTGAGTGACGTTACCTTTCTCATCTGTTTTATTCTTAAAAATCCATTTTGTGGAAATGCCATTTATCCCCTTAGTCCTTTCTATCAATGTCCAGACATCATTTTGCTGAAAATGGTTCAGTTCTTCTTGCATTGAGAAACCCAGTATTCATCAATCAGGGCCTCCTTCACATTTTTTGGTTCAGCTAAGGAGATGAAACAAACATACTCGGCAAGATCACGGTAGTTGACATGGTTCGTACCTCTCGTGTGACGACCGTCAAGAACATCACCTATAACCAGCTCTGAAGGATGATTCCGTATGACTCTGGTGATTCCTTCAGGGGCATGGGCATCACTCGAGCTGCTTTAAGATTCCTCAGCCGATGTTGTATCATGTGTTGCAACATTAGGTTCAACATGATCTTGTGTTGTATCGGATGTTGCAACAATAGGTTCAACATGGTCTTCTTCAATTGTGTAGTCTTGCTGAGAATGCCTTCCTTGAACAGTGACTGCCTCCTTTTGATCAAAATCATCTACAACAACATTGATAGACTCCATCATGGTATTTGTACGCTTGTTGTAGACCCTAAATGCACGGCTGGTAGTAGAATAGCCAAGAAATATTTCCTTCATCACTTTTTGCATCAAACTTCCCTCTTAGAGTTCGGTCCTGTAGAATATAGCATTTGCTTCCGAAGATATAAAAGTATGATATGCCAGGTTTCCTTCCTTTCCAGATTTCATAAGGAGTTTTCTGAGTTCTAGGACGGCGATAAACTCTGTTTACTAGTATATCATGCCGTATTGATTGCTTCGGCCCACCACTTTAAACTGACCTCCCTAGCATTTAGCATCACACGAGCCATCTCTTGCAAGGTATGGTTGTTCCTTTCAACAAATCCATTTTGTTGAGGGGTCTTAGGAGCCGAGAATTCATGAGCAATTCCTCGGGACTCACAAAAATCAATAAATGAATGGTTTTCAAACTCCTTTCCATGGTCACTCCTGGTTCTGACAATTTTGCAGATACTACTTCCCTTCTCAACTTGCAGACGAGTACACAATTTTTTGAAGGCTTCAAATGTGTCTGACTTTTCTTTGAGAAACTCTACCCAGGTAAACCTAGAGAAATCATCAACACAGACAAAGATGTACTTCTTAGCTCCCATACTAGTTTCAGAAGTTGGCCCGATCAAATCCATGTGCAGAAGATCCAATATCTTGGATGTAGTAATCGTCTGAAGTTGTTTGTGGCTGGTCTTCTTTTGCTTTCCCAGTTGGCAAGGACCACACATGCCCTCTTTCTTCTTGTTTAGAACCGGTATGCCTCTGATAGCTCCAACTTTAGATATCTTCATCAGTGTCTTGAAGTTGAGATGCCCTAACTTTTGATGCCACTGTTTAGAAACATCAGCGATAACATTAAGGCACGTGTTAGCTTCTTGGAGAAGGTAGCCGTTATCAGTAGATCTTTTCCCAGTAAGGATACACTCTTCATTTGCGTTGAATACTGAACACTTCTCTTTAGTAAAGAGAACTAATAGTCCTTGATCACATAGTTGACTTATGCTGATAAGAATATCTTTCAGATCTTTGACATGCATAACATCCTTCAGATTGAGAGAGTCGGCCACATTTAGATTTCCCTTCCCAACAACTTTGCTTCTTTGTCCATCGTCAAAGGTTACGTGACCCTTGTTACAGGTTATATAATCAATGAGGAGATTCCTGTTGTCAGTCATGTACCGAGAGCACCCATTGTCAAAATACCACGTGCTCTCGGAGAAAGCAATTAAAGAAGTGTAAGTCACCATGCTATACAGTTTGGATTTCCTTGCCCATTTCTTCTTCAACTTCGTGTCAGAATATCTAACATTTCTCCCTTGACACCAATGTCGCATGTGACTGAAGCAATTTCTTTCAGTTTGTCCTATGAGCCTGTAGTAGCCACACACAGGATGTCCAGATGTTGTATTTTTACTCATCTACTTCTTCTGTTCATACCCCTTAGGCTGACACATCCTTTCCAACTCTTTGATCACAAGAATTCGTCTCTCCTTAGGGACATGATTGTAGCCTCCTCTGTTGACCCCACTCCTGTGCGATCTCCTGAGGTCTTCCCCATACTTAGAATGTCATCTAGTTTTGACCTTTCAGAGTTCCACTTGTTGAGAGTACTCTCAGCCTTCTCAGCTCTGAGAAGAGTTTTTCTGACGCTGCTCTCAAGATTTCTGAGATTGATATCGGCCTTCAGAAATCTAGCTTTGACTTCTTCCTTTTCATCCTTCAATCTGACATTCTCATCCGTCAAAGTTTTGTTATTTCACAGATCTTCATCCACTTGTCAAACATGGTCTGATAAGTTGTTCGAATGTCCTCTTCACTCACATCCTCATCACTGTCAACTTCAGAATCAGATTCATATCTGAATGTTGTACTTGATGTTGCAACATTCCAGCCGACATTGTCTAGTTTATTGCCAGATGTTGTACCTGATGTTGCAACATCAGATCCAACATGACTATGAGTGTCGCAATCAGATTGTCTTTTCAGGATAGATGTAAAGGCCACATAGTTGCTGGTGATGTCCTCGTCTCCAGCACTCCCTTCAGATTCATCATCGCTCCAAGTGCTTGCTAAAGATTTTCTTTTTTGCTTCTTTAGGGTGTTGGCACATTCAGCTTGTATGTGACCAAACCCCTCACATTCTCTGCACTGTATCCCTTTACCTTTGTTCTTCTGATCATGCCTCTAAATAGGGCGACTGACATTTTTTCCTACAGTGGGAAGATTTGGCCGTAGCACATTGTTGCCAGATCTGAAGTTCTGACCCTTATTACTGATCTTTTTCATCATTTTGCTGAAGTTCTTGGACAGCAAGGCAATGTTATCATCTGACTCATTATCTGATTTAGAGACTTCACAAGTTTCTGCCTTTAGGGCAACCCCTTTATCCCTTTTATTCTGCTTCAGATTCATTTCATAGGTCTGAAGAGATCCCATGAGTTCATCCAGTCTTATGGTGGAAGTATTCATGGCTTCCTCAATGGCTGTAACCTTGGCAGAGAATTTTTCTGGAAGAGATCTCAAGGTTTTCTAGACAAGTTTCTTTTGAGATATTTTTTTCCCAAGTTGGAAGGCCTGATTGGTTATGTATCTCAACCTCCAATTGAATTCAGCTACGGTCTCATCATCATTCATCCTTAGATTTTCAAACTGAGAAGCAAGCATTTGGAGTTTAGAAGCTTTACCGTACTAGTGCCTTCATGAACATTTAGAAGAATATCACACGCTTCTTTAGCATACTTGCAAGTGTAAATCAACTTAAACTGCTCTTCATCAACAGCTGTAAAGATGCCATTCACGGCCTTAGAATTTCCCAGAGCCGCTCGATCTTCTTCTTGGCTCCAATCTATTACTGGCTTGAGGTCTTCTTTGCCATCTTTTTCGACTTCGACCGGAGGAGTCCAACCTTCAATGGTGGCAATCCATGCCTTCTCATCAAGAGACTTGATGAAAACACGCATCCGAGACTTCCAGTATGTATAGTTTGTACCGATGAGTAGCAGAGGACGAGTACAGAAGCGCCTTCTTTTGTATTCATGATTTGCGTACTAAAAAACCAAGATCACACCCACTTTGACAACAACAAAGCAGCACGGATGACTTGCTCTGGTACAAATTGTAATTCAATACGAATAGATTAATCAATCAAGCATAATGGTTAAACACAAAAACCAAGCAAAGACATGCAAAAATTGGTAACGCAGTTCGGTGCGCACACCTACATCTACGGGGCCATGCCCAGAAAGATCAGATTACTCCACTAAAAAATCAATGAATACAATCACTAATACCAGATTTCTATTAAGAGGAACAAACTTACCCTCAATACAAACCGTGATGGGTGGTTTCTACCAAAACCATGGAGTAATCTATGCAAGCTCCCCTTGCATACAAGATCCCCTTGCCAAACTAACTAGAATCAACTCCCTTGATTCCTACCTCGGTAGCCGCCAGCCTCCCTCTCAGAGTTCCACCGAAACTTTCGCAAAATTCGTAACCCTAGCCACAAAACCGCACGGGCCTTAGATACTCTGCTCCCCCTCAATCTCGGAGTAGGTAAGGTAGATTGCTCGATAAATCCCGTGTAGATCGGCAGCCTGCAAATTAAGGAAACACTTCAGGCAGGTGGTTCTGCAATATCTTCAAAGATCTTTCAACCACTATTTGCAGGCTAATATCTCTCTCAACAGATTCTTCAATCAAATCTAAGAGATAACAACTTCCAAATGCATCCTCAGTGATTCTTCACCATAACAGCATATAACAGAATACCTTGAAGGGATTGCAATAAGATCTGAAGTAATCCATCTTCAGTACTGCTGATGACCATCATTCTTTTCAAAGCCTCTGACACAGCATGTTGGACCTCATGTTGCAACATGACATTCAATATGTCATACAACATGGCCAATAAACTAAATCTCTCATTCCAAGATAGTTAAGAGCTACAAAAGACTAAATGGGTGCCAATAATGACAACACAGTCACACAACGTATGACCTAACAATGAGCAAGTAGAAAACACTAGAGGGGGTTGAATATTGTTTTATAAAATTTATAAAAACGTCTAAGTGTTCTACCTAAGAATTTAAATTGTGTTACCAAGATGAATCTTAATCAACAATTGTAAGCATTTGCAAATAAGCATATAAAGTTATGCAACATAGAAAAGCGAGATATTTGCAAGAATATAAAGCAACACTAAGATCAATTGCAAACACATCGGTTTATCCTAGTTCGGTCAATCCCTGACCTGCATCCATTCCCAAGTTCCACTTAAGCTTTCGACTACTTACTTCTACACAAGAAGAAAAATACACCTACTCATCTACAACACACACTGGTATAAGGATTAACAACTCGAACAAACTAGAGTATACAACCTCTCAACAGCTTGAGATAAACACTCTCTTTTACAAACACAAGAGAAAAATACTTACAACCTTTTCGAAGTATAATTTTACATATAGCCTTGCGTTAAAACTTGTGTGTAATAGTGAGGCAATAAAAGTTTCCGATCTCTCAAAAAAATGTAAAACTGAGGCTTATGAGATCAAGGTAATGGCCAAGAAGGCAAAAGAAAACTTTAAGCAAAAGGCCAAGAATGAGGAGTTTTTCTCTTTGAAAGCTTTAACATAAAAACATAAAAACGAATTTTTCCACCAAAAATTGATCTTTTTTGTTGTAAAAATTCAGAGAAATCTTCTCTACTTATAGATTAAAAAACATGTAAAACAGATTTCCATATACACCCTCAAAGCGGTAACAAACGGTTAGTTTGTGAATTTTCTATTTTGGGTAACGGTAATGTTCTAGTCGAGTAGTATAGATATTAGTTGACTAATGACTTACTAGTCGAGTAGTATAGATATTAGTTGACTAATGAGTTACTAGTCGAGGATTCAATATGCCTAGTGATCACTCCATATTTTACACCTTTTTTCTGCATATTTGCATACCGTTTTGATCGCCCATATCACGCTTTTCACGATTATTCGACAATATTGCGATACTTTTCACTATTTCTTGTTTTTGTCGTATTTCAGGAAATATGGAGCGATTTGGATCGATTGTGAGATCAAGAGGATTTGCACCCACTCCGGAGTGTCAACCATGGCCCTTTGAGGGTTATTCTGCAATGGAAGAGGAGTGGAAGAAGAAAGAACGTCGTAGGAGCGACGGGGGAGCGAAAAGATGAAGATTGGGCATTTTCAGCTTGCCACTCGGCCGAGTGAAGGAGTCACTCGGCCGAGCATTGAGACCCCGCTCGGCCGGCCAGATCGGACACGCAACAGAGATGTATCGGCGTGCACTCGGCCGAGCATCGCACGCCGACTCGGCCGAGTGAGGAGACTTCGTCCGTCCGAGTGGCACCCAGACGACGGCAAGCCAAAATGTCCAACTTACTGTAATCCGTCAGTCTGCCCCAGAAGCCCGACTCGGCCGAGTGACGAAAGCCGTCCGCCCGAGTACCAAATGCCCCTCGGCCGAGTGACATTTGCCACTCGACCGAGTGATGCCGAGGACACACGGCGCCCAGATTTTCAGACATCCTCCTACTCTTTTCAAATCTGCTATCATTCCAGCCATAAAATTATTTTTCTCATATTGTTTATGGATAGTAGACTTCATGACGATTCTAACGCCGCCAAGAACGCGCAAATCGGAGGTCGGATGAAATCTGGGGAATTTCTGCAAGTCGACGCTGCAGTGCTGGAATTCTCACTCGGCCGAGTGAGCTTTCCCCACTCGGCCGAGTCGTAACTTGCCCAGAATTGAAGTTGTACGCGGACTCTGTTTCATGCGTGAGTTGGAGGGGTTTTCTAGGGTTTCTTGCTAGGGTTTTGGGTGAGTATTTAAGGGTTTTGTAGCCACCATTAGAGGGAGATCCCCATGATGTTTTCTTAGTCCCCAATATGTTTTTCTTAGGATTATTTTAGAGGTTAGGCCATGCCCTAGGCCCCCTCTTGGATCTAAAAGCTTGTATTTTGGATTGAAGATCTTCATCAAGCTAAGTATTTTCTTCTATTTTTTTGAATATTTGTTTTTCCATCTTTTTGTATGCAAGCAATGATTTTTATTGATTCTCATATGCTTATTGCTATGCTAAAGTAGATTTGTTGTTCTAGAGCATGGGGATGAACCCTATGGATCTAATTTCATATTTGTGAAGAATGAATTCTAAATTGCTAAAATTGCTAGGAGGTTAGGTTGTGATTGATTTCCTACGGATGGCTAGGGATTTCCATCGATTTGGGATTTGCAAGAGATTGGATTCTAATCGATGGGAAGGCCTAGATATTCGATTTAGGTTTAAAATTGGGTTTCTCTAGATTTGGTTTGCAAGATGTTTCAGAGTGTTTTCTCACTACAGAGCGTTGACCGTGGATAACCCGGTCAACGTGGTCAAGGGGCCCGCTCGGGTCCCTCGGGGGCTTCGAATCGGTGCAGATGGGACGAGGGGAAGCCTCGGCCCAGGTTGAGACGCTCGGCCTCGGTCGGACGAGCACGGCCTCGGAGGAAGGAAGACGAGGGATAGCCTCGGTCGTCCAGTAAGAGACACGGTCGGTGAAGGGCGAGGGGAAGCCTCGGACCCAGTTGAGACGCTCGGCCTCGGTAGGATGTGCTCGGCCTCGGAGGGCGGACGGTGAGGGTAAGCCTCACTCGTCCAATTGACTGTGAGGTTGGAGAGGGGCGGGGGGAGCCTCGGCCCGTTGATCAGCTGTCCACCTGCGTAGACGAGAACGCTCGTCAGGGGGCCGGACCTAGGTTCCGGCCAAATCCCCTCCGATGCCTAAGTCAGATAGAGATCTGAAAGAGGAGGCCCGGCGGAGACGGTTCGACTCGTGAGGAGATCGGAACGGCGTCTCACGGCGCGAGCGGGGGAGGAAGGAGATAGGATGGGGGAGCTAGGTCGTTGATGGAGTACCTTAGGTTTTAGATACCTGAGATGCGGTCCCGTTCTTCGTCGTCTCCCTAGCCCTTTTGTAGAGCTCCCCGCGTGATTGCCTCTGGCCCACGTCCCACGCCCGCCCTCAATCGTGCCCCATCAATCCGCCCCCTCGCCGCCGCTCTCTTCGCCATGCCAGCACCTCCCCATTACCGCCATTTAGTGGTCGCGCATCCGGGGAGCGGTTTTCGCAGGAGTGGGCGAGTGACCAGCGGGTTATCGGGGCCGGGTCGGATCGACATTCGAGAAGATCCCTTATAGGGCCTTTGTAGAATGGGCTTGAGGATGCAGATGGGCTCTCAACCAGTAGTCGGGCTCCTGGGCTCGTGTCTTTTGGGTCTCAGTCAAATAGGCGTAACAATTGCCCCCATCGGTCGGGTTGATCGGCCTCGGCCGGTTTGGCTCGACCGATGTGACTTCTGCCGATTTTGACAAGCTCGCCAGTCGATGCCGACTCATTTATTAGTCGTCATCATGAGTTGGCCCGCTAGATATTTTTAAAGCGCGGGCTCCGAAGCGCCGTCGTTCTTCTGATGCTGCCACGTGCAGCTGCAAGCCCATCCCCACCATTCGTGGAGTTGTCTTCAGTTGAGAAGCCGAGGGGTTCGTGAGCCGCCCTTGGTGGGGTCGATCAGCCTTGGCTTGCTCGGATCGACCGCTGTGCCTCCTGGGATTTCGAGTGGCGCTTCAATCGAGGCGTGGTCATAAATGTAGGTCATGATGAGGCGGATCGATTGGACTTCCCCTGGCGCCGATTTCGAAACGCCGCCGGTTCTTCGAGTCCTGCCACGCGTTATTGTCAGGCGCTTCGAATTCGTCCCTGCGTCCGATATATAAGATCCCCAGCTGCGTTGATCTCCTCTCCTTTCTTGCTCTTCACATTGCTCTAGGCTTTCTATAACTCGGAGTCTCCCGTCGCCCTCGATTCTTTGCCTCCTTCAAACTAGTTAGAAGGTAATTTCCTTTCTCGCTCTCGTATTATGGCTGCTCTTAGGATAGGCGGTTCTGGCTGCGGGGCGAGGGATTCTCCAGAGTCCAGGCGGGGCAGGCCCCGGCTAGTGGGATCAGGTCCCTCTTCCGGGAGTCGCCCCCTCCAGGATAAGGGGAAGGGGAAGCTATTCCCAGACTTCGCCTGTGATGACGTGGCGTCGGCTGCAGTGCGTTTTAACGTGCCCCTGGCCATCCTCCGTACGCCGTCGAGGACCGTTCCTTCGGCGGTCACGGAGATCCGGGAAAGGTATCTCTGCTTCCCGTACGATGTCCGAGTTCCATTCGTCGACGAGCGGATTTGCCTTCCGAGGAGCAATAAAGTCGGCGTCTACGTCGAAATGTTTCGCCTGGGTCTTCGTTTCCCGCTCAATCCCTTCCTTGTCCAGGTCATGGAGTATCTCATGGTGCCCCTTTGCCAGTTCACCCCTTGCTCGATCGTGGTACTGACGGGCTTCGTAACGCTTTGCTACGCCTGCGGACTGGAGCCGTCTCTCCCCCTTCTCTTCCACTTTTACCAGGTCCAGACGGTCGGGCCGGGGTCATGGCTGCACCTCCGAGCCCGTTCGAGGAGGGAATGTCTGATCGGGCTACCCCGCCGGTCGGGGGATTGGAGCTTGGATTATGTCTTTGTGGTCTTTTTGGGTGATGCCCAGATTCTGACAAGCTGGGGCACGTCCGTCCAGCCTCGCCTACCGTTAGCCCTTTCTGACGCTGATCAGGCAGCCGCCGCGCTGCTGTCGGCTCTTCCTTTGGAATCGAAATCCATCTGGTCCTTGTTGGACGACCTACTCCTGAAGGCCGTCTTGTGGTCTCCGGGTAGGTCACTTTTTCATCCTCGGATCGCCCTATGACTCATCCTGATTTCGGTTTCCTTTACAGGGATGGTAGGCCGCGAGTTCGTCCGTGATGTTGATGAGCTGATCCGTCGTGGAGCCGCTCGGAGCCGAGGCAGTACCTCCGGAAAGGCGCCTCGACGGACTGTTGAGGAGGAGGTGCGTCGAGCCGAGCCCTCCGTGGGCCAGGTAGTGGCCGCGCCTCCCACCTCTTCTTCTGTCGATCTCCTCCCCGGGGACGTCGTAAGGGCCGGACCCGCCCCCTCAGCCCGAGAGGAGGGGGGTAATGACAGGTCCGGTGCAGTCCCTCCTGCCCCTGGGGCGTCCCCTTCTGTCCTCGAGAGTGGAGACGGGGCAAGGCGGAAGCGCTCCCCTTCGTCGCCCGTGGAGCCTCATGGGGGGAAGAAGAGGAAGGAGGACGTGGAGCCCTCCAGCCCGGCCTATTCCGTGCCCCCTGCAGCCACCACCGGGGACCTTCAGGTAGCCCTGACAACCACCCCCGTCGCCGCATCCCCGCTTCCGTCTCCAAGAATCGGAGCTCTTTTGGCGGGCCATATGGCTTCCCTTGATGTCGCTCCCGGGAGTTCGGTGTTCGTCGACCGGGCCCTGTCCCAGCAGGTGGCCGAAAGCTCCGTCTTTCCCCGGGACCGCAGCACCCTCGAAAAGATTCCCGCCGACAAGGTGTCGAATTCTTTGGTTTGGGCCCTTCAACAGGTTCGGCTATCTTGCAGTCCTTTCTTTTCCTTCACTCTCCTCTTAGCTCATGTCCCGTCTTCCAGGGTTCCACGCTCGCCGTGGAGTTGCAGCGGCGAGTCGTCCACTTGAGGAAGCTGGAGGAGTCCTCCATGAGGGCCCAAGAGCGAGCCGGTGCGGCGGAGGTAGCGATGGTGAAGGCCCAGATGGAGTCCTGGCATCTCCAGCTTCGCGTGACCGAGCTGGAGGGACGAGTGGGTGATCTCCGGGGAAAGTTGGAGGACGCCCTGCAGTCAGCTGAGGAAGCGGCGGAGTCGTTCCGCCTGGAGAGGGAGGAGCTTCAGAGGGAACTGTCGGATCGGCGTCAGGTGATGCGGCTTGCCGAGGAGGTGGAGAAGGGCGTCGTCGAGACCCTGGGGAAGAGGATCTTCGAGGTTCTCAGGGAGGCCTTCGGTAAGTATGAAGACCTCATCGCCCCTCGGATCGTCGAAGTCGTCCAGTCTTCCTTCCGGGAGTGTGCGGAGCGTGTTCGGCGAGCCCCTCAGCCGGTCGATCCCCCTCGCTCTGAGCAGGGCGAAGTGCCCGAGGATGTGTCCTCCCGAGCTCGGGCTCCCTAAGCCGTCCCTCCCGGCCTTATCCTCAAATTTTTAAGCATCCGCTTCGCTTTGGGCCAGTCTACTTGAAATGGATCCCTGGCCCCCGCTATCTCCTTCGGCTTCGTTATCGGCTCCGTGGCCAATAATTGCTGGTTGCACGGCTGCTAGCTTGGGCTAACTACTTTGGGTCTTTTGTCAACCAATTTTGCTCTGTCGGTGTCGGTCTAGCTTCTGTAGGTGAAGAACTCTGTCATTCGACGCGAGTGGATTATTTGTAGAGTGTTTCCTTCGCCTTGATTCCCTGTAAATATGACACGTTTTTGTACCCTGGTTAACTATTATAAACGAAATTGACTTACTCGGACTTCTCGTGTATTTTGCGTTGCTGCCTCGTTCTTGGCCTAGGATTGGATGACGTTCGCCTCTGCTGGGGGAACTGCCCCAGACTTATGAGCTCAGGGGTCGGTCTGCGAGGGCAAGGTCCCTCGACTTAGAAGCGGTCGTCGTTCGCGCTGGCTGGGGGAATTGCCCCCAGACTTATGAGCGTAGGAGTTGGTCGGCGAGGGCAAAGCTCCTCGGCTTAGGACCGGTCGGCGTCCATGCCTGCTGGGGGAATTGCCCCCAGACTTACGAGCGCAGGAGTCGGTCGGCGAGGGCAAAGCTCCTCGGCTTAGGACCGGTCGGCGTTCGCGCTGGCAGGGGGAACTGCCCCAGACTTATGAGCGCAGGAGTCGGTCGGCGAGGGCAAAGCTCCTCGGCTTAGGACCGGTCGGCGTCCGTGCCTGCTGGGGGAACTGCCCCAGGCTTATGAGCGCAGGAGTCGGTCGGCGAGGGCAAAGCTCCTCGGCTTAGGACCGGTCGGCGTCCGTGCCTGCTGGGGGAACTGCCCCAGGCTTATGAGCACGGGGGTCGGTCGGCGAGGGCAGAGCTCTTCTTCCTCCTCCGGCGAGGCGGCGGTCTCCATCCTTTTGCGCCATTGGTGACATGTTAACTCCGTCGGGGATTTAAGAAAAGATAAAAAGGGAATGCATTTGTACTCTCAAGAGTCCTGTCGGACCGGTACATTTGGAGGAAAAGGAAAAAAGGAAATGAAGCTAGACAGAGGGATGTAAACCTAGATAACTCCCTCTTACTAGGCTGCAACCGGGGGGAGAGACATCGCCCGCTCACTCTATGATGCGGAGGGGACCTTGGACGGTGTTGATCTTCTTCCCCTTGTCTGGCTGTGTGGAGGTCCCTTCTCCATGGGCCGGCTCGTCGGCCTGGTTCCTGGGGTGCCCCCGGCTTATCAGCTTCTCAATGTCCTTCTTCAAATGCCAGCAGTCTTCCGTGTCATGGCCATCGTCCTTATGGTACTTGCAGTACTTCTCCCTGTTCTTCCCACCTCTTTTAGCCTTCGGTGGGGGGCGATCAGCTCGCTCTTCCCTCTGCACTTGGGCGAGGACGGCGTCTGGGGTGGTGTCCCTCGCGCTTTCTCCCCGCTGTCTGTTCCTCGGCCTCTTCTCGGTCCGGTACCCTTCGGGGCTGCCTCGTCCGCCGTCGCCGCGCTTGGTCCCTCGAGTGGCTTTTCCTGCATCCTCGGCCAAGGCCTCCTCGGTCAGCATGAAGCGTTCAGCCCTCGCCATGATCCCGGGGAGGTCCTTCGGGGGATCGTTGTGCAGGGACTTCTTGAGGCCTCTGTGGCGAAGCCCTTTCTTAAGGGCCGTCTGGACCACCAGGTCAGGAGGGCTGTTCACGTTCAGCCTTTCCGCATTGAAGCAGCGCATGAACTGTCGGAGCGGCTCGGCCAGGCCTTGCACTATGTTGAACAGATGTTCAGCACCGGGCTTGATCTGCCTCCCCGCCATGAACTGCTTGCAGAACAACTGAGTGAGCTCCTCGAAGCTGTCGATGGAGCGGCCGGGTAGGCTGTGGTACCAGGTCTTCGCCGCTCCCCTGAGAGTAGAATAGAAGCCCCGGCAAAGTAAGTCATCGTCAGCTCCCTGGAAGGACATGTCTCCCTCGTAGTCCATCACGTGGTGTCCTGGGTCCCCTATCCCGTCGTACTTTCCCAGCACCGGGATCTTGAATCGAGAGGGGACCCGTGCGTCGGTTATTCTCCGTGATAAGGGGCACCGGTCTCCGTGGATGCCCCCGGGGATGCGGTAGTCGCCTGCCTCTGGCTCGTTCGGGGGTGGAGGAAGCACAGGCGCCAGCGGGGCTGGCTCCACGGCCCTCGCCACGCTGGGGGTCGGGCTGACCCTGCGCTCCCGACTCCTCCTGCGGGAGCTCCTGCTCCGCCGTGATCGGTCTCTTGAGTGGTGTCGTTTGCTTCTCCTGCGGTGGGACGACCGTGACCGACGAGATGATGCCGTCCTCGATTCGCCCTCCGTCCCTTCGGTTTCTCTTCGGCCCCTTTCACGATAAGGGGAGGAGGCGCGTGACCTCGCCTGACGGGGGCCGGACAACGTGAACCGACGCTCTGTGTTCGGTTTCTGGGTCCCGTGGTCGTCGACCACGGCGGACCGCAAGTGCGGGGGACCCCCCGCCCATCGATGGCTGTCGTCCAACGTGCCTCCGTTGGACGGCGCAGGGCCGACGAGCTGCTGTACCGTCGCGACCAACGTCTGGAGGCTTGCATTGGTCTCCTGAGCCAGGGCGCGGAGCTGTCCCTGCGTGGCCAGTTCTGAGCCGCCGGTCTCTTCGGTTGAGAGGTCGGGGTGGCCACTGACGGGCGTGTCCTCGGGGTTGCCGTTTGATGTGCCATTCCCCTCCTCCGGGATGGGGGGCATGCGCTTCCTTCCATTGCTGGCTCGTGCCATTGTTGGTGCGGTTTGCTTCTTCGTGGGACGCTTTTCGTTTCCCACAGACGGCGCCAGATGTTTCAAAGTGTTTTCTCACTACAGAGCGTTGACCGTGGATAACCCGGTCAACGTGGTCAAGGGGCCCGCTCGGGTCCCACGGGGGCTTCGAATCGGTGCAGATGGGACGAGGGGAAGCCTCGGCCCAGGTTGAGATGCTCGGCCTCGGTCGGATGAGCACGGCCTCGGAGGAAGGAAGACGAGGGATAGCCTCGGTCGTCCAGCAAGAGACACGGTCGGCGAAGGGCGAGGGGAAGCCTCGGACCCAGTTGAGACGCTCGGCCTCGGTAGGATGTGCTCGGCCTCGGAGGGCGGACGGTGAGGGTAAGCCTCACTCGTCCAATTGACTGTGAGGTTGGAGAGGGGCGAGGGGGAGCCTCGGCCCGTTGATCAGCTGTCAACCTGCGTAGACGAGAACGCTCGTCAGGGGGCCGGACCTAGGTTCCGGCCAAATCCCCTCCGATGCCTAAGTCAGATAGAGATCTGAAAGAGGAGGCCCGGCGGAGACGGTTCGACTCGTGAGGAGATCGGAACGGCGTCTCACGGCGCGAGCGGGGGAGGAAGGAGATAGGATGGGGGAGCTAGGTCGTTGATGGAGTACCTTAGGTTTTAGATACCTGAGATGCGGTCCCGTTCTTCGTCATCTCCCTAGCCCTTTTGTAGAGCTCCCCGCGTGATTGCCTCTGGCCCACGTCCCATGCCCGCCCTCGATCGTGCCCCATCAATCCGCCCCCTCGCCGTCGCTCTCTTCGCCATGCCAGCACCTCCCCATTACCGCCATTTAGTGGTCGCGCGTCCGGGGGAGCGGTTTTCGCAGGAGTGGGCGAGTGACCAGCGGGTTATCGGGGCCGGGTCGGATCGACATTCGAGAAGATCCCTTATAGGGCCTTTGTAGAATGGGCTTGAGGATGCAGATGGGCTCTCGACCAGTAGTCGGGCTCCTGGGCTCGTGTCTTTTGGGTCTCGGTCAAATAGGCGTAACACAAGCGATTGGACCAAAGCTAGGATTTTTAATTGTAAATCTATACACATATTCGTTTGCAAGAGATTGGACGAATACGAACTATCACAACCTAGATCGTAACTCGAGTTTGCACGAGAGTGGGCTCGAGGGGCGATTGAACGATGATGTCGATCCTCATGCTAGTGGCTTAGGTTAGGGTTTGCAAGAGATTGGGCCCTAACCTAGGTTTGCTATAGACCGGCAATAGCGCGAGAGCGTAAGCTTGGTTCTACATTAAGTTGCGACTAGTTCACCTCAACACAAGTCTAGTAATATTGTGATTCACTATTTACAATGATGTATGACGATCCGTAGTGGGAATTCCCTAGCCCTAGACGTCTTTATTTGATTTTATATCCCCATACTTTGCCCGACGATTGTGACAGGATCGCCGCAAGGCAAATTCCCTCTTTTATTATATTGTATTTGAATCGATATTTGACCGATTTCTCTATCTCCGACACCGAGATCCATCACCATTGCCATTACATTATACCATAACAATCTCCACCAATAAAACGTTCGTAGTCAAACCAACCTAGGATAGATTGGAACCAACATCACCTCCTCGTGTTCGATACCCGCTCGCCACTTTGCCGTGTGCTTGCGGTAAAACTACAATCGTTCTCCGGGACGTGTATCCGGGGCTGACCAAGTTTTTGGTCGTGCTCTTGGGTTGCATTTTGGAGCGATCAAGTTTTTGGCGTCGTTGCCGGGGAGGTGTTTCCCGTTGGGTGCCAATTTGTCACAATTAGGTTGATTAGACTACGAAAAAATTTTTTTTTTACAAAAAGAATTTTTCACCCCGCCACCATTATTATCATTTCTATATTCTTTTGTGCCACTGATATTTTTCTCCAGGTATTTATCTTTGTTTATCAGGTGTTATGGATGGTATTATGTGGACCACAGATTTTGAGGAGAAAGCATTTCAGAACTTATTGGAGGGCCTCTTGGAGTCAGTGAGGTTCACCGGTTCAGAGAGCATTACAGCAGATGATGCATTTGATCTACGATTTGTAGATTTTGTCATGAACCGTGTTTCAGCTGCAGGAACAATTGAGGAGGACATCCATGTCAGTCTTGAGGGGGATAGACTATATTTTCAGATTGCTCGCGGGCATTCCCCTCCACATGATACATCCCCACAAGTTGACATACCTGAGCAGCCAGCATCACCATTCCAGAGAGAGCCTACATTGATAGTTGATGAGAAGGCAAATGAGCACACTGTCGAGCCAGAGCATGCTTTTGAGGAGGCATCACACATGGAGCCAGAGTTTATCGCCGAGGAGGTCGTGCATCGGGACGCGGACATAGCCATTCATGAGGATCCCGAGCACTACTCTCCTCCATTAGAGCTCCTACAACCACCTCATCCTCCCACTGACGCAGAGCACTACCCCACAGAGCTTTTGGCCCCACTTCAGGGAGATCTCTTTACTCCCTCGCCCTTTATCTTTGATTTCCCTCCAGTGTATGATATTTTTTATGATTCATCGTGCCTTTTGCAGGATTCATGTACATACGATCAAGAGGTACGATGGGACGTATATGAGGAGGAGAGCGAGGAGTTAGCACCCATGGACACATATGAATATGATCAAGGGGTGCACTGGGATGAGTCTGACGATAATGATGAGCATCTTGATGGGGTCCACATCTATGATCTAGATTTACCTGAGCAGCATAGAGAAGACATCGTGGAGACAGCTATCACGGCACATGAGGATATTGGATTATTTCCAGGGAAGTATCGTCCACCATTATTTATTCCATACATTTCTATAGACGATTCTCTTTGGGATACTTTTATTATGAGGGTGAATTTTTTGCGGTGAACTGATGCATCCTATTCTCTGCAGGGTTCAGGTGGAGTCCTTGTGGGAATGCTGGAGGATGCATTGCTGGAGTTCGTTGGTGTTCGTGGAGGCATGCACCTGGCGGAGCCACGGAAAGAGCAGTTGGAGCAGTTGCCTGCACCGGCGAAGATACTGGATCCGCCTTTTGCTATAGGTGATATCAATCCAGTAGTGTAGAAATTTTTATGCTTTCAATAAACCCGAATCCTCTCGACAGCGAGAGGACCGTATAGTTTGATTGAATAAATATCACCTCTTATGACGGCAACAAAATTTTTACACCCCAAACCCATTATATATATTAATTGCCCCTTCATATTTTCATGTGTCACATCCTTTTGCTCACTACATTCGAGCATTTCTTTCAAGTGAAGCCTTACTTTCTTATTTGTTTGACTTGATATCGCTTAGTGAAGCCGTGATATTTTTGGTCAAGTCATTTGAATAGGATTGTTTAGCATAAGCTTGGGGGAAAGCTCTCTCATGCATCATTGCATGTGCATGTAGTTGCATTAGGACTTCATGTCATTCATTTCATCATTTTTCATTCACCCCCTTATTATTATCGTTGTTCCTCATATTCTTTCATTATGATCACATTGAGGACAATGTGAAGTTTAAGCTTGGGGGAGTGCATTTCCACGCCATTTAGATGCATTAGTTGAATTTTTACTTTATTTTAGGTTTTTTTTTAATTTTCCAAATTTTTTTTGCATCATCTTTTTGATTTTTCCATCTTATTTTCCTTTTATGTGCGTTCATGCATCATGTTGTGTGCTAGTTTTTCATTTCTTTCCTCTCTTTTATTTTTTCTTATTTCTTTATTTTCCTTTCTCTTCTTTTGCTAGATGTGTTCCTTATGATGACATCTCTTATTGCTTTAGCAACCATCACGATGCTTATTATTCTTTGCCATGCTACTTAGAGTATTCCATAGTCTTGCTATTCACATGTGCTTGCAAATCTATTTCTCTTGATGACCCCTCTAAGTGATCGCATGATATTCATTGAAACTGAATGTATGGATTAGTGTTTGGTATGCTTTTGTTGGAAATGCACCAAGATTCACGCATCATTAGTATATCTGAAGCATCAGTTTTATTGTCTTATTCACCTTCTGTTGCATGCCTGATATGGTTGTAAACTTTACTGCTTGACTTCACTATTTATTGAAATGACTGAGAAAATACATGCTTACATATGAGTTTTAGTTGAAGTATTATTTTATTGAACCGTTCGTGCACATCTTAAAGTGAACCGAGTGCTACATTATTTCTTTCTCCACATATATCTTTTTATTCTCTACATGTCACTTGAGTTCACCTCCTAAAGCTACTTATATCGCATCTATTTCCCAAAAATCCCCACAAAAGAAAAAGGTTGCTCCAAAAAGTCCAAAAAGCCAAAAAGGAGCCAAAACCAAAAATACAAATCAAATAGCTCCTACAAAAATCCAAAAAGAAAAGTGAGAAACAAAAAAGTTCAAAAAGAAAAAAAAGAGAAGAAAAAAATGCTTCTCTATCTCATTATTGGAGCCACAAAATACTTGGGAAAACCGAGGCAAAAATCCCATTTTCCACTATCATATTCCTTTAGATGCGATGCCTCAAGCTAAGCTTGGGGGGGTGAGCTCATTTGACCATATGAGTGAGTACGACATTAGAGTGGAGAGGTGCACAAATGGGGAAGTTTGATAATGCTGAAACTTAGCACAATACCTTAGTTATGGAGATTTCTTATGAGTCGATATAAATATGTGAATGCCATGACTCTTATTCTATTCTCTATTGCATGCTTGGTGTGTATCTTATATGCTTCATTTATAACTCTTGATTGAAAAGTGCATCGCCAACATTTGTATATTAAATCGTATGAAATGCGTGATGTGGATATGAATTGATTGTATGAATTTAGAGAATCCCTTTTGTTGTTCTTAAAAACTTGCAAGTACCATGTTTATGTAATATATGAAATCCTTATAGCATGTGATTTGTATTTTCCAAGTTATCTTGATGTGTAGCTTATGGCTTGAGATCTGAGAGAAGAATCTAGCGACCCCTTCCACCTTGTGTTCTTTCTTTTTTCATTTCATTTTCTTTATTTTCATCTCCCGAGTTCGTCTCTCTACTTATCTTCCTCGAGGACGAGTAAGAGGTAAGCTTGGGGGATTTTGATCACTCCATATTTTACACCTTTTTTCTGCATATTTGCATACCGTTTTGATCGCCCATATCACGCTTTTCACGATTATTCGACAATATTGCGATACTTTTCACTATTTCTTGTTTTTGTCGTATTTCAGGAAATATGGAGCGATTTGGATCGATTTTGAGATCAAGAGGATTTGCACCCACTCCGGAGTGTCAACCATGGCCCTTTTGAGGGTTATTCTGCAATGGAAGAGGAGTGGAAGAAGAAAGAACGTCGTAGGAGTGACGGGGGAGCGAAAAGATGAAGATTGGGCATTTTCAGCATGCCACTCGGCCGAGTGAAGGAGTCACTCGGCCGAGCATTGAGACCCCGCTCGGCCGGCCAGATCGGACATGCAACAGAGATGTATCGGCGTGCACTCGGCCGAGCATCGCACGCCGACTCGGCCGAGTGAGGAGACTCCGTCCGTCCGAGTAGCACCCAGACGACGGCAAGCCAAAATGTCCAACTTACTGTAATCCGTCAGTCTGCCCCAGAAGCCCGACTCGGCCGAGTGACGAAAGCCGTCCGCCCGAGTACCAAATGCCCCTCGGCCGAGTGACATTTGCCACTCGACCGAGTGATGCCGAGGACACACGGCGCCCAGATTTTCAGACATCCTCCTACTCTTTTCAAATCTGCTATCATTCCAGCCATAAAATTATTTTTCTCATATTTTTTATGGATAGTAGACTTCATGACGATTCCAACGCCGCTAAGAACGCGCAAATCGGAGGTCGGATGAAACCTGGGGAATTTCTGCATGTCGACGCTGCAGTGCTGGAATTCTCACTCGGCCGAGTGAGCTTTCCCCACTCGGCCGAGTCGTAACTTGCCTAGAATTGAAGTTGTACGCGGACTCCGTTTCGTGCGTGAGTTGGAGGGGTTTTCTAGGGTTTCTTGCTAGGGTTTTGGGTGAGTATTTAAGGGTTTTGTAGCCACCATTAGAGGGAGATCCCCATGATGTTTTCTTAGTCCCCAATATGTTTTTCTTAGGATTATTTTAGAGGTTAGGCCATGCCCTAGGCCCCCTCTTGGATCTAAAATCTTGTATTTTGGATTGAAGATCTTCATCAAGCTAAGTATTTTCTTCTATTTTTTTGAATCTTTGTTTTTCCATCTTTTTGTATGCAAGCAATGATTTTTATTGATTCTCATATGCTTATTGCTATGCTAGAGTAGATTTGTTGTTCTAGGGCATGGGGATGAACCCTATGGATCTAATTTCATATTTGTGAAGAATGAATTCTAAATTGCTAGAATTGCTAGGAGGTTAGGTTGTGATTGATTTCCTACGGATGGCTAGGGATTTCCATCGATTTGGGATTTGCAAGAGATTGGATTCTAATCGATGGGAAGGCCTAGATATTCGATTTAGGTTTACAATTTGGTTTCTCTAGATTTGGTTTGCAAGAGATTGGACCAAAGCTAGGATTTTTAATTGTAAATCTATACACATATTCGTTTGCAAGAGATTGGACGAATACGAACTATCACAACCTAGATCGTAACTCGAGTTTGCACGAGAGTGGGCTCGAGGGGCGATTGAACGATGATGTCGATCCTCATGCTAGTGGCTTAGGTTAGGGTTTGCAAGAGATTGGGCCCTAACCTAGGTTTGCTATAGACCGGCAATAGCGCGAGAGCGTGAGCTTGGTTCTACATTAAGTTGCGACTAGTTCACCTCAACACAAGTCTAGTAATATTGTGATTCACTATTTACAATGATGTATGACGATCCGTAGTGGGAATTCCCTAGCCCTAGACGTCTTTATTTGATTTTATATCCCCATACTTTGCCCGACGATTGTGACAGGATCGCCGCAAGGTAAATTCCCTCTTTTATTATATTGTATTTGAATCGATATTTGACCGATTTCTCTATCTTCGACACCGAGATCCATCACCATTGCCATTACATTATACCATAACCATCTCCACCAACAAAACGTTCGTAGTCAAACCAACCTAGGATAGATTGGAACCAACACCACCTCCTCGTGTTCGATACCCGCTCGCCACTTTGCCGTGCGCTTGCGGTAAAACTACAATCGTTCTCCGGGACGTGTATCCGGGGCCGACCAAGTTTTTGGTCGTGCTCTTGGGTTGCATTTTGGAGCGATCACCTAGTCGACTAGTCAGTCAAGTCAAAAAAGAGTTAACTCTATTTTGAATTAGTCGACTTGTGTTCTTGGGATAGTCGACTAGTCCAGAAATTAGTCGACTATTTCTCGAACTATGGTAGCGATTGGCTTCGTCGACTTTGAAATCATGTCTTTCTCGTGTCAAATAACCAACATCTATTCATGTAAGGCCGGAGTGTAAGAGAAACTCTCTCTGATATGAAGTTTCTCTTGTACATACCGGTGCTTATTGGATTAACTGGGAGAATAGGCCCTATGCCGAAAATGTTCATGCAGCCCAGGGCCGACCTCAATTAATTTGGGTCGAGTCATAGGCCCGGCCTATAGAAAAGATATTTTGTAAACTCCCAAAAAAATTGAAGGGTGGGACTTGGGCCCAGTTCGCGCCCAATCAAGGTCTCGCCTGCTGGCTTGAACCTCATTGCCCACTAATCTGAACCTAATATCACAACGGCACAAATTAAAATTGTGGGTTTTTCTAAATGTCCAAAACAATAATAGTTAAACTAATTAAACGTATGGGTGGCACCTAGGAAATTAGGGTAGTAGGGATGATCAAACATAGACTAGATTACACTAAAATCCAGCTATTTCATTTCGTATCAAATTTATAGCGGTAGCAGTGTATTGGGCACCTTAAGTAGCATGAGAGTTATATGCGCTCCTTAAGCCTAAAGAAAGAATTGTCCACTTCTTAAGCCTAAATAAAGTACATTCAACAACTTCAGAAAGGATAAGAATTTCAAAAAGAAAAAGAAGGCACTAGCAGCAACATGCGACTCTTCATCTTCAGATGAAGAAGAAGAAGTCAACGACCAACTAATGAAGAAAATTCACATATGTGTTTTAAGGCACAAAGTGATAATGAGGTAAGTAGTTTAGATAATGAAGAACTACTTGATGCATTTAATGAATTATATATAAGATTCAAGAAATTGAATTCTCAACAAAAGGCATTAGTTCTTTATCATCAAGAACTAACCTCTTCATCTTCTTCATTAGATAGTCTAAAAATTGAAAAGGAAACATTATCTTCTCAAAATGATAAACTACTTCATGAAAATGAGATTCTCAAATCTGAGAATCATAATATGATTTCACGCATTTCCATTTTAGATAAAGATATATCTTCTCTAAAAATGAAATATGATGATATGTCTTCTAACATTAGTAAGTTTAATAAAGGAAAGAATAATTTAGATTATTTACTTAGAATACAATATCCTGCTAATCATAGACAAGATTTGGGGTATAAGAACACTCCTAAATCCAATATTCTTGGTAATGTTATTTTAGAAAAGAAAAAGCATGTATTTATTAATGCAAAGAAAATTGATTCTTCTAATAGTATGAAAAAGGATACTATTGTTATGAATAGGCCCATTGGGCCAATTGGGTATCCAACCCACTATTGAAAGTTATAAATACACGGGTAGGGGGCTCTTAACCCTCTACACCTATTCTCCCTAAATTTCCCTTCACAACACGTTATCAGCACGATCACGCTCGTTGGAGGAGACGGCGGCTCGCGGGGAAGGAGATCCATCAATCGCTCAGATTCAAGAAGATCGTAATCTTCTCAACGGGGAGCGAAAAGGGCATCCTTCACCAACCGTCGCCTAGATTCCTCGTCGAATCTAGAGGTAAAAATCCAAACTTTTTAGATCTAAACTTGCTTTTCTCATTAGATCTGCATGTTTTAGGATCAAAAAGTTTATAAACATGGTGAAATTCAACTTTTTTAATAGATCTGCATGTTTAAAACAATAAAAACTTGTTTTTAGTGATCAAAATTGTTGAAAAATCCGATTTTTACCCCCCGCCTTTGATCCAAAAATCCGCACGCCCGTAGGGCGGAACGGCGGCGCGCCTCTAGCGCCGCCGGCGGAAAACGAACGCCGCGGCCTGACGCCGCGGCCCCAGGCCGCGGCACTGCCGTCGCGGCCCGAGGCCGCGGCCAGTCGCCGCGGCCTGCAGGCCGCGGCCAAGCGCCACGGCCTGAAGCCGCGACGGCCGCGGCCTCAGGCCGCGGCCTGAAGCCACAGCGGCCGCGGCCTCAGGCCGCGGCCAGTTGCCGCGGCCTGAAGCCACGGCGGCCGCGGCCCGCAGCCGCGGCCCGTCGCCGCCACGGCGGCCGCGTCCTACGCGGCCAGCCGTCGCGGCGACACGCCGCGGCCCCCCCCTAGGGTTTCCTGAAACCCTAACCCTAACGGGCTATTTTTCGGGGGAGGCCCAATATTAACCATAATGGGTTGTTTTCATGGCCCAAAAGGCCAGAAAATTAGCACATTCACATAAATTATTTTTCTTTTATTTATTTTTGGCCCTAAAAAGCCCAAAATAGTTAAAAGAAATTTTGAAAGGGTTTAAAGCGGTAAAATAAAACATTAAAATATGGATCAAAAGGCAAAAAGTTTTCAAAAAAAAGGTTTTTGCACGTCGCACACAAATTTAAATTATTTTAAATGCCTGTGTTTTTGATTATCTGCGTGGTTGTATGTCTCGAATATATTATCTGCGTGGATGTGCAAATTTTAGGCTATGTTTTTAGGGATCAGCCAGGTTTCCGACACCGTTTTAAAATTCCTGTAATTTTTCTTTTTTTTGAGAGAAATTTTGTATGTGAGGATGAAAATGTAAAAAAAAAAGCAGACCGAAGGACACCAAAAAGAATCTGAAGGCGTTCGCTCAATGAAGATAGTGGCTTCTCTCTGAAGTTCCCGAGTTGTACTTTAATTTTCATGCATTTTATTTTTGATGTAACTTCGGACTGGACTTATTTTTATTTTTTCGGTGTCGGCTGGCTGATCCCCATAGTCCTAAATTATTTTTCTGTTTCATTGCTTATGCATTAACTGCGTGGTTGTTACTTAGTTTAAATACCATGTTTAATGTCACAATGAAACCACTTAACAGCATGCGTGATTGTTAATTTTTAGTAATTAATTATTCACATTATCTGAAAAAAAGCATGTATGTTAAAATCACATTAATTAAATTCATGCTATGAAAATGTTTACATGCGTGGATGTCTACCTTACTCAGTTAAATGATACATGTTGTTTTTCTTTACATTGCTAGATCATAAAATGGCCAGACTCGCAAATGTCGACTTCTCGGTCCTGAAGGCCGATGGGTCAAACTACCTGAGTTGGCAGTTGGACCTGAAGTTCCATCTGCGCTCTCATGGTTTCAGTCTCACACAGACTGAAAAGGCAACAACAAGTACTGCCCCAGCTAACAAGGAGGCTTCAGTGGAAGCACCTCATACAGAGGAAGTTTCCGATATATTAAAGGCGAAAGCCATTATATATATCAGGAAACACTTAGACTCGACCTTAAAGGACGAGTACCTCACTGTAGAGGACCCTTACGAGCTGTGGGATACACTCGAGGAGAGGTACAGACATCAGAGGGATGTCATACTCCCCCGTGCACAGTACGAGTAGACTCACCTCCGCATACAGGATTTCAAATCCGTAGCGGAGTACAACTCTGCTCTCTTCCGCATCAGCTCACGCCTGAAGTTGTGTGGTGAACCAGTGACGAAGAAGATGTTGCTGGAAAAGACGTTTACGTCTTTCTACGAAAAGGACATGATCCTTATGCAACAATATCGAGAGAGGAAGTTCACAAAGTACTCTGACCTTCTTTCATGCCTGCTTATGGCTGAACAGAACAGAGACCTGTTGGTTGCCACCCACAACCTGCGCCCTCCTGGCTCCGCTCCATTGCCACCTCCTGCAGAGGCCCACTTCCAGTCTTCCCAGAAGAAGAAGACGGACAAAAAGGCAAAATTCCAGAAATGGAAAGAACAGAAGCAGCGGAAGAAGGCCACTCCCACAGCTCCTCCCCAGAACCAGAAGTTCGTGGACAAGAAGCAGAAGAGGATTCCCAACAAAGGAGGCACTCCCAAGAAAGACTGGGAGGACAAATGCTCCAAATGCGGGATGACGGGCCACTGGTCCAGAATCTGCCGCACAGCAAAACACCTCCAGGACCTCTACCATGCAAGCCTCAAGCCTCGAGCTGAGACAAACCTGATTGAGAGCGCAGCGTTGGCAGAGACCTCATGGACTCCTGAAGATTTCATGGGAGATGACACTCTCTAGATCTGGACCACTTTTATGCAATTAGCAATGTATCTTCAATTTTATGCATCGTATCTAGTTCTATTTTCCATGTCAAACAATATCTTTTGAGCATTTATTTATGAAAGTGAATCTTTTATCTAAATTTATTGCTTGAATGTCTTTCCCCCCTTTTTAGATATGGAACTTATCTGCCTAGTGGACAGTGCATCGACGCACTCGATCCTTCAACACTTAGACTACTTCACGAGCATAAGTAGTTATTCTGGCCCACTGAGAATAATCTCAGGACCAGCAAACATAATCGAAGGATCAGGGGAAGCAATTATATTGCTCCCCGGCAACACACAAATAACACTTAAAAATGCGTTATACTCCCCTAAATCCATCCGAAACCTCCTAAGTTTTAAAGACATCCGTTTAAACGGATATCACTTAGAGACGGTCAAGGAAGATAAAAGGGAATACTTGCTTGTAACGGCTCTTACAAATGGTTCAAAAACCATTGTGGAACGTTTCAAGGGACTCCCCTCGGGACTCTACCAAACAAGTATACAAACTCCAGAAACATCCATGGTGGAGCACCTGCAGTGCCCCCAAACACCAGAATTCCAACTCTGACACAGTCGACTGGGACACCCTTGTTCGGTTATGATGTACCGCATCATAAAGAACTCCAGGGGCATTGACATGAAGAACCTGAAGATTCTTCAAAAAGGCAAATTTCCATGTCCACCCTGTTACAAGGGTAAACTGATCACGAGACACTCTCCACTAAAAGTGGATGTGGAGTCTCCCAGTTTTCTGGAGAGAATCCACGGAGACATTTGTGGGCCGATTCACCCATCAAGTGGTCCGTTCAGGTACTTTATGGTCCTGATAGACGCATCTACTAAGTGGTCACATGTGTGCCTACTGTCCACCCGTAACCTAGCACTATCTAAGCTTTTAGCTCAGATAATAAAGTTACGGGCCCACTTCCCCGACCATCAGATAAAGAAACTTCGTCTGGACAATGCAGGGGAGTTTACGTCACAAGTCTTTCTAGACTATTGCCAAGCTCAGGGAATTGAAGTCGAACATCCTGTAGCGCATGTTCACACCCAAAATGGGTTAGCAGAATCTCTAATTAAGAGACTGCAATGGATCGCTCGTCCATTATTACTTCAATCCCAGATGCCAGTGAATGCGTGGGGTCATGCAATTTTGCATGCTGCATCTTTAATAAAATTAAGACCTTCTGGAGGTCAGTCATCTTCTCCAATGCAACTAGCACTTGGAGCCCCACCAATTGTCTCACATTTGAGAATATTTGGTTGTGCAGTATACGTCCCCATAGCACCACCATAAAGGACAAAGATGGGTCCACAACATCGCCTTGGCATTTATGTTGGGTTTGACACCCCCTCCATAATTAGATTCCTAGAACCCCTTACGGGGGACGTCTTTAAGGCACGTCTAGAAGACTGTGAATTCGATGAAACATCGTTTCCAAAACTAGGCTCACAGACAAAGAAGCCCGAAGCTTCAGAAAGTATCACTTGGGATACAAAAACTTTATGTCACTTTGATCCGCCAACAAGCCAGTGTGAGGAGGAGGTCCTGAAGATTCTCCACATCCAAAACACTGTCCATCTCTTGCCGGAAAAATTTACTAACAACCAGAAGATTGTCAAATCATACGTCCCTGCTGCTAACACTCCAGCTAGGATTGACATACCGCAAAATGGATGCAATCCGCCTGCAGCAGAAATGGTTGGACCTCTCAAAAAGAGAGGACGACCACCGGGATCCAAGGACCAAGTCCCTCGAAAGAGCAGGACCCTTGGCAATGGTAAACAAATACCACCACAGGATGCTAATTTAAGCCCTGCTACCCCATCTCTCCCAAACTCTCATGAAGAGGAAAAACCGGGAGAAAATGAAGTATCGATACACTATGTACGAACTGGGGAGTATTGGGACAAAAAAAGCACAACAATAGATGACACATTTGCGTGTAATATTGCCATCAACGTCGCGTACTGCGACGATCATATTGAACCACGCTCTCTGACAGAATGTCAAAGCAGAGATGATTGGCCAAAGTTGAAAGCGGCAATAGGAGTGGAGTTGGATTCACTCACCAAACGCAAGGTCTTCGGACCAATAGTCCAGACACCAAAAGGTGTAAAACCTGTGGGTTATAAATGGGTATTTGTTAGAAAACGAAATGAACAGAATGAGATCGTACGCTACAAAGCAAGGCTTGTAGCGCAGGGTTTTACCCAACGTCCTGGGGTGGATTTTGAAGCCACATACTCCCCGGTCATGGACGCGATCACCTTCCGATTCCTCATTGGCATAACAACACAAGAGGGTTTAGATATGCAACTCATGGACGTGGTTACTGCATACCTATATGGCAACCTAGACCGAGACATCTATATGAGATTGCCTGACGGTTATTCTTTGCCTGCAGCACTAAAAGAGAGAGAACGTGACATCTACTCAGTGAAACTGCAAAGATCATTATATGGTCTAAAACAATCTGGAAGGATGTGGTATAACAGACTGAGCGGCTTCCTTGCACAGCAAGGATTTAAAAACGACCCAGTCTGTCCTTGCATCTTTATAAGAGCAAAGGCAACAGGATTTGTAATTATAGCCGTCTATGTAGACAACTTAAACCTCATCGGATCTCCTGAAGAGATCGCAAAGATTTCTAGAAGCCTGACAGAAACTTTCGAGATGAAAGACCTCGGAAAATCAAAATTCTGTTTAGGCCTTCAGATAGAGCATCTTAAAGATGGGATCCTGTTACACCAGTCAACTTACACATCGAACTTATTGAAAAAGTTTCAGATGGATAAGTGCCACCCCCTCAGCACTCCGATGGTCGTCAGATTATTGGATGTACACAAAGACCCCTTCCGGCCGCTGGAAGAGGGGGAGGAAGTACTAGGCCCCGAAGTGCCTTATTTAAGTGCTATCGGTGCACTCCTTTACCTGGCTAACTGCACTCGCCCTGACATAGCGTTTGCAGTAAACTTACTAGCCAGATATAGTGCTGCACCTACACAGCGGCACTGGGCCGGAGTTAAGCATCTTCTGCGCTACCTCCAAGGGTCCATAGACTTATGTCTATTCTACAGGAAAGGGGCATCAACTGGTTTAGTTGGTTATGCTGACGCATGTTACAAGTCCGATCCTCATACAGAGAAGTCTCAGACCGGATACATGTTCACATATGGCGGCACTGCCATATCCTGGAGATCTGTGAAGCAGACCATGACGACCGTCTCATCCACCCACTCAGAGCTACTAGCGATCTTTGAAGCAAGCAAGGAATGCTTCTGGCTACGCTCGGTGATCCAGCACATACTCACCTCCACCGGCCTGACGACCGGCGTTCTTGCACCCACTACACTCCATGAAGACAATGCAGCATGTATAGCCCAGCTACAGGACGGCTACATCAAAGGTGACAAGACGAAGCATATCTCCCCCTAGTTCTTCTGGACGCACGACCTTCAGAAGCAAAAGCAGATTGAGGTACAGAAGATCCAATCATGTAATAACTTGGCGGATTTGCTTACCAAATCCCTACCTACTAGTATTTTTGAGAAACTTGTATATGGGATTGGGATGAGGAGAGTGAGTAAATGTAAACTGGGTCAGGATGAGAGAACTATGAACTCATAGATACATAGGAGACTAATGTATAGATTCATAGGAAATCTGCAAGCCTGAAGCTTGGTCAGATAAGGGGGAGTCAACTGCAGAGTTGTACTCTTTTCCCTTGGCTACAGGTTTTTTCCCACTGGGTTTTCCGTAGTCAAGGTTTTGACGAGGCAACCTCGTTGACTCTGGATCCTGAAGTATCCACCCCTAGACACATCCCCAAAACAGGGGAAGTTATGGGTTAACTGTTCTTTCTTTAACAAGACAGTTACCCTAACTCGGATCCTGAAGAATCCACCTCTTATTTCAATGTTGATTGGATAAGGGGAAGTGTTATGAATAGGCCCATTGGGCCAATTGGGTATCCAACCCACTATTGAAAGTTATAAATACACGGGTAGGGGGCTCTTAACCCTCTACACCTATTCTCCCTAAATTTCCCTTCACAACAACTATTCATATTCCAAAGAATAAAAATTTTCTTAAATCTTATAAGAAAATAATTATGCATAATATTTGGGTTCTCAAAGATATTTGTTTATATGACAAGGATATATATGTTTCTAACTTTATGAAAAATGTTATTCTTTCTCCAAATTATTTAAAGAAACCAAATTCCACTTGGGTTTGGTTTCCTAAGGACTAATCCTAAGGACCCATATAAAAAGGGTACCAATATTTATTGTTTATCTCTGAGATACCCATAAAAAAGATAGATTCTACTTTATTTACAAAACATATAGATTCTGATGTTATCATTATACAGATATTATGTTTTCTGTTTGCATATGTGCTAGATATAAGTCTGATCCTAAGTTATCACATTTGACTGCTGTCAAAAGAATAATTAGGTATATCAAACACACATCTGATTTTGGTTTATATTATCCAAAATCAAATTCATTTGATCTAATTTCATATAGTGACGCAGATTTTGCTGGTTGCAAAACTGATCGTAAAAGTACAAGTGGAACTTGTCACTTTTTAGGATATGCATTAGTATCATGGTTTAGTAAGAAACAAAAATCTGTTTCTTTATCTACTACCGAAGCGGAATACATTGCCACTGGTTTAGCATGTGCACAGATTTTATGGATGAAACAAACAATGCTAGATTATGGCATTAAATGTAACACATGTCCAATCATGTGTGACAACACTGGTGCTATAAATTTATCCAAAAATCCGGTACGTCATGCACGTCCTAAGCACATAGATATACGACATCATTTCTTGGATGATCATGTCCAAAAAGGTGATATTATTCTTAAGTACATAGATACTAAGAATCAAATTGACGATATCCTGACTAAGCCTCTTAAAGAAGAGACTTTTCTAAAACTTAGAAGAGAAATTGGTATAGTTAGTGAATCGGAATTTTAACTACAGATTGTAGAATTTTTCTGGAATTTTCAGAATTATTTTATATTTTTATTAGTCGACTAGCAGATTGTTCTGGTCGACTAACCCGTTAGATATTCCTATATCTCAGTTATATATATATATATATATATATATATATATATATATATATAATGGCTATCATATGCCATATGAGGCCTTGCCTCATATTTCCTCTCACATAAAGCAACCAAGTACAACCAAGTACAAGTCCATGTGGGCTTGTACTTGGTCGCTTTATGTGAGAGGGCGTATGAGGCAAGGTCTCATATGGCGTATGATACCCATTAATCCCATATATATATATATATATATATATATATATATATATATATATATATATATATATATAGGAGGGTTAATGGATATCTATATATTGAAGAAGTCAAGAATGTACAAGCCAAAAGGGAAAAAGAGTGAATATGATATAATAGAGTGAGGAGAGGGCACATGCGTCGTCACTCACAACTATCTACCCTCTTCACTCTATTCCCTCAATCCAAAATTACACAAGATCCTGGAAAGCAAAAGTTAATACATAGAATCATAGGTCATCCATGGTCAAGTAGATCCCAATTTTCCATTGCCGCTAGAGCATTTTGGTCGTCCCTGTCAAGCGATCGTGTTGCGAGCTTGATATCTGCCGCAATATCCTCAAATAGTATTGTATTCGTCCTTTTAGCATTCTCGAATATCCGCATGTTCCTTTCCTTCCAAATATGCCAAACCGAAGTAGATAGAGAGGTATTAGCGAGTAAGCTTAAGACCTCTTTATTAGCAAAGCTAGTTCCAACTTCAGTCCGTTTTGGTGTGATGTGAGCAAGAATACCTAGCTTGAGTAAGCACCGCTTCAAGATATAGCTTGAGTATTCACATTCAAAGAATAAACGGTCAACGCTCTCATCAACTCCCTCATCACATAAGACACAGGAGGTAGGTGTGCCAGGCGTCCATTTGGCTAGATGATCACGGGTTTGGAGTTTATTTTGGAAAGCGCGTAAAAGAGTAAGCGCCATCTTAGGAATGTGATTCTTATACCAAATCAACTTGTAAAAGGGGAAGATAGTACCTTGTCGTCTGCAACCTTCCCATGCATCACGAAAACAGAAGATTGCGACAGGTGCCCAATCCCAGGAATCAGCTCCTTGCCGTAGCTGAACATGTTGGAGCATAGTCCGGATCTGATTAATGGCTGTTTCTGATTTCCAATTATAATCCTCCTAATAGTCTTTGACCATTTTATTACTGTCCCCCACTGGGATGTCATAAAGATCTTTAAGAGATCCACATGGTAGCCAGTTGTCATGCCAAAATAGTGTACCGCTTCCACTTCGAACATTCTTTACAATAAGTTTCTGAGAGAGCCTCCTGCAATGCAACATAAATTTCCATGTGCCAGACTGAGTTGATTTGCTTTTCGCCCCGAAAAAAGTATCAGACTCACCATAGAGCCTTCTCATGTTTTGTGCACATAATCCTTCATTTGATAGAAACCTTCAAGTCAATTTAATCACAGATGCCAGATTGAGATCATTTAATAGTCTCAGCCCTACTCCCCCTTCCTCCTTAGGGATACAAATATCCCTCCAGGCCCAAATGTTAGAACTTCCCCAAATGAATTTTCTGCAAACAGAGTTAATAGCTCGTAGGATGGAATTTGGTATACGAAAAGCCTGCATCCAGAATGAGACTATACCATATATAACACTCCTCACTAATTCAATGCGGCCTGAAATGGATAGAAAAGAAGATGTCCAGCCTGCCAACCGTTTTTTGCATTTATCCACTAACCTGTTGTACATTGTAGGTTTGGGGTATTTAGAGGATAGTGGTAAATCCAAATAGGTAGTAATAGAAGTCGCAAGCCTGATGCCCATAGAATTTGCTAACTCCAAAGGGTTTTTTGCACCCTTACTGAAAATAGCAATGCTTTTGTCCCAATTAATATTAAGACCAGTAAGGTTAGAGAATTCACCCAGAAGTTTTTTGAGACCAACCAAGGATTTTAGATTGCGCGACAAAATACAAGGAGGTCATCAGCAAAAAGGAGGTGAGAAATAGAACCTGAGCGTCTCATTGGTTGAATAGTGCTGGTAGACATAGATTTTTCAATAAGCAGAGAGAAGGCCTCCATAACCATGACAAATAGATAAGGCGAAAGCATGTCTCCTTGATGAAGCCATCTATTCCCTTCAAAGTACCCATATGGTGAGCCATTTATCATCACAGAAAATGTTGGAGTTGAGATGCATTCTTTAACCCAAGAGTGAATTTGCTGCCAAACCCAAATCGATGGAGTATATAATAAATAAACTCTCTATTAACACTATCAAATGCCTTCTTTAGATCGAGCTTGATGCATGCACTGGCCTCCACAGGATTACTAAAATCCCTAATTTGCTCATGGGCAAGGAGCGCACTATCAGAGAGGAGTCTTCTTTTTAGAAATGCAGCCTGGTTGGGTGATATCAATTCATGTATCACTTCCTTAATTCTGTTGCATATTACCTTGCTTATAACCTTATATATAAAGTTGCAACAAGCAATTGGTCTACAATCCCCTAATCCAGTAGCATTTGAATGGTGAGGAACGTATGGTTTATTTGCCTCAACATAATACATGTGCGAAAGAAGGCCTTGACTGCCACAATGATGTCAGTTCCTATTACTCCCCAATTCTGCTGGTAGAAGAATCCATTGTAGCCGTCAGGACCCGGGGCTTTATTAGGCCCCATTTGAAAAACCACCGCTTTAATCTCATCTGCCATAATAGGCCTTTCCATCCATGCCGCACCCTCCACCACCGGTTTCCTCTTCAGAACCCACTTCGGAAAAACATTCCAGTAGCATGAATGATTATAAAGTGATTTGTAATATAGAGGAGCAGTTACCTTCAATTCTTCGAAAGTTCGACTAATGTTCCCAGCCGCATCAACTAAATGATTAAGATTGTTGTGCCCTGCCTGGTTTTCATAGCAGTGTAGAAGAATTTACTGTTCTGATCACCCAAACTCATCCAATCCTGACGACTCCTTTGCCGTAGCATCTCTTCTTCTAAGCCTAGTTGGTCCAATAAAAGATGCGCAATTTTCTTCTCCTGCAGTTGAATATTTGGGTCATGATGTATGGCCTCATTCTTCCTAATCTCCTCCAGTAATATACGATTGGAATTTAAAGCACCAGATTGAGAAGTAGCCCACCCTTTGAGTTCTAATTTCAGCCTTTTTAACTTTCATACAACTCGATACATAGGGCCTCCATATGCATATTGAGTCCAGTTCGAGTCTATAATTTCCTTGCAACCAGGCATGCGCATCCAATGGTTGTAAAATTTGAAAAGCTTTGGTTCAGAATTTACCTTAGAATGAAGCCTGATAGCACATGAGAATGATCGCTTGTTCTTGGGTCCAAGAATTCCACAAAAGTTTCTGGTAGTTTTGCAATCCAGTTAGCATTACCCAGAACTCGGTTAAGTTGGGCGGTAATACGACTAGCTCCAATTCTATTATTACACCAGCTTAGCCTTCTCCCAATACTCTTCAGCTCAAACATCATGCAATGGTTCATACAAGAATTAAACTCCTCAGTGGTACCAAAGTTGATAGTCCGGCCCCCAATCTTATCAGTAGAGTATCGAACACAGTTGAAGTTGCCTCCTACTAGCCAAGCATGCCCATTAAATTTTGTTGATTCCTCTTTAAGCATGGACCAAAGCTGAAGTCTTTCAGAGTTGAGATTTGAGGCGTAAATCACAGTGAAAAAGAAGTTAAATCCCCTAAGGTTAGGACAGCTGCAAGTAATGTGTTGTGAAGATAATGTTTCCATATCACATTGCCAAACTGATGGGTTAAAGCATATTAGGATACGACCACCCCTGCATGAATCAAAGTTATCAATAAACTTCCAGGCCTTTGGAAGGCAGGAGGTTATTTTATCAGAGCCACTTCTCAATTTAGTTTCAAGTAAATCCACCAAAGATGGCTTTATTTCCCTCAGTCTGTCTCGCAGATCCCTTCTCCTAACCATATTGTTAACCCCTCTAGCATTCCATATTAGAACTGCCATGGATTAATGATTTTTGGCATTGCGGCTTTGAGAACTCATCCTTGTACTCTTCCGACTTCCAACAATAGAATTCGCAGATGATCCCTCCTTGGTAGTGGATTTTATAACATGCTTCTTTTCCTGCATCTCCAGTTCCTCTGCCCACTCTGGATTTTCACAAGTGAGCTGAGAAGGGCGATCTATTATTTCAGTATCATCAGCATCATATATGGTATCCGATTGAGGTTCAATGTCTACCTGTAGATCAGCATGATATTTGTGGTCCACTGCATGTGCCCTACCCTCAGCACACAAATTTTTTGCCATACCAGACTTAAGTAACATGGCAGATAATTTGCTTCCAATTGCCTCAACATTGCTCATAGAACTTGGATTACACAATACCCCAGTATCAACACTACGCCCAATATTTCCAGTATCCTCTAATACTTTACTTCCAGTATCCACACTTCGCCAAATATTTCCAGTATCCTCAGAAATTTTATTTTTCCCAGCATCAACATGTGCAGCAGGCACAGTAAACATACCATCTCCCATAGGATGTTTCGTTGTTCTGCAATTATCATCAACATATATGCCACCCTCAGTCTCTGCTATGATACTTTGCTCATCTGAATTGCCCAATCCTTCACCCTCCTCTATAACTGTCTCCAGTATATTTACATTAGAAGTAGAAGCTGTAGTATCTTGCCTAGTGTTACTCGACACCACTCCAGGAATCAGCCCTGGGCGTCTACTATGCTCAACTGCACTAGCTTGAGAATTAGGGACTGGAAAGTTAGCTACACTATTACCTGATTCACTAGCAGGCTGCGCCAATGCCTTGTCATTATTCAAAATTCTTGCATCAGATTGTCCAGAACAGTCCTCTGAATTAGCATTTGCTGAAGTACGATCAAGTTGGATTGAAGGGAGCTTGTTTTATCTGGACATTGAGAATCCAAATGTCCAAAACAAACGCAGTGCTTGCACCTAGGAGGCTCGCCCTCAATTTTGACCTCGAAATTGAAGACCTGTCTTCCTTCTCCACAACAACAGAGGTTGGAATTGGTTTAATTGCATTAACATCAACTAGGCAACGGGCATAAGAGATTCTCTCCCTCCTTGCTGTTAATTTGTCTAAACACAGTGGAATGCCAACAAGTGAAGCAATTATATTAAGAATATCCAAGGTCCACATCCCCAATGGAACACCATGCAGCTTCACCCACATAGGGACACAGGAAAGGATATCACGCTCGTGCCGCAATGTTTGGCTCCATCTTTGAATGACCACCAATCTTCCATCAAACATCCAAGGCCCATTATGCAAAATGCTTGCGCAATCTTCTTCATCTTCAAACTTGAAGTAAAAGAACCCATTTTCTCGACTGTATAGCTGGAATCCTTTTTAATATTCCATAGTCTTTCAGCCCAAGCTCTGATCTGACCATAATATGGGATATCACCTACCACCTATCCAACAAGTGTGTTCTTCCACAATTCTGCTCCTTTCGCCAACAGATCATTTGCAACAATACCAACTTTTGATCCATCATCCTTAACAACAGGTGTGACAAAAGACATGGCCATATCAGCAGCATAAGCTCTTCTATTTGCGCATACATCTGACCAAGATTGCTTAGCCACTGTCTTATTAATCTGTAAAGCCACAGTTGGTCTCACAGAAATTTTATCAAATACCTTTCGGACACCAGTCCCCAACCCAGGCTTCATGAAATTATTAGGTTTAGGCCCTCCTCCTGCCTTAGGGTAGCGAGATCCATCGCTTTTACCTCCGCCTGAAGTACTCGAAGAGCCGCCTCCTTGCCTATTCCCGACAACACCCAATTACGAATTAGATTTGGTTTTCTTCGTTACACGCCGCCAGCCACCATTGTTATCTCTGTTCTCGGCATCATCCCTTGGGAGATCTGTAGTGCCGGGCCCTTCCCCGATTTCCTTACCTGAAGCGCCGACTACTATTGATGATCTGCCGTCTTGTGATGATCCGCTGTCTTATGAAGATCTGCCTCCTGGGTCTCCCCGATTGCCAGAGCCCCTCATATTTTTATTATATTATATATATATATATACATATACATATATATATATATATATATATATCTCTCTCTCTCTCTCTCTCTCTCTCTCTTATCTATTATCTTATTATAATATTTAATCTGATCTGATCGATCAAGACACTTTTCCAAGCCCACTAAAAACAAAAGTATCACTTTTTGTTTTCCCTCCAACTTTCAAAGATCATTGGAAAAATAACCAGTCAAGTACGTATCTCCTTGTAAAGGGGCTTTGCTAAGTCAAACTCAAGTACACCCTATCCCTAGCCATTGGACAGAGGTCAGGTCCTTTTTTGTACTCTTGTTTGACCGGCCATATATTTAAAATTTACACTTTTTCGCATCTTCCTTCTCTCCAAATATTCTGCGCATCGATTAGTCGACTAGACGTTTCAACTAGTCGACCAGAAAATTACAGTTTTCCGAAAAACTGCGATTTCGACCTTTTTCTTCCACCGCTTTTTCACACCAATCGATTCTTCAACGTCTAGAACAGTTAAGGGAAGTTTCCATTGATTCTCTTTCATTTTGATGATTCAAAATTTTGAATTTCCCTCCTCAAATCCTTATTTAAAACTCCATGGATCTTCATTTCTCCATGAGAAAAACCAAGTTTCAATATTCCGAATAACCTCTTCATTTCAGAGAAAGAGACTACGAATTCCTCATAGGTATTCTTCATTCTTCTCTAATGTTTTCATTTTCACATCCTCGTTCTTCTCATAGATTCACTCCGGCCGAAGAAGCCCGCGCAAAATATGCCGCCATAGAATTCACCCCATTCTATCCCGAACAATCAATCGATTTTAATGATCTGAAAATTCAGAACTTCAATCTCCATCATCTTCTACATACCATTTCTCTCTTCCACCTTTGGTGTGAAGACATTCCATATTATCCTCTTCTTTTGAAACAATTTTACTCTAATATGGTTGTTTATCAAGATAACGGAAACATCTATTTCGACACCAAAGTTTAAGGTGTAGAAATGCTTCTCACCTTTGGAACTCTTGCTGAATGTCTTGGCTTCCCTCAATCAAATGATCAAAATATCGGATTTCCTATGGATCATCAACCCACTCTTGATTTACTTAGTCCCAATTTTTGTCCTTCCGACATGGTCGCCATGAACTTACATCCAACTCCTCGCCTTCTCCTCAAGATTATAACTTACAACCTTCTTCCAAAGGTTGGGTCTTTCAATTACATTGATGAAACTCGTCTTCGCATTCTTTATGCCATCATACATGGCATATTTGATTGGTCCGTCTCTCTCATGTTAGCCTTAGTAAAACCCGTTTCAAACCACATCATCCTACCTTGCATGATCACTCGTATTCTTCAACATTTTGAAGTTCCTCTTAATGATGAAGTGGTCGTTTATAATCCACTTTGCTTTGATCACTCCAACTTAAGTCGCATGGATATTCAACCAACTCCACATGTTGAAGAAGAGCAACCGATCGATTCAAACAATCGTCGTCGCAAGATTACCATATCCCCAAATGTTCGCCCTCACTAATCTCGGTTCTCCCTCCAAGAACAAATTGATCATCTTCAAGATGATATGCATATCGGTTTTGCGGGAGTCCAAGAACATTTGCATGGTTTTGAGCATAGTATTGCACAAGTTAGGAATGACATGCATGCAAGCTTTGATGGCATACAAGGAACTCAAGCCCAGATTATGCGCCTTCTTGCACAATTGGCACCATATCATCCATCAACCACTCACCGACCACCTCAGCCTCCTCCACCGTTTTGAGCGATTTCTGAAAAATTTCGCTTATTAGTCGACTAGGGAAATCAGTTAGTCGACTCATCATAGTAATCCGCGTTTCAGTTGTCTGGTTTGGTTGTCGTGTTTCGGTGGTTATGTTTGGTACTTATTGATCAGTTGTAGTAATCTAGTCAGTCAGTACTCTGTCAGTTTGATTGCTTTTGGTTGTTGGTTGTTGCCTAGCGCATACTATGTATGACATTAGTTTGATTTAGGTTGTTTGTGCTTGATGTTGTCTTATCCGTACGGTTCTATGTATGACCTCGTCAATGTAATGCCTCTGCAGCATTAATGAAGTTTAGTTTGCTTTAGTTCATACTCTTCCTTATTTTCAGAATTCTGCAATGATTAGTCGACCAGCACATTCCATTAGTCGACTAATTTGCATTAATTTCTGAAATTTATCCCATTTTTTTGATAATTTCAAAGGGTGAGACAATTATGAAAAATATGAAATGACATATATGAAATGACATATATAAACATTATTAAATATGCACACATATACATGTTTTATTACCAATACATGCTCTCTTTTACCAACATTTAAAATTTCATGATATATGCATTTGCTAATTAATATTAAATGATTACACAATTGCAAATTGATTATTCATTCTATCAAGCATATATTCAGGGGGGGAGCTTTATAATTAAAAATATCTTTTTACATATACCACATATATTTCATAGTATCTTAAGATATATTGTAATCATCAAAAAAGGGGAAGAATGTTGGAAACATAAAGTTTTCTTCCCATAAATTTTTTGATGATACAATCGTTTTTATATGTATATGTGTATACTAACTCTTTGGATGCAGATTATCAAGCTCAAACTATCACATATGACAATCGTCAAAGTTACGTTGCAAGAAAAGCATCAAAATGCACGATGAAGCTCAAGCAATGAATTCTTATATCTTGAGAAAGATGATGTAGTTTTATCTTTTATTCTTGCAAAAATTTAGCTTGTTAAAGCCTTGATAATACTCTATCTTAGTTCTTTAGGACTCAGCCTCAAAATCCAAACTTCAGAAAAATTAGCAGACCAGCACTTTCTTCTAGTCGACTAATATACTTTTTCTTATTTTATTAAGAAAAACAAAATAAATTTTGGTCAAAATATATTTTCCAATCATAAGGATCAAATTCTGAAATTTTCTCAATATTTTGTTCCTAGTCGACAAATAAGTTTCCATGGTCTACGAGACAGTTTATCAAATAGTTATAACGTCAGTTATTATAACTGGTTTCTATTAAATAAATTTTATAATTATTTAATGGCAGTTATAAACTACTTCAAACGTTCTTATTGGCAGTTCCTAGTTGTTTTTTTCCGTTTGTGGAAGTTTATATCCGTTTTTCTATCAAAGGACACTTCAACAATCATTTTCTGACCTGGCAGCACTATTAGTCGACTAATAGTTTTGACTAGTCAACTAATTTTTGGAAAAAAGGCTCAGATTTTTTTGAAAATTTAGGCAGTTGTCCAACGTTTGAAAACTAACTTTTTGGACTATAAATAGACCCCCAGACCTCTGCCTAAAACACACGAAAATTCTCACACTTTCTTTTTTCTTAAGTTTTCTTTCTCTCTCTAGAAAGTGTACGATTTTCAGATTTCCATTGGGAAAACTCTGCAGAAATTCTACCCCTTTAGGAAATCCAATTTCTAAGGGTGTTCTACCACAATTCACATCTTGAACCTTGGAGATTCCATCACCAACCTTGCGCTATAATTCCGATATTATCAAGGCTATAGGTGATACTGTTTCATACTCTTTCTTTATTTTACTAGGCGAATCTCTTGTTGAAGAGATTGTACAAGTTTGCAACACGGGGAGTGTTGGCATCTTTGTATGTTGATTACTTGCGGGGAGCAAGTGTTTTAGTGGATTCAAATCTCTACGGAGTAGAGGACTGGACGTAGGATCACAAGGATCCGAACCAGGATAAAAATCATTGTGTTTGCGTTTGGATTATTTTGGATTGTGATCTTTTATTTCTGCACTCTCATTGCAATTTTTTATTAACTTTTTATTTTGCAATATCGTCGTAATTTACACTATTCACCACCCTCTAGTATATTTGGTGTGTCAGGAGATCCAACAATTCTTGTTGACTACATGGGATGATGATAGTGAAGATGACGAAAGCCATGTAGTGCTAAATCTTTGTTTGATGACACACACAGATTCTAGCATTGAGGATTCAAGCGATAAGGTACCTGACCTTTCTTATAAAGATTTGGTTAGACTATGCGATCACTTGCCTAAAAAAGTTGAAAATTAAGATGACAAAATCACGAAATTAAAATCAGAAAAAAAGACAATTGCTTAAAAGACTTGTGATAATTGCATAATTTTAGAAAAAGAAGTATATGGTCTTAAAACTGAAAATGAAAAGCTTGAAAATGATTGTGATGCCTTAAATAAAGACAGAAAAGAAAAAGATGATAGTTTTGTAACCCATTATTATATGCTTGTTGATCGCTCCGGGACGTACACCCAAAGAACGGTTGTAGTTTTACCGCAAGCGCACGGTATAGCGACGAGCGGGTATCGAACACAGGGAGGACGAATGACCGTGCTTGCTCCTAATCAACCTGGCTATTCAAGAATAGAAAGAGTTTCCTTGGGCGATCCTGTCACAACCGTTAGACAAATGTGCGAAATATCAAATCAAATAAAGAACGTCTAGGGAATGGGGAATCCCCGTTACTCACCGTATTTCATAGATGTGGTTTGTCGGTATCAAAATTGCTAGAATGAGAATTTGGATGAACTAGTTGCGACTAAATGTGGAACCAAGCTCACACTCTCGCGCTGTTGCCGGTCTATAGCTATCCTAGGGTCGGGTCCAATCTCTTGCAAACCCTAGCCTAGGAAAGCTAGCATTAGGATCAACATCATCGTCCAATTGCGCACCGAGCCCAATCTCTTGCAAACTCGGTCCACAATCTAAATTAGGATAGTTCCTACCCGTCCAATCTCTTGCAAACGGGTATCGGCACGGAATTGCAACCGGAGATCCTAGTATCGGTCCAATCTCTTGCAAACCGATACTTCGAAAATCCGACTCCAACCCAATTCGGATTTCTAGGGCTTCCTATCAAATTGGGATCCAATCTCTTGCAAATCCCAATTGATATGAATACCTAGCCATCCGTAGTGATTCGATCCCAATCTAATCTCTAATTATTGATTCTAGCACAATTTCTACCAATTTACCACAAATACGAAATTGGGCTTGTAGGGTTCATCCCCACGCCCCAAGACGTGGAGACTACTCACAAATCATAGCAATAGCACAAAAATAATCAATGAAATAGACAATAGAATTCATCACAACAATGATATAAACAATAAAAATAGAGTTTTTGGGGAAGAGAGATGCAAACCAAAGTAGTTCTTCAATTAATCCAACAAAAATCCAAGTTTTTCTCTTCTCCAATCACAAAATAATAAAGCTAAAAAGTAATCTTAAAAAGCTGCAAAAAATCTAAGAGATGGCTCCTTTTCTCTCTTGGTGAACCAAGAGCCCTCCTCGGCTAGCATGATCTTCTCCTTCCTCTTTCTCCCCGAAATCAAGTCCTTCAAGAATTTAGCATATGTGGGGATCTCGATGATGGCGTCAAGGAAGGGAATATTTAGGCTAACTCCTCTTAGATACTCGAGGAATTTCGCTAGCCTTTTCTCCATTTTCGCTTTCGCTAGTCTTTGGGGGAATGGGACCGGTGGCATGAAGCGCCTCTCCTCAATTAATAGCTCCGCCCTAGATTTCTCCTTGTCTCGTGGCTCCTTCTCCTTTTCAATCTCAACTACCGGCTCAACCGGCTCCAAGCTTTCCTCCACGGCCTCCTCGGTAGGAATCATAGCGGGGGTGGTGTCCTTCCCGCCTCTAGTAGTAACGGTAACTACGGCGTTGATGTGGCCCGTGTTGCCCCGTGGGTTTTGCTCCGGTTGCGCCGGCAATCTTTGAGTGTTCTGGTTGAGCAACGCCAATTGCTCCGATATTTGAGCCACTACGGTATTAAGAGACTCTTGCCCCGCCTTCAAAGTAGCATTCACCTTGTTTTGCTCGACCATGAACGCCTCCACTCTAGTTTCAAAATCGGTTCGTTGTGGAGTTTGCGGAGGGTTTTGATTTTGATTCCTCCACCCTTGGTTGAATCCGGGAGGCCTATAAGGTGGAACTTGTTGCTTTGGTTGGAAGTTTTGTTGTGGAGGCCCCCTCGGCGGATAGTATTGTTGTTGGGGTGGTGGTGGTCGAGCTTGATTAGGCGGTTGTTGTGGCGGGTTCAAAGCTCCTTCATTGTTGGCGTAGGAGAATCCCGGATGATTTCTTGCGGCCGGATTGGACCAATACCCTTGGTTCCCCGCAACATATTGTACTTGCTCCAAGGATCCTTCTCCTTGCTCTCCTCCCGAGTACATGACTTGAGATTGGTCTTGCCAATCACACATTTGGTTGGGCGGTGCGGAGGTGGATGGGCTTCCTTGGGGCTCCGTGATAAATTTCTCCAATCTCTCCACCACCTTGTGGAGAGAATCGAATTTGCTCGTGAGCTCCGCTACGGCCTTTGCCTCGTAGATGCTAGTTGGCTTTAAGGAGGACGTGGAGTGTCCTCGCTCATCGCCCCATTGTTGGTTATTTGAGGCCATCTCCTCAATTAGGGCCGTAGCTTCCTCGGGAGTCTTTGACAAGATTGCACCATTCGCCGCGGCATCGATAATTTGTTTGGTCCCCGGTTGGAGACCGTTGTAGAAGCTATGAACTAGCTCCCAATCCTCTATACTGTGGTGCGGGCATTGGTGCTGCAAATCCTTAAATCGCTCCCAAGCTTCATAGAGCGTCTCATGTGGTCCTTGCTTGAAGGACATGAGAGCGCTCCGGATCTTCACCGTCTTGGATGGTGGATAGAATTTGTCAATGAATGCATCCGCCAACCCGTCCCAAGAGGTGAAAACTCCGTCAGCTTGCGTCCTCAGCCAATAGAGTGCTTTGTCCTTTAGCGTGAAGGGGAAGAGGCGCAGTCTGATGGCATCGATGGGGACCCCCGGCATTTGGAAAGTGGCGCACTTCGACAAGAATTATTGGATGTGGTAGTGGGGGTTCTCATGAGCGTTCCCATGAAATGGGTCTTGTTGCATCAAAACTACCAATCCCGTCTTTAGCTCGAAGTTCTTGTCGGCCGCCAACTCCGGCACGGCAATGGATGACGTAGTAGAAGAGGTCTTAGGCCGAAGCCTATCGCGAATAGAAATTATTCTCGCCATCCTCGCCGCCAATTCTTCGGGAGTTTCCGGGTTGGTCATAAACCGCCCTTCCGGATATTGTCTCCTTTCCGCTCTAAGTCTCCGCGCGGTACGTTCGATCTTGGGATCGAATAATAAGGCTTCGGGGTCCGCCGTAGATCTCGTGTACATGCACAGGGAAAACAGAGTTTCAAAGAGATGATTAGTACCGTGGAAGGGTTAGGTAAGAATAGTAGGGGAAATAATAATGGTAATAAAAAAATAAAAATAAAAGAAAGAAATAGCTAGGGTGAAAAAGAATCAAACGCAATCGCCTCCCCGGCAACGGCGCCAAAAACTTGATCGCTCCGGGACGTACACCCAAAGAACGGTTGTAGTTTTACCGCAAGCGCACGGTATAGCGACGAGCGGGTATCGAACACAGGGAGGACGAATGACCGTGCTTGCTCCTAATCAACCTGGCTATTCAAGAATAGAAAGAGTTGCCTTGGGCGATCCTGTCACAACCGTCAGACAAATGTGCGAAATATCAAATCAAATAAAGAACGTCTAGGGAATGGGGAATCCCCGCTACTCACCGTATTTCATAGATGTGGTTTGTCGGTATCAAAATTGCTAGAATGAGAATTTGGATGAACTAGTTGCGACTAAATGTGGAACCAAGCTCACGCTCTCGCGCTGTTGCCGGTCTATAGCTATCCTAGGGTCGGGTCCAATCTCTTGCAAACCCTAGCCTAGGAAAGCTAGCATTAGGATCAACATCATCGTCCAATTGCGCACCGAGCCCAATCTCTTGCAAACTCGGTCCACAATCTAAATTAGGATAGTTCCTACCCGTCCAATCTCTTGCAAACGGGTATCAGCACGGAATTGCAACCGGAGATCCTAGTATCGGTCCAATCTCTTGCAAACCGATACTTTGAAAATCCGACTCCAACCCAATTCGGATTTCTAGGGCTTCCTATCAAATTGGGATCCAATCTCTTGCAAATCCCAATTGATATGAATACCTAGCCATCCGTAGTGATTCGATCCCAATCTAATCTCTAATTATTGATTCTAGCACAATTTCTACCAATTTACCACAAATACGAAATTGGGCTTGTAGGGTTCATCCCCACGCCCCAAGACGTGGAGACTACTCACAAATCATAGCAATAGCACAAAAATAATCAATGAAATAGACAATGGAATTCATCACAACAATGATATAAACAATAAAAATAGAGTTTTTGGGGAAGAGAGATGCAAACCAAAGTAGTTCTTCAATTAATCCAACAAAAATCCATGTTTTTCTCTTCTCCAATCACAAAATAATAAAGCTAAAAAGTAATCTCAAAAAGCTGCAAAAAATCTAAGAGATGGCTCCTAAAACTAGGGTAAAAACAGGGCTTAAATAGCCCCAAAAATCGTCCAAAAATCCTGACCAAAACGCCCCTGCACAGCCTGTTTTCCGCAAATTTCGCTACAGGCAGTGCATCGCACTCGGTCGAGTGACAAAAGTCGCTCGGCCGAGTGAAAACCCTGTCATTTTCCAGTAAGTCGGGGGCTTCAAGGGTCTTCAGTTCGGAGGCGGCTCGGCCGAGTGAGTTGTCGTCACTCGGCCGATGGCTTCACTGCACTCGGGCGGACGTGGTTTACCACTCGGCCGAGTGGGTCTTCTGAAGCTCAGGTGGCCGAAAAACAGTAACTTCGATCTTTTTGAGGGCCTTCGTCTGGACGCCACTCGGGCGGACGTGGTATCGTCACTCGGCCGATGTGGTCTCCGTCGATCGGCCGAGTACACATGGAAAACGTGTCTGAACGGGTCGGCCGAGCAGTGTCTCGCTGGTCGGCCGAGTGGCTCCTCCACTCGGCCGAGTGGGACACAAAAAATGCCCAATCTGATTGTTTTCGCCTCCTCGTCGCTCCTGCGACGTCCATTCTTCTTCCGCTCCTCTCCAACAGCAAAATATCCCTCGGGGAGGTCGTCGGTGGCCGTGTAGAGTAAGCGCGTCTCGAGATCACTCCAAATCGCGCCAAATCACCTGAAATGCGACAAAAACAACAAATCGTGAAAAGCATCGCAATATCGTCGATATATCGTGAAAAACATGATTTGGGCGATCTAAATGGCATGCAAATCCACGGGAAAAAGGTGTAAAATATGGAGTGATCACTTGTAAATGAGAATTTGTTCCTAAAATCTAAAATCTAAGAGCTTGAAACATGCATGAAAAAGTTTGCAATTAGTGATAAGTCATTGAAGCTGCTTCTTAATAATCAACTCTTTGAAAACAATAGAAAAGGACTAGGTTCTGGAAAAAGTGGACACGAGAACAATCTTTTTGGTAAGGGCAAAAGTGTCTTTCCTAGATGCATTGGTTGTAGTAAAATTAGACATACTTTTAATCATTGTTGGAATAGGAACAAACACAAGAAGTTTGGGTTACTAGGCATTCACTAACATTTGTGGACCTATATGGGTTACTAGGTCACACATAACATCTTTCGTGTATATACGTAAGATAGAGAGACAAGGAAATATGGTATACGTCGAATTTCAATGAAGTTCCTTGGTAAAAACGGTAAAAAGAAGGTATGATTTGTTGTTTGAGCTTATTGTTTACCTTCAGAGAATATTTTGGGTTGCATTTTAATTTTTTTTTTGTGCTTTTTCTTTTTCTTTGTGTGATTTTTTTGTGTTGTGTTAGAAAAATAGAAAAGGAAAAAAATTTGAAAAGGTGAAAATTATATTAATTGAGCTTAATGGATATCTTTCTTTGAAGAAGCTACTTTGGATGAAAATCATATTATGTATAGAATTCTAGTATTATTTTCTTGACTATGTTTGCATGATTGACTTTATGAATAGTTAAGACATGTTCGATAACGAATAACTAGATTTCTACATCTTCACCTTACACTTTCACGGTATCGATTGTTATTATTATATGGTGTTATTTTCATGAATATTGTAAAGTGGGTGAAGACGGATTAAAAAATGCAAAGTATGTTACTTGATGGGATATGTAGTGTCATGCCTTGGATGAAAAACAAAGCTCATGAAAATAAAAACACTGTGTCTTATGAAAAAGAAAAGAAAAGAGCTTCGTATGTAAAATGGATACGATTCGTGGCTATGATAGCACCCACGGATATCCAACTCATGATATAAATTCATATCTTTTAGGGTTGGTGTTATGTCCATCAAGCAATACCACCCCTCGTCTAAGAGTCCTTCTATGCAATGTATGTGTGTTAGTAACTTGAACTCATGTCTCATGAGGTGGGGAAATACAATCTTTGTAGAAGTATATACAAGTCTGGAAAGTTGGTTTGAACGGTCGACTTTCATGATTACTTCTCCCTATGACCTTAACTTTCGATCATCACACGAGCACGAAGATGTTTTAATCATGGTTAAGAATTATTGGATATGATTGATTATTAGTGATTGTCATAATATAATCGTATGTCTTGGTTAATAATGCTTTATTTTCTATAAGGCATATGATATTTTTATCTTGAGTGTTCTTTTGAAGATAACAAAAGGGGGAGAAAATGTTAAGATTTGATTCATATTTATCATGATGATTCATATCGAAAGGAGAATTTTTTCGATAGGGGAAGCATGTCAATATGGGGAACTATTTGCAAATGAATATATCTCGTTGACATGCATACTTTACAAACACAACACACGATGATATGTTTTTGTGCTTTTATTGATCAAATCATAATTGTGGTTAGTCATTGGAAACAATGGTTTATGATTTCTTATTTGATGAAAACAAACATTCAAGAACTATTTTGATGTGTTTGTTATGTGATTTTAGGTCAAGGCAAGACAATGGAGAGCCAATGGCATTTTAGTCATTTTTGTGATAAAAGGCATTTTGGATATAAAAGGTCAATTTGGTCATTTTCACAAAGTTATATAGCATCATCTATGGCCATGGATCATGAGGAAGATAAAGAGGATGTCACATAAATTTTCAGACTTGAAAAATCTTCAAAAATGGATAAAATAAGTGAAATAGAAGCTTGCGAGGGCAAAATATTAATTTGATGAAAAAGAAAACCTAGGTTGGCCAAACTTCCCTATAAAAGGCAATTTGTGTGCGGCTGAGGAGGGTGTGCACCCAAAACCCTATAAAGTTGCAGTAGTAAGCAAAATAAGAGAGGGGGGGAGAGGGGGGAGAGAGAAAAGGTTTGAAAGAGCTCATATGGTCTTAATTCCCACGTAACTACTTTTGGCTTTTGTGTGCAGGGGAAAAGAGAAGGTGCAGGTTGTTTGTACGGGTCAAACAAGAATCTTGTTTGTAGAAGATTTGTTTTTTTTAAAGAATAAGTTATTAAATTGAACCCACGCATTCAAACACATCAAAAGGCAAATAGGTTTGTTTTGCAGGCATCTCTCATAAATCCTTGCGCACAAAAAGAGGAAAGAGAGAACCACAGTTTTGTTTATAAAAAAGAGTAATTAAAACGCCAAGCAACCATTGAAATTGAGGTTAGTGATTTTTTTAAAATTACTAACCTCAATTTCAATGGTTGCTTGGCCTTTCTTGTGGGCAGGAGAAAAAGCAAAGCCTGTAAGCTTGTGCACAAACAACTAGAAGACCAATCTACACGCAGGACTGAGTACAGAGAGCTAGAGTACATGCTGTCAGGATTTTGCACAAAAGTTTCAAAGAAACAGAAATTTGCGAAAAGGCACATGAAAGTCCATGAAGCCTTATTTCACAACATAGACATCCGATTGACGGACGGCTAGAACCATTATGGAGCTGTTTACGAGCAGATCAACGCGGACACATCGACGTCATAAACTAAGCACTCTAAAATTTTCTATTTCTATTTTTGTGGTGCATCACGATTTGATCATTACAATTGTCTTAACATTATTTTTGTGGTGAAAGAGCTACGGAGCGTAGTTTTGAGATTCTTGATTCGCGGGGTTGTGGATTGATTCAGGATAAATATTGCATATTTAACCCCTCATTTAGTGTCATTTTGTGCATGTAAGACGTGTATTTGGCGTCTAATACAAGCGTATTAAGATTATTCATAATTATAGGAAGAATCTCTTGATTTAGGCACAAAATACTATTTTACTGATTATTTTTGTCTTCTCATATTTTCAAGTGTAGATCGCAATTCTACGATTCCAACTGCTATTTTTCCATATTTATCTGAGATCTGTGCTATTTTCTATGAATTTTTGAAGGAAAAATACCATGTAAATGCAGAAATACAAAGAAAATACGGCGGAAATATAAATAAATATGCTCCCCGCTCAGCGCCCATATGCGACGCCACGTGGCATAATCGCAACGATCCCGTCTCATCCGACGATCGCGGGAGCAGAGCGACACATCATAATCTTGAGCGTCGATCGTGGATCCAACAGACCAAATTGAAGCTGATGCAAAATCAGATAGAGTGAAACGGTTGGTGAACGCGGGCGCGCGTGGGGACATGTGTTGCTTCCTCATCAAATTGCGCTACGATGGACGGCTGTAGATGCTGCGACAGCGGGCACATGTTTTAACTCGAATTGGATGAGGATCCGTGATTCGCCGACTTAGAAAAACCTATCCAACTATATAAACAGTACCAGGGGGTGTAATCAGACGGTATTTGGTGATGTATTCCAAGTGTATTTTGGCATATTCAGACCCGTTTTAGAGCGTATCACGTGTACTTTTTCAGGGCTTTGGATACAGAGGCAGAGGCATAGTTTTGAAGGAGATCTGGGATTTAAGTGGAGATATTTGGTGATATAATTCTTAACGTATTATTTGTATTTTGAGTATTAGACTCGTATTTTGAGTGTGTGATGATGTATTTGACCATGAATATTGATTCTTTTCTCTCCATGCATGGCTAATTCTTATATGTGTTGGTTGTGATGTAGTTAGGGCTATGTAATCTCTAATTTTGCTGTCTTTTCGCCCTATTTCTCATGTTATATAGTGTATTTTCTTAGTTTCTACACGTATTATTCGAGTATGATCGTTGTTGGCGTACTTGAATCGAATATGATATTTGCAGACTTATTCGTGGCATGACCCTTACAGACATTGCCATGACCCTTGCATGCACATAAGCTTAAATTCTTCATGGAACTAATAATTTAATCGATTACAAATGGCGTTATTTTATGCTCTTTATCATTATATCTTTCGAAGTTCTCATACTCTTGCGGGATGAAACATTATGTTATTTAGGTTAAGAAATTGTTTGTAATGTTTTAGATCTTGATTCACACAAATACCGTGACGGCTCCGAAAGGACTATGTACCGGGAGGATATATCTATGTGTGCATACCCGAAGGGACCCAAGAGGGCGATGATCTGCGAGGCTCCTCTATGAATCATGATGTCAAACATTATGAACCAATTGATTAACCAATTAAAAGACATTAATAATCATTTATTGCAAACACCCAAACGAAATCACAACCGACACATACTCTATACATTGGTACCCTAGTATCGACTTCCTCGTAGTTATATTAGGATTGTTTTAGTGTTTAAAACTCTTGACACCATTAGTTCATCTTCGAAAGATGGTGGTTTCTTATTGAATTAGTATTCTTTATAAACTGAAATTTATGGGTTTGTAGATCAGTTGTCTAGTGGATACGATACCTGGACTCATCAGGACCTTATTACTTGTTCGATCTTCTATACTTGGGAGTAGCGCTCACATATTTTGAGACAAGTCAAGTTTTTGGCATCGTTGCCAGGGTCAATGGTGCTTGTGATCTACAATTTTAGTTTGTATAGAGGAATATTCGATGAGATCCTTCCACCTTATAGCTTATGACTTTTATTAGTTTGTTTTTGTGTTTTTTTTAAAATAAACTTTATGGAATTTATGGCACAGACTATTGGTATGATGCAGAGTACGCTATTTTGCACAAGCATAGAATGCAGAAAGCCAAGATGGTTGACTTCAATTAGAGAGACTGTGAAACTTTCTATCAGGTCTGGAGGAGGTTCACAGATCTAGTATTGAGCTATCCACGACATGGGTACACAAAGAAAGAGCATATGGAGTCCTTCTACAGCAGACTACAACCAACGTTGCATGAAATTTTGGGAGTCATGAAGCCGACAGAGGCTAGGGAGTACATGGAGTCCCTGCAAGAGAATGACCAAATCATTACTGAGACTTCAGAAAGTGAGCTAACAGAGCATTCTTGCGATGACACTGGAGCATGTATTGATCAAGGAGAGCGAAGCGTAGACGTACCTTGCAACTCTTGAAATAGGAAATTCAATTGCTCATTCAGACGCAGGAGGCTAAATACCATCAATTCCAACAAAATTTCCTTGCTCGGAGTCGAAAAATTCAACAAACAATTGAAAATCTTACTTTGATTGCCACTTAATTAGAAGAAAGTAATTATTTTGAATATCAACTTCAAATATCCAATATGGGTTCATCTTCTATTGCAGGTATATCGAGCGAGCCTTGTCATGCACATTAAAAACACATATCAAGAGATTAACATGACAGGAAGTGTGTGCAAAAAAGGAGAGGATGAGCCAGAAATTTTGGATGAATAGGAGGAGGAGACAACTAGGGACATGAGTTTAGAGATTATTAGTAAGGAGCCTGCACCGTTCTTTCCCCAGTTTTCCCCAAAATCATTCATTCCTCTCCCCCATGGCTGAGTAGTGTAATTTTTTCAAATAGTAGTCATTAACATGCTTTACTTTATTTTACTTATTTTGATGACTATATTTGGACTATTTTTTATTGATAAGAATTTGAGACTAAATTGGATTGACATAACTCATCTCTTATAGGACATAGGTAAACACTTTATAGAGATGTTGGGAGTAGTGTTGCTGGGGGTCCAATTTAGCTTGTGGAGGAAGAATACATACCGAGGAGTGCAAGGAGTAGATAGAACAACTTCCTCCACCATTAAAGATACATGAACTGCCATTTGACCACGGTGTGTTCTTTCCAATAGTTTAGGTTTTTATATGCTTTCTAGGATAGTTTCTTTTGAATAAACTTGTACCCTTTTCGACAGTGAGGACAATGTCCATCTTTAGTTGGAAGGAGTATGAGATCTGAGGATTTTTTTATAAAAAAACGAGAGAAAAATCAATCATCATTTTTCATCATTTAACTCTCCTTCACGTATTACTTTATCAGACGATTATTCATTGATTGAATTCTAAAATATTATTGATGGCTTGAATTAATTATTTTTAATTCATGGAATTAATCATTAATATGCCTTTTATGAAAGAGTTTCAATTGCCATCACTATTATCCTGAACTACTTTGAATTTATTTCATGCAAATTACTGTGATGCATAAGTTTAAGTAGACACGGTTGATTGGATTAGTATTCGAATTGAAAAGGAATTTAGCCATTATTTATGCTAAAGTTTATGTCAGAGGAATGGGTGTTGAATTTCTTACAAAACAAGAAAAGAAAAAATGAGAAAAAAATAAAATCCACCATTCTCTTGAGTTTTATTAAGTAGCCAGGTCTTTGTGCATCAAGAAGAATTAGAGATTCGCGTTAAAAGATAGACAATATGGAGTGCATTAGAAAAAAATATAATAAAAACTTAGATGAGTCAAGTTATTAGATTCGAGAGGCTCTTCTAAGACTAATGAATGAAGGTCGTCTAGCCTAGGAGTCATTAACTAAAAACTCGTTATATGGATCATCTTAAGTCATTTAAGACACACACACACACACGCACACACGCACACACGCACAGAGAGAGAGAGAGAGAGAGAGAGAGAGAGAGAGAGAGAGATACACACACACACATACATGCATACATACATACATACATACATACATACATATACATATACATATACATGTATACACTCTCATATATATATATATATACAAGTCATAACCCGTGCCCGCGGGCAGGGTGAAGTTAAAATTTTCCCCAGCAAAATCTTTGTTTCCCAAAAAATTATTTCCACAGCCAAAATTTAAAAGAACAACAAATTAGCGCAAAAATATTTAGAGGCACGGACGCCTTCGGCACGAAACAACAAATTCGGCGCAGGTGCCTTCGATACGGAACAACAAATTCGGTGCGGGCGCCTTCAGCGAGGAACAACAAATTAGCGTAAAAAATTTAGCGGGCGGCTTCGACGCGGAACAACAAATCGGCAGCATCTTCCTTGATGGTGGGCCCCACGACCATTAAATTGCCCTGACGAGTTGATAATGTGTGAGCATGACAAATGCATGCCAATGCATTAAATGCAAGGTCACTTACTCTGCTGCATTAAGTGCATGTGTGAGGGTGACTAATGCATGCAAATGCATTAAACGCAAATGCATTTGCACAAAACGTATGTGCACTTGCTTTTCAACAAAATACATTAAATCTATGTAAATCCATGTATAAATGTTGTCCCCTACTATAAATGCTGATATTTGCTACGCATGAGGCAAGAGAGTGTCTGCTGCGTTTTTCCATACAAATTTCAAAATATTGAGTTTTCCAACCTAATGGATTTCCCCTCAAAACTTACTCAAAACTTATCTCAACCTTCCATTCCCCAAGATCAAATCTCAGCCACTTTTTATCTTGTCCTAGTCAGCCCTGGGATTCAAAAACAGTTGTCAAATTATGTAAAATAGATATGTATGTATGCAAAAAAAAGAAATTTTTTTAAAGAGACATGATGAATAAATAAATTGCAACGACCCGTTCCCGGGGCCCGTTACTTTTTGATATTTGCGCAGGTTCTGCAGTTAACCAGTGAAAACAAAATAACCACGATGCAGAGATGTACAAACATACCCAAATAGTGTCCAATTATTACAATCCATACTGAATAATACATTCCAACAAATATACATGAAAGAAGAAAGTACATAGATGCAAATAGATCTGAAAGCTATGGTCTCAGGGTTGAACTCTGGCGCTATTAACTCAAGAGCATCACCTCCATATGTACATCGTCTAGGGTGCCACGGAAATGGAACCGTAGGTAAGTCACAACAATTCTAGCAATAGAAACAGAGTAGTTCAAAAGTATGGAACAGACTATAGTAAACAAAAGATGGCCATGCAGGTGCAAAAAGTAAAGTACGAGCAGACATGTATGTAAGAGCGATAAGTAAAGTACTGGTGGTGGCTCAAGTGTGGTAAGTAAAGTGCATGTAATGCATAAAGTAAAGGTGACTGTGTAAGTGCAAAAATGACGTACAAGAGCAACAACTGTGGTATGTCATATGGTAGCAACAATGTTTTAACCAACAGGCAATGTGATGACAATAGTAAGACAACCACGTAGATGTAGTAGCACTAAAAGGACAAGTAAGCAATAGTAAAGCTAGAAACTACGTGACTTAAATAGGAAAGTAATGAGAGAGCAAGAGGAAACAAACGTCGCTTGACTCTCTAATAGTGTAGGCAGGTCTAATAATAAGAAGTCTAACTTAACTCCTAAACCAGCCAGGCAGTCAGGGCTTGAAGGCACAGTTCACTTCTATGACCGCATGACAAGTCCTTTGGTTGACCAACCCACTTTCCATTCCTTTCTAGACACCGATTCAGTAGTAATTTAAGACCGCTTATTATTATACCGCTCTATCACGTTCGAGTAGTCTCGACTTAGTCAGTAGAACAGTGGTATCAAGTCAGTAGTCGTGACAAAACAATGGTATCAATCAACTAGTGCAACATGAATCAAACTAGTGCAACAGCCTTATCTTGAGTGCACGATATGCAACTTGAATTGCACCCATCCCATGGAGCAACCCGTGGAATATCTGCCTACCATCCCCTGCAGGGTGATGGTACAGCTTACCAAGTACGGGTGCACCCGGTCACTCCCACACACCTCGTAGCTCAAGACTACCCCGTATCCTGTGTATTATCAATCAAACTAGTGCAACAGTCTTAGCTCGAGTGTACGATATACAACCATAAGTGCACCCATTCCTCGGAGCAACCCGTGGAATATCTACCTACCATCCCCTGCAGGGTGATGATACGGCTTACCAAATAAGGGTGGACCTAGTCACTTCCGCACACCTCGTAGCTCAAGACTACCCCATAACTCGTGTTATACCACATTAACCGTATCTGTATCTGTATCCATATCTGTATCCTTATCCATATGGCCTTATAGGCCCATCACATCATCAACAGATAAGCATTCAATTTCAATAGGATGTTTCACGATATACCATTCAATCATTACTTTTCAATATGGTACGTCAATCCGTTGTTTCAATGCCAAAGACACTAATAACGGTTGTGATAGATCGACTCACTCCAAAGATGTTCAAAGGCATTAACAACACTCCAAGGGGTTTTGCTTCTTGAAAAGTCAAGGCAAAAGACTCAACAGAGAATGTCAGTCCTGAGCAATGCTTTGAAGTCCAACAACTATGATGTTGATCCATGCTTCGAGCATGCGGTAATTCCATAAAGTACACTATCTCAATTTCTAAAGTTAGAATTCATTGTGACTTACTCTCGATCCATGCTTCGAGCATGCGGTTTTCAATTAGTACATAGTTTACCCAAGTAGATGGTCGTGTACTACAACTATCTAAGTTGAAATTTAGCGATGTCGTACGTTCAAGTCAAGGTCGCTCTGCAGTTGATTCATTTTCTATTTAGTTAGGTCTCTAGTCATCTGTTCAGGTCAATAACTGTTCTGTGACTAGATGTCATGTCCTAAGTTCATACGAGTACACTAGCTAAATTTCTAAAGTTAGAATTAAAGTGACTTACACTAATCGAGATCGTCGTATTAAGACGAGGTTGGAGCTAGAGCTTATAAAGATGCTAGTGCACGAGAATTGGTACCCCTTTCTCTCTGTTGCATGTCAGCTGTGCATGGGGGCTGTCCAAAGGGCACCGGCGACGTGGGGGAGCGACGAGGGAAGGCGGGGCGACGCTGGGTCGGAGGCGAGGAGACAGACGTAGGAGGGCAGGACTCAGTCGGACGGAGGTAGTGACAGCGTGTGGTGGCAACTCGGTACCTTCGTCAGCATGCAGCGGGCGGCAAGGAGAGGGGAGGTGCTACAGCGTCGGGGCGAAGCTTGGGGTCGATGGCGACGGGGGCGTTGACGTCATATCGCGGTAGCGACGTCGGGCATTGGGGAGGGCGGGGCTCTTTGCAGGCAGCGGTGGAGCAGGTGGGGTCTACGGGGTCTTCGAGTGGCGAGAAGGGTTGTTAACGACGAGGGGAGGGAACTGGGATCAGAGACGGTGCCGTCCGCTCCTCGACGGTGGTCGAAGCTTGGTACGAAGGCGGAGGGGCGATGATGGGCATGGGTTTGACGTGGTCGAAGCTTGGGGGATTTCGTGTGTGGCCTGGGTGTCTGAAAGAGAGGGGGAGAGAAATGGAGAGGAGAGAGAGACTGAGGGGGAGATGGGTGGTGGAAGCGGCGGCGGGCGGCAGGCGAGTTCGACGGGGAGAGGGGCGGTCGTCGTGAGTGAGAGTGAGGGAGAGAGAACGGGGAGAGAGTTTGAATGGGGTGTTACGTGCATGAGTTGGGTTGAGCCTGAGGGAAGAAGGGATTATGCGAAGTTTAAATAGGTTAATCAATAATATTAAACTAAGTGTGAATTAAATACTTAGTCAACTAATTAATAGGTTAGGTGTTAGGTGTGGGGTGAGAATGAGGAACACATGTGGTTGCTTAGAGGGTTACGTAAGAGAATAGATTAGGTAATTAGGGGGGTTAATTAGAATAGTTAGAAATTTAATTAGTAATAAGTAAAACGTAATTAGGAAAAACACAATAGTTAAATGATCACGAAATTACGATTTTGCCCCTGGAGTAAACGTGTCCGAAAAATTATGAAAACATAGCCACGGGTTCATATTATCACGAGAATCGTGAATACGAGATCCATTTTGGGGTTTTGAGCTGCGGATATACTAGTTTTGGGCCAAAACGTTTAGAAAGCGGGGTTGCAGGTTCTCTATTGATTTGACTTCAGAAAATTACGAAATTAATATGAGAAGCCCTAAATGATCATAGATTGATACCGTAGAAGTTTGAAAATATTTTGATGATGTTTGTATTGAAAATTAATTCATTAAGCCAAAACAGTAATGATTGAAAATGAATTTTTAACTGATTATTTAGAAGTATTTGATGAAACCCGAACTTACTAAAATATTTCATAACTAGTCTGATACTTTAAAATATTTTTATAAGCAATTTTTGAAATCATAAACTCTTGATGAACCATTATAAAATAATTTGAAAATAGGTTAAATACATAAATAGTTGTGTTGTTGAAAACAGGCCATTACATCCTACACTCCTTAAAATAATTCCGTCATCGGAATTTAAAAGATCTTTCTGAAACAAATAATTGATGTTATGAAGCAAATAAATGATAGAAAAGATATTAATCTAGTAAATCAGGTTGTAAATAACATGAAATATAATGTGATATCATAGCATCAAGAAAACAAGAGATGTTGTTTATGAATACTTACTATTGACATCACCATATCTTCTATAGCTAGTTTTTAAGTCAGAATAGGCTCAGATAGAAGGGGAAGACGAGTTCAAGAAAGATGAAGAAATAGCGGCATCAGCTTACACGTCTCGGTTTGGTTTGTCTCAAATCTCTAACACCATCCTTCAATACTTCTGAGCGTCCTTCCGTTCGCTTCCATCGTCGAACTCGAACTTCTGGTGATCGAAAATCGAATGCTATCCTTCTTAAAATAGAGGTACCTAGAGTATGGATGAGCTAAGCACAACTATAAACACTCCTAAGACTAAGAAGGACAATCGAGTGGTCATCATCAACTGAAGGAAGGGTGAGGATATTGAAGTGAAAGAATGGTTCAACTTATGAAAAATCAATCTAACTGCTAGCAAAGGAGGTTATTAGGGAATGTATATCTAAAGAATTGAACACAAATTTCTAGACAAGGGTTAAGAGTTCAAAGAAGGAAGACCTAATGAAGATGGGTAATAAGGACGCTTCACCCGTATATCCAATACAGGTGAACACTCAAGACAACCAGTACTCGAGAGTTCAATTTGAGTATTTTATACTATACACCCTGATCTTACTATATTATTCATGAGGTAGTTAGCGCGGACCTGCGTGGGCCACCAAAACTGTAACGACCCGTTTTCGGTGCCCGTTACTTTTTGATATTTGCACAGGTCTTGCAGTTAACCAGTGAAAAAAAATAGCCACGATGCAGAGATGAACAAACATACCAAAATAGTGTCCAATTATTACAATCCATACTGAACAATACATTCCAACAAATATACATGAAAGAAGAAAGTACATAGATGCAAATAGCTCTGAAAGCTGCGGTCTCAGGGTTGAACTCTGGCGCTATTAACTCAAGAGCATCTACCTCCATATGTACATCGTCTGCGGTGCCACGGAGATGGAACCGTATGTAAGTCACAACAATTCTAGCAATAGAAACAGAGTAGTTCAAAAGTATGGAACAGACTATAGTAAACAAAAGATGGCCATGCAGGTGCAGAAAGTAAAATGCAAGAAGACATGTATGTAAGATCGATAATTAAAGTACTGGTGGCTGCTCAAGTGTGGTAAGTAAAGTGCATGTAATGCATAAAGTAAAGGCGACTGTGTAAGTGCAAAAATGACGTACAAGAGCAACAACTGTGGCATGTCATATGGTAGCAACAATGTTTTAACCAACATGCAATGTGATGACAATAGTAAGACAACCAGGTAGATGTAGTAGCACTAAAAGGACAAGTAAGCAATAGTAAAGCTAGAAACTACGTGACTTATATAGGAAAGTAATGAGAGAGCAAGAGAAAACAAACGTCGCTTGACTCTCTAATAGTGTAGGCAGGCCTAATAATAAGAAGTCTAACTTAACTCCCAAACCAGCCAGGCAGTCAGGATTTTGAAGGCACATGTCACTTCTATGACCGTAGGACGAGACCTTTGGTTGACCAACCCACTTCCCATTCCTTTCTAGACACTGATTCAGTAGTAATTTAAGACCGCTTATTATTATACCGCTCTATCACGTTCGAGTAGTCTCGACTTAGTCAGTAGAACAGTGGTATCAAGTCAGTAGTCGTGACAAAACAATGGTATCAATCAACTAGTGCAACATCAATCAAACTAGTGCAACAGCTTTAGTTCGAGTGCACGATATGCAACTAGAAGTGCACCCATCCCATGGAGCAACCCGTGGAATATCTACCTACCATCCCCTGCAGGGTGATGGTACAGCTTACCAAATAAGGGTAGACCCGGTCACTCCCGCACACCTCGTAGCTCAAGACTTCCCTGTATCCCGTGTATTATCAATCAAGCTAGTGCAACAGTCTTAGCTCGAGTGTACGATATGCAACCATAAGTGCACCCATTCCTCGATGCTACCCGTGGAATATCTACCTACCATCCCCTGCAGAGTGATGGCACAGCTTACCAAATAAGGGTGGACTTGGTCACTTCCGCACACCTCGTAGATCAAGACTACCCCCATAACCCGTGTTGTATCACATTAACCGTATCTGTATCCGTATCCAAATCTGTATCCGTATCCATATGGCCTTATAGGCCCATCACGTCATCAACAGATAAGCATTCAATTTCAATAGGATGTTCCATGATATACCATTCAATTATTACTTTTCAATATGGTACGTCAATCCGTTGTTTCAAAGGCAAAGACACTAATGACGGTTGTGATAGACCGACTCACTCCGAAGATGTTCAAAGGCATTAACAACACTCCAAGGAGTTTTGCTTGTTGAAAAGTCAAGGCAGAAGCCTTAACTGAGAATGTCAGTCTTGAGCAATGCTTTGAAATCCAACAACTATGATACCGATCCATCCTTCGAGCATGCGATAATTCCATACAGTACACTATCTCAATTTCTAAAGTTAGAATTCATTGTGACTTACTCCTGATCCATGCTTCGAGCATGCGGTTTTCAATTAGTACACAGTTTACCCAAGTAGATGGTCGTGTACTACAACCATCTAAGTTGAAAGTTAGCGATGTCGTATGTTCAAGTCAAGGTCGCTCTGCAGTTGATTCATTTCCTATTTAGTTAGGTCTCTAGTCATCTGTTCAGGTCAATAATTGTTCTGAGACTAGATGTCATGTCCTAAGTTCATACGAGTACACTAGCTAAATTTCTAAAGTTAGAATTAAAGTGACTTACACTTATCGAGATCGTCGTATTAAGACGAGGTTAGAGCTAGAGCTTATAAAGATGCTAGTGCACGAGAATTGGTACCCCTTTCTCTCTGTTGCATGTCAGCTGTGCATGGGGGCTGTCCAATAGGCACCGGCGACGTGGGGGAGCGACGAGGGAAGGCGGGGCGACGCTGGGTCGGAGGTGAGGCGGCAGACGTCGGAGGGCAGGACTCAGTCGGACGGAGACGGTGACAGCATGTGATGGCGACTCGGTGCCTTCGTCGGTGTGCAGCGGGCGGCGAGGAGAGGGGAGGTGCTGCAACGTCGGGCGAAGCTCGGGGTCGACGGTGATGGGGGCGGTGACATCATACGGCGGCATCGACGTAGGGCGTTGGCAAGGGCGGGGCGCTTCACAGGCGGCGGTGGAGCAGGTGAGGGCTACGGGGGCTTTGAGCGACAAGAAGGGTTGTTAATGGCGAGGGGAGGGAGCTGGGATCGGAGGCGGCGCTGTCCGCTCATCGGCGATGGTCGGAGCTTGGGACGAAGGCAGAGGGGCGACGACGGGCATGTGTTTGACGTGTTCAGAGATTGGGGGCTTTCGTGTGTGGCCTGGGTGTGGAAAAGAGAGGGGGAGAGAAATGGAGAGGAGAGAGACACTGAGGGGGAGATGAGTGGTGGAAGCAGCGGCGGGCGGCAGTCGAGTTCGACGGGGAGAGGGGTGGTCGTCGTGAGTGAGAGTAAGGGAGAGAGAACGGGGAGAGAGTTTGAATGGGGTATTACGTGCGTGAGTTGGGTTGAGCCTGAGGGAAGAAGGGATTGCGCGAAGTTTAAATAGGTTAATCAATAATATTAAACTAAGTGTGAATTAAATACTTAGTCAACTAATTAATAGGTTAGGTGTTAGGTGTTTACTAAGGTGAGAATGAGGAACACATGGGGCTGCTTAGAGGGTTACGTAAGTGATTAGATTAGGTAATTAGGGGGGTTAATTAGAATAGTTAGAAATGTAATTAGTAATAAATAAAACGTAATTAGGAAAAACATAATAATTAAATGATCACGAAATTACGATTTTGCCCCTGGAGTAAACGTGTCCGAAAAATTATGAAAATATATCCACGGGTTCGTATTGTCACGAGGATCGTGAATACGAGATCCATTTTGGGGTTTTAAGCCACGGAGATACTAGTTTTGGGCCAAAATGTTTCGGAAGCGGGTTTGTGGGTTCTCTATTGATTTGACTTTAGAAAATTACGAAATTAATATGGGAAGCCCTAAATGATTATAGAATAATACCGTAGAAGTTTGAAAACATTTTGATGATGTTTGTATTGAAAATTAATTCATTAAGCCAAAACAATAATGATTGAAAATGTATTTTTATTAAATTATTTAGAGGTATTTGATGAAACCCGAACTTACTAAAATACTTCATAACTAGTCTGATACTTCAAAATATTCTTGTAAGCAATTTTTGAAATCGTAAAACTCTTGACGAACCATTATAAAATAATTTAAAATATGTTAAATACGTAATAGTTGTGTTGTTGAAAACAGGCCGTTACATAAAGAAATCTTAATGTCCATGAATCGAGCAAAATTTATGTGATGCCAGTTCTTTGGAAACTAGAAAACTATGATATGACATCGTGTTATACTTTATGTTATGGAAAACGATCCTTGTACGTCATTTATTTAAGCAAAATTAGAGAAAATGTCATGGGATTGATCTTCTTCATAATTGTGTATATTTGTAGTGATTATCATGATGGAACACGTGTGATTAGACCAAGCCATAGACGATTGATAGAATTTAACATTAAACATCCGATTTAATCACTTCTTTTGCTAGGAACTAGCAAAATGCTAGTCGGGGGGTGTGATTCAGGGTATATATTGCATATTTAACCCCTCATTTAGTGTCATTTTGTGCATATATGATGTGCATTTGGCTTCTAGTACAAGCGTATTAAGATTAATCATAATTATTGGAAGAATCTCTTGATTTATGCACAAAATACTATTTTACTAATTATTTTTGTCTTCTCATATTTTTCATGTGTAGATCTCAATTTTACGATTCCAACGGCTATTTTTTCATATTTTTATGAGATTTGTGCTATTTTTATGAATTTTTGAAGGACAAATACCATTTAAATGCAGAAATACGAAGAAAATACGGCAGAAATATGTGCCCCGCTCAACGCCCATACGCGACGCCATGTGGCACGATAGCAATGATTCCCACCTCATCCGACGATCGCGGGAGCGGAGCGACGTGACGCAATCTCGAGCATCGATCGCAGATCCAACGGACCAAATTGAAGCCGATGCGACTCGGAACGAGCGAAGCGGTGGGCGAACGCGGGCGCGCTCGGGGACACGTGTTGCTTCCTCATTAAATTGCACTACAATGGACGGTTGTGGATTGTTGCAGCAGCGGGCACATGTTTTAACACGAATTGGATGCGGATCCGTGATCCGCCGACTTATCAAAACCCATCCGACTATATAAACAGTAACATGGGTGTACTCAGAGGGTACTTGGTGATGTATTCCAAGCATATTTTAGCATATTCAGAGCCATTTTGGAGTGTATCTCGCGTATTTTTCAGGGCTTTGGATACAGAGGCAGAGGCGCAGTTTTGAAGGAGATCTGGGGTTTAAGTGGAGGGATTTGGTGATATAATTCTTAACCTTTTTCTTTGTATTTTGAGTATTAGACTCGTATTTTGAGTGTGTGATGATGTATTTGACCATGAATATTGATTCTTTTCTCTCCATGTGTCTCTAATTCTCATATGTGTTGGTTGTGAGGTAGTTAGGGCTATGTAATCTCTGATTTTGATGTCTTTTCGCCATATTTCTCATGTTATATTGTGTATTTTATTAGTTTCTACATTATTATTCGAGTATAATCATTATTGGCGTACTTGAATCGAATATCATCTTTGCGGACTTATTCGTGGCGTGATCCTTGCGGACATTGACGTGACCCTTGCGGGCACATAAGCTTAAAATATTCATGAAACTAATAATTTACTCGATTACATATGTGGTTATTTTATGCTCTTTATCGTTATATCTTCCGTTGTTCTCATACCCTTACGGGATGAAACGTTGTGTTATTTAGGTTAAGAAATTGTTTCTAATGTTTTAGATGTTGATTCACACACATACCATGAGGGCTCCGAGAGGATTATGTACCAGAGGATACATCTTTGTGTGCATACCCGGAGGGACCTGAGAGGGCGAGATCCGAGATGCTAATCTATTTAATCCTGATTGCGAACATTAGAACTAATTGATTAACCAATTAAAAGACATTAATAATAATTGATTGCAAACATCCTAACGAAATCATAACCGATCGACACATACTCTCCATATTGGTACCATAGTATCGACTTCCACGTAGTTATCTTAGGATTGCTTTAGTGTTTAGAACTCTTAACACCATTAGTTTATGTAACGACCGGTTCTCATCGGTGATATTATCTGTATTTCACTTCTGATAATTTTTCGCCCGTATCCGTATTAGGCGTATCCGTCCCCGTGCATGTGCCAATTTTTTCCCTTGTTAATTATTCCTATCATTATATTAAGCTATTTAGTTAATTTATTATTATTATTATTATCATTTTAAGTATATTATTAATTCAAGCTTTCAAATTCGAATTCAAATTTTAAATCTTCTAATGGTCAAATGAGGATTGCCTTAATTGGACTCTTTTAAACCTCCTAATAAATTGTTTTTCCCTAATATAACTTATTCATTATAAACCCATTAAACAAATTTATTAGCCATTATTTCCCCTATTATAACCCAGTAAATTCAATCCCCTTAACAATTTTTTAAAATTCTAAAATTATATTTCTAATAAATTTCAGCCCTAACTTTTTACCCATGGGCCGAACCCACCCATCACACACTCGGTCAGCACAAACCCTTGGCACCCACCCACACACACACACACACTTTTATTTTATTTTTTAATGAAACCTAAGTTAGAGCTATACATATCAACCTAAACTAACATAAGACCTAGGGCTGCCATTTCAAATCCTATAGCAGGCTAGCTTATAAAGAAATATTTTGAAAACCAAACCCCTTCACGTGCTAGACATGAACCATAGATATCAAATAAAATATAAACCCTAGGCTTCTACTTCCTTATATTACATCATCCATACTACCTTTATAATATATAAAACCCTAGGCTTAGATCATTCCCGCAACAGGCCATACACAGCCGCATTGTTTGCAAACCCTATACTACCTTCTATATATAAAGAGGACCCTAGACTATTAATAAAACCCTAGACACTAAAAGAGCCCTAGCTATCAGCCGCCCCCCTGTACTTGGCTCCTCCACGCAAGCAAGCATCAGGCCGGCCTCCTTCCTCCACAGGCCGGGCTTCTCCTCCTCCTTCTTCTCCTTCTTCTTCCCAACAAACCGCAACTAGCCCCCACCTCCACACTCACGGCAGAGAGCCCCCCACAGCCGCAGGCCTCTTCTCCTCCTTCCTCCCCTTCGGCCTCATCATCCCCAACCCCGAGCCTTTCCTCCTCCTTCTCCGAGATCAACAACCCGCAACCTATCTCCTCCACGGCCACAACAAGCAGCCCAAGCCATCTGAACCTCTTCACGGCCATGCCAAGCCGCGTGCACGTGCCTCTCGCCTCAGATCTGACGTCGACGGCCTCCGGAGCTCACTGACAACCTCTGTCCTCCATTTACTCGCTGCCGCAACAAGTTCGGAGCGTGAACGACGAAGTTTCCGCACCGTACGCGTCGTCGTTGCTCGTGATCGTCATCCGATCCCTCGCTTAATTTCAGCAAACCAAACCCTCCACGTCGTAGTACTCATCGAGACGATTCCAACGACACCAAGAACGTCGAAAACAGGCGAGTATATGATTTGTTATGATTTTTAGAAGTTTCGGCACGTTTACACCGCCTTCATGTATTGCTGAATAACCTGAAATTTTGACGTGAAATGACGTAAGAAAGTGACTCTATAATGACCAGGACAAAATTTGGGATCCAACGGTATATCATACGATATATCCCCATTTTAAACACTAGGAGAAAAAAATCAGTTCTGTAGCAAGTTGAACAAAAAGGACGTATTCGTCATTATTTGAAATTTCGGAAACGGTCGTTCGACCCATTTCCGCTTTGTAGAACTGTCACCATAAAACTTTAATATTGTTAACAGTAAAATTCAGTGTGTCCTGACATGTTTAACAATTTGGACATCGTGAAATCGTTCGCCTCGAAGGCGGTATCGTGATATCGTGATGTCGTGTGAGTCGACTAGGCCGGCTCGTGTTCCGAAAAACTTTTGGGTGGGGTTAGGGTTGAGCGGCCACTAGGCTTATGAAAGGTACTCTCCTCAAGAGCACCACCCGCACGCGGTGGGTTAGCGTCAATCATGGTAAGCCCCCGTGAGAGGAACGACCTTCTCATCACGACCTACAGGCGTGAACCCTAGTTTAGAATGCTAACACTTGACATGAAAATTTGAACGCTAACTTGGTCATCTTGAAATTGAAATGCTAATGAACTCAGAGGAGTCTTAACTTTAATCTTGTAACCATCTAGAACTGCTTGCTAGGATTGTTTCGTTTCCGTTTCTATAAATTGTTAAATAGCTACAGTCACTTCTCTTAAATTATTGACGCTTCTAAAATTCATATATCTGTCATATACTTTGCCTTGGGATGCTGACCTCTTCTTGTAGACTCCTAGCTGACATACATTCATGTTTGTGGATGTATGTCAGGTTCAGAGCTTGAGTACCAGGAGGACCAGTACGAGACGCCAGAGTTGGAGAGTCAGGAGTTCGCACCCGACGCAGTGCCTCTCCCAGCAGAGGACTAGTGGACTCCCGACACTTTACCGCTTTCCTAGTTTCCTTTTTCAGACGTTGTAGTTGCTTTCGCGTACGTTCTATTCGTGTTGCTACTTTTAGCCCAGCTGTGGCTTGTTAAACTCTGTGTACGAACATTATTTCTGGATGTGGCTTTATCTTTTCTGGATGTGTTTCTGATTGTTCTGAATGGTAGTTACAAGGACCTCATCTGTGTTTTTATCATAGACGCTTATTGAACTCGAGCTTCACCGCTCCAGTTCAAGCGGACCGCGTAACGCTGTCGCTTCCGGTGTCTTTTGGGAAGCGGGGTGTTACAGGTTTTGTTGGTGGCCTATGCAGGTCGACTTGCAACTGCGAAATTCAGAATAATGAGAATGCTTTCTCAAGCCAAACATCCAGAGTAATCGTATACACGGGATTAACTCGGGCATTCTTTCTCTTTTGCAGGATGGCCAGAAGACGCATTACCCGACACGGAACCGGAGCCGGAACCGGAACCGGAGATCCTGGAGGCGGAGACGACGACATCCGCCAGATGCTGGGAGTTATGAGAGATATGCTGGAGGTTCAGCATCACCTAGTCCAGCAGGGACGCTAGGCTGCGCCGGCTGTGCCAGCCGCACCAGCTGCACCAGCTCCGGGAGCCAAGCAGTTCAGAGAGATGCGTCCGAAGAGTTTCTCCGGACGAGAGGGCCCGTTAGCGCCTGAAGAGTGGCGTCAGAGCACTGAGGATGATTTGGGCCTTGCCCGAATCCACAAAGACGAATGTGTGGATCTTGCCAGGAAACAATTGATAGATAATGCCCGCAGTTGGTGGACTGCGGAAGAGGCCAGGCTGACCAAGCCGATTTCATGGGATACCTTCAGCAAGAGATTTGACACCCAGTACTTTCCCAAGTCGGCGAAGCGAATGATGGAGAGTCGCTTCATCAACCTGGAGCAGGGTACTATGACCGTTGATGAATATGAGGCGGAGTTTACTATGCTGAGCCGCTATGCCCCTGCCATGGTGAAGGAACCTGAGGACTGTGCACACCGTTTCCTGCAATGCTTGGACCTGGACATCCAGAGTGTGCTGTCCGGGAATACTTTTTCTACTCATAAGGATGTCTTGGTGGCTACGAAGAATCAGGAGCACGTCGCCAATTTGAAGAAGGCACGTCAGGCGGGCAAGCGCCCGATGGAGATGCTGAGGAGTGCACCTAGGCTCGGTGTACGTCCAGTTCAGACCACCCAGTTCAAGAGGCCAGCTGCACCTGTTTTCAACCGAGCTGAGCTGACTTGCCATTTCTGCGGCAAGCTTGGCTATGTGAAGAAGGACTGCAGGAGGATGCTGAATCAGTGTTTGGTTTGTGGATCTTCTACCCATGTTGCGAGGGACTGCCCCAAAGGCACTCGACCTATGCCTGCTGGAGCACCTGGACCTGTTCAGCGGGCAGCGCCTGCACCTGGACCTGCTCAGAGACCAGTGCCTGCACCTGGACAGCGTGGACCACCTCTTGTGCCACAGAAGCAGGCCTTTCAGCAGGCCAACCCCCCGGTGCGTCGAGCTTACACTATGACAGCCGTTGAGGCTGAGGCTGTTGACGACGTGATTACAGGTAACTCCTAAACTAATCTTTCCTTTTCTGTAGTTATGTTTGCTTAGTTAGTTTCTTTGTTTGATATAGTTGCATGATCCCCTTAGGTGTTGTCCTAGTTTCTTCTCACCCAGCCCTGACCCTGTTCGACTCTGGGGCTTCCATGTGCATCCTGTCACGGAAGTTCGTGGTCGAACACACGATACCCACCTACACACTTCCCAAGTGTTGGAACATCACGACTGGGAATGGTGTAGTGAAGGTTGCCCTTGGTTGTCGACCTTGTCCATTGGTGGTTAGTGGACACGAATTGTATGCCGATTTCATCGTCCACGACCTACCCAATTTCGATGCGATTCTCGGCATTGACTGGTTGGGAGCCTTCTATGCCACGATCGACTGTCACCGGAAGAAAGTGGTGTTTGAAATTCCTGGCCACCCAGTGTTTGAGTTCGTCAGCGGAGGACGTTCGCTCGGACCTGTCAAGTTCCGGGCCCAGCCGTACAGATTGACAGTTGCATCTATGATAGCAGAGCCGGAGAAGCCAGCTGTAGTGCGAGACTTCAAGGATGTTTTTCCAGAGGACATTTCCGGTTTTCCGCCTGATCGAGCGTTGGAGTTTGGCATTGATCTGATGCCAGGAGCTCAACCGATTTCTAAGGCGCCGTACCGTATGGCTCCAGCTGAGCTTGAGGATCTGAGGAAGCAGTTGGACGAGCTGCTACAGAAAGGTTTTATTCATCCCAGCGTGTCTCCCTGGGGTGCACCCGTCTTGCTGGTGAAGAAGAAAGACGGGTCGAGAAGGATGTGTATCGACTATCGGGAGCTGAATCAGATCACTGTGAAGAATAAGTACCCGCTGCCCCGTATTGACGATATCTTCGATCAGCTTGGTGGATCGAAGGTGTTTTCAAAGTTGGATCTTCGGAGAGGATACCATCAGGTCAGAGTCAAGAAGGATGACGTGCCCAAGACAGCTTTCCGGACCAAGTACAGGCACTATGAGTTCGTTGTCATGCCGTTCGGTGTGACCAACGCTCCTGCTGTGTTCATGAATCTCATGAACCTCATCTTTTACGAATTTCTCGACAAGTTCGTGGTGATCTTTATAGATGACATCTTGGTGTACTCGAGCAGCGAGGAAGAGCATGCAGAGCACTTGAGATTGGTATTGGGGACGCTCCGCCATCATCGACTATATGCCAAGTATAGCAAATGTGAATTCTGGCTGGACAGAGTTGCATTTCTTGGACATGTAGTATCAGGGGCCGGCATCTCAGTGGATCCGTAGAAGGTCAGAGCAGTAAGTGAATGGCCTACACCGCGATCGGTTTCGGATATCAGGAGTTTCCTCGGATTGGCTGGCTACTACCGCAGATTTATCAAGGACTTCTCGAGGATAGCTGAGCCGATGACGAGGTTGACTCGAAAGGATGTCAAGTTCAGTTGGTCAGAATCTTGCGAGCAGGCTTTTTCCACCTTGAAGAAGAGACTGACGACTGCACCAGTCTTGGCTATTCCGGACAGAAGCGAAGGCTTTGAGATTTTCTGCGATGCATCTGGGAAGGGACTTGGTTGTGTTCTGCATCAGCACAACCATGTAGTCGCATATGCTTCGCGACAGTTGAAAGTCCATGAGAAGAATTATCTAACTCATGATTTGGAGCTCATCGCTGTCATTTTTGCGCTGAAGATTTGGCGTCACTTCTTACTGAGTGAGAAAGTGAAGATATTCACCGATCACAAAAGTTTGAAGTACATATTTACTTAGAAGGAACTGAATATGAGACAGCGCAGATGGTTGGAGCTGATGGCAAACTACGACATCGATCTTCAGTATCACCCAGGGAAGGTGAATGTCGTACCGGACGCTTTGAGCCGACTGCCGGAGGTGATGATTCTTACAGCTCAGTGGAGATTACAGCAGGACCTACGAGAGATGGGTGTTGAAGCTGTCCTTCCAGGAGTCACTTCGTCGTTGATGAACATGCAGATTCAGTCGACGATTGTTGATCGGATCAAGAGTGCTCAAGCTGGTGATGCTAAGTTGATGAAGATCAGGGAGCAAGTCGAAGCCGGACTCCGGACAGATTTTCTGATTCACGAGGATGGATCTTTGAGGTATGGCAGTAGGATCTGCGTGCCTGCAGGAGATATCAGAGAAGAGTTGATGAATGAGGCTCACAGTTCGCCTTATTCCATTCATCCTGGAGGTACGAAGATGTACAAGGATTTTCGTCAGAATTTCTAGTGACATGGTATGAAGAGAAGTGTGGCACGGAGTGTTGCCAAATGCCTGGTGTGTCAGCAGGTGAAGGCTGAACATCATCGCACCGCCGGACTACTGCAGCCCCTGCCTATCCCAGAGTGGAAATGGCAGCACATCACGATGGATTTCGTGACTGGCTTGCCTCGGAGCACCAAACAGAACGACGCAATCTGGGTCATTTTCGATCGACTGACCATGTCTGCGCACTTCATACCGTTCCGAGTAGGACAATCCACGGAGATACTGGCAATGAAATATATGAGGTAACGATCCGACTCATCATTTCGTATTTCTTTCTAGTACGAGTTGTGACGTGAAATATGTTGTGTAGGAAATCGTGCGCTTGCATGGAGTCCCCGTGAGCATCGTATCTGATCGTGATACGAGGTTCACATCTCAGTTATGGAAGAGTCTGCAGACCAATCTTGGTACCAGTCTGAAGTTCAGCACTGCGTATCACCCGCAGACGGATGGCCAGTCAGAGCGGACCATTCAGATTCTGGAGGACATGCTGAGAGCTTGCATGCTAGATTTCAAGGGTTTGTGGGAGGATCATCTACACCTGGTGGAATTCTCCTACAACAACAGTTATCAGGCGAGCATTGGCATGGCGCCATTTGCTGCTCTCTACGGGAGGAAGTGTCGTTCGCCCCTGAGCTGGGACGACGTTGGAGATAGAGAGTTATTGGGACCGGAGTTGATTGTCGAAGCTGTAGACGTTGTTCGAGATATCAGGGACAAGCTTCGGATTGCTCAGGACCGTTATAAGCATTGGGCTGATGCTAAACGGCGTCCTTTGGAGTATCAGCCGGGAGACCATGTGTTTCTGAAAATTTCTCTGAATCGCGGAGTGATTCGCTTTGGGAAACGTGGCAAGCTCAGCCCGAGATACATCGGACCCTTCGATGTTCTGGAGAGAGTTGGCGAGGTATCCTACCGCTTGGCCTTGCCACCATCTTTGGAGGGTGTTCACGATGTTTTCCATGTGTCTCAGCTTCGTCGGTACATCAGCGATCCATCTCACGCTGTTGACTACTCTGAGATCACCGTCCGTCCAGATCTGACGTATGATCAGCAGCCAGTGCAGATTCTTGACAGACGTCAGAAGTCACTCTGAAACAAGACTGTCAACCTTGTTAGGGTGATGTGGCGACACGGTTCGCCAGGAGAGTCCACCTGGGAGAGAGAAGATGAGATGAGAGAGCGTTACCCCCACCTGTTCCCTGACCAGTGATTGTTAAGAATTCCGAGGGCGGATTTTCTTTAAGGCGGGTAGGATGTAACGACCGGTTCTCATCGGTGATATTATCTGTATTTCACTTCTGATAATTTTTCGCCCGTATCCGTATTAGGTGTATCCGTCCCCGTGCATGTGCCAATTTTTTCCCTTGTTAATTATTCCTATCATTATATTAAGCTATTTAGTTAATTTATTATTATTATTATTAACATTTTAAGTATATTATTAATTCAAGCTTTCAAAATTCGAATTCGAATTTTAAATCTTCTAATGGTCAAATGAGGATTGCCTTAATTGGACTCTTTTAAACCTCCTAATAAATTGTTTTTCCCTAATATAACTTATTCATTATAAACCCATTAAACAAATTTATTAGCCATTATTTCCCCTATTATAACCCAGTAAATTCAATCCCCTTAACAATTTTTTAAAATTCTAAAATTATATTTCTAATAAATTTCAGCCCTAACTTTTTACCCATGGGCCGAACCCACCCATCACACACTCGGTCAGCACAAACCCTTGGCACCCACCCACACACACACACACTTTTATTTTATTTTTTAATGAAACCTAAGTTAGAGCTATACATATCAACCTAAACTAACATAAGACCTAGGGCTGCCATTTCAAATCCTATAGCAGGCTAGCTTATAAAGAAATATTTTGAAAACCAAACCCCTTCACGTGCTAGACATGAACCATAGATATCAAATAAAATATAAACCCTAGGCTTCTACTTCCTTATATTACATCATCCCTACTACCTTTATAATATATAAAACCCTAGGCTTAGATCATTCCCGCAACAGGCCATACACAGCCGCATTGTTTGCAAACCCTATACTACCTTCTATATATAAAGAGGACCCTAGACTATTAATAAAACCCTAGACACTAAAAGAGCCCTACCTATCAGCCGCCCCCCTGTACTTGGCTCCTCCACGCAAGCAAGCATCAAGCCGGCCTCCTTCCTCCACAGGCCGGGCTTCTCCTCCTCCTTCTTCTCCTTCTTCTTCCCAACAAACCGCAACTAGCCCCCACCTCCACACTCACGGCAGAGAGCCCCCCACAGCCGCAGGCCTCTTCTCCTCCTTCCTCCCCTTCGGCCTCATCATCCCCAACCCCGAGCCTTTCCTCCTCCTTCTCCGAGATCAACAACCCGCAGCCTATCTCCTCCACGGCCACAACAAGCAGCCCACGCCATCTGAACCTCTTCACGGCCACGCCAAGCCGCGTGGATGTGCCTCTCGCCTCAGATCTGACGTCGAAGGCCCCCGGAGCTCACTGACAACCTCTGTCCGCCATTTACTCGCTGCCGCAACAAGTTCGGAGCGTGAACGACGAAGTTTCCGCACCGTACGCGTCGTCGTTGCTCGTGGTCGTCATCCGATCCCTCGCTTCACTTCAGCGAACCAAACCCTCCACGACGTAGTACTCATCAAGACGATTCCAACGACACCAAGAACGTCGAAAACAGGCGAGTATATGATTTGTTATGATTTTTAGAAGTTTCGGCACGTTTACGCCGCCTTCATGTATTGCTGAATAACCTGAAATTTTGACGTGAAATGACGTAAGAAAGTGACTCTATAATGACCAGGACAAAATTTGGGATCCAACGGTATATCATACGATATATCCCCATTTTAAACACTAGGAGAAAAAAATCAGTTCTGTAGCAAGTTGAACAAAAAGGACGTATTCGTCATTATTTGAAATTTCGGAAACGGTCGTTCGACCCGTTTCCGCTTTGTAGAACTGTCACCATAAAACTTTAATATTGTTAACAGTAAAATTCAGTGTGTCCTGACATGTTTAACAATTTGGGCATCGTGAAATCGTGCGCCTCGAAGGCGGTATCGTGATATCGTGATGTCGTGTGAGTCGACTAGGCCGGCTCGTGTTCCGGAAAAATTTTGGGTGGGGTTAGGGTTCAGCGGCCACTAGGCGTATGAAAGGTACTCTCCTCAAGAGCACCACCCGCACGCGGTGGGTTAGCGTCAATCACGGTAAGCCCCCGTGAGAGGAACGACCTTCTCATCACGACCTACAGGCGTGAACCCTAGTTTAGAATGCTAACACTTGACATGAAAACTTGAACGCTAACTTGGTCATCTTGAAATTGAAATGCTAATGAACTCAGAGGAGTCTTAACTTTAATCTTGTAACCATCTAGAACTGCTTGCTAGGATTGTTTCGTTTCCGTTTCTATAAATTGTTAAATAGCTGCAGTCACTTCTCTTAAATTATTGACGCTTCTAAAATTCATATATCTGTCATATACTTTGCCTTGGGATGCTGACCTCTTCTTGCAGACTCCTAGCTGACATACATTCATGTTTGTAGATGTATGTCAGGTTTAGAGCTTGAGTACCAGGAGGACCAGTACGAGACGCCAGAGTTGGAGAGTCAGGAGTTCGCACCCGACGCAGTGCCTCTCCCAGCAGAGGACTAGTGGACTCCCGACACTTTACCGCTTTCCTAGTTTCCTTTTTCAGACGTTGTAGTTGCTTTCGCGTACGTTCTATTCGTGTTGCTACTTTTAGCCCAGCTGTGGCTTGTTAAACTCTGTGTACGAACATTATTTCTGGATGTGGCTTTATCTTTTCTGGATGTGTTTCTGATTGTTCTGAATGGTAGTTGCAAGGACCCCATCTGTGTTTTTATCACAGACGCTTATTGAACTCGAGCTTCACCGCTCCAGTTCAAGCGGACCGCGTAACGCTCTCGCTTCCGGTGTCTTTTGGGAAGCGGGGCGTTACAGTTTATCTTTGAAAGGTGGTGGTTTCTTATTGAATTAGTATTCTTTATAAACTGAAATTTATGGTTTTGTAGGCCAGTTGTTCAGTGGATACGATACCTGGTCTCACCAGGACTTTATTACTTGTTTGATCTCATATACTTGGGAATATCGATCATATTTTGAGACGAGTCATGGATTGAGGTAGAGTCCAGCTAGTTAGATTAGTTCGGTCTACCATGTGATTTGCAAGTCTATAGAGCTTGTTGAGTGTGGAGCATAAGATTTACGATTTCTGGGTGTATGTAGACGTGTTGAGACTGATTGATCTTATAGTGGATTTTGGGGGTTGCTGGAGTAGGTCGAGGTTCGACCGAATCATGGTACATTTGGTGTTATCTGTGACTGGCTACAATTGCTGTGTTTTTATATACATGTGTGTTGCACTTTTTTTATTATCTATCACCCTTTTCATCCCCTCCCTCTAAGGTTTACTTTTCAATCTTACACTCCTCTTGGCAGAAATCAATGTAATGCCAAAACGATGGGAAATATGTTTGAGGAGAGAGGGATATGGCAATGCTTGGTCTTATCCATCTGATCTAAGATGACCTGTGCCAAGTTTATCTTTACTTATCCGAAGAGAGCGTAAAGACAACGGTAGTACTCTAAGGATAGAAAATCGACTGAACCAGATTTAGGCAAAATATTGAATTTGATAATTAGGTTGCAAATACTGGCAAGAGGAGTGAAGTGCTAGGCACCAAGGCTAATGGTAATCCTATTGGGTTGCTCTGTGAAGATCTTGTCCAAGATAGTTTAAAGAACTATCTTGGACAAAAACTATACAAAACTATCTTGTACAAAAACTATTAGGAGATGAAATACAAAGCTACTTTAGTGTACAAAAACTATCTTATTCATAGTGGTGACCTTTAATTTTTAAAACTAGTCCATCTATATGTATTACTGCATGTGATTAGTTTTTTTTTAATTCATCAAAACACTTAACCTCACACAGCTAGAGGGAGGGGACATGGATCGCGAAAACACGAGAACTTCCCAGAAGTCATCCATCATAGTAATGCTCTCGCACACGAACACTTAAATTTGAGGTTACCATGGAACCGGAAGAAACATGAGAATCCTACAGAACTTTGCTGTTTTTTGGGAGTCCCACGAAGACTGGGTAGCTCAAAAAATAAATAAAAAGGAAACGGGGAGAGAGACGCGGCTTGTTTGATTTATCATGCTGAACTACCCATCTCCCTTTCAATATAGAAATATCTATTATACAAATGAGGACCTTTTTTGAATTTTTGTCCTACATGGCATCAAAATATGACTAGGACAAAATGTTTGTGAGAGTGGGGGCCCAGTGGAGTGTGGGTGAGTGGTTGGGTGTGTAGTTGGTTGTTTTGGTAGAACCCCCAAACAAAAGCCCATCACATCCCCCTTATTTGCAAGTTTGCCATTGTTTTTTTATAAAACACAAAGACCCCTCATCTTCCCTCAATTTAAAGATTTGCAATCGCTCTTTTTCCACTTTGCACCCGTGTTTTTTTTGCTTTATTCCCTGCTTTTGTGCCCCTGCGACGACTGACCCAGGGTTTCTTTTCGTCATCAGTATTACGTCTGGGAGACGATTGTCCACATTGTTCTTGCGATCGGGAGACGAATGCCCCCGTCGCCATTTCGCCCGTGAACCGGCTGTTTCCTCGGTTTCGCACCCGGGAGACAGCCTTCGCCGTGCCCTCCGGCCACGGACATTCGCCGGTAGAGATATAAATAATGTAGTTTTTTTTTGTTGAAACAAAGCCAAAGTTCGGAAGAGTTTCGACTAATTTAGCATCTGACTAAAGTTTTCTATAAGGGATTAATGTATAACAGGTGGCACCTGATCCAATTAGGTGCAAGACACAAAAGATTGGGCCCCACGAGTACAAGCCCATGTGGGGGCTTGTACTTTCCAACTTTTTTGTGTCTTGCCACCTGATCAGGTGACATGTTTTCTACATTAAATCATTTCTATAATTAACATTAACCATGGACCACATACATCACGTAACCACTGGAAGCACTCGAAGCAACTGGGCACGCACGCGCTCCGACCGTGCGAGGAAGAGCAGCATGCAAGCAGAGAGCTACGTGAATTAACCCATGGCTACGTTCGAACCACTTGTTTTAATTACATGTGACTTGAGCCATCCAACGTTCCATTGATCGAGACAGAGAACCAGCTACCGCACGTGGTAGCGCCGTCGATCAACTGCCACTGCTTCTCCCCCCAACCAAACTCCCGTTCGTTTGTCTCGTCAAGAACTATCTTTCATCAACACCCTCTTCTTCTTGATTACCCAACTGCAGCCCATGCCCTTGTCTGCAGATCCGGCGGCAGTGGCACGTGGCTCCATCGGGAGCGGTTAATATAGCGAGAAGAGAGCACTTCGTTCTTTCTCCTTTGACAAATGGTAACAACTTTAAAATGATGGCTAGATGTCACAAAATTTACCTCATATTGACCCAACTTTCCTACCTGCCGACGCACCAAAATCCATGTGCCACACTGCCACTGGAGTCTGGACAGCAACCTAGCCCCAAAACGACAGTAACTTTCTCACAAAGCAACCCCCAAATTTAACTAAAGAGAAACGCAATACAGCTAGCTTACCTAGCTAGCACCAACAAATAAACGTCTGCAACTGGAAGAAGGTAAGAAAAGCGAAACACTTAAACAAGGGAGAAGTGGAAGGGGAAAAAAAGATGAGGAACCCTAACCAACCGTCCTTGGCGTCGGCCGGAAAGCCCGCTAAGGCGGCGGCAACCCCATGCTGCAGCAAGGTGGGCCTAAAGAGGGGGCCATGGACGCCGGAGGAGGACGAGATGCTGTCGAATTACGTGAAGCGGGAGGGGGAAGGGAGGTGGCGGACGCTGCCGAAGCGGGCGGGGCTGCTTCGGTGCGGGAAGAGCTGCAGGCTGAGGTGGATGAATTACCTGAGGCCTTCCATCAAGCATGGCCAGATTTCGCCTGATGAGGAGGACCTCATCTTGAGGCTACACAGGCTTCTTGGCAACAGGTTGGTTGGTGAGGAACAATAAGGGTTTTTCCACCTATTATTCCATTACAAATTAGTAAATTTTTAATGCTGTGTACCTAGCTATTGAATAGAAAACTTCTACCATTAGTGCCCTAATATATTTTTAAGATTATTTTGATCAAATTTTTAAATGCCTATTGTTTCCTAAAATTGATCGCCAACTTTCCCTCTACTAACCTAAACAACTAAATTAAAATGCTACCTACTTATAGCCGCTAGCTTTTGTGTGTATCTAACCAAATTTAATGCCATTTTATTTACACACAAATAGGATCTTGTGTTCCCAAGTACATTAGAGAGTAACAAGGATGTCAAACGATTGTTTAAGGTTACGTGCTTTTTTTGATTTATTGACAAGCAGCAAGGAAACCCTCAACCTCACAGTGAGAGGGCCACATGGGAAGCACAAAGACCTTCCAGAATGTCATCCATCTTAGTACTACTACTGTTGCCTCCGACGGAGCCCAAGTTACGGGCTATTTGGCTCAGTGAAATTGGGTTTCGAAAATTTTTGGAAACCCAAAGAAGCATTTTTAAGGGTTTTGGAAAAAAACATTTTTCTCTGGTTTGTTTCCTAAATTTTTTAGAAAAAAAGTGATGAAGAGAAATGTGTTTCAAAGAAATTTTGTTTGTTTCATGGAAAAATAAAAGAATTAACTTTATGAAAACCGTGTGAATAATTTTCTTTTATTATTAATTAAATATATATACTTAAAATAATAATGAGTGATTTCTCTTTAAATAATTAAATAATAGGTTTTCAAGATTAGAATATCATGTTTCTTTGCAAGATTTTAATACTATTTTTTAGAGTAAGAAAAGAATCCTAGAAATAAACCATTCACTTTGAAGTTTTTTTCATGCATTTTCTAAGATTCCCTTTGGAAAATATTACAAGTTTCTTTCTGCCTTCATAAATCATTTTATTAAACTTTTCATAGGGACTTTTAATTATGTGTAATTAACCTTAAAAGATTCCCTGTGTACCCATATTTAATTTTTCCCCAAATATTTTCTTTATCATATATTAATTATTTTTGTTCATACTTGGGACACATGTGTGTACTTTGCAGATGGTCATTGATAGCTGGAAGGATTCCGGGGCGAACAGACAATGAGATCAAGAACTACTGGAACACCCACCTGAGCAAGAAGCTCATCAGCCAAGGCATCGATCCGAAAACCCACAAACCGATGGCACCTAATTCCGACAGTCCCATCCCCATCGCAAACCCTAGGCTCCAAACACCTGCTGAACCTCAAACAGGTAATCCCAATCAAAACCCTAGCCCTGTATCTCCTTCCGTTCATGAAAATGGAAGCGATGGTGTCGGCGGCGATGGGTGGATGGGCTGCGGCAACGACGGTGGATCCTCGTCGTTCCTTGACTATCTTATCAATGACGATGACATGTTCGTGCAGCACGAGCACCTGCAGTTGCTGCATCAGCAGAACGGATCAAATGGCAGAAAGAATTAAGACGAATGGTCGTTATCAGGGACATGTCGCGATGGATTCTGCCCCAACTTTTGGCATCAATGAGAACTTCGCAGATCACGCAGCAAAGTAATCAACTGCGATATCTTGCTTAATAATGTTCTAATTAACTAATGGATGATTAGCTGTTGTGTGTGTTATATGCTGAAGAGATTAATTAGCTTGTAATTGCTTAATATGAGCAGACTAGGTCATGGTTGTAAATCAGTTGATGCTTGGCAAGCTGCCTTCTCATCGTCGTAAATCAGCTAGATATCAAAGGACTGCTTGACATTGTGATGCCATTGATCCTTGTATGTATATTGGAGAAACCTAATGAAGCTATTTGCTTGATCATTTGCACTTGTATTTCTCCATCTTGGACTGCATGTAAAAGTGTTTTTGTGGTTGGGATACTAAAAAAAGGATGACGGGCGATATACCAGTACCCCCCAATTATGTGGCCGTAAGCACACTGCCAATTATAAGGACATAAGGATCCAGGAGGCATCACTGGTCCAAAAAGACTTAACCTAGAAGATGAAGTATCCGTTGATTTACTAAAATATCCCTTCAAAATTTTATATATAGCCATCCTAGTGGGGAGTGTGTAAGCTCATTCTCATTCTCAACTCTTTCAGTCTAATTTTATATATTTATCCTCTCTTCCATAGGATCTCATTTGAGTATCGGAAGAGTCAGATCAGTACCCTGTAGGGTTCAACTCTATATGACCTTGGCTGTTGAGATTTGCAAATCATGTGACTATCTACTGACAGATCGAGTGAGAGTTGTTCAGATATATTTTTTTACCACGATATATCGACAGCATTTATGAAAACCGGAACATCACATGTATTGAACATCTGTGGAAGAGCCCATGCGAATGGAGAAGAGCAAGACAACCACAACAAAGATCGATGTGAGAATGGTAGTGATCAAAGCATTCCGACAATGCCTCCAACACAACCCCTTGGGTACCTAACCGTGGGGGCGTTCAACACCATACATGGACAATTACATGGTCAATTTCCCACTATATAGTTGCAACTTGCCTAGATGTCACAACAATAGGCTCATCATAAAAAAAGAAAGAGAGTGTTTGCGTAATCTAGCCAAGGAGAAAATTTCCTACTTGGCTAGCTGATACCTATATTGCTCTCTCTCTCTCTCTCTCTCTCTCTCTCTCTCTCTCTCTCTCTCTCTCTCTTGTGTGTGTGTGTGTGTGTGTGTGTGATATGGATATATGCTATCAACGTCGGACAATTCCATGGCTGCAGCTATGGATTTATTTAAAAAAATTCGAAATCTTTTTGAGTTGTTGTACGCATTTTAAAACCCTAAATATGGATGGACCATATGTGTATTTGACCTTCAATCCACCCGTTGTAAAAATTTCTATTCTTTTGAAATATTTAAATTTATAACGGGTAGATTGATGGTCAAATAGGTTGGATTCACTTGATTTTTGGTGTTGTGAATATTCATGATGTGTGTAACAAAACCCAAAAATTTATCAATTTTTTTAAAAGATACGGTCTGGCATCGCAGGAAATTTCCTGCAGTGTCAACACACACATATGTAGGTAGGTAGGTAGGTAGGTATGTATGTATGTATGTATGTGTATAGTGAGTGCGTGAGTGAGTGTATGTGAAAAATAGGTACCATCTACCCAAGGAGGAAAATTTTCTCTGTGATAGCATGAAACCCCCACATGCTTATTTTTTTCTTCAATCTAAACTATTCATTTTAATCTTCATGTTCTAAAGACACAAACCCTTAACTTTCAAGTGAATCCAATGAGTTTTGCTTGTTGATCCACATGTCACAAGTTTAACAGTTTTGTCATAACAAAACTTTTTACAACAGTTAGATGAATGACAACACTTTTAGAATTCATCCTAAAATTGCTATTTTAGGGTTTTAGAACATGAACAAATTGTACAGATCCGATCATTGAAAGAATATGGATAAGGGGTGTTGTGTGAGCTAGCCCATGAGTTTCCTCCTTGGCTAGCTAACCACCATATTTCTCCACACAAATATGTTGGATATTGGCCATTAAGCCCAATTTGGTTTTGATGATGATCACCACATTATGTGTTGATACTGACTCTAATAGTTTTAGTCTCAGATTAATACAAGATTATATCTTGATGGAGACAAAGCATAGTGTTGATGGGTTGGTTGACTCAAGGTTTGGTGCATAGAAGCATAGAGTGCATGAAGAATCAAGAAGCTTCAATGTATTTTCGTATTGATTCTTTATGTATTTTGATACACCTGCAGTTGCAGTCCCTCATAGAAGAATCCAGGAAGATGGTACACCCCGAAACCGTGATGTGTGTAGTCAAGCAAATATCCATTGAATCTCTCCCAAGCCTGAAAGAAAAATTATTCATCCTCTGGGTAAAGTTCGATATCTGTTGCTTTAGTGCCTGTTGTCTCTGTGCCTATTTCAAGAAACCACGGAGAAATGTATTTATTGAATTCAGTTTTAAATGATAACCAAGTAGAAAATGAGTCATGAGGCAAAGAATTAAACCAATATACAACATAATCTCTCAACGAATATCGGAAATATTTAAGAAATAATCGATCAATGTGTGTACTCCCACCAAACAAAGAGCGCCTTATCGTTTCAAACTTTTGCAAATGTAAATGTGGGTTCTCCTCCTCCGTACCGTGGAAAACAGGTAGGACATGTATCAATCCCGAAATAAAGTTTGAACCAATAGCGTCTTGATCCATAATAAAAAAATTTCTTAAATTTTTAATTTTTGAAGAAAATAAAATGACTCAATAAGTGTAAAATAAACAAATAGAAAGACTCGCACTAAAGCTATAGAACTATCTAACCAAAATTTCTAAAATCAATTAAACATGAAAATTATAGAAACCGGTCTCTGGCAACGCCGCCAAAAACTTGTTTGCCTCAAAATATTGCAACTCCCAAACGTAGGAGGTCAAGAAGTAATAAAATCCAGTGAGTCCGGAGTAATGTTCAACAGGGACAATTCGCTCTACAATTTCACAAGTTTAATCAATTAAGGAAATTAGATGGCAAGAAAAGATCTGTCTCAAGCTACAAAATTAGATGGCAGGATAGATAATGTGAGATGTGATCTAGGATTCACTAACGTTGGTTTGCCTATTGGGAAAAGAGATAGGAGGATTTGTATGTACTATGGGGTCATCTAGGGTTAATGTTAATTGTGATTCCAAAGTCGCTCATCTGTCCTTTCGAAGTGTGCACGCTGAATGCTACAACTCAATGGTGAACCTTATAGGCTTGCACCATCGGAAGATGTACTTATGGGGGTTAAACCGAGGGTCGTATAACTCAATTATGATTCCCTTTCGGACGTGTGCAATCCGATGATATATCGATTAAATCAATGTGGGTTTGCATTAAGTGACATATCGTCTCATCAATCCCATGGCATCAAAACTAATCGAATGTGGTCTCTCGGTTATTCCTCTTGGATCATAGCCATTTCGGTTGATCATCAAGCTATGTAAAGAATAATGTCATAACAAATCAAAGCATTAAAAATGTGCCATGCAACAAAGAAATCACAACATCAGATGAACCCTAAAATTACCCATAGCACACACAAAGAGAGATTTAATTCATCACAGCATGGAAGGAAACATTTTTATAGAAATACATCATTCCAATCAACATTGCAATGCAATAAATCAAAATACAAAAGAGAAGGAAAGAGAGATCAAATATGTGATCCTTCGAGTAGTAGAAGAAATCCACAAATCCCCTCTTGAGTTCCTCTAAACCCTTGCTCCAATGGGTTTCCCTTCTTTTTGTTCATCCAAAGATAAAGAAAATAAAAGCCATAATCTCCTATTTATACTGCCATAAACCATATTAGATCTCCATCGTTGATCGAACGAATCGACGAATCAAAGCACTTTGGGTTCGGCTTAAATCGCCTTAGAAATCGCTAGGAAGAAGACCGTCAGACGTCTGGAGAAGGGACTCCAGCCGGCTGATGCGCTGAGCTGGCGTGCTTTAAGTTGAGCTGCGCCCAGACGTCTGGTGAAGGCCATCCACATGTCTGGTTGCTTAGCGATTCAGCTGGACAGATGAGCATTCAGGCATCTGCTGTGGAGCACCTAAATGTCTGGCGTATCTGAATGTCAGCTTCATAGTATTCCAGATGTCTGGCTCCTCTTCTTCAGACGTTCGATGGCACTGTTTGTAAATTCTTTTGCACTCTCTGTTTTGCGTGCTAAATGGAGCCGACTGAACAGCCATCTGACTTACGGGATCAAACGTCTGGAGTTCAACGTCTAGACACCTAACGAAGCCCCATCAGACAGCTAATCATGCGTGGGTTGTTTTCTTCCAAAAGTTGTAGATGATGCCCCCGAACTCCAAAAAATCTGCAAAAAAGTCGTTGGAATCATGACATGACCATCTTCACCATAAAAATATAAAAAGACAAAAATAAGCTATAAAATAGTGTTTTGTGCATAAATAAGTGATATGCTCCAATTTCTCATGATATTCCAAATATGCATATATCGGAGTAGAATTGAATATAAAATATGCACAAAATGCAAGTAGATGAGGGGGAAAATATGCAATTTTTCACCTCAATCAATGGTAATGGCCAGTCTCATAGCCATTTGATGTGAGGTCATTGTGAGACAGTGGACAAGTGCTTGTTAGGGAACAAGTTCATAGAACGACTCATCGAGTTGCTTCTATTCAGTAATCAATACTTTATCTGTTAATAGAAGCACTCAGGCAATAGTTGATGCATGATAGTCTTTACGACCAGAGATAACTAAAGGAACTTGCATGTGAAAGGTGGTGCTTTGGCCTTTACCGAACATCGGCATCGTGCCCGATAAGTAGGTACTCTTTAGGTTTAGTTGGAAGGATGCGAATGGAGTGACCATCAAGATAGGATTCGTCTCCTCTAGTGGGATCGATGGTAGTGTCGCAGGGAGTCAATGGGTTCATAGAAAATCTCTGGCCAGGGTCGTAGGGGTGAACTTGTTAGGAACAACAAGTATCATCCTACCACTAACTATGGATTGCATCTGACTCAAAGCTTTAAGGTGTAGTGGGGTTTAACAGATTATTGTTGAGTATTGATTCCCCTGATTTGGTTTTGATGATGAACAAACATAAATATTGGGTACTAATTCTCTTTGAGCGCAGTTATGGAGATCGTCGTCAAATTACTTTGTATATCTCAAGCGACGTCCCAAGACTTCTTTAGAGAGCGTGATCGTTGTGCCTGAAGCTTCGTTGAAGCTCAAGGAGTTATTAATGAAGTCAAGGGATTCAGACTCATCAGGTTGAAGCTTTGAAGATGGTTTGTCATGTTTATTTATATTGTCTTCTAGCTTCGTCTCATAGAATGTTAAGCCTTGAGTCTTACTCGCCTGTTTAATCTCATATCTATCTTAACTTATCACTAAGAATGCTCTTGAAGCCATTAGATAGGGTTCATTGCTTATCGTCCTTGATTTGGCTTTCTTGTGCATCTTTGTTGGTTCAAGAATAATGATTAATCGATTAAAAGCCAATTTAATCGGTTAGGAAGTCTTCTTGAACCGACTAGTCTTCCTTGTGAATCTTGGCCTATTCACTGTTGACCAATTAGTCGGTCCAAGAAGGTTCACCGACCGACTAGTTGTCAAACTAGTCGGTTAGTGTTTCTTCTTAGACCGACTAGTTTACCCCTCTTATTTCACTAAATTCTCTGTCGACCATCTAGTCGGTCCAAGAAGGTTCACCGAACGACTAGTTCTCAAACTAATCGGTCAGTGATTCTTCTTAGACCGATTAAACTGCTTTAATTTTCCAGCCGTTGGGGATTTTATTTCCACGATTTTTCTTGATCTGTTTTGATTATTTCCATATGTGTTTGATTCGTTTCAAACATGGAAATTTTTCTAATATCAGAGGGATTTCAGATCTGAGTCTCAATCAATCTATTATCAATCTTCACGCTCGCTCTCTCTTGAAAAAGCTCTCTCTCTCTCTGATTCTTGACCTATTTTCTCAAAGAGATCTTGTTCTTTGTGCGTTCATACTCCTGAGAGGTTGAATCACGACCATCATCATCATCCTAGCCATCTTCTTCTGTTCATCATCATCCGCTTAGTTGTTTGTGATTGCAAAATAATTAGGAATTACACTCTTGATTATTTTAAAGTACTATTCACCCCCACCCCCTAGTACTTGTGCAGTAGCTTCCAGGCATTAAATCTGGTATCAGAGCCAAATTCATAGCTATGACAAACAACGACAACAAGGCCATTCGACCACCTTCTGACTATAGCTCCTACATGAATCGTGAAGGAGCCTCTTCCGTGGTCGAAGGATACTCCTCAACCAGGCCTCCTCATTTCAACGGTACCAACTATGGGTACTGGAAATGCCAGATGGAAACTTTCCTCCAGATCGCGTCACGTTGGAGAGCCACGTTGACGGAGTACGTTGAGCCCACTGAAGAAGACTTCACACAGTGGACTGACGTGGAGGTCGTCGCGGAGTGAGCAATGCCAAGGCAATGAATGCATTACAATGTGCATTAGAGCCTAAAGACTTCAACAAGATATGCACCTGTAAGAGTGCATATCAGATTTGGAACCAACTCCTCATCTTACACGAGGGAACGAGCAGGGTAAAGCACTCTAAACTCACTGTTGCTAACAAAGAATTCGAGTTATTTCACATAGAACAGGGTGAAAGAATTAAGGAGTACTACGCTCGCTTCGTGGACCTAACCAACGAATTAGAAACCCTTAGGAAGACCTATACCCAAGAAGAGAAAGTCGCAAAGATCATTGATGGACTTCCTTCGAGTTGGGAAAAATGAAACTACGCTATCGAGGAAGATAATGATATGCCAAAATATACTGTTGTTCAACTAATGGGTACCTTGATATCTTATGAGGTACGAAAGGACAATAAGATCAAAATGCAGGATAAGATGAAGGTGTTCTTGAAGCAAGAAGAGCCGAAGAAAAAGGCGATTACTTTCAAGGCCGCCCCTACCACACCTACTGATAGTGAAGAATCGGAAGATGAGTTGGACATGGAATCTTTGGCCCTCATGGCAAAGAAGTTCAACAGGTTCTTCCAAAAAGGTAATTTCAAGAACAAATCGAAAGTTGGTTCTACTAACGCCTCTGCTCCTTTGTGTTTCAAATGCAATAAGCCATGACACATCAAGGTCGATTGTCCTCTCAACAAACAAAAGGAGAAGTGGAAGGCACCCAAGTTCGACAAGTCAAGAAAGTACAAGGAGTACAAGAAAGGGCTTGTCGGTACATTCACCGACTCGGAAGAGGATTCGTCAAGTGGTGAGTCAGATGAAGAACAAGTGGAGAAAACACATATGTGCTTCATGGCAAGAGAGCAACATGATCAAGAGACCGCTTCAGATGAAAGCGAGGATGAAGGTGAAGAGGTAACTATGGATGACATTAGATTAGCTAATGAATAAATTTGGTCTAAGTATTCTAAGTTGGTAAATAGATATACTAAAATCAAAGCTGAGCTAACTAGTCTTCAAACCACACTTAAACCTGTCATCACCAACAACAACACCGTTGTTGAAGCCTTGAGAACTGAGATTGTAAATCTCAAATCTCAACTTGAACATGTTAACATTGAGGATTCGGATGAACATAAGATAGCGGATTTGATTTCTCGAAACTCAACTTTGAGTATTGAGAATGAGAATCTCAACTCACATGTTTGTGAACTCACAATGCAAGTGTCCACTTTGATGCAAAAATACTTTCTCTCAATGAGAAATATGAGTCCACATTAGGCCAGATTGAAAAATTCAACAAAGGCAAGGATCATTTGGATAATATTCTGAATGACTTACTTCCGGCCAATCATCGCATTGGCTTGGGGTATAATAAGGAAAATTCATCCAAATATTCCACCACCTTTGTAAGGCCAACCTCCGATGCCTCAACTAGTGGGAATAAATGATCGGCCCCAGATATACACCCGAAGAATGATTGTAGTTTTACCGCAAGCGCACGGTCAAGTGGTGAGCGGGTATCGAACACGAGGAGGTGGTGTTGGTTCCAATATATCCCAGGTTGGTTTGATTACGAATGTATTATTGGTGGAGATGGTTACGGTATGATGTAATGACAATGGTGGTGGATGTCGGTGTCGGTGATAAAGAAGTCGGTCAAATATTGACTCAGATACAATATAATAAAAGTGTCTATGGCTAGGGAATCCCTACTACGGATCGTCATACATCTCTGTGAATCGTGAATCTCAATATTACTAGACTTGTGTTGAGGAGAACTAGTCGTAACTGAATATAGAACCAAGCTCACGCTCTCGCGCTATTGCCGGTCTATAGCAACCTAGATTAGGGCCCACTCTCGTGCAAACTCTAACCTAAGCCACTAGCATGAAGATCGACATCATTGTCCAATCGCTTCTCAAGCCCGCTCTCGTGCAAACTCGAGTTACGATCTAGGTTGTGATAGTTCGTATTTGTCCAATCTCTTGCAAATGAATATGGGTATAGATTTATAATAAAAATCTAAGCTTTGGTCCAATCTCTTGCAAACCAAGTATAAAGGATCTCGATTATAAACCTAAATCGAATGTCTAGGCCTTCCCATCGATCGGAATCCAATCTCTTGCAAACCCCAAATCGATGGAAATTCCTAGCTATCCGTAATAAATCAATCACAACCTAACCCCTTTAGCAATTCTAGCAACATAGAGATTCATTCATCACAAATCTGAAATAGGGTCCATAGGGTTCGTCCCTTTGCCCCTAGAACATCGATTCTACTCAAGCATAGCAATAACGATGGGGAAATCGATAAAAACATTGCTTGCATATATAAAGATATCGAATCAAAGATTCAAATATTAAGAACAAAGATACTTAGCTTTGATGAAGAATTCCAATCCAAATATACAAGCCTTTAGATCCAAGAGGGGGCCTAGGGCATGGCCTAACCTCTAAAATAATCACTAAGAAAACATCAAGGGAACCCCCTCTAATAACGGCTACAACCCTCTTATATAGACCCTAAAAAACCCTAGCAAAAACCCCTAAAACCCCTCTGAAACCCGTGCCCAAAATAAATTCTGCACGCAAATTAAGTTCTGGGGCAGCAGCGACTCGGCCGAGTGGAAAGCTCACTCGGCCGAGTGAGAATTCCTGCAGAAATTCCAGAAAACAGCACTCTGTCAAAAACTGTCAAAAATTGGTCACTCGGCCGAGTGACACTGATACGCGAATTCCAGCTCTGCAGTATCAACTTGCAGAAATTCTCCAGATTTCATCCGACCTCCGATTAGCCCGTTCTTGGCGGCGTTGGAACCGTCACGAGGTCTACTATCCATAAAAAATATGAGAAAAATACTTTGACCTTTGGAATGATACCAGATTTCAAAAGAGTGGAAGGCTGTCTGAAAATCTGGGCGCTCGTGTCATCGGCTTCACTCGACCGAGTGGGATTCTTCACTCGGGCAAGTGGACTTCTCTACTCGGTCGAGTAGGTCTTCTAATGTTCTCCCCAGAATTCCAGAGAGTCGGCTTTGATTTCTTTCAGAAGTCCTGACTCACTCGGGCGAGTGGCGATCTCTACTCGGCCCAGTGGATGTAACTACTCGGTCGACTACATTGTGGCTCAAGATCCCTTCGTATCAGTTGTACTCGGCCGAATGCGCTTCTTCACTCGGCCGAGTGGGCTGTGTTACTCGGCCGAGTGGCCTGTTTCTGGAGTCAACTCTTCTTCTCCTCCCCTCTTCATCGATTCTATCGATTTCCTTCTTCTTCCACTCATCTTCCAGCGTCGTTAGCTCCTCGATAGAGCCATGGGCGACGCTCCGGTACATGTACAAGTCCTTTAAGCTCATTTTTGCTCCCAATTGCTCTATATTTCATGAAATCCGACAAAAACAAGAAATAGTGAAAAGTAACGCAATATCGTCGAATACTCGTGAAAATCGCAATATGAACAATCGAAATGGCGTGAAAACATGCAGAAAAAAGGTGTAAAATATGGACCGATCAAAATCCACCAAGCTTGCCTCTTACTCTTCCTCGAGGAAGATAAGTAAAGAGACGAACTCGGGACATGAAAACAAAGGAAATGAAATGAAAAAGAAAGAAAACGAGGTGGAAGGGGTCGCTAGATATTCTCTCAGATCTCAAGCCATAAGCTACACATCACGATAACTCAGAAAATACGAATCTCATGCTATAAAGATTTCATATCTTATTTAAATATGGTACTAGCAAGCTTTTAAGAACAAAGGAAGGGACTCCCTAAATTCATGCAATCAACTCATATTCACATCATGAATTTCATAGAATATAATATACAATTCATTGGCGATGCACTTTTCAATCAAAAGTTATAAATGAAGCATATAAGATACACACCAAACATGCAATAGAGAATAGAATAAGAGTCATGGCATTCACATATTTATTTTAAATCATGAAAAATCTCCATATCTAATATATTTTGCAAAGTCTAAGCATTATCGAATATTCCCATTCATGCACGTCTCCACTCTAAGGTCATACTCACTCATTTGGTCAAATGAATTCACCCCCCAAGCTTAACTTGAGGCGTCGCATCCAAAGGAATATAATAATGGAAAATGGGATTTTTACCTTGGTTTTTCCAAGCATTTGTGGCTCCGATAATGAGATAGAGAAATATTTTTTTATTTTGGACTTTGTTTCTCATTTTTCTTCTTGGATTTTTGTAGGAGCAATTTGATTTGTATTTTTGATTTTTGGCTCCTTTTTGGCTCCTTTTTGGCTTTTTGGACTTTTTGGAGCAACCTTTTTCTTTTGTAGGGATTTTTGAGAAATAGATGCGATATAAGTAGCTTTAGGAGGTGAACTCAAGTGACATGTAGAGCATAAAAAGATATATATGGAGAAAGAAATAATGTAGCACTCGGTTCACTCTAAGATGTGCACCAATGGTTCAATAAAATAATACTTCAACTAAAACTCATATGTAAGCATGGATATTCTCAATCATTTCAATAAATAGTGAAGTCAAGCAGTAAAGTTTACAACCATATCAGGCATGCAACAGAAGGTGAATAAGATAATAAAACTGATGATTCAAATATACTAATGATGCATGAATCTTGGTGCATTTCCAACAAAAGCATACTAAACACTAATCAATACATTCAACTTCAATTAATATCATGCATTCATATAGAGGAATCATCAAAAGAATATATAAGCAAGCACATGGATAGCAAGACTATGGAATACTCAAAGTAGCATGGCAAGGAATAATAAGCATCGTGATGGTTGGTAAAGCAATAAAAGATATCATCATACAAAATTCATCTAGCGGAAGAAGAGAAAGGAAAATAAAGAAATAAAAAATAAAAGAGAGGAAAGAAAAAAAAACAAGCACACAACATGATGCATGAACACACATAAAAGAAAAATAAGATGGAAAATTCAAAAAGATGATGCAAAATTTTGAATAATTTTAAAACCCTAAAATAAAGTAAAAATGCAACTAATGCATCTAAATGGCATGGAAATGCACTCCCCCAAGCTTAAACTTTACATTGTCCTCAATGTGTTCATTGTGGAAGAATATGAGGGACAACGATAATAATGGGGGGTGAATGAAAAATGATGAAATGAATGACATGAAATCCTAATGCAACTACATGCAAATACAATGATGCATGAGAGCGCTTTCTCCCAAGCTTATACCAAATAATCCTATTCAAATGACTCGATCAAAAATGTCACGGCTTTGCTAAGCAAGATTGAGTCAAACGAATAAGAATGTGAGTATTCACTTGAAAGAAATGCTCGATGGGTGGTGAGCAAAAAGGATGTGACACATCAAAATATGAAGAGGGCAATTAATATATATCATGGGTTTGGGGTATTAAAATTTTTGTTGTCGTTATATGAGGTGATATTTATTCAAGAAATTCTATACGGTCCTCTCGCTGTCGAGAGGATTCGTATTTATTTTGAAGTATAAAATTTCCTACACTACTGGATTGATATCACCTATAGCAAAAGGCGGATCCAGTATCTTTGCCGGTGCAGGCAATTGCTCCAACTGCTCCTTCCATGGCTTTGCTAGGTGCATGTGTCCACGAACACCAACAAACTCCAGCAATGCATCCTTCAGCATTCCCACAAGAACTCCACATGTACCCTGCAGAGAATAGGATGCATTAGTTCGCTGCAAAAAATTCACCCTCATAATAAAAGTATCCCAAAGAGGATCGTCTATAGAAATATATGGAATAAATAATAGTGGACGATACTTCCCTGGAAATAATCCAATATCCTCCCGTGTTGTGATAGCTGTCTCCATGGTGTCCTCTCTAAGCTGCTCAGGTAAATCTAGATCATAGGTGTGGACCTCCTCGATAGGCTCATCAAACTGTGACACGTCCCAGCATACCTCCGGTCCATAATCATATGTGTGCTGCAAAAGGTATGACGTGTCAAAAATATCTGAATCAAAATAAATATCGAATGGAATACACGATTCAGAAATGGAGTGGGTAAAAATATCTCCATGAGTGGGAGCAATAAGCTCTGTGGGATAGTCCTCGACGTCAGTGAAAGGATGAGGTGGCTGTGGGAGCTCTAATGGAGGAGGATAGTGCTCGGGATCCTCATGAATGGTTGTGTCCTCGTCCCGATGTATGACCTCCTCGGTGATAAGCTCGGGCTCTGCGTGTAAGGCCTCCTCAAAAGCATGCTCTGGATCCGCATGTGAGACCTCCTCGTCAATATGCTCTGGCTCGACAGTGTGCTCTTTTGCTTTCTCATCAACTATTAATGTAGGCTCTCTTTGGAATGGTGATGCTGGCTGCTCATGTGTGTCAACTTGTTAGGATGTATCATGTGGAGGGGAATGCCTGCAAGCAATCCGAAAATATAGTCTATCCCCCTCAAGACTGACATGGATGTCCTCCTCAATTGTTCCTGCAGCTGAAACACGGTTCATAACAAAATCTGTAAATCGTAGCTCAAATGCATCACCTGTTGAAATGCTCTCTGAACCGGCGAACCTCACTGACTCCAAAAGGCCCTCCAATAATCTCTGAAATGCGTCCTCCTCTGGCTGCGCATATGGCTCAATTTCTGCTTCCTCCACGGCCTCTTCGTCCATCCATTCTTCATATGCAATAGCTGTATCATAGGATGTGGGATCGACGACGGCACATTCTGTCTCTGGTAATATGACCGGCGATGCTTCTTGCCCATAAAATGAAGAAGTAGAACTGATATCTTTGGAAATCTCTGCAACCTTAAGCATGAGCACATTCATTTCAAGTTCCCTCTTTTCCAATTGGAGGTTGCTCTTGTCACGACCCGCTTCCCTAAAATGGAGGCGAGACGTGAAAAGGTCCGCACGAGAGTGGAGCTGTGAAGCCCCAAACCCGATAAGCGTCCACGATACATAAACAGGTCCCTGTAACCACAACAGAATAACAATAATAACACAAGGAGTGACTGAAATAAAATTCCACATCTCACAAATTGTCCAACATCAACAAAAGTCCAACATCCAGAAAAGCCACCAGGCTAAAAGAAAAGAGTCTAAGGCCCAGAACAAGGCCAACAAAAGGAACGACATAACAAAGTATAGGTGCTACGCACCGATAACAAAACAACTGTCTAATAAAAGTAAAACACACGAAGACACTAGGACTGGTCCCCAGTGTCCACGTACTCCCCGCCAAACACAAGCTCGGGCTCGGCGTCAGCAAACACCTCGTCCTCAACAAGGTACTCGGGCTCAGGATCTAACATGTGTCACCCAAAAGAGTAAAGGGGCACATGTCAGCAAGTCTAGAAAGACTTGGGCAAGGAAACTGAAAGTGAGGCATCTAGCAACCTAGCAGTTTAGTATGCATGACATGGCAGTTATAACATGAGTGCACAATTAAAACATGGCGAGACAATTTGTACAAGAGAACGATTTATCGGGACAAGACAAGAGTAGCCAAGCTACTATCAATTCAATACATTCACATTTTGTAGGTGTTTACGCCATTCGCTGAATGGCATAGCATTTCAGACCGATCGGCACTAAACACTACCCAATATTCACACGAAGTGGAGCCTGGGGTCCCTGCACATTGAGCTCATCTAGTGAGCCTAGGGTTGCCCCGCCATTGAGCTCGCATTCTTAGTTCACAATTCAATGTATCGAGCGTTGGGGTTAGCAACTCATTATGCTCGCTTCTGGTCACGAGCCAGGAACACTAGTATGGCGTAGGGAACACCTAGCCGGAACACACAATTCGGGCATTGGCTATCAACCAACACATGGCCCGCTTCTGGAACACGAGCCAGGAACACAACATTGTAGCGAAGCTACGCAATCACAGCAATACCTAAAGAATGCGAGGTCATGACAATTTATTTGCGCACAGTTAATTAAATTAAACGTGACAGGCGAAATGCAATGACATGAACATATTCGCGTACTGTTAATTGAAGGTAAACATGACATGTTAATTGTGCAACATGCTAAAAGTCGGAATTAGCTTCGTTGTCAAGCTATTTCCCCAATTTGCGCCTAGGCGAGTATCATTTTGTCGCCTAGCCTCTTTTACGCCTACAACATGCAAATGGCCTAAAACATGGCCTAAACCCTAAGTGGCAAGTTTCACTTGCCTAGCACCGGGGGTGACGATCAACCTCGTCACACGGATGCTATCTACGAGGAAATCGCTGTTATGGGGGAAACAAACACCAAACATATGAAATTAATTAGGGTTTTCATAAAATTATAAATAAGCTATGAAAACAACGGTAGATCGATTTCTTACCGAGAGAAGACGGAAGGAACACTCCGGGGAACCCTAGGATCAAATCTGGAGAAGATTGGAGAAGTTTGGGGAAACTAGGGTTTTGGGGGATTTGGGGATTTTGATGGGTTTTGATGGAGATTTGGGGAAGATGAGAGGTAGATAGGGTAGATGGATGGTTTGGATGATGGATTTAGGGCTTGGAATGAAGCAATGGAGCTTGGAGGAAGGTGGGGGATCAATGGGGGCGATTTTAGGATTTAGGGTCGAGTTGGAGGGGAAGCAAACGTTTGGGTTGGGTATTTATAGGCTAGGCTGGCGGCTAGGGCAAAACTAGGGTTTACAGCACTAGTTAGTCGGTCAAAGAACAACCACTGACCGACTAGTTTGACAACTAGTCGGTCGGTCGACCAACGCAGACCGACTAAGTGTAAACAGTAGCTACAGGTGAAATTAGGATTCTAGAGTTAGTCGGTCCATGAACAAATACTGACCGACTAGTTTGGCATCTAGTCGGTCGATGAACGTTCTTAGACCGACTAAGAGTGAACAGTAACTGATACAAAAATAATTTGATGAGTTAGTCGGTTCAAGAAGCATTGCTGACCGACTAGTTTGCAACCTAGTCGGTCAACCAACGTTCTTAGACCGACTAACGATAAACAGTAACTCCTGAGAAATTTAGAAAGCTAACTAGTCGGTCCAAGAAGGATTGCCGACCGACTGGATCGTCATCTAGTCGGTCGGTGGCCCTTCTTACACCGGCCAATGAGCACAGAAAGTACCGATACAGAGCGCGGGGCTCCGGGATTGATTCCTAAGACTCCTAGGCTTGATCTAACAGTTAGATACGACCGTTATGAAGTCCGTCACGAGTGACTTACTTCGAAATCGACAATCCTAAGGAAGAAGCGAGAAAATACGACGAATCGATCGAAAACGAAATCTACGGAGACGAAAACCACGCAAGAGGAGAAAATCCACCAAAACATATATTATATATATAAAATCCAGATACATGAAAAGCAGTCGTTACATCCTCCCCAACTTAAGAAAAATTCCGTCCTCGGAATTTCCATAACTCACGAGTCCGGAAACAAAAGTGGGAAACGCTCTCGCATCTCATCCTCATTCTCCCAAGTAGACTCTCCAGGTGAACCGTGTCGCCACATCACCCTCACAAGATTGACAATCTTGTTTCGAAGTGATTTCTGACGCCTGTCCAGAATCTGCACTGGATGCTGGTCATACGTCATATCGGGGCGAACGGTAATCTCCGAAAAATCCACCGCATGAGACGGATCGCTAATGTATCGACGAAGCTGCGACACATGGAAAACATTATGAACTCCTTCCAAAGATGGCGGCAAGGCCAAGCGATACGCTACCTCGCCAACCCTCTCCAAAACGTCAAACGGTCCAATGTATCGCGGGCTCAACTTCCCACTCTTCCCGAAACGAATCACACCACGATTCGGGGAAATCTTCAAGAACACATGGTCGCCCGGCTGAAACTCCAAAGGACGACGTTTAGCATCCGCCCAATGCTTAAAACGGTCCTGAGCAATCCTCAACCTCTCCCAAATATTCCTGACGATATCCACGGCCTCCACGATCATCTCAGGTCCCAACAACTCCCGATCACCAACGTCATCCCAACTCAATGGCGATCGACATTTCCTCCCATAAAGAGCGGCGAATGGCGCCATGCCAATACTCGCCTGGAAGCTGTTGTTGTAAGAGAACTCCACCAAATGTAGATGGTCCTCCCACGAACCCTTGAAATCCAACATGCACGCCCTCAGCATGTCTTCCAAAATCTGAATCGTCCTCTCGGACTGGCCATCCGTCTGCGGATGGTACGCCGTGCTGAAACTCAGACGCGTACCCAAGCTCTTCTGCAAACTCTGCCAGAACTGAGATGTGAATCTCGTGTCTCTGTCAGACACGATACTCACGGGGACTCCATGAAGTCGCACAACTTCCTGCACGATTCACGTTACATCACTATCCAAACTAGGAAAAGGAAATAAAAACGGAGAGTAAAAGAATTTTACCTCCATATATCTCCTCGCTAGCGCCTCAGTGGACTGTCCCACTCGGAACGGAATAAAATGCGCAGATTTGGTCAATCGATCTACGATCACCCAAATCGCGTCATTCTGCTTCGGACTCCGAGGTAGTCCAGTCACGAAATCCATAGTGATGTGTTGCCACTTCCACTCCGGAATCGGAAGCGGTTGTAGCAACCCGGCCGAACGCTGATGCTCCGCCTTCACTTGCTGGCAAACCAAGCACTTGGCTACACTCTGAGCCACGCTCCTCTTCATACCATGCCACCAATAATTCAGACGAAGATCCTGGTACATCTTGGTGCCACCAGGATGCACAGAATACGGCGAACTGTGTGCCTCCACCATCAGCTCCTCTCTGATATCCCCAGCAGGCACACACAACCTGGCTCCAAACCTCAGCGAGCCATCCTCATGAATCAAAAAGTCAGTCCGCAGACCGGCTTCCACCTGCTCCCGAATCTTCACCAGCCTCGGATCCTCGGCCTGGCCAGCCTTAATCCGATCCACGATCGTCGACTGCACCTGCATGTACATCAACGACGAAGCCTCGCCAGGAAGAACAATCTCCACACCAGACTCGCAAAAATCCTGCTGCAATCTCCACTGCGAAGTCAAAATCATCACCGCTGGCAGCCTACTCAAAGCATCTAGAACCACATTCACCTTGCCAGGGTGATACTGCAATTCAATATCATAATCCGCCATAAGCTCCAACCATCGACGCTGTCGCATGTTGAGCTCCTTCTGAGTGAAAATATACTTCAAGCTTTTGTGATCGGTGAAAATCTTCACTTTCTCACTCAGCAGGAAGTGCCTCCAAATCTTAAGAGCAAACACCACGGCAGCCAACTCCAAATCATGCGTCGGGTAATTCTTCTCATGAACCTTAAGCTGACGAGACGCATACGCCACAACATGCCCGTGCTGATGCAGCACGCAACCGAGTCCCTTGCCAGAAGCATCGCAAAAGATCTCAAATCCACCGCTGCGATCAGGCACGACAAGAATAGGGGCAGTCGTCAACCTCTCCTTCAGAATACCAAAAGCACTCTCACAATCACCCGACCAAGCAAAAGCAACATCCTTCCGCGTCAACCTGGTCATCGGCTCAGCAATACGAGAAAAGTCCTTAATGAATCGCCGATAATAACCAGCAAGTCCAAGGAAACTCCGAATCTCAGACGCTGACGACGGAACAGGCCACTCCCTGATGGCCCGAATCTTCTCGGGATCCACAGAAATACCATCTCCAGTCACCACGTGTCCGAGAAAAGCAACTCGATCCAGCCAAAACTCGCACTTCGAAAACTTAGCATACAAACGATGCTTCCTCAAAATCTCCAACACCGTCCTTAAGTGCGAGGCATGCTCTTCCTCCGACTTCGAATAGATCAGAATGTCGTCAATGAAGATAACGACAAACTTATCCAAAAAGTCGTAGAAAATCAGGTTCATCAGATTCATGAAAACTGCGGGCGCGTTAGTTACGCCAAAAGGCATAACCACAAACTCATAGTGTCCATACTTCGTCCTGAACGCTGTCTTCGGAACATCCCCCTTCTTAACCTTCAACTGATGGTAACCACTCCTCAAATCCAATTTAGAAAACACCCTCGAACCTCCAAGCTGATCGAAAATATCATCGATGCGAGGCAAAGGGTATTTATTCTTAATGGTTACCGCATTCAACTCCCGATAGTCCACGCACATGCGACGCGAACCATCCTTCTTCTTAACCAACAACACCGGTGCTCCCCACGGAGACACACTAGGATTAATATAACCCTTCTGCAAAAGCTCATCCAACTGCTTCCGCAACTCTTCCAACTCTGCAGGTGCCATACGATACGGCGCCTTCGAAATCGGCTGCGCACCTGGAACAAGATCAATAGAAAATTCCAGAGCTCGATCAGGCGGCAAACCAGACATCTCCTCAGGGAAGACGTCGCCAAAATCTCGCACCACAGCTGGCCATTCCAGCTCCATCTGCATAGCCACAGCCTCCACCGGCCTGGCCCGAAATCTGACAGGACCAAGCGAACTGCTACCACGACTGAACTCAAATACTGGATGTCCGGGAATCTCGAACACCACCTTCTTCCTCCGACAGTCGATCGTAGCATAGAAGCTCGCAAGCCAATCCATCCCAAGAACTGCATCATAGTTGATGATGTCGTGGACAATGAAATCAGCAAAAAGCTCATGTCCACAGACCACCAACGAGCAAGAATTGCAACCACGATGCACCGAGACCACACCATTCCCTGTAACGATATTCCAACTCTTGGGGAGAGGGGACGTCGACAAGGAATGCCTCTCCATGAAGCTCCGAGAAATAATGCACATCGATGCACCCGAGTCAAAGAGGACTCGTGCAGGAAATGTGCAAACCAAAATCACACCTAATCAAGCAATTAACAATCAAACCCTAGTCTAGCAAACAACCATGTTCAAGCAAACAACAAAATCTAACAATCAAAACCAGCTGGGAAGTAATAGCTAGAATGAGTATTACCTGCGATAACCTCATCCACAGCCGCGCTCTCCGCAGCGGTCATCAGAAAAGCCTGCCTCCTTGGCGGAACAGCCTGCCGAAAAGCCTGCCTCTGCGGAACAAGAGCTGCTCCACGTCCAGCAGGAACAGGCGCTCGCTGCTGCAACGGCTGAGCTGCAACAGGAGCCCTCCGCAGCGGATCCGCATGCCGACAATCCTTCGCGACATGAGAAGCATCACCGCAAACCAGACACTGGCCCAGAAACTTCCGACACTGATCCTTGACGTGACCAGGCCTGCCGCAGAAATGGCAGATCTTCGGAATAGACCCTCCTGGCCTCTTAAACTGAGCGGATTGATTAGGCCTGAATCCAGGTCTAACCACAGCCCTCGCCTGCTCCACAGGCCTCTTCCCAGCACCAAAAACCGACCCCTTCCTCTGGTTCACAAGCAACTCCTGCCTCTTAGCTGCTACCAGAACCTTCTGATAAGACTCCCGGTCAGAAGAGGTCACAAAACTCTGGAGCTCTGAAGCAAGCCCCTGCAGGAACCTCTGAGCTCTCTCCTCAGCGTCCTGCACCATCTTCGGCGCAAACCGACTAAGCCTCATGAACTCCTGGTGGTACAAGTCCACCGACGAGTTCCCCTGCTTCAGATCGATAAAACGCTGCAGCATCTCCTCCTTGGCAGCCTTCGGGAAGAACTCACCCTCAAACCTAGCCTTGAAGGTAGCCCAAGCAATCGGCTCCACCAACAACTTCTCTTCTGCATCCCACCAATTCCTGGCGTTATCCTTCAGCTGCCTCTTCGCCAAATCAACCCATCCAGCCGGGGTGATCTTGGCCATCTTCAGATTGTCCTCGACGTTCCGAATCCACTCATCGGCAGCCAGAGGACCCTCAGAACCATCAAAATATGCGGGACCCAACTCCCGAAATTGCTTCGCTCCTGGCTCAGAGCGAGGGGCATCCGGAAGAACCCGGGCAGCTCGAGCAGGTGGAGCATTCTGGACTTGCAAAAGCACGCCCTGCTGCACTTGCATCATCTGGATCATCATCCGCATCATCTCACCGCTGGTGGGTTCCCGCTCAGGCTCCTCATCATGAGGGGGCGCACCACTACCACCACCGCGGGTAAAACGCCTTCCTGCCATCTAATGACACGGAAAACAAATCAGATTAGACTCATAGCTTATGACTCGGACGTCGAACTTAATTTATTGGACATTCTAATATTATTATCGCTATTCCAAAAATCGCAGTTACAGAAGGGGACCTGCATGGGCCACCACTAAAACCTGTCACGACCCGCTTCCCTAAAATGGAGGCGAGACGTGAAAAGGTCCGCACGAGAGTGGAGCTGTGAAGCCCCAAACCCGATAAGCGTCCACGATACATAAACAGGTCCCTGTAACCACAACAGAATAACAATAATAACACAAGGAGTGACTGAAATAAAATTCCACATCTCACAAATTGTCCAACATCAACAAAAGTCCAACATCCAGAAAAGCCACCAGGCTAAAAGAAAAGAGTCTAAGGCCCAGAACAAGGCCAACAAAAGGAACGACATAACAAAGTATAGGTGCTACGCACCGATAACAAAACAACTGTCTAATAAAAGTAAAACACACGAAGACACTAGGAATGGTCCCCAGTGTCCACGTACTCCCCGCCAAACACAAGCTCGGGCTCGGCGTCAGCAAACACCTCGTCCTCAACAAGGTACTCGGGCTCAGGATCTAACATGTGTCACCCAAAAGAGTAAAGGGGCACATGTCAGCAAGTCTAGAAAGACTTGGGCAAGGAAACTGAAAGTGAGGCATCTAGCAACCTAGCAGTTTAGTATGCATGACATGGCAGTTATAACATGAGTGCACAATTAAAACATGGCGAGACAATTTGTACAAGAGAACGATTTATCGGGACAAGACAAGAGTAGCCAAGCTACTATCAATTCAATACATTCACATTTTGTAGGTGTTTACGCCATTCGCTGAATGGCATAGCATTTCAGACCGATCGGCACTAAACACTACCCAATATTCACACGAAGTGGAGCCTGGGGTCCCTGCACATTGAGCTCATCTAGTGAGCCTAAGGTTGCCCCGCCATTGAGCTCGCATTCTTAGTTCACAATTCAATGTATCGAGCGTTGGGGTTAGCAACTCATTATGCTCGCTTCTGGTCACGAGCCAGGAACACTAGTATGGCGTAGGGAACACCTAGCCGGAACACGCAATTCGGGCATTGGCTATCAACCAACACATGGCCCGCTTCTGGAACACGAGCCAGGAACACAACATTGTAGCGAAGCTACGCAATCACAGCAATACCTAAAGAATGCGAGGTCATGACAATTTATTTGCGCACAGTTAATTAAATTAAACGTGACAGGCGAAATGCAATGACATGAACATATTCGCGTACCGTTAATTGAAGGTAAACATGACATGTTAATTGTGCAACATGCTAAAAGTCGGAATTAGCTTCGTTGTCAAGCTATTTCCCCAATTTGCGCCTAGGCGAGTATCATTTCGTCGCCTAGCCTCTTTTACGCCTACAACATGCAAATGGCCTAAAACATGGCCTAAACCCTAAGTGGCAAGTTTCACTTGCCTAGCACCGGGGGTGACGATCAACCTCGTCACACGGATGCTATCTACGAGGAAATCGCTGTTATGGGGGAAACAAACACCAAACACATGAAATTAATTAGGGTTTTCATAAAATTATAAATAAGCTATGAAAACAACGGTAGATCGATTTCTTACCGAGAGAAGACGGAAGGAACACTCCGGGGAACCCTAGGATCAAATCTGGAGAAGATTGGAGAAGTTTGGGGAAACTAGGGTTTTGGGGGATTTGGGGATTTTGATGGGTTTTGATGGAGATTTGGGGAAGATGAGAGGTAGATATGGTAGATGGATGGTTTGGATGATGGATTTAGGGCTTGGAATGAAGCAATGGAGCTTGGAGGAAGGTGGGGGATCAATGGGGGCGATTTTAGGATTTAGGGTCGAGTTGGAGGGGAAGAAAACGTTTGGGTTGGGTATTTATAGGCTAGGCTGGCGGCTAGGGCAAAACTAGGGTTTACAGCACTAGTTAGTCGGTCAAAGAACAACCACTGACCGACTAGTTTGACAACTAGTCGGTCGGTCGACCAACGCAGACCGACTAAGTGTAAACAGTAGCTACAGGTGAAATTAGGATTCTAGAGTTAGTCGGTCCATGAACAAATACTGACCGACTAGTTTGGCATCTAGTCGGTCGATGAACGTTCTTAGACCGACTAAGAGTGAACAGTAACTGATACAAAAATAATTTGATGAGTTAGTCGGTTCAAGAAGCATTGCTGACCGACTAGTTTGCAACCTAGTCGGTCAACCAACGTTCTTCGACCGACTAACGATAAACAGTAACTCCTGAGAAATTTAGAAAGCTAACTAGTCGGTCCAAGAAGGATTGCCGACCGACTGGATCGTCATCTAGTCGGTCGGTGGCCCTTCTTACACCGGCCAATGAGCACAGAAAGTACCGATACGGAGCGCGGGGCTCCGGGATCGATTCCTAAGACTCCTAGGCTTGATCTAACAGTTAGATACGACCGTTATGAAGTCCGTCACGAGTGACTTACTTCGAAATCGACAATCCTAAGGAAGAAGCGAGAAAATACGACGAATCGATCGAAAACGAAATCTACGGAGACGAAAACCACGCAAGAGGAGAAAATCCACCAAAACATATATTATATATATATAATCCAGATACATGAAAAGCAGTCGTTACAGCTCTTATCAACCATGTCTTGTATTTCAAGTGTGCATGCATCTCATCAAAAAAGTGTTCTCCCGTCTGAGCACTCTGATCAAAATAGTATTCTCCCATCTGAGCACTCTGATCATAATAGCATTCTCCCATCTGAGTACTCTGATCAAAATCTGTGGTCCACGTAGTATAATCCATAGCACATGATCAACAAAGATAAATACCTGGAGAAAAATATCAGTGGCACAAAAGAATATAGATATGATAATAATGGTGGCGAGGGTGAAAATTTCTTTTTGTTAATTTTTTACTTCGTAGTCAAATCAACCTAATTGTGACAAATTGGCACCCAACGGGAAACACCTCCTCGACAACGGTGCCAAAAACTTGATCGGCCCCGGATATACACCCGAAATACGATTGTTGTTTTACCGCAAGCGCACAATCAAGTGGCGATCGGGTATCGAACACGAGGAGGTGGTGTTGGTTCCAATCTATCCTAGGTTGGTTTGACTACGAATGTATTATTAGTGGAGATGGTTATGGTATGATGTAATGACAATGGTGGTGGATGTCGGTGTCGGTGATAAAGAAGTCGGTCAAATATTGATTCAGATACAATATAATAAAAGTGTCTATGGCTAGGGAATCCCTACTACGGATCGTCATACATATCTGTGAATCGTGAATCTCAATATTACTAGACTTGTGTTGAGGTGAACTAGTCGTAACTGAATATAGAACCAAGCTCACGCTCTCGCGCTATTGCCGGTCTATAACAACCTAGATTAGGGCCCACTCTCGTGCAAACCCTAACCTAAGCCACTAGCATGAAGATCGACATCATTGTCCAATCGCTTCTCGAGCCCGCTCTCATGCAAACTCGAGTTACGATCTAGGTTGTGATAGTTCGTATTTGTCCAATCTCTTGCAAACGAATATGGGTATAGATTTATAATAAAAATCTAAGCTTTGGTCCAATCTCTTGCAAACCAAATATAAAGGATCTCGATTATAAACCTAAATCGAATGTTTAGGCCTTCCCATCGATTGGAATCCAATCTCTTACAAACCCCAAATCGATGGAAATTCCTAGCTATCCGTAATAAATCAATCACAACCTAACCCCTTTAGCAATTCTAGCAACATAGAGATTCATTCATCACAAATCTGAAATAGGGTCCATAGGGTTCGTCCCTTTGCCCCTAGAACATCGATTCTACTCAAGCATAGCAATAACGATGGGGAAATCGATAAAAAACATTGCTTGCATATATAAAGATATCAAATCAAAGATTCAAATAATAAGAACAAAGATACTTAGCTTTGATGAAGAATTCCAATCCAAATACAAGCTTTTAGATCCAAGAGGGGGCCTAGGGCATGGCCTAATCTCTAAAATAATCACTAAGAAAACATCATGGGAACCCCCTCTAATGACGGCTACAACCCTCTTATATAGCCCCCAAAAAACCCTAGCAAAAACCCCTAAAACCCCTCTGAAACCCGCGCCCAAAATAAATTCTGCGCGCAACTTAAGTTCTGGGGCGGCAGCGACTCGGCCGAGTGGAAAGCTCACTCGGCAGAGTGAGAATTCCTGCAGAAATTCCAAAAAACAGCACTCTGTCAAAAACTGTCAAAAATTGGATACTCGGCCGAGTGAAAGTGTCACTCGGCCGAGTGACACTGATACGCGAATTCCAGCTCTGTAGCATCAACTTACAGAAATTCTCCAGATTTCATCCGACCTCCGATTGGTGCGTTCTTAGCAGCGTTGGAACCATCATGAAGTCTACTATCCATAAAAAATATGAGAAAAATACTTTGACCTTTGTAATGATAGCAGATTTCAAAAGAGTGGAAGGCTATCTGAAAATCTGGGCGCTCGTGTCATCGGCTTCACTCGGCCGAGTGGGATTCTTCACTCGGGCGAGTGGACTTCTCTACTCAGCCGAGTAGGTCTTCTAATCTTCTCCCCAGAATTCCAGAGGGTCGGCTTTGATTTCTTTAAGAAGTCCTGACTCACTCGGGCGAGTGGCGATCTCTACTCGGCCGAGTGGATGTAACCACTCGGTCGAGTACATTGTGGCTCAAGATCCCTTCGTATCAGTTGTACTCGGCCGAATGCACTTCTTCACTCGGCCGAGTGGGCTGTGTTACTCGGCCGAGTGGCCTGTTTCTGGAGTCAACTCTTCTTCTCCTCGCCTCTTCATCGATTCTATCGATTTCCTTCTTCTTCCACTCATCTTCCAGCGCCGTTAGCTCCTCGATAGAGCCATGGGCGACGCTCCAGTACATGTGCAAGTCCTTTAAGCTCATTTTTGCTCCCGATTGCTCTATATTTCCTGAAATCCGATAAAAACAAGAAATAGTGAAAAGTAACGCAATATCGTCGAATACTCGTGAAAATCGCAATATGAGCAATCGAAATGGCGTGAAAACATGCAGAAAAGGTGTAAAATATGGAGCGATCAATAAACACCACATGGGTAGTTCATCTACCAATGGTACTTCCACTAAGTACACATCCCCTTATGGAAAGAAACCCATTTTGGGTGGACCTCCAAAGAAGGGTCATGCATTCTTGTACACAAATACTATGCCACGTAGGAACACACCTTCTACTCCATAAGTTCACACTTATGATGATTTTTATGCTCCACGTCCACGAGCACGTGCACACCCAGTGAGACACACTCACGCACGTGTTCCCCCACATGCATATGTTCACCCACATCATTATTACATGAATGATTTCCATCATGCACCGTATCATATGTTGCCACCACCATTTCATCATGTGACGAATGCTTATCCACATCATGCATACATTAGGCCACTTCTTCGTAGAACACATGCACCACGTAGAAATCAACAAAATGTGCATGTTCCTAATAGGAATAGGGCTCCCAAGACATTCATGATTTGAGGCCCAAAGGACACTAGCATGCATGAGAAACAAGCTTATATTAATCTTATTTTATGAATGTTGTGCACAATGATGACTATATTGGGAAGTCTAAGTCCAATTGGACTTGGCTTCCAAAGGTCTAATCTCTTAGGACCCAATGACCTTGGGTACCATGATAGAATGTTTTTATCTTTAGGTACTCAAGAAAAAAGAAAAGGAGCAACAAATCTAAATCTAGCTCCAAGAACGTGTAGATACTTGATAGCGGTTGCTCAAAACACATGACTGGTAAAGCTCAGTTACTATCCGAAGTGGTACCCATTGCAAATGGAAACCGAGTAGTCTTTGGAGGCAACGAGAGTGGAACCATCATCGGTGTTGGAAAAGTTGGTAACCCTTCTAAATCTGTTATAAATGATGTTTACCTTGTTAAAGGTTTAAATCACAATCTAATCTCTATAAGTCAAATTTGTGACAAGTGTTACAAAGTTAGATTTGAGAAAGGAATGTTCCATATTTTAAGAAATGATAATAATAATGTGTTGTTCTCTGGCACACGCCATAAGGACTTATATATCTTAGATATTCCAAATTCCCATGAACAATGTCTTATTGCCAACACAAGTGAGCAACACTTATGGCATCGATGTTTTGGTCATGCGAATTTCGAAACACTTTTCAAACTATCCAAGCTAGATTATAAAAGGATTCCCAAATCTTTCCTTCAATAAGAAAACCTTTTGCGACTCATGTCAACGAGGCAAACTTCCAAAATCGTCATTCAAACCTAAGAAAAGCATATCCTCTAAACGGCCTCTAGAGTTTTTACATCTAGATCTTTTTGGGCCAACTAGAGTTGCTTCATTAGGGAATGCTCAATATGGACTTGTCATCGTTGATGACTTTTCTAGATTTACTTGGGTATTACTTTAATTAATAAAAATGATGCTTTTGAAAACTTCACAGTATTTGTCAAGAAAGTACAAAATCTCATTGGAACCACCATTGTCACTATTCGTAGTGATCATGGCGGGGAATTTAAGAACGAGTCTTTCTCAAACTTCTGTGATGAGGTTGGTATTACTCACACATTTTCTTTTCCACATGCACCCCCTCAAAATGGTGTCGTTGAGAGAAAGAATATGACGCTAGTGGAATGTGCTCGTACTATGCTTGATGATAGCCACATTGGCCATCAATTTTGGGCAGAAGCGGTACATACCGCTTGTTATTGTTGAGTATTGGTGTTTCATACCAATCTTATTTTGATGATGATCACAACATTATGTTGTTGCTAATGAATCTCATGTTTTAGTCTCTCAGTTTATTTCAAGGATATCTTTCTTGGAGACTAATCACTTGGTGTAAGGATGGACATCATATGAAGAAGGGCCAAAGTTTGGACTAAAGAAGTGCCAAAGCTTGGAGATGGTGGAGAGCTTTCAAGGTATCAAGATTGAAGACTTAGACTCTAAGGAAAGCATTGTAATCCATGTAATTTACTTTATTGCTTTCTCTCTCTTTTGATTTTAGGTTATTTTAATGCCTTGTTAGATGGTTTACTCATACATGCATATGCATATAACTATCTTAGTGAGCCTTAGGATTATCATAGAATCCAACCCAATAGGTTCACTCTGTCCAAAGACTCATTTGGAGTCTCTGGCTTTCCGTCAGTCGCCTGCTGAAGGAAACACAGTCGACTGGGTGATTTCCAGTCGCCTGTAGATCCTTCTACATTCATCTGACATGCACAGCTCAAGTCAACATTTCAATTGACTAAAACTTGAGCTTTACGCACAGTCGTCTGTCGATCAGTTTACAGTCGCCTGTATTTTTACAGTCACCTGGAGATTGGTCATCAGTCGCCTGTATAGCGTAAGTGCATTCTCTGCATCGCTCTGTTGTTTCTCCATCTCTTACTACAGACGACTAATGAAAAATATACAGTCGCCTGATTTCTTGACAGTCGACTGTTGTATTAACATCAGTCGCATGTGCGAAGAATTGGAGAAAGAGTGCAGCTCTCTGTTTCGTTCCATCCCCTGCAGCAGTCGACTGCTGATGGTTTAACAGGCGCCTGTCCTGTTTGTCAGTCAACTGTATTGACTTCATCAATCGACTGTCCTGGCTCGGATTATAGCCGTTGGATATTTTCTAGCCGTTGATCAGTCGACTGTCTTTTGATCATCAGTCGACTGCTCCTGTCGTTTTCACCCAGTTTCTAGCCATTACAGATTTGTTCATTTGGCTGTTTCTTTAGGTTTTTGGGCTTGATATAGGATTCCTATATATATGAGTGTGCTGCCATCACTTGAGAAGGCTTGACAACACTTGATAACTCTTGATTCTATAGAAAATCTTAAGAGATCAATAAGCAACTCTTAAGCTCCCTCATTTCCCTCTATTGAGCACTCATCTTTCTTCATGCATTGAAGTCCAGCTCAAGGTAAATCATCCAAGTGCTTTCAAGCATATTCCAACACTTGAAGATCCTCTTACATGCCTTGCATTCATTCATGAGTAAGCATCTCAAGGCATAGGTTAGAGTATTTACTTTACTTGGTGTAATTTGTCTTCCTATTTCTCTTTGTGGGATTAGGATACTCTCTTTGTGGGAGTTTCTCTCTTTGTGGGAGGTTGTCTCTTTGTGGGACTAGGGAATTCTCTTTGTGAGAATTAACTCTCTTTGTGGGAGTTCTAGTGTCCTAGTGTAGGGCTAACCCTAATTCTCTGAGTGGGAGTTAGTGATTCTCTATGTGGGAGTCTTGATCCTCGTGTAGGATTGGTTGGATCCTTGTGTATGGCATAAATCCTCTGTGTGGGGTATCTCCTTGTGAGATTTGTATTCACTTCTCTGTGTGGGAATATAGTGAATATTGGTGTGGCTGGATGTGCCCAAGTTTGGGGAACCAGGGTAAAACTTTGTGTTTGCGTTTGGATTGATTGTGCCTTTTAATTCCTCTTGCATTTATAATTCCGCATTTGCAAGTTAAATTTTAATTGGACAATTTTATTGCCATTACACTATTCACCCCCCTCTAGTGTGTGTTGTTAGTATTGCAAGGGTTAGACAATTCCTACAATTGGTATCAGAGCGAGGTTAAAGCATGCTGCAACCATGGCGTTCAACGCCTCATCCGCGTCTCATGATGAAGGTCACTCAACCGTTCGACCCCCGCTCTTCAACGGAACCAACTAACCGAGTTGGAAGATCAGGATGATGATCTACATGGAGGGTCAAGACCTATGGGACATCACGGAGGTGCCATTTGAGAAGCCCACTACTCCCGCAGCTTCAAGGACAAAGGCGGAGAAGGACTCGATCAAGTTCAATGCGAGAGCTATGAACGCATTACATTGTGCTCTCTTAGCAAATGAGTTCAACCGCATCTCCATGTGCAAAACGGCCAACGATATTTGGCATACCTTGGAGATTTGTCATGAAGGGACAACGAAGGTAAAGAACTCTAAACAAACTGTGTTTAGATCTAAATATGAAATGTTTAAGATGCAGGAAGACGAAAGAATTTCAGAAATGTTCACAAGTTTCACCGATATCGTGAACGCTTTGGAGGGACTCGGGAAGATGATTTCCCAATAGGATCGTGTAGAGAATATCCTTGACTCTCTCACACCTCGTTGGGAGTCAAAGGCCAACGGAATTTTGGAGTCTTATGACACGTACAAATATACCGTTGAGGAGTGCATTGGTAATCTCATGGCGTATGAAGTGAAGCTTCAACACAAGAAGGAGATTCAACCAACAAAGCTCGAGAAGCTAAAGAAGCAAAAGGGGGTCGCATTCCATGCCAAGGAGGAGCCAATCAAGTGGAGGAGGAAATTCCATTGAGAAGCTCCTAGTGAAGAAGATGAGCAAGAAGATGCAAGTGGAGAAGAAATTGAGGAGCTTGCCGAGCAATTCAAAGCATTCCTCAAATGCAATCAAGGTACGTCTTTGTCAAAGTTTGCCTCCAATTCTAACAAGGTTTCTACTTGTTACACTTGCAGTGGAAAAGGTCACTTGTCCACCGAATGCCCTTCCAAACCCAACAAAGAAACTTACAAGGAAAAAGGGAAGAAGCAGTGGAAAGGAAGGTCCAAGTCCAAAAATCACAAGAAGGGACTTGTCGGGACCTTTGATGATTCGAGTGAGGACACTACGAGTAACGAAGAAGAGGATACAAAGGAGGATGCTCACGCATGCTTTGCAGCCATTGATAGTCCTACACCAATCCCCTCCGGATTAAATGAAGAAGAGCTGGATGCTTGGCTTGACGCATACAATTCCTATCAGGATTCGTGCCTCATGGCAAAGGAGGAGAAGTCGTCATCAATCTCTTGCAAGGATGATGATGACGTTGTTGAGATCGAGGAGGAAAAGATCTCATACGAGGAGCTCAAGATCAATTTTGACTTGGTCTCCTAAAAGGCTAGTAAGTGCATCAACTCTTACAATAGATTAAAAGCAAAATATAAGATTGCTAAGAGTAGATTGCATGAACTAGATATTGCAAGTGTAATTCATGATGAAAAGCATGCTTATAACACTTGTGAGAGAGACACACTTCTCTCTCAAGTTAAGGAATTGAGCCTTTCTAATGAAAAACTCGTTGCTCAAAACCTTAGCTTAGATGCTCACATTCAACAACTTACGTTGACATGTGAAGAGGAATCCCGGAAGCTCATAAGCTTTGTGTATTCTAGGGATTCACTCCACGATTTGTTGGAAAAACAACATCCGGCAAATCATAGAGGAGGTTTGGGTTATATTCAAAATGTGGTTCCCAAACCCACCTCTAATTCCTCTTATGGTGCAAATACAAGAAATATTGCTAAAGCACCTCAGAAGAATCATCATGCTTTCTTGTACAACAAGAACACCAACAAGAAGCATGTAGATCACAAGGTGATGAGGAAGAATGAAAAATCTTCATTTTTTGCTAAGAAGCAAAATCCTCATTCTTTGCATGCTAAGAAATTTGTTTCTACACCTAAGCATGCCACATCCTTCCCTCTTGCAAAGGCAAAACCCTTGCCTAGAAAATTCTTGAGATTATGGATTTCCACTAAAGTCAATGTGCAAGAGAGAGATAGTTACATCAACTCTCTAGTTAGGGATGTGATCACCTCGTGTGATTACGTTAGGAAATCAAACTACTCTTGGGTTTGGTTACCTAATGTTTAGGTTCCTCACACATATGCATATTGCATGGATATTGTGCTTCTATGTTTATTTTAAGCATACCCATTGATTGTGTGTGTTTCATGATTTTGAAAATATTTTCAAATTTATTTCTTTTCATGAAAATGGGGACCTTGGGGTTTGTTGACATGCATGCATTTTTGATCTATGTGTATGTCAATGGGGGAGTTAATATGTTATATGTTTAAATTATTTTAAGACATATTTTAACTCTCATTTCGGAGGTTATTTGAGATCATTATTTACATTTGGTTATTTTGGGTCTTAAACCAAACCTCTTGTTTATTGCCAACATGTTTCATGTTTCATTGTTTCTGGCAATATCCTTGTGTATCATTGAAGCTTGATTTTTTTACATATCTATTGCTTTGATACACTTTAGGCCCATGGCTCTATTAATTATAATTGGTATTAGATCCTAGAAGTCAAAAGTTGACCATTTCTATGATCTAGGGGGAGCATGGGATAGTGAATTGATACCCACTAAATTTTTCGATTTGGTATCATACATATCTTTCTTTTCTTGCATTTTGTCACATCTTGGTTAAGATGACAAAGGGGGATATATTTGATGTCCACCTTTTTGACGATGTCAAGGGGGAGAGATATATGCATTATGTAATCATATCTATAGGGGGAGAGATATATACATATGCATATGGGGAGAGATATCTCTATGGGGAGAGATATATGGGGATTAGATAAACCTTGCACGTTTGCATGATATTGTATTTTACACTGTTTATTACAATTGGTACAATTGGTTTATATAATCCTGCCTATTATATGTCACCTAGATTTCTGTTGGTATTATGAGCATTTACCTTTGTGTAGCTCATTGCTTATTTGGTGCATATAAGTAGGGGGAGATCATTAGCATTGTGCTTTATTTTCTATGATTTACATAATGTGTGTCATCATCAAAAAGGGGGAGATTGTGGAGTATTGGTGTTTCATACCAATCTTATTTTGATGATGATCACAACATTCTGTTGTTGCTAATGAATCTCATGTTTTAGTCTCTCAGTTTATTTCAAGGATATCTTTCTTGGAGACTAATCACTTGGTGTAAGGATGGACATCATATGAAGAAGGGCCAAAGTTTGGACTCAAGAAGTGCCAAAGCTTGGAGATGGTGGAGAGCTTTCAAGGTATCAAGATTGAAGACTTAGACTCTAAGGAAAGCATTGTAATCCATGTAATTAACTTTATTGCTTTCTCTCTCTTTTGATTCTAGGTTATTTTAATGCCTTGTTAGATGGTTTACTCATACATGCATATGCATATAACCATCTTAGTGAGCCTTAGGATTATCATAGAATCCAATCCAATAGGTTCACTCTGTCCAAAGACTCATTTGGAGTCTCTGGCTTTCCGTCAGTCGCCTGCTGAAGGAAACACAGTCGACTGGGTGATTTCCAGTCGCCTGTAGATCCTTCTACATTCGTCTGACATGCATAGCTCAAGTCAACATTTCAATTGACTCAAACTTGAGCTTTATGCACAGTCGTCTGTCTATCAGTTTACAGTCGCCTGTATTTTTACAGTCACCTGGAGATTGGTCATCAGTCGCCTGTATAGCGTAAGTGCATTCTCTGCATCTCTCTGTTGTTTCTTCATCTCTTACTACAGACGACTAATGAAAATATACAGTCGCCTGATTTCTTGACAGTCGACTGTTGTATTAACATCAGTCACCTGTGCGAAGAATTAGAGAAAGAGTGCAGCTCTCTGTTTCGTTCCATCGCCTACAGCAGTTGTCTGCTGAAGGTTTAACAGGTGCCTGTCCTGTTTATCAGTCGACTGTATTGACTTTGTCAGTCGACTGTCCTGGCTCAGATTATAGCTGTTGGATATTTTCTAGCCGTTGATCAGTCGACTGTCTTTTGATCATCAGTCGACTGTTCCTGTCGTTTTCACCCAGTTTCTAGCCATTGCAGATTTGTTCATTTGGCTGCTTCTTTGGGTTTTTGGGCTTGATATAGGATTCCTATATATATGAGTGTGCTTCCATCACTTGAGAAGGCTTGACAACACTTGATAACTCTTGATTCTATAGAAAATCTCAAGAGATCAATAGGCAACTCTCAAGCTCCCTCATTTCCCTCTATTGAGCACTCATCTTTCTTCATGCATTGAAGTCCAGCTCAAGGGAAATCATCCAAGTGCTTTCAAGCATATTCCAACACTTGGAGATTCTCTTACATGCCTTGCATTCATTCATGCGTAAGAATCTCAAGGCATAGGTAAGAGTATTTACTTTACTTGGTGTAATTTGTCTTTCTATTTCTCTTTATGGGATTAGGATACTCTCTTTGTGGGAGTTTCTCTCTTTGTGGGAGGTTGTCTTTTTGTGGGACTAGGGAATTCTCTTTGTGGGAATTAACTCTCTTTGTGGGAGTTCTAGTGTCCTAGTGTAGGGCTAACCCTAATTCTCTGAGTGGGAGTTAGTGATTCTCTGTGTGTGAGTCTTGATCCTCGTGTAGGATTGGTTGGGTCCTTGTGTAGGGCATAAATCCTCTGCGTGGGGTATCTCCTTGTGAGATTTGTATTCACTTCTCTATGTGGGAATATAGTGAATATTGGTGTGGCTGGATGTACCCAAGTTTGGGGAACCAGGGTAAAACTTTGTGTTTGCGTTTGGATTGATTGTGCCTTTTAATTCCTCTTGCATTTATAATTCTGCATTTGCGAGTTAAATTTTAATTAGACAATTTTATTGCCATTACACTATTCACCCCCCTCTAGTGTGTGTTGTTAGTATTGCAAGGGTTAGACGATCCCTACAGCTATGTGTTTAATAGGATACTCTTGAGGCCCGGCACTAAACAAACTTGTTATGAATTGTTGTTTGGTAGGTTACCTCAAGTTAAACATTTTAAAGTTTTTGGTGCAAAAAATTTTTTCAAGAACACATATGGTAGTTTGGACAAATTTGATCCAAGATCCGATGAGGAGATATTTGTTGGATATTCCTCCCGTAGCAAAGCCTACCAGATATACAATAAAAGAACCTCAACGATCGAGGAATCGCTTCATGTATCATTTAATGAAGATTTTGTCCCTCCTAGAATTATCGATGACGATGATTCTATGGAAGTAGTTAGTGATTCTGTTGATAAATCTAATGCTATTGATTCTGTTGAAACTAACCCTACTAATGAATCTCTTGAGAATGTTCCTAGTGACCAGGGTGTTCCCAAGAAGCTCCCAACAGTTCGTGACCATCCCCATGAGCAAGTTATTGGAAACATGGAAGATGGTGTCAGAAGAAGGCATCAAGTCAACTTCTTCGCTCAGTGTGCCTTTGTCTCTTCCGTGGAACCAAAGAATATCAACGAGGCATGTGAAGATAGTTCTTGGATCTTGCTATGGAAGAGGAGCTCATTCAGTTTGAGAGGAATGAGGTCTGGGAGCTCGTTTCGTTGCCTTCGAAGAACCACAACGTTATAGGAACAAAGTGGATCTTCAAGAACAAGACAGACGAGAACCAAAATGTCATCCGGAACAAAGCTCGGTTAGTTGCTCAAGGCTACAGGCAAGAGGAATGTATTGATTTCGAGGAATCTTTTGCACATGTAGCTATATTAGAATCTATTAGGCTATTATTGTCATTTGCATGCCATAAAGATTTCAAACTTTTTCAAATAGACGTAAAGAGTGCGTTTTTAAACGGAGATGTCGTTGAGGAAGTATATGTTTCTCAACCTCCGGGTTTTATAAATGAAAAATTTCCATATCACGTTTTTAAACTTAAGAAAGCACTTTATGGTCTGAGACAAGTTCCTAGAGCTTGGTATGACCGGTTAAATAACTTTCTTTTGGATTTGGGTTTCAAAATGGGTGAGGTTGATTCAACGCTTTTTGTTAAGTATGCTAATCCTGATATTATTTTAGTTCAAATTTACGTAGATGATATCATTTTCGGTGTTACTAACTTCACTCTTTGCGAAGAGTTTTCTAATGTTATGAAGGATCAGTTTGAGATGAGCCACATGGGTGAGCTCAAATATTTCTTAGGACTCCAAATTCGTCAAATGAACGATGGAATCTTCATCCACCAAACCAAGTACACTGTGGAGCTGCTAAAGCGATTTGGAATGGAGAATACTTCTAGCAAGAAGGCTCCGATGAGCACCACAACACATCTTGATAAAGATACGGGTGGCAAAGATGTAGACATTCGTCTATATCGAGGTATGATAGGTAGTTTATTATATCTTACTGCTAGTAGGCCAGATATAATGTTTGCCGTATGTGTTTGTGCTAGGTATCAGTCACAACCTAAGGAATCACACTTAATAGCGGTTAAACGTATTTTCCGTTATTTAAGTCACACACTCGACTACGTATTATTCTATCCAAAGTCAAGCACATATGAGTTAATCTCATATAGTGACGCAGATTATGCTGGATGCAAATCCGACAGGAAAAGTACTAGTGGCACTTGCCATTTTTTAAGAAATTCTCGTATCTCTTGGTTTTCCAAGAAACAGAATTCCCTATCACTTCAACCACTGAGGCGGAATATATCGCTGCCGGTGCTGCATGTGCACAGGTTCTTTGGATGAGACACACACTTAAAGACTTTGGTATAAACTGTGATAATTGCCCTATCATGGTGGACAACCTAAGGGCAATATGTCTCTCTAAGAATCCGGTACACCACTCCCGTACCAAACACATAGATGTCCGTCACCATTTTCTAGATGATCATGTAGCCAAAAAGGATATCATTTTAGTGTACGTTAAAACCCAGAAGCAAATCACCGATATTTTCATGAAACCACTTAAGGAAGATACCTTTGTGCTGTTACGTCGAGAATTGGGGATTATGGGTGAATCCGAGATTTAGAATTCATATTTTTTATAATTTTGCATGATAATAATATTCATAAGCTCATGTTGGATTTGTTGTTATACTCTCTAATTCTGATGGATTTATGATTGGTTTTTCGATTTGCGCGTCGTATTTATGGTTTTCTGGCTTTATGGGGTAGAATAAGTGTGTATGAGAGTGTTTAGATGTTTAGTCCAAGTGTTCTTTGGGGAGAACTCAAAATTTCTAATTCTTAAATTTTTGGACTCATTTAGTCGGTCACAGTTCAACTACAGACCGACTAGTTCTACTTCTAGTCGGTCAGACATTGAACTCAGACCGACTAGTTCGTGCCCTATTTTTTTGCCTCACTTGCTGTCTGCCATTTAGTCGGTCCAAGTTCATTTGTCGACTGACTAGAATGCGTTTTAGTCTGTCAGCTCTTGAACTGAGACCGACTAGGTGTGCAAGGGCAAATCTATCTTTGGACCTACTTAAACCGATTAAACCCTCTCCACACCGATTAGAATTCATTCTAATCGGTGCGCCCCCCCCTTCCTCAAAACCCTAAACCGCCGACCCTCCTTTGTCTCCGTCGTCCACCGCCGTCTCCGGCCGCATCCTGTCGCCGCCGGTCTTCCTCTTTCCTCCTGGGTCGCTCTCCTCCCTTATTGGTATCTCCTCCCCTTTTTCTCATCAATTAGGGTTCATTTTCTTTCGTTTTTATCGTTCTCTCGTCTTGATCTCATGGCGAGAATGTGTATCCCTATCCGCCCTTCTGGGCCCTCTCCGATGACTGTCGATCCTCCATCCAATCCTTATCCACCCAAACATCGCTCCAAAACCGCTCGTCCGCCCCCTTCGTCGCCTACTTCTCCATCATCTTCTTTGCCTCCACTCAAAAAGAAGAAGGTGGCTCCCTCAAAACCAAAACCCCAATCTAAACCCAAGCCCCAGCCCAAGTTCAAAAAGATTTTGACTCCTGGACCCTATTGTGCTCCCACTCCATCCTATGGCTCCGACGAGGACTTTGTCCCGAAGACTGAGGCTGTCGAGAAGGAACCTACCCAGCCTGCTCGCACTACCTCGCGACAGTTCCAAGGGGAATGGTCTGATGCCTTCTGGTGGGGTAGACATATCTCTGTGTGGCAATGACCCGTTGTGTCTAGCCGCCTATAACCGTATCGAGCATTGCCCCTTGATCCTCGAGCATTATGTCAAGTTCACTGATTTCCCTCAGCTTGCCGATCTTTTATCCTATAGCGGACTTGTTGACTATCTTTGCCACGATCCCAAGGTGAATCCTCATCCTTACCCTCGACTCGTCAAACTTTTCTATGCAAATCGAGTTCGGGGTGAGTATGACGACAAGCACTGTATTGAGACCACAATTTTGGGGACGCCCATTATCCTCACTGCAGAGATCTTAGCACAGATTCTTGCGGTCTCATCGTCTGGTCTGCTTCTGTCCAATATTTCTATGGAGAATATCCACGACCTCGATCAATTCCTCTTAGCTGAGATGTTTCACGTTGTTCATCCCGCCATGATTGGCGTTCCCTCCAAATCTTTCAAGCCAAATGCATGGGTCCTCAATCTGATTCTGAAGTCGTGTCTTCTTCCGAAGTACGGCTCTTCCAGTCTGCCATCACAGCCCTTCCTGAAGATCATCTATGCCATGTTTGATGGAAGCGAGATAAATTGGGCTCGCATCATTCTAGACAAGATGGACTCATTTGAGTGCATTAGGAAGTCGTCCAAGGCTGCACACATTCCATATCCGTGCCTCTTGACTTTGGTCTTTCGTCACTTTGGAGTTCCCCTTCCTCCTGACGATCAGCGTCCTTTGGGTCTCCCCTTGAACGCGACCGCCGTCAAGAAGTCTCATACGGACTTGCAACACGTTCAGCGGACCACCCATTCTGTTCCTCCTCCGTCTTCTCGCGTTGCCTTGTCAGTTTCCATGAGCCGTCAGGAAGCTCGACTCTTGCGATGTGAGGAGATGCTTGTACGCATCTATGATCATTTGGGTGTTGAGGTCCCTCCGACAGTTTCTAATGAGGAAGCCATGGAGGCTGCTGAGGATGAGGAGCGTGCTGCTACCTCTCCTATCCGTGCCCCCGAGGGCACCCCTGCTGCTGCATCTCCTGTCCGTGCTCCCGAGAGCACTCCTGCTGCTACCATCCCATCGGTGGATACTACTTCTGTTGCTTCCGCGTCTGCCACTCTGTTTGCACAGCCTGATGCTGGTACAGATCCTGCCTCTGCCTCCTGAGCCTACTTTGGAGGACTCTCCGTTGAACACTTTGGTTGACACATCTAGTTGTGAGAGAGTGGGGCTAGGATAGTTGAGTGGTTGTTTTGTGTTTTGTGATACTTTTTGATGTATGTTGGGGTGTTGTATGTTGTGCACTTTATACTGCTATCAGCTGATGTTCGATACTTTTTGTTGTCTGGATGTATCATTTTTTGCTGTATCTATATATGTATATACATCCTGTTGCAGTTCGTATTTTTGTGCACATTGTACTTTGTCTCTGTTGTTTACTTCGTCGCTTGTCGACTATGTTGGCTATATACCTCTGTTTGTATGAAAACATGAATTGTTTTCCATGCACTCATTTCGTTAAAAATGTTGATATTGGAGAGTATGTTCCCCTAATCAATCATATGATTTGATGGTGTTTTGATGATCTCTCTTTTCATTTTTTGACTATGGTCTAATTGACACACCTTGTTTTCTTCGATATTTTCCTTGGTGTCATTTGGACCGTTGTCATATTCTTCGACTCTCTTGTTTAGATTTTTGTTTAGCCATGGTTGTTGTCGTTGACTTCCTCCCGCTCTTTTTGGATAATGCCAAAGGGGGAGAGAATTAATAATGACTTAGTGCTAAATGATAATTTAAACATTACCGTGAATCTAATTTGATATGTTAGATTCAGGGGGAGTGAAGATATAAATATCTATGGATTCCAATCCTATATTTCAATAGTTGGATCATGTTTTATACTTTTCTCTTCTGCTTGATGCTTATGTGTATTATTTAATATGGAACTAACGAGTCATCAATGCAGGGGGAGTAAGTAAATTTCATTTATCTCATTATTAATGATTTATATTTATGTTGGTTTGTCATCACCAAAAAGGGGGAGAATGTTGAGTATTGATTCCCCTGATTTGGTTTTGATGATGAACAAACATAAATATCGGGTACTACTTCTCTTTGAGCGCAGTTACAGAGATCGTCGTCAAATTACTTTGTAGATCTCAAGCGACGTCCCAAGACTTCTTTAGAGAGCGTGATCGTTGTGCCTGAAGCTTCGTTGAAGCTCAAGGAGTTATTAATGAAGTCAAGGGATTCAGACTCATCAGGTTGAAGCTTTGAAGATGGTTTGTCATGTTTATTTATATTGTCTTCTAGCTTCGTCTCATAGAATGTTAAGCCTTGAGTCTTACTCGCCTGTTTAATCTCATATCTATCTTAACTTATCACTAAGAATGCTCTAGAAGCCATTAGATAGGGTTCATTGCTTATCGTCCTTGATTTGGCTTTCTTGTGCACCTTAGTTGGTTCAAGAAGAATGATTAATCGATTAAAAGTCAATTTAATCGGTTAGGAAGTCTTCTTAAACCGACTAGTCTTCCTTGTGAATCTTGGCCTATTCACTATTGACCAATTAGTCGGTCCAAGAAGGTTCACCGACCGACTAGTTGTCAAACTAGTCGGTTAGTGTTTTTTCTTAGACCGACTAGTTTACCCCTCTTATTTCATTAAATTCTCTTTCGACCATCTAGTCGGTCCAAGAAGGTTCACTGACCGACTAGTTCTCAAACTAATCGGTCAGTGATCCTTCTTAGACCGATTAAACTGCTTTAATTTTCCAGCCGTTGGGGATTTTATTTCCACGATTTTTCTTGATCTGTTTTGATTCTTTCCATATGTGTTTGATTCGTTTCAAACATGGAAATTTGTCTAATATCAGAGGGATTTCATATCTGAGTCTCAATCAATCTATTATCAATTTTCACGTGCTCTCTATCTCGAAAAAGCTCTCTCTGATTGTTGACCTATTTTCTCAAAGAGATCTTGTCCTTTGTGCGTTCATACTCCTGAGAGGTTGAATCACGACCACCATCATCCTCCTAGCCATCTTCTTTTGTTCAACTCAGTGGAGCTAGGGTTTCGTGATCATTCTTTCTCAAAATCTCTCCTTGCCCTAATCACGACCACGATTTTTCTTGATCTGTTTTGATTCTTTCCATATGTGTTTGATTCGTTTCAAACATGGAAATTTGTCTAATATCAGAGGGATTTCATATCTGAGTCTCAATCAATCTATTATCAATTTTCACGTGCTCTCTATCTCGAAAAAGCTCTCTCTGATTGTTGACCTATTTTCTTAAAGAGATCTTGTTCTTTGTGCGTTCATACTCCTGAGAGGTTGAATCACGACCACCATCATCCTCCTAGCCATCTTCTTTTGTTCAACTCAGTGGAGCTAGGGTTTCGTGATCATTCTTTCTCAAAATCTCTCCTTGCCCTAATACCATAAGTATTTCTCGAGGCATATGATTTTGTGGTAAGTGTTTTATATTTCGTTAAATCTATTATTTAAGTTTATCTATCGGTTTGTGAGAGAAGTTTGTGATCCCTGTTTGTGGGAGTCACGATTCAACTGTTGTATTGATTTGATCTTGTAGAAGTTTCGACAAGAAGTTTCTTAGTGAAATCTTGAGTTAGTGGATTCTAACTCAAGTAGCCAGAAGGGATCCAGGTGTCTGGGATGTAGGATCACAGGGAACAAGTCGGGGAGACTTGGGTGGATCCGAACCCATTACATCGTTTGTTTGCGTTGTGTTTTTCGTGATGTCAAAATTTATTCCGCTTAGTTGTTTGTGATTGCAAAATAATTAGGAATTACACTCTTGATTATTTTAAAGTAATATTCACCCCCCTCTAGTACTTGTGTTGTAGCTTCCAGGGCATTACAATTATGTATCTTAGACATCTTAGCGACATAGTTTTGACGAAGTAACCTGACTATACAGTAGCTATTACTGTAAGGCCAAAATTTGGTAGGAGGAGATTCCAGTCTCACACCAATAAGATAATGAAGGTTCCAAAACTGGGGTCGACATGTATTGCTATTACCGCTATTGATCTGCGACATGACTTGTTCGTATCACTGGTGGAGTAGCAATCGGGCTGTTTGAGTATCACACAGATGATGATCTCTCATGAAAAGTGTAAGAAGTAAATTTATGTATATGTGATATACAAGAGATCAATCACAAGAGTTGTGATCTACATCGAGAGGGTATGAAAAGCTTTATTTCGTTTCGTTCCCGTTCGGTCTTTCTGTGCAGGTGCAGGTAGTCTGCATCTTCACAGATATGTCTATTTCACCGAGTCTCTCTCCGAGACAGTGCTCAGATCGTTACGCCTTTCGTACGAGTCGGAGCAACCGTTTCCAGTTGTTGTTCCCCTCCCAAAGGCAGGTTCTTACGCGTTACTCACCCATCCTCCACTGGAAACACCACTTCCTGTCCGACTTGCATGTGTTAAGCATGCCGCTAGCGTTCATCATGAGCCAGGATCGAACGTATAATGCATCACAAAGAATTGCTAGTGTGTAAGAGAAATGATCGTAAAGATCGTTACAAATATTTCAGAAGAAGAAGAAATGGCAATATAGACATAAGCGTTAATTAGTCGACTAATAAAGAATTATTAGTCGACTAATACTGATTATTCAACTAATCACTCTAATTAGTCGATAACCAGTGTAAGATGCATAAGTCGCTTCCTGTCGGCAGCTAATCGTCTATCATATGTTTGCTAGTCGACTAATGGCCTACAGATTAGAATTAAGGCCTCTCCTATTTTCTAAAAGGTTTAGAAAATCTAGCATGTTTCCTTACATGTTCGTTAAGTTACGGCGTGTACTTTTCTTCCAGTGAATTTCGCCTACATCTAATCCCCAATTCTAATTCACCCCCGGATGATCGTGTTGGAACCACTGACATCTACCATGGGTGATGGTTAAAAGTTATAAATACCACAAGCGTACGGTATCGTATGCAGCGGGTGTCGAACACATGGATGCGAAGGCTCAATCAGGGACTACTGTCAAGTTTTGTGTAGCTGCGGGAATCGATGTCTCGAGAGTAGAGAGTGATTGAATTAAAGGAAACTTCAGTTATGGAAAAATGCTAGGGCTAAAGTATCACTGCTATTGTAGGTGTTGAGCTAGGTAGATCTAGCTTCTCAATCCAAGGATTATAGTCATCGATGATGACTGAGTCTCAATCCTCGTCCTCTCGATGTCTATCTGTGAGAGAGGATTCGAAGAATAGGTTGGACCCCTGCCGTAGGCCCGATGGGCCGTCAGTCACTACGATATAAGTGGTTCTAGTGAGTGTGCCTGATGGTTCGTCGGCGCCTAGCACTAGATAATCAACCCTCCACTAAGGGCATCAAATCAAAACCACAATGGTTCGTTGGTGATTAAAATTGTGTAGCGCCATAGTGTGCGAGTTCAATTAAGCCATCGTCCAATCCTATTCCTAGGCTATAATCTCAGTTGGATCGATAACTGGGATGATCCATAATGCTCAATCCCTACAATATGGCTCTACATGACCCAGCTTGAAAGACTATTCACTAATCATGGGATTAATGGATGAAATCAATGCAAAAGCAATCATAATGAAATGATTAGAGAATGAGCTGAAAATAACTACAATAGCAATCACAATAGCAAGAGATATTAAAACTAGAACAATCAATAAAAAGGGAGATTTAAAAGTCTTACAAAGATTTAGCAAAGAACATCATAGAAAAGGGCAGAAAAAGCTCCAGAAAATCGCCGAAAAAGGTAAAAGTTCGAATAAAGCTTGGTTTCAACATTTACAACACTTACTTTTATAGAAATAACTAGCGCCTGGCCATGCCGAAAAGTGGCACGGTCGTGTTAAACCTAAAACCTAAGTTAACAAAGCGTCGTCGTTGTTACGCACGGCCGTGCTTGACGATCAACTCGGCCGTGTCAGTTGGTCCCGCGTGCCTTAGCAGCTTTCAGCGGTTCCAAGCACACGTGTAACGGCCGCTTTCCGATCGTACATATTTTAGCGGGTATTATTGCTTCGTGCGCGTTTTTGTCATATTTGATTTTATTACTGTTTTCCCGTAGCTCAGACGCGGGATCGGACCCCATTTCCACGATCCTCTCGGAGGCGCGATCACCCATGTACCTTCTTTGTAATTTTCGAACGCCCATGAACTTATTTGATTATCTTATTATAATTAATAAAATATTTATTTTTAATACATTTTGATTACTAAACAGGGTGGGTGCTCTTTTAAAAAAACCCAACTCTTATAAAACCCAACAATTATAAACCGTACCTACTTTTAATCAAAATTTGAACAAATGAATCATATGAATTCGTTTTGTTTTCAAAAGGGAATCTGTGAGTCAAACCAAATTTTTTTTTGAAATGAAAAATCTTTTACTATCACAACCGTACGTCAAATATCTCAACCACTCTCTCCTCCCCAGTCCTATTAAAAAGCCTACATGCCCTCTCTTCTGTTAATCACGCAAGCATCCCTAACCCACTCAAAACAACTGACTTTTTCTCTCCCCTTTAATTTTCCTCTACAAAAAGAAACCTACAGGCCGAAAGATATCTCTCCCCAGATCTCTTCTTCCTCCCTCCGAGCGGCACACTGACACGCAAACCCACCTCCGGTACATGCGCAAACCCCCCACCATTGCACCGGCCTGCTCTCTAACCCACGCAACCAGCGCGCATCTGCTGCCGTTCCCCAACGCAGCCGCCACACTTCCCTTGGGACCGCCGGCCACCCTTCCCATTGCCGTCGGCGTCACCCTGAGACCCCAACGACCTCAGCCCCGTCCACCTCACACGGCGCCTTGCCCCTTCAGCAGCCTCGCCCGCTCCCCACCATCTGCCTCCGTTCTCAGCTCGGCCACGGCTGTCCGACGGCCTTGCGAACCGCTCCGACGACCCAGCGCTTCGACCACCGGCGCCTCCCTACTCCTGTAGCGCCTCTTCTCTGGAGACACCACTAGCCGTGCCGCTCGCCGTTTCCAACCCGCATGGGCATATAGGTAATACGTTGGTTCACATTCTACTTTGTTGCAACATGTTAATTAGTATGCCACTATACATAGGTATATAAATTGTTAGTGTAATTAATTCATAAGATAATATTGGTTATAGCAGAATCTAATATTAGTTAATAGGTTAATGTTTTAATAATTATAACAATGCCCTATAGCTTGTTATTTAATAGGTTAATAGGTATACACATGTTAAACCTTAATTAATATTACATTCATTATATAGGTTAGCAGTAAGTTTCATTAATGTTAGTATATTAGTGATAATAACTTGTATGTAACTTAAGATGTATTGTATATAGTTATGACTTATTAATCAGCTAAATTAATGTAACCTAATGTTAAAATCTTATGACGCGGAGACAGTCACGCTTTCCGTTCGACCACGTGAATACTAAAGACGGGAGACGAGACGTTCCGGGAACAGGAGTCGCGACACGATCCGCTGTCGTTTCCAGACCCGACGCCAGATCCACGCGCGATCGTTATACTAGGTTGGTATCACCATACTCGTAGTAACCCACACATTAAGTCATCGAAAACCTAATTAAAATTGGCAACCTAATCACTAAATTTACTTTCTGCTCCTTTTAAACGATGTGGAACCGTAGATTGACGATCGGACTTTTGACTGTGCACATAGGATAGAATCGTCGGATAGGCTAAACAAACATCTCGACATGTGACTATTAGGGTAGCCACGTTTAACCTAGAAATGAACCCTAATAGGATTGATGAAAAACACGACCTGACACCGTCGCCGTGACCCCTTTTCAGACGGACTACCGCGGACGCGACGACTAGACGCGACGACCCGGACAGACGACACACTCGCCACCACAGGCAAGTGTACCCACTTGTGTTTTTGACCGCGTCTTGGTCTTAAATTGTTAGAACTGTTAGACTGTGAACAAATAGAACCGGACGTGAAATGATAGCGTCCGGGACGACTCCTGACGGCTCAGACTTAACGACGAAGTCTGAGCCTGACAACAACAACTTTTGATACTGTAGGGCTATCATGTGTGCGTGTGCGTGTGGACACCCTAGAATAACAACTCCCTACACTTGTCATGTCGTGTCCTGTTACACAAAAAGCCCTCGGGCGTTTCAGATGCTTTCCTAGCGGAAGTGATCCCTGTTACACAAAAAGCCTTCGGGCGTTTCGGATGCTTTCCTAGCGGAAGTGATCCCTGTTACACAAAAAGCCGTCGGGCGTTTCGGATGCTTTCCTAGCGGAAGTGATCCCTGTTACACAAAAATCTTTCGGGCGTTTCGGATGCTTTCCTAGCGGAAGTGATCCCTGTTACACAAAAAGCCTTCGGGCGTTTCGGATGCTTTCCTTGCGAAAGTGATCCCTGTTATACAAAAAGCCTTCGGGCGTTTCGGATGCTTTCCCCCGCGGAAGTGATCCCTGTTACACAAAAAGCCTTCGGGCGTTTCGGATGTTTCCCTAGCGGAAATGATCCCTGTAAACATTGTCCTGAGTTCCTGGGTTTGGGGTTGGGTTGAGCGTGCGCACGACAAGAGGGTCTGATCCCCCTCGAACCGTAAGGCGTGAACCCTTTCGTGTCTCACTTGTCTTGTCTTGTCCTGTCCCATCACGTCCCGTCTTGTCCTGACACCTGTAGGTTAGTCCCGTAGTTGGTAGCACACGCTACGACTACTACCTGTCCCGTTTTACTTTCCTGCTGCGTTACTTCCTGTCGTGTTACCCTGTTATAACCACAGCATGCTAACCAACCAGTAAACTGTTGTGTAAAAGAACCTCAGTATGCTAATCAACCAGTAAACCGTTGTTTAAAGTTCGGTGCACTTGCAGTAAAGTCTAACCCTTCTTGTAGACTTTACCTGCCGTACAGTTCCTTTCTCTTGGGTGTTGTACGTCAGGTGTTCAGCCAGAGTTCGTGGACGAAGCAGACTACTAGAGTACGAGGAGCCGAGGACGTCGACCCAGAGCACGTGCCTGACGAGGACCAGACATTGAGGTCTTTTTAGTCGCCACTTTCAGAGGTTACTACTTTTAGTTTGCTTTTAGATAGTTTGTTGCCATGCTTTGGTTTCTTTTAGACTTTGTACTTGTTGGATGTTATGTCTCTAATTTTAATGAATGCAACTTCCTTCATGTATTTCCTATTGTTTCGAACTTATTTAATGCAAGAACCTGAAATTCTTAGAAATGGTACCCCTACAGACGCTTATTGGGTCCGAGCTTCTCAGCTCTGGCCTAAGCGGGCCTTAGTCACGCTTCGCCTCCGTCCATTTTGGGAAGCGGGGCGTGACAGGTTTTAGTGGTGGCCCATACAGGTCTTGCAAAAGTTCGGAACAATAAGAGTACCGCATTCATTTAATATCCACGTACAAGTCTGAATTAGATTTACTCAGTCTTAGATGGTAGGAAGACTTAGGTAGACGTCCAGGTTTGATAGTCAGGCGCCGTGGTTAAGATTTAGTCATCCTCATCCTAGGATACCTTAGTAGCCCGCACTTGACTCTGACCGTGTTAGATTTATGGAGCCCTTCTTCTTAGTCGTTCGCTCGGGTCCATCGACTTCGGGCCCAGCAGAGCGTAACCTTGATTTTCTTAGGAACCTTCCCATTAGATCCTGGTTACAGTCTAGCTCATTAGGAAATCTTAGTGCCGAGCTCTCCTGATCTTAGGCGACCCGGAAAAAAAAAATCCCTGACTCCTAGCGTCTTCCTGATCATTACCATTTTCGTGTTATCGACCGTGATGTTCCATCGTAGCTCTTCACGATTCGTATCCTACACATATTCTTCAAGCAATCATTTTCCTGTCTCCCGACCCACGTGATCGTTTCCTGACGATTATCGTCGATCCTTCGAATCCCTTCCTTGACCAATTCTGCTTCCTCTAAAAGTATTTTCGAAATTACTAATAAGTTTATCGCTCAGCTAAATTTCTTTGAAAACCCCTATATTATATATTTAAAATTTCTTGTTTTTGGTTGAGTTAAAATTCTTTCATTGACTTTGAAACCTTATTGGTCGTAATTTTTTTAGTCAATACCTCGTACTCGTTTTCGAATCATTATCTTTCGTATTTCGGTTTTAAAATTTGTTACCATTTTGAAAATTCAATATTATTCTTTTTATAAAAAAACTACCAGAATTTCTAACCACTTAACGTACATACTTTTTAAAATATTTTCTAAAACTAGAGGGAACTCCAATTATTTTATTATTTTTATTTTACCAGTTCTATGTCCTTCGTGACCACATTTCAAAATCTTTGTTAAACTTACTTTCATTTGCAAAACAACCGCTACCTCACCCTACTTTTATCTCCTTCATCCAACTCTTTCTCCAAATTATAATAATTTTTACCGCCTGCTCATTTTTCCCTACGTATTTATTTAAAAAGTATAAAGTATACGATATCATATTTTACACGTAAATCTCCTTCATCTATCTAATTACTCTGAGAAATATTTTGTCTCATCCAACCAACTATCTCCTTACCCCGCCTTGTTGGAACTCGTTCTTTCCGATCTTATTTCATTTCGCTCTTGATCTAGTCTTCTTTTCTTTCTATTATCTAGACATTAGTCCTTGTAGTTGTCTATGTTATCTCCGGTTTAAGAGTAGGCCTTTTGGTAGGTGATGTCATCGTGGTGCATGAGTATAGGTAGAGTGCGTAGACCTGTATGAGTGTGTGTTCTTTAGGATCCCGATAATTGCCTTTTGTGTCTTGAATGTGTACTCAGTGTTAACCATGATATGATTGAAGTTGTCTGAATGACGGTATTCATACGTATATGAATAGGGTCATAGCAGGCAATTTCCTTAGACGTATTTTTCGCGATTATAGAATAGATTATCTTTGACTGCATGTGATTGTATCAAAACTTTGTTTTTCTTTTAAACCAAACCTTTAAAGTTTTTGAAACTAGTCCACGAGATCACAATCCCACCTATCTTCCCTCATCCATTATCACAACTCCACACGTTTTTTTCCAATGTTTTAAAATATGTCATAGGCCTTAAACTTTCTTTTCTTTCCCTCTTTGGGAGTGTTATTTTTATTGTTATGATGTTGTTAGTACTAGATATTTTGTTATATGGTTATGTTTGCGGGTAGGCTCAGAGTGAGATGAGATATGTTGTATCGGTGATTAGTTGGTTTTAAATAACAAGGATATTAGATCAGATTTCTTTCGGATGAAAAGAATGAGGTGTTCAAGACTTATTTATAATACCGATGTGTGACGGACTCAATGGAGAATTTTGGTTGGATGAAATCATATGCGAGGAGATGAGAACTTATTAGACCCGAAACTTGGACGAGTGATAGATATGAGTAGGTAGGACGTGATAGTAGGAGTTAGGATGATCATGAGAATGAGTAGAACATTTAAAGCAGCAAGACTTGATTATTAAGTTGACGTGAGAAGACATTGGAAGTAACACAACATGTTGAGATGAATGGATAGTTAGGAAGATGGATTTTATAAGATTGGGAGATTAGGTGATAGGGGTAAGGATAGCTGTGGTTCGATGGTTCTTTGATTAAGGACAATATGATTATGAGTCAATATGATGGATGATATATTGAGGACGTGATGATTGTTGAATTGTAGACGGTGATGTGGATTCATAGTCAAGTGCTAAGGTGTGATCCTAGTTGTAGCATTAGCCAGTGGAGAGACGAGTTATGATGGATTATTTGAGGAACGATGTTTGAAGTTATGGGATTAGCGATCATTATGTGTAGAAGTGGGAGTTGTAGGCATAAGTGTATATAGATATTATTATTGGTATAAGTGATTCCGAGGACGGAATCATTTCTAAGGTGGGTAGAATGTAACGGCCGCTTTCCGATCGTACGTATTTTAGCGGGTATTATTGCTTCGTGCGCGTTTTTGTCATATTTGATTTTATTACTGTTTTTCCGTAGCTCAGACGCGGGATCGGACCCCGTTTCCACGATCCTCTCGGAGGCGCGATCACCCATGTACCTTCTTTGTAATTTTTGAACGCCCATGAACTTATTTGATTATCTTATTATAATTAATAAAATATTTATTTTTAATACATTTTGATTACTAAACAGGGTGGGTGCTCTTTTAAAAAAACCCAACTCTTATAAAACCCAACAATTATAAACCGTACCTACTTTTAATCAAAATTTGAACAAATGAATCATGTGAATTCGTTTTGTTTTCAAAAGGGAATCTGTGAGTCAAACCAAATTTTTTTTGAAATGAAAAATCTTTTACTATCACAACCGTACGTCAAATATCTCAACCACTCTCTCCTCCCCTGTCCTATTAAAAAGCCTACATGCCCTCTCTTCTGTTAATCACGCAAGCATCCCTAACCCACTCAAAACAACTGACTTTTTCTCTCCCCTTTAATTTTCCTCTACAAAAAGAAACCTACAGGCCGAAAGATATCTCTCCCCAGATCTCTTCTTCCTCCCTCCGAGCGGCACACTGACACGCAAACCCACCTCCGGTACATGCGCAAACCCCCCACCATTGCACCGGCCTGCTCTCTAACCCACGCAACCAGCGCGCATCTGCTGCCGTTCCCCAACGCAGCCGCCACACTTCCCTTGGGACCGCCGGCCACCCTTCCCATTGCCGTCGGCGTCACCCCGAGACCCCAACGACCTCAGCCCCGTCCACCTCACACGGCGCCTCGCCCCTTCAGCAGCCTCGCCCGCTCCCCACCATCTGCCTCCGTTCTCAGCTCGACCACGGCTGTCCGACGGCCTTGCGAACCGCTCCGACGACCCAGCGCTTCGACCACCGGCGCCTCCCTACTCCTGCAGCGCCTCTTCTCTGGAGACGCCACTAGCCGTGCCGCTCGCCGTTTCCAACCCGCATGGGCATATAGGTAATACGTTGGTTCACATTCTACTTTGTTGCAACATGTTAATTAGTATGCCAGTATACATAGGTATATAAATTGTTAGTGTAATTAATTCATAAGATAATATTGGTTATAGCAGAATCTAATATTAGTTAATAGGTTAATGTTTTAATAATTATAACAATGCCCTATAGCTTGTTATTTAATAGGTTAATAGGTATACACATGTTAAACCTTAATTAATATTACATTCATTATATAGGTTAGCAGTAAGTTTCATTAATGTTAGTATATTAGTGATAATAACTTGTATGTAACTTAAGATGTATTGTATATAGTTATGACTTATTAATCAGCTAAATTAATGTAACCTAATGTTAAAATCTTATGACACAGAGACAGTCACGCTTTCCGTTCGACCACGTGAATACTAAAGACGGGAGACGAGACGTTCCGGGAACAGGAGTCGCGACACGATCCACTGTCGTTTCCAGACCCGACGCCAGATCCACGCGCGATCGTTATACTAGGTTGGTATCACCATACTCGTAGTAACCCACACATTAAGTCATCGAAAACCTAATTAAAATTGGCAACCTAATCACTAAATTTACTTTCTGCTCCTTTTAAACGATGTGGAACCATAGATTGACGATCGGACTTTTGACTGTGCACATAGGATAGAATCGTCGGATAGGCTGAACGAACATCTCGACATGTGACTATTAGGGTAGCCACGTTTAACCTAGAAATGAACCCTAATAGGATTGATGAAAAACACGACCTGACACTGTCGCCGTGACCCCTTTTCAGACGGACTACCGCGGACGCGACGACTAGACGAGACGACCCGGACAGACGACACACTCGCCACCACAGGCAAGTGTACCCACTTGTGTTTTTGACCGCGTCTTGGTCTTAAATTGTTAGAACTATTAGACTGTGAACAAATAGAACCGGACGTGAAATGATAGCGTCCGGGACGACTCCTGACGGCTCAGACTTGACGACGAAGTCTGAGCCTGAAAACAACAACTTTTGATACTGTAGGGCTATCATGTGTGTGTGTGTGCGTGTGGACACCCTAGAATAACAACTCCCTACACTTGTCATGTCGTGTCCTGTTACACAAAAAGCCCTCGGGTGTTTCAGATGCTTTCCTAGCGGAAGTGATCCCTGTTACACAAAAAGCCTTCGGGCGTTTCGGATGCTTTCCTAGCGGAAGTGATCCCTGTTACACAAAAAGCCTTCGGGCGTTTCGGATGCTTTCCTAGCTGAAGTGATCCCTGTTACACAAAAAGCCTTCGGGCGTTTCGGATGCTTTCCTTGCGAAAGTGATCCCTGTTATACAAAAAGCCTTCGGGCGTTTCGGATGCTTTCCCCCGCGGAAGTGATCCCTGTTACACAAAAAGCCTTCGGGGGTTTCGGATGTTTCCCTAGCGGAAATGATCCCTGTAAATCTTGTCCTGAGTTCCTGGGTTTAGGGTTGGGTTGAGCGTGCGCACAGCAAGAGGGTCTGATCCCCCTCGAACCGTAAGGCGTGAACCCTTTCGTGTCTCACTTGTCTTGTCTTGTCCTGTCTCGTCACGTCCCGTCTTGTCCTGACACCTGTAGGTTAGTCCCGTAGTTGGTAGCACACGCTACGACTACTACCTGTCCCATTTTACTTTCCTACTGCGTTACTTACTGTCGTGTTACCCTGTTATAACCACAGCATGCTAACCAACCAGTAAACTGTTGTGTAAAAGAACCTCAGCATGCTAATCAACCAGTAAACCGTTGTTTAAAGTTCGGTGCACTTGCAGTAAAGTCTAACCCTTCTTGTAGACTTTACCTGACGTACAGTTCCTTTCTCTTGGGTGATGTACGTCAGGTGTTCAGCCAGAGTTCGTGGACGAAGCAGACTACTGGAGTACGAGGAGCCGAGGACGTCGACCCAGAGCACGTGCCTGACGAGGACCAGACATTGAGGTCTTTTTAGTCGCCACTTTCAGAGGTTACTACTTTTAGTTTGCTTTTAGATAGTTTGTTGCCATGCTTTGGTTTCTTTTAGACTTTGTACTTGTTGGATGTTATGTCTCTAATTTTAATGAATGCAACTTCCTTCCTGTATTTCCTATTGTTTCGAACTTATTTAATGCAAGAACCTGAAATTCTTAGAAATGGTACTGTAACGGTCACCTTTCGACCGTGCATATTTTAGCGCGTAGACATATTCCGAGTGCTTTTTGTGTATTTGTTTTTATTATTGTATTTCCGTAGTTCGAACGTGTGACCGGACTCCATATTCATGATCCTCTCGGAGGCGCGATCGCCCCGGTATCTTGTTTATAGTTTTTGGATGACCAGGGATGAAGTTGTAAGACCCACTTATTACTAATAATATTATTATTTTCTAACTACATTTTAATTTCAAACTTTAAGATTTTTTTAACGTTACATACATATATATCACAAACTGGGGTTTAAAAAAACACTTAAACTAATTCTAATTCATTTCAAATAAACCTTTTCCCCACTAAAATTCAAACCTGTTAATATTCTTTTAAATCTCAACCTGTAAACCATTACCCCCCCCCCCCCCCCCCCCCCCACGTTGGCCCATCTCACACGTGTTTCCCAACTCTCGCTTTCCACTCTTTTTATTAAACCTAGGGCTTTTTTCCCTCACAGCCGCCACTCTCTAACAATCCGCAACCGCTGCTACCCATCGCACACAGCCCTCGCCTGAGCCCTAACCTCCGCCCTGCCCAGATCAGCGCCGTCTGCGTCGGATTCATCCTCCTCTGGCGAGCCTGTGGCTTGCAGACTCCGGTCCCCTTCCAAGCCCGAGCTCCCCTCTCCTTGGCCTTGCCGACCAGACCCTCTCGCCACCCGCGCCATCAACAGCGTCACCATCTCTCAACGACGGTGCCCACCTCGCATTGCATCGCCACACCCTCACACTACTGGCGCCGTCAACGTCATCCGACCCGTTGTCGCCGTCGTCTGCAACAATCAAAATGTGAGTGCATATCTAATTGTATTTTTACTCGCATGCAATGACACGAACCGTAATATATATATCTATTTAAGTGCAGAGTCTTATATATGTAGGATAAGCTAATAACCTTGGTTGTGAGACTTTTATAAAAAGTGCTGCTTAGTGAATGCGTAGTTAGTATTACCCTACCTTTAAGCATTAAACCATTAAGCAAATGCTGAGAACATATATATAAGCTGTTATGGTTAGTCTTACTACCACTAAATTATTTTAATATAATTAGTTCACCATATGATGTTTCTTGTTAAATGAATGATAGTATTCAGTAAGTTGTTTATTACGTTTACCTTAATGAGCAGATCATATACAAGTTAGCATTATAACACCATTTAACTAATTATGCTAGCATTACTCACCTATTACATAATATACTCCTAGCATACACCTCATGGGTTAAGATATAAAACAGTGCACTTTTTAATTGAACAGACTTATGTGTATGCGAGTGTTAGTAGTAGGTTATGTCTATATCATGTCATGAATGTCACCCTAGGTTAGAGAACCTAATAAAATGATCTATTGTTTAAATACGTTGGAGTGAAACTAATTCAGAGATATTTAATGGAAACAGAGAACCAGTCGCCCCATAGCGTAACACACGTCGAGACGAACCCACGATAACGGACATCACCGGAAACAGGCAAGTGAAACTTGCCAACTTTTCTTTAGGCCATGTCTTTAGGCCAATTTCCTCGTACTAGCGTGAAAGAGACTAGATCGTGAAATGATAGCGATCTAGGCGTAACTTTGTGATCTAGCTTGACAACGAAGCTAGATCCGACACCTTGTCATATCAGTTAGGTAACGATATCTGCCATGTTTAAATTTCTTAACTGTACGCATTTGAATTGTTAAACTGCCATGCATTGCACATACATGTCATCCTAGTTAAATTTGCATCGTAGCACACGCTACACTACTTATACAATCCATGTTTCCATGTTACCGGCTAGGCACCCGTTATGCGGGCATAACCCTACGCCATCCGTGTTAAAAACACTTCCTGGCTCGTGATCCAGAAGCGAGCATTCCGTGTTCTGGGGTAATGCCCTGGCTCGACACACGTGGAGGGGTAGGGATAAACGGTCACTTGAGTGTAAGAGTTGGCCCGTACAGCCACTCTAGCCAAAGGACGGAATCTCTGTGCACGACGTGATTACATTTCCAGTACCTGTCTTTTACTTGTATAACTGCCATGCCATGTCATTTGTCATTTTATATCCATGTCATACTTTACTTTAGAACTGTTAGGTTGTTTTACTTTTATAGTTTTCTTGCACAAGTCTTTTTAGACTTGCTGACATGTGCCCCTTCTCTTTGGGTGACGCATGTTAGTTGCTGAGCCAGAGACAGTTGCGGAGGGTGACGAGTTCGTGGAGTTCGTGCCCGAACCTGTTGGTGACGTGGAGTACGAAGATACCGGTGATCAATCCTAGAGATCTCCCGTACTTTTCTTGTTAACTGTGGTTGTCGGTGAGTAGCACCGCTTTGTTAGTTTCTTTTGGCCATGCTAGGCCTTGTACTTTTGACTTTTTTGTTGCCGGTGGCATTTCTGGTTGTGGACTTTGTTGGACTATGAGTTGAATGAATGCTATATTATTCGCCTCTTTTGCTATTATTATTATTGTTGTTCTGAGTCACATTACAGGGACCTGCTACTTCGTTTTATTTGACGCTTAACGGACTTGTGGCTTTGCAGCTTCAAGTCCGTGCGGACCTTCTCACGCTTCGCCTCCATGTTTTTGGGAAGCGGGGCGTGACAGGTACCCCTACAGACGCTTATTGGGTCCGAGCTTCTCAGCTCTGGCCTAAGCGGGCCTTAGTCACGCTTCGCCTCCGTCCATTTTGGGAAGCGGGGCGTGACAACACGGCCGTGCAACACGACCGTATTGTCAGTTTCATATTGATTAAATTCCAGCACGGCCGTGCCGCTGAATTGCAAGCTGCCTCCTCCAGCTGATACTTTGAAACGGTTGTGCGTGCAACAGCACAGCCGTGTTGAGTCTTCTTCTCATCCCTTTAGCTCCAAGCTCTGTCAAATGTCATCCCTCTCCATCGTCTTCCTCATTCGGTCTCTATTTCACCGAAAATGCATTGTTTTAGGCGCAAATACATGAAACATGGAGAAAACATACCCGAAGCATCAAAGTGGCAAAAGATGGTAAAAACGACTAAAATAACGATGATGGCACAAAATAAAGGGGGGAAATACGGGAGAGAAAGGGCGAAAAAACATATATAAAATACACTCAACAAATTCCTCCAAGTTGAACTCTTGCTCGTCCCCGAGCAAGATAGGAAATGAAGGACGTGGAGAAATTTGCTAAGGAAATTCGAGAATCACCCTCTCAAACCACTTACGCTCATGCATCGTGTATATGAGAGAGTCAAGGGTCATTTCAAGCACATATATGATATCAACCTAATGTGGTAGAGGACTTGAATACTACTCTCGTCATGGAGTCAAGTCTAACATACACACCCGTGAGAAGTGCTAGCTCCGTAGAAAACCTCTCCGATAGGACTAGGTTAGTAGAATTCAACTCTCATCCTACACGCATGAAGGCAAAAATCTTGGTGGCATATCGTAGGACCCCAATCTCTCTAAGGTCGGCCATGTCAAGCTAGCTCCTCCTAAACTATGGTGACAGACATGTTTTTATGAATATTATACATATACACATATGTATTATTCTTTTCACTTTGGGGGAGCTTAGGCGATCCATGTAGCGAGATTTTGACCAATGAGTACTCCTGACCCAGACGAGTCTAGGGCATTGGGCCAAAACGGACCCCTCAGGCCTACTCTCTTAAATCGCATAAAAACACGTTATTCTTATGCACTCTCTCAAATCTCATCTTTCGACGCGAATCTCCAATGCTTCCTGAGGCACGGAGACCCTGCTACTTGATAAGATAGGGAGAACAGTGCACTTATTCTACAATTTTTTTATTATATATTTTTTTGAATCATGTCATTGCGCCATGCAAATGGGGAAAACTAGGCTATATTCAAGGCTAATCCCTATTATGCATCCGCAGAAACCTAAATTTTTGTATTCGATGATTCGAATAACCGACTAACCTACTTATGGGAGGCAAAACGGTGGCTAACCCTAACTCATGGATGCGTGTTAAAATGAAACATTGGGGGAGTGTGGAAATCGTACCACCAAAAGGTATCTATGGTATAGGCGGAAAAAATGATCCTAACTAAGCATGTACACCACAAGTATAAGACCACAAGTATAAGACCGTGGTCTTCCTAGAGGGATTCTATCATCGAATTCAACAAATGGTGGAAAATGAATGTAAAGGAGGTGGTGGTGGATAAAAGAAAGAGTAAATAAAGAGAAAAATGTAATAAAAGAAAATGGGAGAAATGGTCGCACGACCAATAAAGAAAAATAAAATCGGGGAAACTATAGAGAGAAAAATAAAAAGAATGGGGATTGGTCACCGACAATAATAACAACGAGGAGGCCAATGGGACCGACATCAAACGACAACATCATCAATCGTCGACAATCATCATGAACAACATCAAACAGACAGAACGACGACATCGTCAATCATCATCATCATCAGACAGACAAAACGATGATACCAACAAGTAGACATAGTCATCATCATCATCATCAACTATAAACAACCCAAAGAAAAGCCACATCAATAACGACAAACACAAGCCCCTAATACTTTGACGCAAAACCGACGAACTCCCCCAAGCTATGGTGAGACAAGAATGAAACGTCTCAAGTGAAGTCTATAAGGCAATGTAATGAGGCGGAGAGGGATCACTCGTCTCCACCCTCAGGTGGAGGCTGAGGGATGTTGGGTCATGAAAGTAATGCTCGCTAATATGTCATTAGATCATGCTTTCAAGAACACGCTCCACACGACCAAACTTGGCGTCGAAATTCGGGGGTAAATGATAATATACGGACTCGTGGGCGGTGCTGGAAGTGCTGCCCTCCTCGAAGTGTGCGTGGGTGGATGTGGGGCGAGATCGAGGAATGTCCTAATCCATGGTAGCGGGTCGCTACTCTCGGTCAATGTCAGAAGGGAATAACCAATCTGTGGTCGCGTCCACTCATGAGCAATGGGGTTCGTGAGCACAGTAGTCAATGTGTCGTGCCCCATATAACCATATGTACCCCTGTGCTCCATGTATCCTAATCATGGAAATCCTCATAAGTGCATTTGTATCCAAGGACGTGGGGCCATCGGCTCTACGGAGGTTGTCAGGGATCGATATTTGGAAGGGTGGGTGATGTGCAATGATAGTAATGAGACCGCCACAACAGATCTCTCCAATGCGAAAGGTGGCGACCTTCATAAGTTTCCCCACCATACACTCAGAGCTCCTGAGCATGTAACGGGGAGAGGAAAGGCTTGTAGATGGGTCGAATCGCTGTAGCTTGGTCATAAGCCATAAGAATAGGAGCTCGGTGTATGCCACAGTTCCAATATCGATCCTAGCAAATATGATACATGCCAGGACCCTATAAGTGATGCGCAAACAATGGTGAACTATGGAGGAGGCCTTGGTCGCCCTCAAATCGTACTCTCCCGAGCCCGTGATCTCTCACTAAAATGCACCCGCATTAAATCTGTAGGGATGTAAGCGATCATCTGGGCTTATGATGCCGTCAACGGGCCAACCAAACGGATCATCCAGCTGATCAAACGTGAGCTCCCTATCCACATTCTATAGGCAGAATGAGATGCCATCATCAGTGCGGTGAAGGGAGCTTAAAAATCTAGCGTTAGGCGAATATAGGTTTCGTCATGCGTGTGCAGAAAGGCGGTCCATCCTATGTTGGTGAAGAGGGTTTCAACACCCTCTAAAACTCCTAGATACGGGAGAGTGCTAAGATTGGTGAACTTTGTCACCGACATAGGACGGGGGTGTAATGTAGCAAAGACCATTCTCTGCTTTGCATCCTTGAGTGTAATCCCGTGTAGTCACACCGTTGGTGGTGACACTGGTGGAGGTGGGGGTGGTTCTGTTACCCTTCGGCACGGGGTTGTCTACCAACGGATGGAGGAGCAGATCTTTTTGGTCTCATAGTATGTCAGGTGATGTGAATGAGGTGCAAGACACACACTAATGCAATAACAAGAGAAATAGCAACAAGAAATTTTATGTAAAATTTAAAAATTTAGGAAGAGGAAGGAGTTCACCTAGGGTTGATGAAATATTGATGGATCTCATCCTTCAGTGGGCTCCTTGCAGTAGATCAAGCTCCCCAAGCTTATCTTCAACATTGATGTTACCCCTTTGGTTGGATTTAGGATGGATAGGGTTTTGATGGAGATTAGAGCTTGTGGGAGGTGGTGGGATGTTGGGAATTTGGGAGATTGATGGAGATTTCGGGGTTGTGGGGTATATATGAAAGAAGAGGAGGGATTTTGGGATGATGGGTAGGGGAGAATTTTGGGTTTTGGTTTTGAAATGAGAGAGTGCGCGAAGAGGAAGAGGTTGGGCCAAAAGGGATTTAAGCTGAAGATTTTGGCAGCACACGGCCGTGATCGATTTCGGCATGGCCATGTCACTTGGTCTACGGACTCGACAGTATGTCTATAGATAGCACGACCATGTCACTTTCTAGCATGACCGTGTCAACATTGTGTGACTTGACCCTCTTTTTATCTTTGATCCGCACGGCCGTACCACGCGGCTGTGCTATAGAATTGCACTCTGTTCTATCTTCTGACACGGACGTGCTAGAAATCAGAACTGTTATGTCTCTGTTGCTTCCTCTTGGCCTGAAGGTCTGGGCACTGACACGGCTGTGTGAGCACATAGCACGGCCATGCTTAACTCATGCACGTAAGAACTGAACTATATTTTGGCACAATGCTCCTAGGATCATCCAAAAACCTTACACTAAGCAAAATAAAAACAAAAATGAGCAAAAACCAGAGTATAAACATGGGCTGCCTCTCACGAAGTGCTTTATTTAACGTTGGTAGCTCGACGATCCACAAATCTTTTGTCGTTTGGTACGACTGGCTTGGTGAACGCCACTCCAACATGTTTCGACCATCAGAACGACAGAATGTAGATCTCCTTAGTCTTCTTAGGGGAATTTTCAACAGTGGCAGGATTATGATGGTGATGATGTGGTTTCTTCTTCATGGTTCTCTCAGCAGCATCCTTTGTCTTTGATTTCTTTCTTGAAGAAGGCTTCGGCGTGATGCTCAGGTGCTTTCCTTTGGTCGCTTTGAAGATACCTTGCATACAGGAGAAAGGGTAAAGCAACGTGCGATTAGGTAAACAAGTACTAGAAGTTGAAGGCATGGTAAAGATAGGGTCAGAGGGTTCTCCCTTGGTGGACTTGTCTTCTGGCTTCTCTTTGGGGACTCCACGAGCATTGATGCTAAGACATTCCTTAGGCGTTGAGGATGCCTTCATGCTATTTTTGAATTTGTAATCTAGCATGTGATCCCCCACGTTAAAGATAGCTTGTTGTTTCTAACGTCAATTACCGCACCCACGGTCACTAGGAAGGGTCTCCCTGGTATAATAGGCATTTGTGCGTCTTCGTCCATGTCCATAACTACAAAGTTACATGGGATGGTAATTTCTTCTACCTACACCAGTATGTCGTGCAACGTGTCGATGGGATACTTAATTGAACAGTCTGCCAGCTGGAGAGTTATCATAGTGGGCTCGGGGTCTTCCATCTCTAATTTCCTGTAAATTGATAATGACATTAGACTCAAGCTCGCACCCAAATCACACAAAGCTCGACGAATATGCATATCTTTGACTAAGCAATATATGGAGAAGCTCTCTGGATCATCAAGCTTTGCCGGAAGTTTATTTTGAAGAATTTGTTGCATTCTTCTGAAAGTTCCACCTTGGCCACCTTTATTCTCTTTAGCAGATCTTTAAGAAATTATCCGAACGATGGGATCTCCATAAGCGTATCAAGAAAGCGTATGGTCAAACGCAGCTGCTTTAGTGCGTCAGAAAATTTCACATACATCTCTTCTAACTTTGCCTTGGCGAGCCTTGATAAGAATGGAACTTGTGGCACATATACACGTGTTGGCTTCACAGCTTCCTCCCTCTCCTTGATTTCTTTAGAGGTGATGTTCTTCTTGGGAGTGGTGCATTCATTTTGGGGACCTGATCACTCCATATTTTATACCTTTTTTTCTGTATGTTCGCATGCCGTTTTGATCGCACATATCGCGTTTTTCATGATTATTCGACAATATTGCGATACTTTTCACTATTTCTTGTTTTTGTCGTATTTCAGGAAATATTGAGAGATTTGGAGCGATTTTGAGATCAAGGGGTTTGCAAGCACTTAGGAGTGTCACCCACGGCTCATTTGAGGGCTTATCAGCGATGGAGGATGAGCGGAAGAAGAATGAAATCAATAGGAGCGACGAGGAGGCAAAAAGAAGAAGAAACAAGCACAGCAGCACATCACTCGGCCGAGTACAACAGCCACTCGGTCGAACAAGAAGTCCCACTCGGTCGACCAGAACGAATACGCACATGGAGTTTTTCAGCGTATACTCGGCCGAACGAAGAAATCCTACTCAGCCGAGTGAGAAAGCTCACTCGCCTGAGTGGTACAGGGAATTTGTCCAGAGAAAAGGCCGAAGTTGCTGCAATTTTCAGAGATCCTATGGAGGCCTACTCGGCCGAGTACAAATGCTCACTCGGTCGAATGATGAAAGCCACTCGGCTGAGTCATCCCCCGAAGACAGACCCTGAAACATCCGAAGTTACTGTTTTTTACAGGGTTTGTCACTCGGCCGAGTGACAAGGGCCGAGTGAACCGCTCCTGCGCAGGGGAAGTTTGGTCACGATTTTTTGGACGATTTTAGAGGGTATTTAAACCCAGTTTTTGCCCTAGTTTAGGGAGCTTTTGAACAATTAAATTTTAGACTTTCTTTTAGGATTTTGACGGCTACTCTTTGGTGAATTCTCAGCTGGAAATCATTGGCATCTACATTAGTTTGTCTATTCCTATTAAAAACTCAATTTTTATGCATTATTTCTCTTTTGCAATGAATTGTGCCGATATTATTGTTGATTTTTCTGAGATTTGCATGATGTCTAGTGAGTAGTGACGTCGTCTTAGGGCGTAGGGATGAACCCTATGGACCCTATTTCTAAATTGTGATGAATTTGTATCATTGTTGCTAGAATTGATTAGGGTTAGGTTGTAATTGATTAATTACGGATAGCTAGGAATTCATATCGATTGGGATTTGCAAGAGATTAGATCACAATTGATAGAAAGGCCTAGATATTCGATTTAGATTGACAATTGGATTTCTCTAGATTTGGTTTGCAAGAGATTGGACCAAGGCTAGGATTTTTAATTGTGAATCTATACCAATATTCGTTTGCAAGAGATTGGACGGATAGGAACTATTATAACCTAGGTTGTAGCTCGAGTTTGCACGAGAGTGGGCTCGGGATACGATTGAACAATGATGTCGTTCTTCACGCTAGCGGCTTAGGCTAGGGTTTGCACGAGAGTGGGCTCTATCCTAGGTTTGTTATAGACCGGCAATAGCGCGAGAGCATGAGCTTGGTTCTACATTAAGTTGCGACTAGTTCACATATATTCAAGCTTAGCAACAATGAAACTTATGAATCACAAGGATGAGAGAAGGTCCGTAGTGGGGATTCCCTATCCCTAGACGTTTTATTAAATTGATATTTCTCTTAATATTTGAAAGATTGTGACTGTTATACCCAGAAATATTCTCGATTCTCTTGATAGCTAGGTGATTGGAAAGAGACACATTCATTTGTTCCTCCCTGAGTTCGATACCCGCTCGCTGCTACACCGTGCGCTTGCGGTAAAACTACAAGTCGTTTTTTGGGTGTACACTCGGACGCGATCAAGTTTTTGGCGCCGTTGCCGGGGAGGCGACAGTGTTTTATTTTCTCTACTTAGCTATTTCTTTTTGTTTTATTATTTTTTATTTTACTCCTCTATCGTGCTAACAATTCCATCGAAACTCTGTTTTCTTTGCATGTACAGGAGATCGACGGCGGATCCAGAGGATATAATATTTGATCCGGAGATCGAACGTACTGAGAGGAGGATCAGAGCCGAGAAGAGACTCAATATAGAGGATAATTGTATGAACCACCCGGAGACACTGGAAGAACTACCGGCACGTATGGCGAGGATTATATCCATCAGAGATAGGCGTTGGCCTAAGACTTCCTCCACTACTTCTTCCAACGCTATGCCGGAGTTGGCGGCGGATAAGAATTTTGAGCTCAAGACGGGATTAGTGGTCTTAATGCAACAAGACCCATTCCATGGGAACTCCCATGAGAATCCACATTATCACATCCAGATATTCTTGTCCAAGTGCGCCACCTTTCAAATGCCGGGTGTTTCCGCCGATGCGATCCGTTTGAGACTCTTCCCCTTCACCCTCAGAGACAAAGCTCTATATTGGCTGAGGACGCAGGCGGAAGGGATATTTGTAATGCCCTGATAGCTACTGCACAAGTACTAGAGGGGGTGAATAGTACTTTCAAATAATCAAGAGGATAATTACTAATTATCTTGCAAACTCAACCAACAATGCGGAAATGAAAATTGACAATTGACAACAAAGAAATGATCAACGAAAACAAACGATTTAACGGGTTCGGATCCACCCAAGTCTCCCCGACTTGTTCCTGGTGATCATACGTCCCAAACACCCGGATCCCCTCTGGATACTTGAGTTAGAAACTTCTAACTTAAATTTGCACTATGAAATTCTTGTAGAAAATCTCTACAAGATCAAATCATACACAAAGGAAAATGTGACTCCCACAAACTGGGATCACACACAACTCTCACAACCGAGAGAAAAACTTACAAGAGCAATGTAAATGAAATATGAAATGCTTACCAACAAAATCCTATGCCTTGAGTAAACTTACGATTTTAGGGCAAGGAGGATTTTGGAGGAGAAGAAGTCACCAAACCCTAGCTCCAAGAAGATGAACACCAATAGAAGCCTAGGGTGGAGTTGGTGACCTAGAATCAAGCTCTTGGCTTGAATGGCTCACAATCAATGAGAATCTCTCTTGAGGAATAAGAGTGAGGGAGAGATTCTTGTGAGAAATGAAGCTTGAGAAATGGAGTTGAATGCTTCTCTTTGATTCTCTAAAATGCAATAAATATCAGCCTTGAATGCTATGAAGAAGCATCTCAAGATTATATAGGATAGAGAAGAGAGAGAGAGAGAAAATTCGTGCAATAAATGCTCCAACGGATCTATTTCTGAAGCAGTCTAATCGGTCTAAGAAGGATCACTGACCGACTAGATTCACAACTAGACGGTCGGTGATTCAACATGGACCGACTAAATGGTTCACATCCAATATAGAAAGTTCAGGGGAATATAGAATTAGTCGGTCTAAGAAGACTTGCCAACCGACTAGTTTGACAACTAGTCGGTCGGTGAGTGTTCTTTAACCGACTAAGAGTTGAAATCAAATAGGCTGAATACAAGGTGAACTAGTCGGTCTAAGAACAAATTCGACCCGACTAGTTTCACCACTAGTCGGTCGATGAATGTTCTTGGACCGACTAACTGTAAACAGTAACTCAGGCTGAAAAATAAAAGCTTAACTATTCGGTCTAAGAAGGATTCCTAACCGACTAGTTTGACAACTAGTCGGTCGGTGAACCTTCTTGGACCGACTAACTGTAAACAGTGAATGAGCTGAATTTGACAAGGATATCTAGTCGGTTCAAGAAGGATTGCCGACCGACTAGATTGCCATCTAGTCGGTTGGTTCTTCTTCTTGAACCAACTAAGATGCACTAGAAGCCGCGAAATGAAGCGTGAAGCTTCGGGAAAATTTCTATGGGCTTCTAAGATGATCCTAGCTCTAAGATATGAGCGTTATGAAGATTAAAACGTAAGACCTACTCAAGGCTTAACATTCTACGAAAAGAAGCTAGAAGACTATAAATTAAACTAGACGAACCGTCTTCAAAAGCTTCATTCCGAATCTCTTGACTTCAATAATGCTCCTAGAGCTTCAACGAAGCTTCAGGCACACGATCACGTGCATTGAGAAGTCTTGAGACGTCGCTTTTGATGTTCATAGAAATTTGGCGACGATCTCCATAACTGCGCTCACAAAGAGTTAGTTCACGATATTTATGTTTGTTCATCATCAAAACTAAATCCGGGGAATCAATACTCAACAATATTCACTACTTTGGATGAGTTGGCTAGTGCTTTTGTTGATAAATTATACCCGCCATTTAAGACAGTAAAGATTAGGAGCGCACTCATGTCCTTCAAGCAAGGAGCGTAAGAGACCCTATACGAGGCATGGAAGCGCTTTAAGGATCTGCAGCATCAGTGCCCCCATCACAGCATAGAAGCATGGGAGCTAGTTCACAGTTTTATAATGGACTCTAACTGGGCACTAAGCAAATCATAGATGCAACCGCCAACGGAGCCATTCTTTCCAAAACACCGGATGAAGCTACGGCCATATTAGAGGAGATGGCCTCTAATAATCAACAATGGGACGACGAGCGAGGGCAATCTTCTACCTCCTTGAAGCCAACGAGCATATATGAGGCCAAGGCCGTAGCAGAGCTTTCCAATAAGTTCGACTCCCTCCACAAGGTAGTGGAGAGATTGGAGAAGTATATCACTGAGCCACATGGAGCTCCATCCACATCTACGACGGGGAGCAATATGAGTGATTGGCAAAACCAATCTCAAGTTATGTTCGTAGGAGGAGAGCATGGAGAGGGGGCCTTGGAACAAGTGCAATATGTTGCGGGGAACTCCGGTTATTGGGCCAACCCGGCCGTAAGGAACCATCCGGGATTTTCGTATGCAAATAATGAAGGGGCTCTAAACCCGTCGCCGCCGCAACAAACTCAAGCTAGGCCTCCACTTCCACAACCTCAATACCAACCAAGGGGGCCACCGCAACAAAATTACCCGCCTATGCAACAAGCGAGACCGTATAGGCATCCCGGTTATAACCCAGGTTGGAAAGCTCCCAACCCACCACAAGCTCAACCACGATCGGATCATGAAGCTAAGGTGGAGGAATTCATGGTGGAGCAAAGAAAAATCAATGCTAGGTTGACGGCGCAACAAGATTCGCTAAATACCGTCGTCGCACAACTTGGAGAGCAACTTGCATTGCTAAACAAAAACACTCAACAATTGCCGGCTCAACCGGAGCCCAATCCAAGGAGCAATACCGGTCACATAAATGCGGTAATGGCGGTCACAACTAGGGGTGGGAAGGATACCACTCCCGCCATGGTCCAAACCAAGGAGCCCGTGGAAGAGATTTTGAACGACAAAGAGCCGGCTATTGAAGAGGAGAGCACAAAAGAGCCGCAAGAAGTTGGAAATTCTGAAATGAAGAAGCCTAATGAGGAGCGCACCTACATGCCGCCGGTGCCCTTTCCACAACGGTTGGCGAGAGCCAAAATAGAGATGAGGCTCGCCAAGTTCCTTGAATATTCGAGGGGAGAAAGCCTCAACATACTTTTCTTGGATGCTATAGTGGAGATCCCGTCGTATGTGACGCCACCCGCGTTTGCGCGTTTGCACGTGTGCAATATGTGTAATTGGGGGCGTGAGATTTAAATATTTCTAACCGCAAGCGCACGGTGTTGTAGTGTGGCTTGGGGGTCGAACTCAGGGAGGCGTGGTTGTGCTTGTGTCAAGAAGGATCGGATTCACCCCGTGGGCGAGCTAGCCCAAATCGGATGATGGGTTGTCACAGAAAATGGAATGCGAGGGATAAACAATATAAAGGGAAAACCCGGGACTTCGGTGTCCACACTATCGTGCGATTCTCGCCGATACGGCCTACGGGTAGGAAAGCGAGTCGAATGGTGAGACGTTGCCTCTAAGAGTGGTACCAGCGTCCCATGGGCCCGATATTCCGGTCGGTGACCAGGATGATACGCCGGACTTCCCGGGTTCGGTCAGTGGGCATTCCCATGTCCATTAACATTGACCGACTCTGGGAGCACTAAGCTCGCAACGATAACTCCCAACGTCTCGTCCTGCCGCTCCCGCGTGCTAGGATTCGACGTCTACGCTAAGGGAGTGAGCTATGGATAGGGGGTCAACCGCCAACTTTATTTCCCCTTGGCCCAACGGTCAAAGGCGGTCTTTTTCCCGCCGATGAAAATAAAACACCCCACATAACCGGTAGATTCCTAATCCCTATCGATTTCCTAGTCCTATGGACGCATCGGGGAGGACCCACGAAGGGGTTTCCACCAAAATCCTAGATTTGGGAACTACTCACACATATTTACTAAAAAGCAATCTAAATCAAAATCGACCGTTAGAAACATGATCAGGCGATTGAAAAGTAGTAAGAGCAATAAAATTAACATTATATTAAAGTTTAACAAAGATCAGACAACTTACTAATATCTGAAAAATTACAGCCGTCAAGAGAGAGAAAAAACAGCAAAAAATAGCAACTCCCGTTTCTGGAAAACCTAGGGGTCATATATATAGAATACGATATCACCCGATCGGTTGAAAAGTCAACCAATCGGGTGACCTGCTTCGTTTCTTCGACAGTTCAGCACGGGACTTCACCCGGTCATGTGGCACGGTCGGTTGAGGGTTGAAGCTGATCGGTTGGATCTTCGTGTCGTCGGGTGAACCGGTCGGTTGAGCTCTCCGTGTCTCGGCTTCGGAGAATCGGCTACAGGTGAACCGATCGGGTGAAGGTCACCTGATCAGTTGGCATTCAGCAACAAATTCCAGAGAGTTGGGGCGTTTTGAACCGGTCTCTGAACCGACCGGTTGACTTTCCGCCCGCTTCAGCTTGTGTCCGGGTGGTGCACGCGTGCATCACCCGATCGATTGGGAGTGACCAACCGGTCGGGTGAGGGGCTGAAAGATGATATCTTCGTCGTTTGACCCCCTGGATCACGCGTGACTCCTCCCGTTGCTCTGGGGACTCGTGATATCATCGTTATATGTCCCCTACGCCGGTAAACTCCTGCAAAATACAAAAAACACGGAAAAGTGAAAGAAAACAAGAAAACACGAGAAAACGAATACAAGACGGCGGAAAACGACGGAAAAACACAAAAGAAAACATGCGTGAATATATGAAATATAAACACACGTCAAAATCCCCCAAGCTGAACCCTTCCTCGTCCTCGAGGAAGACGAGTGAGAGTAAGAGCTCGGAGGGAGAAAATAGAGAGGAAGAGAGGAAAGGAGAAAACAGAAAATCCTAAATCGCCCATCAGAGCCATCAAAATCAAAAACACACACCAAGCTAACAAACGCCAAATCACACCACTAAACCGAGGAATACGAGTCCAGACAAGTGTCGTGGGCCCACGCCGTGAAGCGCGAGTGAGTGTGGTCGTGTGCTAGTAATCGGTGCCATTATCTACATTATGCAATAAGCTACATATACACAAATCCAAGAAATGACCCAAATATCGATTCGATTTAGAAATAGCGGTGAATATATGGCTCAAGCATGCAAGAGAGGAGTATGAGAATAGAAATGCATCATGCGTCATGGACTCCACAGCTAGGGGCTCGGACATCACCACACTATCACCTAGATAATAGCTAGAATTCCCTATTCCAAGTGTTTTCGAAAGCGATGGGGGTTGAGATGATGTGGAGTAGAACACTCGGTGCAAATTCTCGCCTTCCCTTTATTCTCAGTAAGTAGGAAAATATTCACACTCATATATATATATATATATTTTGGGTTTTGGATATATGTATTTTTTTTTGGATTTTGGCTATACAATTTTCTCTTTTCTTTTCTTTTTGGGTTTTTCTCCTTTTTTTTCTTTTTTGAATTTTTTTTGGATTTTTGGCTTTATACTTGTGTACTCTCCCAAGTGGGGAACGGTACACTACGAGGGGATTTGCACCAAGCAAAACAAAAAAGAAATCGGATTCTAGACACTTGGGCAATGGAGATATTTCACTAATCAGAGCGTAGGCTAAATGGGTTATCCTGGTCCTAACTGTGGAATCCTGACACATGCGAATTGAAGCATACGATATATATATTCATGCATACAGAAGCAGATAGGAGAAGCAAATACCGCATATTCAAATCGAAACATGATAATCTAGGGGTCATTCTTGGACAGGTATATAAAATAAAATCACAAAGTAAACGCACACCAAACAGCTAGGCACGACACACGACTCACAAAAAAGCAAAGTGGACCCACGATGCATGAAATGCAAAAGGACTCGACTTCCTAGTGTTAGTGAATGTGATTATCGATGCCATGCTAGGCGTGTGTGATTTTGTGGCAATTCATCATAGGGTTCATCTCTAGGAGAAGGAGATGAAAAAAGAAGAAAATAAAAATAAAAACACGATGAAAAGGACTCAAAAATGAAAAAGAAAGACTCAAATGAAGCACAAAGTGCGACTCCCCCAAGCTAAAGTTTGCATTGACCCCAATGCAATAGAATTAAATACGGGAGGGCAATGAATATGGGGGGGAGTACGCACCGACACAAAAAGATAAGAAAGACAAGAAAAACACACATACGAAACTGAAAATAAAGAGAGATCACACCACGCGACATATAAACAGAAAATAAAAGAAGTAAAAAGGAAAATCACACGACACGACATAAAAATAGAAAAAGGAAGAAAGAAAATGGCACGACTCTATAGATAAAACAAGCACACACAGAAAACAGCACACGACGACACACAGAAAAAATTGACTTCCCCCAAGCTAGACGAGACAGTGCTAGCGATACGATGTGATCATGAATATGCAAAGATATGCAAGGCGGACGTCAGAAAAAAGAAAGGAATGGAAACAAAGATAAAAAAGAAGGGACCTGAAGCGTGAATGGGTCCTCCCCCTAGCTGTGGTAAAGCAGGGCCCCGTAAAGACAGATGGGCACTAAAAATAGGGGGAGGCAAAAGCTGGATGGGAATATATCAAGCAGAGGCACCACCCTCTGGGGGTGGTGATGGGGGCCTGTGCTGAGGACCAGGAGTGTGGGGGTGGGATGTGAAGCTCGGAGACATCGAGTGAGTCAGTGCGAATGTGACGAATGAGGCTTTGAAGGACGGGTAGGTCACGCTCGACTGACTGCTGAGTAGCCTGACCACCAACTCCTGCTAGGAGGAGCATGGACATGAACCTGTCAGCTTGGTCGTCGTCATGGAATGACACCTGGTATTCGGTATCGCCAATGTAAACGGGGGCAGAGGGGTGTGGGGTGGTGGATGAATTGGTGGCGGTGGTGGGTTGGGTGGAGGATTGTGTGCGACGAGCGCGCCGGGTGGGCCTAGGGTTGGAAGTGCTGGCGTCGGTGGGTTTAGCACGGCGAGGAGGCATTATGCAGGAGTCGTGTGTGTGAGTAGGTGTATGCAAGATACGATGAATACACACTAACACGACAATCGAGCAAAATGAAATTCTAGGGCAAAATATAAAGTTGAGCTAAGGAACAAAATTACCCAATCGAGATGAAGACCTTCGCTCGTAGACGCCCCAATGCAATGCAACAGGAACACGTGTGAAGCCGCGGCGAATCCTTTCAGTTAATTTCGTAAATGGGGGGAATGGGCGAAAATTAGGGCTTTAAGCGGGTGAAATCGAAGAGGAAGGGGGAGAGATCGATGGAAAGATGGAAAAGGAGAGGGGAGAGATCGATTAGGGTCGGTTGAGAGGAAGAACGAGGTCGGGCGATGGCGGAGGAGTCGAAACGACGATCGGAATTCGAAATCAGGCGAGGGGGGAATTGAACGGGTGGAGGACGCGTATATATAGGATTTTAAGTCGAACCGGTCGGGTGAAATATCACCCGATCGGTTGACTTTAAGGTCGAAATTATTGCTGAAAGTTGGCTACAGGCGACCCGATCGGGTGAAGGTCACCCGATCGGTTCACCGCATCACACTTTTTCCCTAAAGTTTAGTACAGCTCACCCGTTCCTCCACTCGGTCACGATTAGCTTCACCCGATCGATTGACAAAATCTGAAAATTTCCCGAGAATTCAGCCCCAGTTCACCTGGTCTGCCAGCCGGTCTCACATGTCTTCACCCGATCGGTTCGTTGAGTGACTGATACGGCCAGCAGCTGATACATCCCAACCGATCGGTTGAGTTATCAACCGATCGGTTGGGGCCTTGTTTTCTGCAAAAGTGCACAAATGGCCTAAGTCCCTCAACGGAAGTTCTTGCGGCTGGATTTATTTATTAAAATAGATAAAATAAAGTTAAAAATAATCCTAAAAATTGGCAACAAAGGTTTAGAGCATGGGTTGCCTCCCATGAAGCGCTTTTGTTTAACGTCGTTAGCTCGACGCCCGTAGATGATGTTCAAGGTGGGCGATATGGGTGATGCCCAAAGTCTGGCATCGCCTCAGCTTCAGAGCTGGTATCTCTTGGCGTAGTCGGTGGCGACAAGAAAACTTATTCGACGACTCTCCCTTTGTTGACGGGGTCCGGGGGCTTCTCCCTCATATTGACGTCCACCGCCACTCGTTTAAGGATTCGGACCTCATCCCCGGTGAGCCCCATGGGCTCTTTACCTTTTCTCCTCGTAGGAGGAGTCTTTGGGAATCCAAGAGGGATCGTGGGTGCCGCATCCATTATCCCAGCAACATCATTTTCTTCGGGCCGACTGGTTCTTCTGAGTCCCCCATGCTATTGGGGGGATTTCTTGAAAGAATTTCACAGGAGCTTTCCTCCACAGCTCTTTCTGTTTCCAACTCCAGCACATTGCATCTTGGATCATCCGGGGGATCGGGGTGCTTCATCGACAACCCCAAGTCAAACTCGACTTTTTCGGTGCCGACGTTTAGGGAAAGTTTCCCATTCTTCACATCGATTAATACACCGGCAGTGGCCATGAAAGGCCATCCAAGAATGATGGGGGTGTGTGCATCTTCAGGCATGTCCATGACAACGAAGTCCACAGGCACATGCACCCCTCTAACATTGACAGGGAGATCATCTACAACCCCCACCGGATATTTTACCGAACAGTCGGCAAGCTGTAGGGTCATTCCGGTGGGCTCCAAGTCGCCCATTCCTATCCTCTTATACAGCGACAAGGGCATCAAACTGACGCTCGCTCCAAGATCGACGAGCGCACGATGTATCTTTACCTCCCCGATCGCGCAAGGGATAGAGAAGCTCCCCGGGTCTTTAAGCTTAGGAGGATTTGCTCACTGGATAAGAGCACTACATTCTGCTGTCAGAACGACTTTCTCCTTTCTAGAACCCCTTGTCACCAAATCCTTGAGGAATTTCGCGTAGGACGGTATGGTCTCTATAGCTTCAAGGAAGGGGATTTGCAAGCTTAGATCTTTGACCATGGCAAAGAATTTGCCATACTTCTCGTCTATTTTGGCTTGGGCTAACCGTTGCAGAAAGGGCACAACGGGTTTGAATACCCCGAGGCTCCCTTCCTCATCCTTTTTCTTCTCCTCCTCAGGAACTCCCTCTGGAGTTGTTGGCTTTGGCAATGAAGCACCGGCGTCATTCAATTTTTCAATCGATCGCTCCACGACCAATGGTGCTTCCGGTTCCTTTGGGGGCACTCTTGTGGGGATTTGTGTTCCGCTCCTCAAGACGATAGCGGACACGTTCGCATGCTCGTGCGTGAGTGCCAAGGTCTGATTTGCTCCCCTCGGGTTCACCTCCGGTTGTGGCGGCAATAAGTTTTGCGACATTGAAAGGTTCGCCACTTGTAACCCCAGCTGGGTTACTTGGTCTGTGAGAGCCCGGTGTCCCATTTCCAGCTTCAGATTTATCTTCTCCTGGTTGGATATATATTGAGTCAATAGGGACACAACCGGAGAGATGGCCCTCTGTTGGCCATATTGCTGCTGCTGCTGAACTGGTTGCTGATTCCTGGGAGCATATTGCTGATATTGTTGTGGATGTTGCTGCTGCTGAAACTGCTGCTGCTGAGGCCTAGCCGGCCGATATATCTGTTGTTGTTGCTGCTGAGGCGGCGGCTACTGATACGGTGCCCGGTAACTAAGGTTGGGATGATTTCGGTTGTTTGGAGAGTAGGCCGGGTTGGAGTTGGTTTATGGTGGAAAAGTCGCATTCCCCGTAGGATTGTAAAATAATGCGCTCGCCTGGTCCAACGGTGGTGAGATGTCACCACCGTCGAATTCTCCAAAGACTTCGGCTTCCACCGCCGCAATATGTTGCGTACCGGCGCCACCGGCACCTACCATCAAAGCAGAGATCTGGGTCGACAGCAAGTCAAACTTGCTGGATAATTTGTCGACGTCCTCGACCCTGTGGATACCCCCAGATCTAGGTGTGGCTCTCTCGTCACACCACCGCTCAGTGTTTGATGCCATATTTTCCAGAATCTGTCCGGCATCTTCTTCACTTCTTGACATAAAGGACCCTCCAGCCGCGGCATCCATGGAAGATTTCAAATCGTCCCTCAACCCATTATAGAACAGATTTATGATCTGCCACTTGGGGAGCTCATGGTGGGGACATCTTCGCTGCATCTCCTTATATCTCGTCCAAGCTTCATGCAAGGACTCGTGGCTGGCCTGGGAGAAGGAGGAGATCGCACTCCTCAGCTTCATGGTCTTCCCCAGAGGAAAGAACTTCGTCAGAAAAGCGTTTGAAAGCTTCTCCCAAGTGTTGAATGTGTTCGGGTCCTTCCCCCTAAGCCACAGCTTGGCCTTATCTCGCAGAGAGAAGGGGAATAGCTTCAGACGGATCGCCTCAGTTGTGGCACCATTTATCCAGAAGGTGTCACATTTCTCCAAGAAGGAGTCCAAATGTTCGATGGGGCTCTCCATGGGTGCCCCTGAGAATTGATCCTTCTGGATCCACGTCACCAAAGATGGCTTAAGCTCGAAACTTTGCGTCGAAATAGCAGGAGGACGGATGGCGGAGGTGGACTCGATGGATGGCATCGAGTACTCCAGCAGGGACTTGTGAGGTGGGGTGTTCTCCCCCATGGTTTTCGGGTCTTCTCTTCTTCGCTTTTCTGCGGCAAGACGCCTTAGGGTGGCGTTTATCTCAGGGTCAACAGGAATCAAGTCGTCGAGACTTCTTGAACTCCTACGCATTAAAAACAACAAACACCCGTGAAGCGAAAAGTGGGAAAGAAACAAATGAAATAAAAAATAAAAATAAAAAAATAAAATAAAATAGAAATGGAAAAATAAGAATGCGAAAATTATCGCGAGGTGGGGATATGAGCTAGACTCAAGGGTTCATGAAATCCTAAAATAACAAGCACGTTGCCTCCCCGGCAACGGCGCCATAAAGTTTGACGCCACCCGCGTTTGCGCATTTGCGCGCGTGCAATATGTGTAATTGGGGGCGTGAGATTTAAATATTTGTAACCGCAAGCGCACGGTGTTGTTGTGTGGCTTGGGGGTCAAACTCAGGGAGGCGTGGTTGTGATTGTGTCAAGAAGGATCGGATTCACCCTGTGGGCGAGCTAGCCGGAATCGGATGATGGGTTGTAACAGAAAATGGAATGCGAGGGATAAACAATATAAAGGGAAAACCCGGGACTTCGGTTTCCACCCTATCGTGCGATTCTCGCCGATACGGCCTACAGGTAGGATAGCGATCGGAATTAGGGTCTAATGGTGAGACGTTGCCTCTAAGAGTGGTACCAGCGTCCCATGGGCCCGATATTCCGGTCGGTGACCAGGATGATACGCCGGACTTCCCGGGTTCGGTCAGTGGGCATTCCCATATCCATTAACACTGACCGACTCTGGGAGCACTAAGCTCGCAACGATAACTCCCAACGTCTCGTCCTGCCGCTCCCGCGCGCTAGGATTCGACGTCTACGCTAAGGGAGTGAGCTATGGATAGGGGGTCAACCGCCAACTTTATTTCCCCTTGGCCCAACGGTCAAAGGCGGTCTTTTTCCCGCCGATGAAAATAAAACACCCCGCGTAACCGGTAGATTCCTAATCCCTATCGATTTCCTAGTCCTATGGACGCATCGGGGAGGACCCATGAAGGGGTGTCCACCAAAATCCCAGATTTGGGAACTACTCACACATATTTACTAAAAAGCAATCTAAATCAAAATCGACCGTTAGAAACATGATCAGGCGATTGAAAAGTAGTAAGAGCAATACAATTAACATTATATTAAAGTTTAACAAAGATCAGACAACTTACTAATATCTGAAAAATTACAGCCGTCAAGAGAGAGAAAAAAACAGCAAAAAATAACAACTCCCGTTTCTGGAAAACCTAGGGGTCCTATATATAGAATATGATATCACCCGATCGGTTGAAAATTCAACCGATCGGGTGACCTGCTTCGTTTCTTCGACAGTTCAGCACGGGACTTCACCCGGTCATGTGGCACGGTCGGTTGAGGGTTGAAGCTGATCGGTTGGATCTTCGTGTCGTCGGGTGAACCGGTCGGTTGAGCTCTCCGTGTCTCGGCTTCGGAGAATCGGCTACAGGTGAACCGATCGAGTGAAGGTCACCCGATCGGTTGGCATTCAGCAACAAATTCCAGAGAGTTGGGGCGTTTTGAACCGGTCTCTAAACCGACCGGTTGACTTTTCACCCGCTTCAGCTTGTGTCCGGGTGGTGCACGCGTGCATCACCCGATCGATTAGGAGTGACCAACCGGTCGGGTGAGGGGCTGAAAGATGCTATCTTCGTCGTTTGACCCCCTGGATCACGCGTGACTCCTCCCGTTGCTCCGGGGACTCGTGATATCATCGTTATATGTCCCCTACGCAGGTAAACTCCTGCAAAATACAAAAAAACACGGAAAAGTGAAAGAAAACAAGAAAACACGAGAAAACGAATACAAGACGGCGGAAAACACCGGAAAAACACAAAAGAAAACGTGCGTGAATATATGAAATATAAACGCACGTCAGTATGCAAAGTTCTTGAAGGACTTAATATCACGTAAGAGGAGGAAGGAGAAAATAATGCTTGCCGAACAAGGAACTTGGTTCACCCGGAGGGAAAAGGAGCCCACGAAGTTCAAGGATCCCGGAAGCTTTCGCATCCCATGCACACTTGGAGGAGTCCCATTGCAAAAGGCCTTAGTTGACTTGGGAGCAAGCGTGAGCCTAATGCCCCTTAGCATGTTCCAGAAATTGAATACGAGGACCGACTTGAAGCCAACCGACATGAGAATACAACTAGCGGATGGTCGAGTTACTAGGCCGGTGGGGATTGCGGAGGACATTCCGCTTCAAGTTCCGGGAGGGAAATGCTTGCCTTGCGACTTTGTCGTTATGGAAATTAAGGAGGAGGGCGGCACTTCACTTATACTTGGATGCCCGTTCTTAGCCACCACCGGTGTTATAGTCGACGTAAGAGAAGGTACATTATCCTTGAATGTCGGGATCATCGAGGTTGAGCTCCACATACCCAAAGCCATGAAGCATATGCCCTACCAAGAGGAGTTGGACTATGTGGACCTCCTTGATGAGGTAATCGACGAAGCCGTTCCATATTCTATTGGCGCTCTCCATGATGATGGGCTTGAAGAAGGCCAGATTTCTAGCATTGAAGAAAAGTTGGAGGACCCTCCGGATAGCTCTACGGCCGATGATGAAGACGACGTTGATATCGTAAGGATAAGGGAGTGTTGCAAGCTCTCAACGGCCAACAATTCAAAGAAAGCTCCACCGAATAGAAGGTCGGTGTCACCAGTGAGGAAGAAGATTGGTTCTAGCTCAAGCTTGGGGGACTTATCCCCCGACTCTACCCATGATGAGGGGACACCGAGGAAAGCCCACGAGCATCAACAACCAAATCCAAGTGGCCTTCCCGGCAAGTTTGATGGGCGTATCTTGCATGCGCCCAACATCACGTGCTAAACGAAAATCATAAGGGGTCGAGCTCATGACCTTAAACAAGCGCTTGTCAAGAGGCAACCCGACGGTTTTATATCATCTTTAGTTGATTTTTATTTTTTATTCTAGATTTTTCTTGGTGTTTAGAGTCTAGTGTCTATAAAAATCGTGACAACGGGCTTTGTTTTTAATGACAGGAGATGGAGAAAGAGAGATCATTCGTATGGAGGATGACTAAGGCAAGGGAGAGCGCTTCAGGAACATGCTCAGGCTTCAGGAGAAGGCAGGGACTGATTGGAATAAGAAAAACAGAGAATAGAGCGAAAACAGAGAGCCGTTGTAGAAAACAGGAAGCCACTCGGCCGAGTAACATATGTCACTCGGCCGAGCACAGACTCCATTTGGCCGAGTGGAGTACAGACCAGGGAAGATCGTTCTGAACAACTCTCTGTTACTTTTTCGATTTACAGTACAAGTTGCCACTCAGGCGAGTGACTTGTCACTCGGCTGAGTGAATCAGATACCATGCACGCTCTAAAAACTTGCTAAGTGGCTATGTCACTCGGCTAAATGGAACTTATCCATTCGGCCGAGTGAGAAAATCCATTCGGCCGAGTCGTAACTTGTGGGAAATAAGTTCGAAATTCTATCGCACGTCCCACTCGACCGAGTGAACTCTTCACTCAGCCGACTCGTAACATTCCTATATATATGCGCTGTGGTTGCACGAATTTCGAAACGAAAAAAAACCCCAATTTTCACCCGAGCCCGCTGCCGCTTCTTCTCCCTTCCCCCGAATCGGACCCCCCTCGCCCCGCCGCCACCGATGCCACCCTCACCCGCTGCCGGTCACCCTCATTTCACCTAAAACTCGATTTTCTCCTCCATTCTCCCATTTTGTACGCCCATTGCACCCCAAACTCAAATCAACTCCTATATATATCTGTTATCCCCTACCTCCCCTATGTATATTGATTATCATTCGCTGATTTTATTGTTTACGTTTCAGGTTAGCTTGGGGGAGCTTGGGGGAGCTTTTGGACGCATTCAGAGCCTCGCAGAGGAGGCGTTCTTCACACACATCAGATTTTGCTCGCACGTCGTGCTCAGGTATACTCGTTCCATCATCTAGCACTTCGCATTTTTACTTGGGTAGTGGGCGCATCTCGCGGCACATATGCCGCCTCGCCTTAGGCCACGCACGCGGGAGCCCACTTCCAAGCAGAAGAAGTCAGGTGATCCTGGCTCCTCTTCCGCTAGGGCAGACTCCCCTCCACCTAGCCCACCACCACCTACTCAGCCGCCTCCTGCCGACCCCATCCCACCACCTGCACAGCCCGCCCCCGTGTTCTATGCGATGGGGATTACATTTCGGGATGACGCCCAGCACGCCAGATTCAAGCGTATCTCCCATCACTCGATCATACCCACTAGGTTCACGCACCTCGCCGACTTCGAGCGCCTAGGGGTTCTAGAGGGGCTACTCCAGTTGTACGACAATGTGGGGTGGCGTGATTTCATGTTGGTGTCGGCGGACACTTATATCCGCCCGACACTGGAGGTCCTTAGCTCTATTGAGCGGACCACTGGAGGATGCTCATTTTGCCTTATAGATCAGGAGTGACAGGTCACTCTTGACATGCTCCGAGCATTCTTCCAGTGGCCCGCTGTCCCTGAACCAGACTGCACTTACGCTCCCACGCACATCCCACCCCCGTCGTTCGACACCCACGCTTTCTGGACCCGGATTACAGGATCACCCCTTACCTTCGACCCTAGTAGGGCCAAAGCCTCTGCCGTCCTCCACCCGTGCCTCCGCATTGCACAGCACCTTATGGTGACCATATTTCTTGCGAGGTACGAGCCCGGTACGTTGTCGACGCCAGAGCTCTACATGCTCTAAGCGATGACACGTCCTAGGTTTTTGATGGAGCTGACGTTCTGGTCCCCGCTGTAGAGATTGATATCGCCAGTTGGTACATCGACCGCATCATTATTTCTATCAGCGCTCGTATGCCCATTTGCTGCGGCGGTCTGATTACCCTCTTGGATCTTTTGTGCGGCGTTGACCTCCCTGCTGACTTGCTTCGAAGACCGGGCCCCACTTCACTATCGATAGACGTTATGGCCCGGATGAGGATGCTGCGTCCTCATGGTCGTCAGCACTGGGTGTGGCTCCACGGTCCTTTTGTTGCTGATTACATGATTCTTCCGAGCCCTGCTCGGACTCATATAGGACCCGCGGGCGGAGACTAGATTCCAGCGATGGATCTCCTCATCCCCGCCCCTTACGTACTAGAGCCCGAGGGTGTTCAGCAGGAGCCCCTCATTCCACCCCAGGACCCTGTGATCCCTCAGCCTGCACCTGACCTGTCTGCATCTCCCGACACCTCTGTCCACACTTCTGTTAGTGTCGGGAGCACTTTTTCTGAGTCCTGGTCCACCACCGCCACCACCTCTGTGCCCATTTCTATCGATCCCATTTCTGCTGCTAGCCCTGAGTGTCCCACTACCATTTTAGAGAGCGGCGAGACCTCCTTTACCACCGCAGTGGCGGCCCTGTCCTCACTTTTGTTCACGGCCACCCCAGCCGTTGACCCGTCTGTCCCCACTGCTGCTTTTTTCTCCGAGAGCGTAGTGACGTCTGTCCCCACTTCTGTGTCACTGACCTCTCTACCTTTCTCGCCTTTAGCGACCACTTCCACTTCTGCTGCTGCTCCTTCCTCGCCTTCTTTGCCTGCGTGCCTCACACAGAGGCCGAGCGATACTTAGCGAGCACAGCACCGGAGCACCACCCCATAGCTGCACCCATCCTTTACGGTGGCAGTGTGAGACAGCCCCGTACTTCATCTGTCTGACCTGTTCGACCCTCTGCTCCACCTCCCCCCGACCCCCTAGTTCAGAGCATTCATGCTCTTGAGGGGGGCAGTTAGTGGACTCAGAGGAGACTTTAGGGCTCTCTCTGCCACCGTCAGTGCAGTCCAGACCCGCGTCGCCATACTTCCTAGTATTCAGGTATGCCTGAATCAGATTCTTGCGCGTCTGCCTCTGCCTCTGCCACCCATACCCACCCAGCAGCCACCACGCCCGCCACCACCTCCGCCACATGACGGTGCTGGTGCACCCCCGCCCCCTTAGGCACACACTGGATGCCTTCCACATTTTTGCTGTCGATACGCTGGATACTTTCTGTGAGCCTACTGATTCAGCACCCCTCCTCCACCCACTGTTTTATTCGCCTTATGATCCTATCTGTATATATATTTGTTTGGGAGAGAGGGAGTACTTTTTGGGGACACTCATATCTGCACTATTTTGATCTCTGCATGCATCACATGCATTCTCATATCATTTTCTTTTTTTTCCATCATGCATTCATCCTCACCCACCCCACCCATGTTTTGTCTCTCGGTGTGCCACACTTCGCACATTGAGGACACTATGCACTTTAGCTTGGGGGAGTGAGTTCTCACACTTTTTATTTTTTGTCGCCTTTTATTACATTTCTTCGTTTTCACCCCCATTTTCACCACTTTTTCCTTTATTATCATGCATCATGTTTTTTCTATTTCTTGAGTGTGCTGCATTGTACAGTAGTAGTTTTTATTTCCTTTTTATCCTTATTTCTTTCATCTTTTTGCTAGAGATGAATTTTCTGTGATGATGATGACGTGGTGCTAGCTTATCTCTATTTTGCATATTACTTTGTCATGCCATAGTTTTTATTTCAGATATCATATGATGTGTCTTGCTATGCATTTGAGATAGTAACCCGCACTTTCATGTATGAATATGGATGAAATTCTTTTTCTTAGCTGAATCTGATAATTTATATGTATAATCTTCGTAGAAAACACACCAAGCTTCACGCATTGATTGCTTATATTTGAAGTACTGCTTTCCTTTCTTATATCACTTCTTATTGCATGAAAATTGTACGCTTCACTTTCAGGTTGAATGAATGTATGTTAGGTTGATATAACTGGACTAGTTTACTTTCTGAGATTAAACTGAGTAGATTACATTACTCTGCTGAAAGTTGTCGTGCACATCCTATAGAGTGAACCGAGTATTACATTTATTTCTTTCTCCACATATCTTGAGCATTATTTCTATACTTATATTCATGGCTGAATCTCCCTTTAGCGATTCTATCATTGGCATTTCCCCCGCTATTAAATTCCACGCTCCAATTCCCTAAATCAAAAAGAAAAAAATATATGAATATCTTTCTATGTTTTGATTTGGGATCTCAGATGTATATATGCATATTAAAAAAGGAAAAAGAAAAAGAAAAGAGAAAAGAAGCTTATACATGATCCCATACCACACGTTTTCTCTCTTTCTTCCCTCTTTTGTTTTTATTTTTATTGGAGCTTCAAAATGGGGAATGTACTTATTGATTTACTTATGCCACCACGCTTATAAATAGGCTTGGGGGAGAGGATCCAATGATGTATGAGAGAGTGACTACTTGACTGTGCATGACAACCTAGGCTAGGTAATTTTCTATACTCGTTGAGATTACTGAAAGTTTTACGAAATCCAGGAATTGATACTTAGCATGCACTTCATGAAAACCATACCTTTCTATTCTTATTGATCCATGATGTGTGATATCTCTTATACTCCAAATAGAAAGCATTCAATTGAAAAGTGTGGGGTCTATGATTATGTATACCGCTTTAGATGATTCAGACGATGTTAATTCTAGAACGATTCCATATTTCATACTATTTTGTTATTCTCGGGTTTTTTTATTTTGAATGCATCCATATGATTGTGATATCGAACTAAAAATATTTGGCATGTGTTTTATATTCGTCGTATGCTATATGAGTAAGCAAGGCCCACGTCCTGAGAAAATGATCTAGCACCTCTCTCTTTTCCTTCTTTCTTATTTTCTATCTCTTCCGTTTTTTCTTTTTATTATTTTTCCCGTCGGGTTCGCCTTTTACTTATCTTATTCGAGGACGAGTAAGAGGTAAGCTTGGGGGATTTTGATCACTCCATATTTTATACCTTTTTTCTGCATGTTCGCATACCGTTTTGATCGCCCATATCGCGTTTTTCATGATTATTCGACAATATTGCGATACTTTTCACTATTTCTTGTTTTTGTCGTATTTCAGGAAATATGGAGCGATTTTGAGCGATTTTGAGATCAAGGGGTTTGCAAGCGCTTAGGAGTGTCACCCATGGCTCATTTGAGGGCTTATCAGTGATGGAGGATGAGCGGAAGAAGAAGGAAATCAATAGGAGCAACGAGGAGGCAAAAAGAAGAAGAAACAAGCACAACAGCACATCACTCGGCCGAGTACAATAGCCACTCAGCCGAACAAGAAGTCCCACTCGGCCGACCAGAACGGATACGCACACGGAGTTTTTCAGCGTATACTCGGTCGAACGAAGAAATCCTACTCGGCCGAGTGAGAAAGCTCACTCGCCCGAGTGGTACAGGGAATTTGTCCAGAGAAAAGGCCGAAGTTGCTGCAATTTTCAGAGATCCTTTGGAGGCCTACTCGACCGAGTACGAATTCTCACTCGGCCGAATGATGAAAGCCACTCGGCCGAGCCATCCCGCGAAGACAAACCCTGAAACATCCGAAGTTACTGTTTTTTTACAGGGTTTGTCACTCGGCCGAGTGACAAGGGTCACTTGGCCGAGTGAACCGCTCCGCCTGCTGCTAGGGTTGCGATTTCTGGGCTGCGCAGGGGCAGTTTGGTCACGCTTTTTTGGACGATTTTAGAGGGTTTTTAAACCCAATTTTTGCCCTAGTTTAGGGAGCTTTTGAACAATTAATTTTTAGACTTTCTTTTAGGATTTTGACGGCTACTCTTTGGTGAATTCTCAGCTGGAAATCATTGGCATCTACATTGGTTTGTCTATTCCTATTAAAAACTCAATTTTTATGCATTATTTATCTTTTGCAATGAATTGTGCCGATATTATTGTTGATTTTTCTGATATTTGCATGATGTCTAGTGAGTAGTGCCGTCGTCTTAAGGCGTAAGGATGAACCCTAAGGACCCTATTTCTAAATTGTGATGAATTTGTAGAATTGTTGCTAGAATTGATTAGGGTTAGGTTGTAATTGATTAATTACGGATAGCTAGGAATTCATTTCGATTGGGATTTGCAAGAGATTGGATCCCAATTGATAGGAAGGCCTAGATATTCGATTTAGATTGACAATTGGATTTCTCTAGATTTGGTTTGCAAGAGATTGGACCAAGGCTAGGATTTTTAATTGTGAATCTATACCATTATTCGTTTGCAAGAGATTGGACGGATAGGAACTATTATAACCTAGGTTGTAGCTCGAGTTTGCACGAGAGTGGGCTTGGGATACGATTGAACAATGATGTCGTTCTTCACGCTAGCGACTTAGGCTAGGGTTTGCACGAGAGTGGGCTCTATCCTAGGTTTGTTATAGACCGGCAATAGCGCGAGAGCGTGAGCTTGGTTCTACAATAAGTTACGACTAGTTCACCTATATTCAAGCTTAGCAACAATGAAACTTATGAATCACAAGGATGAGAGAAGGTCCGTAGTGGGGATTCCCTAACCCTAGACGTTTTATTAAATTGATATTTCTCTTGATATTTTAACGATTGTGACTGTTATACCCAGAAATATTCTCTATTCTCTTGATAGCTAGGTGATTGGAAAGAGACACAGTCATGTGTTCCTCCCTGAGTTCGATACCCGCTCGCCGCTACACCGTGCGCTTGCGGTAAAACTACAAGTCGTTTTTTGGGTGTACACTCGGACGCGATCAGGACCGGTGATGACAGATGGTCCCGATAATTACTTTCCACTTCTTAGCATTACGACGTTCATCATCCTTGGGTTTTGCTCAGGCTATGCGGGGAGTTGCCCTTGGGTGTTTGCCATGGCGCCTACTTGATGTGCCAGGTGGGCCATTTTTGTCTCTAACATCTTGTTAGAGGTTGTGAGTTTGTTCATCCTTTGATTAACTTGCATAAGTGCATTTTGAAAGCTATTGTTTCTCTGGGTATGCATGGCTATGAAATTTTCCATGGTAGTCTCGAAGCGGGATTTCTGCAGTGGTTGTGGAGCGTTTCCCCGTGGCCTTTGTTGCTGAAATGCTGCTTGTTGAGGGGGTGGGGCCTGATAGTTTCCACTTTGTATGAAAAGATTGGGTGGTGCCGACATCCTGAATTAAAAGTTTGTGAGTAAGGATTTCCTTGTGGCATTTGATTATAAAGAGCACTGGATTGCTATATCGACATCCCTTGTGTTTGGACTGTTCCAAACTGGTATTCCATAGCTTGTTGTCCTTGTATTCCACAGATTTCACAATTTTCCACGACGGCAGAGGAAGAAGATGATCCTTTGGCCTCTGATCTGATCTGAGATATCTGTTGTGCTAGGTTATCAAACTTGCTCTCGAAGAGAGTGATCACATCGACATCTAGCCTGCCACCTTTCTTCGTGGACTCTCTATCAATTTTTCAATGGTAGTTGTTGGAGGCCATTTCTTCCAACAATGTCTTTGCGGAATTCAGGGTTTCAGTCATAATTGTGTCGCCAGCTGCGATGTCTATAGAAATCTTAACCCCATGCTTAAGTCCATTATAAAATGTTTGTATTAGGATCCATCTAGGATACCATGCTGGGGGCACTTTCTCTGCAGCTCCTTGTAGCACTCCCACGCTTAATATAAACTCTCTTGATCATGTTACCCAAAAGAAGTGATTTCATTGTGGAGTTTTACTGTCTTGCCCGACGGGAAAAACTTGTTCAGAAATACTTAAACTAACGAGTCCTAAGTAGCAAATGTGTTGGCATCATTGCTCTTCAACCATTCTTTTGCCTTATCCCTCAACGAGAATGGAAACAACCTCAGTCTGATGGCATCTTCTGTGACATTATTAAACTTGATTGTGTCGCACTTCTCCAGAAAGTTAGTCAAGTGCTCATTGGGGCTCTCGGTGTGATGGCCACTAAACTGATCATGTTGTATAAATTGTATCAACCCCGGCTTCAGAATTTACCGCTTGGACGGCGGGACATATGATGCTCGAGGTTGGATTGGTCATCGGCATGATGACGTCCATAAGGGACTTTGGAAGTTTTGCTTCATCGGCCATCCTATCCTGTTTTGCGCTTCAACTCCTCTCTCCGTTCAATCTTCTTAATGTTGCCTCGATTTCAGGGTCAAGTGGTACTAGATCCCCTGAACTAAGACTTCTCTTGCGCATAAAAAGAGACAAAACTCAAGAGAACCCGTCCGTTGCACCAGTTAGTACCAAAAGAATAAAAAAAAGAAAAAGAGAGAAAGACTCAGTCTATTAAAAATTTCCCTAATACAAAGTCAAGATGTTTGCCTCCGAGCAACGGTGCCAAAAACTTGATGGATGAAAGTTATAAATACCGCAAGCGTACAGTATCGTATGCATCAGCTGTCGAACACCAGTAGACGAAGGCTCAATCAGGGACTAGGGTCTACTTTTCTATAGCTGCGGGAATCGATGTTTCGAAAGTAGAGAGCAATTGAACTAAAGGAAAATTAAGTTATGGGGAAATGCCAGTGCTAGCATATCACCGCTATTGTAGGTCTTGAGGTGAGTAGATCTAGCTTCTCAATACAAGGATTATAGTCATCGATGATGACTGAGTCTCAATCCTCATCCTCTCGACATATATCCGTGAGAGAGGATTCGGAGAATATGTTGGACCCCTATCATAGCCCCAATGGGTCGTCTGTCACTACGATTTAGGTTGTTCTAGTGAGTGTGCCCGATGGTTCGTCGACACCTACCACTAGATAATCAACCCTCCACTAAGGGCATCAAATCAAAACCCCAATAGGTCGTTGGTGATTGAGATTGTGCTGCTCCATAGTGGGTGAGTTGAATTAAGCTTTCATCCAATCCTATCCCTAGACTATAATATCAGTTGGAACGATATTTGGGGCGATCAATCATGCTCGATCCCTACAATAGGGCTCTGCATGGCCATAGCTTGAAAGACTACTCACTAATCATGGGATTAATGGATGAAATCAATGCAAAAGCAATCATAATGAAATGAATAGAGATTGAGCTGAAACTAACTACAATAGCAATCACAATAGCAGCGATTAAAACGAGAACAATCAATAAAAGGGGAGATTAAAAAGTCTTACAAAAATTCAGCAAAGAACAGCTGAGAAAAAGGTCAGAAAAAGCTTCGAAAATCGTCCAAAAGGTAAAAGTTCGAATAAAGCTTAGTTTCAACGTTTACAGCAGTTGCTTTTATAGAATTAACTAGCGCACGACCGTGCCAAAAAGTGGCACGGTCGTGTCAAATCTAAAACCTAGGCTAACAAAGCACCACCGTTGTTGCGCACAGCCCTGCTTGACGATCAGCACGGCCGTGTCAGTTGGTCCTTCGTGCCTTAGCAGTTTTCAACGGTTCCAAGCACACGGTTATGTAACACGGCCGTGTTGTTGATGTGTCCATATTTTCCATGTTTTTATCGCATCATTTCATGTCATATTCCCCTCCAAACTCCATATTTTCATATATTATCGCGCTTCTAATGCCATATTCGAATTTTGTATAGATCTTTGGATTTTCAGGAGTTTTGGAGCGAATTTGAGCTATTTTGGGACATGGACACATCCGACACGTCCGAGACGTCATTGGTAAGGCCCCATGAGAATTCGCTAATGCAAGGAGGAAGATTGGAGGAGAGGAGGAGAAGAGAGCGAGAGACGGCCAAATTCAGCATCAGTTTCTCAGGTGACTCGACCGAGTAGCATCAGCTACTTGACCGAGCTGACAAGCAGAAATCACACAGAAATGGCCTCAACCTATCGACCGAGCAGACAGCCAACTCGACCCGAGTTGCATCAAACAGAGTGACGATTTTGAGCTTTTCTCCAAGGCATTGTAACTTGACCGAGCAGCAAAGCAACTTGACCGAGTAGTTCACCTACTCGGCCCGAGTCGTCATCCAACAGAGCAGCATTTCGGTGGAAGTTCTGATCTACTGTAGCTCGACCGAGTAGAGGGAAAACTCAACCTAGTAGCATGTATCAGACAGAAGTAGAGCAGTAGCAAGCGGAGTCTGAAGTCGACTCAATTGAGCAGGTGTCGCTACTCGGTCGAGTAGCACGACACACCCAGCAAGTTGCGGGCCCAAGTGCCCAGATTTTCTGATATTCTTTGTGGGGTCCCTACCCCTTGTATATAAGCACGTTTTTACCCTATTTTCGGAGGACACGAAGAGTTTTAGCCTATCTTTAGTTTTAATTAGTGTTTTTAGATCTAGTTTTGGTTTTGTGCTATTGTTATTTTGTGAAGACCAAAGATCAGATTTTTATTGTTCTATTACGTAAGGAACCTTATTATTCTTAATTGTCTTTGCCTTGCTATTTCTCTACAATGCTTTGTTACATTATTCTAAACTTTCTATGCTTTTGATTACCGATATGAATTCTCTTGTTATTCTTGCATCTTTTATTGTTTTTCTATGATGCGTGAGTAGTTCCATCTAGGGCTAAGGGATTAGCCCATGGATCTTAGGATTTAGGTGTAAAGTTAGGATTTTTAGATTGCGTTGGTATAAAAGAGACATATTTTGGTCGATCTAGCAAAGTTTGTAGGAGATCTCGTACTGAGATCGTGCCCATGGTTGGTGAATCGATTGTCTCAAGGAGTATTTTATAAAATTATGGAGTTAGTGGATTCAATTAGGGCTCGTGACCATGTCTGGCTCGTGTCTTGATGGGATCCACCAACGAACTATATTACTAATTGATGGCTACTGTCATTGCGTCAATGAGAGCCACCAAAATACATGGAAACTCTAAACCACGAGAGTGGCATGAGTTGAGATCATTCTGACCACGAGAGTGTCATGAATATTATCGATTCTTACTGCACGGATCGTGTGTGCCTATCGCGAGAGGGGGGTTAATGCGATACATTTGATTCATGGCGCTTAGAGCCATGAATTCCACATCTTAGATTTGGCAATCCCTAATAAAGCCAATGCAACGTAAGAGTCTTAACCTAGTATCGACATCTGACGATCCTAGTAGTTAGTCCTAAAGCCCTAGTCTTTATTAATCGATCACAATCCCAAACAAACAATCTGTTGAAACCGACTGCTACCTAAATTCCGAGATTTGGAAATAGCCCGAGACAATAACATCGCTACCCTCCCCGTGGGATCGATATTCTTTTATACTATTACTTGGCATCGTATGCTTGCGTAAAGTACCGGGAATTCGTATTTGGGATACATCTAGCCATTGTCATTCGTGCCATTGCTAGGTGGCTTCTACATGTAGGTTTTGGGAGCATCAATTTTTTGGCGCCGTTGCCGGGGAGGGTAACCGTGTTACTTGGGTTATTCTTCTATCGACGAATTTGTTAGCAAATCTTATCATTTCTTACCTTTCCACCTTTTTATTCTTTTATTACTTTGCTACTGACGGTATTTTCTGAGTTCTTGTTGTGCATGAACACTCGCATCGGGGGATCTGACAAAGAATTATTATTTGACCCCGAGATTGAAAAGACTGCACAAAGGCTCAGAGCAGAGAAGAGTAGTTAGACTATTATAGATCCAATGGTAGAGGGTAATACTACTCTTCACGCAGAGGGTCCATTTAGGACCATATAAAGCCGAATTTTACTGGTGCTTCTTCTATCTTGAGGCCGTAGCTGGCGGCAGGAAGCTTTGAGCTGAAGAGTGGATTGATAAATCAAATGCAGCATGACCCCTTTCACGGGCACCCACATGAAAACCCAAACCACCATATGGACACTTTCTTGGCGAAGTGCAACACATTCCAGGCCAAAGACGTGAGTGAAGATGCTATCAAGCTCAGACTATTCCCATTCACTGTAAGGGATAAGGCCTCTTATTGGTTGCAAGCGCATCCTTCTAATACCTTCACGATTTGGGAGCAGTTGGTTACAGCCTTTGTGAACAAGTTCTATCCACCGTCCAAAACGGTGAGGATTTGAGGAGCGATCTCAAATTTTAAGCAAATTCTCCATGAGTCGTTGTATGATGCTTGGGAGAGATTTAAAGACCTGCAGCATCAATGCCCGCACCATGGAGTCCTGGAGTGGGATCTTGTTCAGATCTTCTATAATGGGCTCCAATTACCCGCATATAACTCAATTGATCATACGGCTAAGGATACTCAATCGGAAAATTTAACATTAAAGAACACAACAATTAGCAATAGGGATGGATGTATTATCATAGCACTAATCAATATATGAACATGGATTTTTCTCAAATTGTCCTCTCGGGACTTAACCAGTTAAAGTGTGCCCTAACAATTCATCCAAGATTAGTAAGATAATAGGCAAGAGGAAATTAGAACTAAAGTTAGCAACCAACACAATGAATCATAATCCAAATCATTCAACACTACTCAATCATCATGAAAAAGATGAGAAATTTCATACAAAAATAACATCACTAATTCATTACAAATGAGAGATATCAAAATTACAAAAGGGAAAAGAGAGATATCACCAAGGTGCTCCCTAAGATGAAGCTCTCCTCTCCCTATTTGCTCCTCCTCCATGCTTCTCCTTCATCACCATGGCCTCCAAGCTCCTCTTCTCCCTCCAAATTTCAGCAAAAATAAGAATTAGGGCTGAAAAAACAGCCCCCAAACCCCATAAATTCGCAACACAGTCCTATCGGGTCTACTTTTAAGTCAAATGGGTCGGATTCTGGCCCAAACCCGCAAGCAATGCCAAAATCTGCAGAAAATTTTAGCACTGTCACCCTGTCCTGCGAAAATTCTAGAAAAATCATCCGACCTCGGATTGACGTGTTCCAGGTGGCGATGGAACCGTAACAAAGTGTACTATAACAAAAAAATATCATAAGCCGGAATATACACTGAAATGATAGCAAAATTCTTCACAAGAGGGGCAAATCTGCAGAAATTTTCAGCATCGTCACCCTGTCTTGCGAAAATTGAAGTAAATTGCTCCGACCTCCAAAAATTCTGGAAAAATATGCGTTGGAATCGGGACTTCACGATCTTCTAGAAAATAATAGGTGACTAAGATGAAGATGCTAATAAGCTGTAAAAATTGTGTTGTGTGCATATGTAAACGATAAGCTCCAAATTTAAGAGATATCGAAAATATGTATGAAACGAAGATAAGATATGATTAATACATGCACAAAAAGCACCGAAATGGGGGGATAAATATACAATTTTTATCCCGAATCAGTTGACATGCTATTATGGTAGTTTCAGTTTTACTATCTATATGTGTGCATATTCTTTTGCTGATCTATCTGATTTAATGCATGAATTAGTATCTAGTATGCGCTATGTGGGGTAATGTACCTAGGTTCATGCATCACTAGAATACTTGAAGCATCTGTTTTTTATCTTATTCACTTTTGTTTGCATGCCTGATATCATTGTGCCTATTGCTGCATGCTATTTCAGCATTCATCTAGATGAATGAAAATATCCATGCTATTTATGAGTTTAGTTAGAGTATTAGTTTATTAATCCGTTGTGCACCTCTTATGAGTGAACCGAGAGATCTACTATTTTTCTTCTCCACATATCTATATAGTTCTATACATATCAGTTGGTTACACCCACACAGCTATCCCTACCGCATCTCACTTCCCAAACCCAAAAAGAAAGAAGTATAGCTTCTAAATGAAAAAAAAATGTATATATTCATATGTTAAAAAGAAAAAAAAATAAAGAAAATAAAGAAAAAAAATCATTTTTTATACTTTCATTAGAAGCTATCACATATACTGGGAAGAAGAAGAAAAATTTCATATCATATTCCTAGATGCGACGCCTCAAGCTAAGCTTGGAGGTGAACCAACTGATCACATGAGTGAGTGTGACATTAGAGTAGAGACAGTGCATAACAGGGAGATTTAATAATGCTTAAACTTTACGAACCACTTTAGTTTTAGGAGATTTTTCATAAATCGAAATGAATAACTGAATAGCATGACTTTTTCCATTCTCTATTGCATGCTGCGTGATTTCTATATGCTCCATGTGTATCTGTGATTGAAAAGTGCATTGCCAACTTTTTTATACTAGACTCTATGGATTGCATGAGATTGATATGAGTTGATAGCATTATTTCAGTAGATCCCTATCTTTTCTCTGTATTGCATGCTAGACATATGATTTGTAAAACGTGAAAATACTATTAGCATGTGCTTTTACTATTCAGAGCATTGTGATATACTACTTAGGCCTGAGATCTGACCGAGCATCCTTATCACCCTCCATCCACTTCCATTCTCCTCTCTTTCTTTTTTTATTTCTTATTTCTTTTTATTTTCCTCCTGGCGTACCTAGTATTCATCTTCCTCGAGGACGAGAAAGAGGTAAGCTTGGGGAATTTTGATGTGTCCATATTTTCTACCTTTTTCATGCCATCATTGCATCGCATTCCATGCCATTTTCACATCCAAATCCCATATTTACCTACGATATCGCATTTTTGACATTATATTTGAGTTTCGTAGTATTTTATGAGTTTTCAGGGATTTTAGAGCAATTTGGGACCCGACATGGGTATGGACACATTCGACATGCTCGTGAGCTCGTTAGTGAAGCTCTATAAGAGTTTGCCATGTTTTGGGAGCCTTGGAAGGAGTGGAGGTGAGAGCAGGAGGAGAGGAAAGCTTCAGCAGCTTCAGGAGGCAAATTCCCAGGCTGCTCGGTCGAGCAGAGCAGTTGCTCGGACTGAGCAGACACAAATGCAGAAGAGAAGCTGATACGGGGAATTGCTCGGACCGAGCACTCACAGTGTTCGGTCAAGCAGTTATTCATTCTGAAGCCAGATTAATCCAGTGCACGGCCCGAGCAACTTTTCAGCGACCGAGTCAGCTTTCTGCTCGGACCGAGCTGAAAGCTGACTCGGCCCGTGCAGGCAGAGCAAGGATTTTGGAGAATTTCGATTCCCTGTTAAGCTCCGTCGAGCAGTTTATCTGCTCGGACCGAGCGATCGACCGAGCAACACGATGCTCGACCGAGCAGCCTGCTCAGTCGACAATGCCAAGGCCATTTTTGGAAATATTTGTGATGCGGCTGTTGCGCGATTTTGAGAGTGAAGTCTGGGAGCTGGACTTCGATTGAGAGGCGATTCATTTAGGAGTTTTGAATATTTTTTGGAAGCGAAAATTAGAGCGGATTCTTGTTATTTTTTAGATTAATTTTTGCTGAAGAATTTTGGATCAAAAACATTGGGATCTATTTGTTATTTCTTGCGTTCTTGGAATCTAAGTTTTTCTTTGAGATCTATTATTTGCTGTAAGTTTCTAAATCTCTATTCTATCAATTGTTATAATGATTTTTCTCTTAAAAATTGTGTTTTTGTTTGTCAACATTGCCATGAGTGAGTAGTCCTTTCTAGGATTGATGGGTTAGCCCTAAGGTCCTAAGGGGAAGACGTAGATCTGGATCTCCACGTTGAATTAGGGATCTAGGAAAGTATTTCGGTCGATCCTACCAAATCCCAAGATAACCCTTACTGAGATCATGCCCACGGTCTGTGGAATTGATGAGCTTAAGGGGTATCTTTGGTATTCGAATAGGGAAATCGGTGGATCCAACCAAGGCTCGTGACCATTCCCGGCTCGTGCCTTGAGGGGATCCATCAACGAACTATACCGCTACGTTAACGGCTACCGCCATTGTGTCAACGAGAGCTACCAGAATACCTCACAATTCTAACCCATGAGAGTGGTACGAATTGTGAGATTAATTCCCTAACCCTAATGCAACATGAGGATTCTATTCCAACGTCGATCCCCGACGATCTTAGCGGTGATCCCTAACGCCCTAGTCCTTTTATTATTGAAACAACAACACCCCAACCAATTCATCCAACCCGATAGCTATCTCACTTCGAGATAAAGAAGTGAACTGAGAATCCAAACACACTATCACCGTCCCTGTGGGATTTGATATCTTTTATACTATAACTTGACACCATCAGCTTGCGGATTGAGCCCGGAATTGAACCCTAGGGGTCATACCAAGCCTGGTGATCATGACACCGCCGGGTGGAACCTAGGTGTGGGTTTCAGGTGCGTCACCCTCCTTCCTCGATCGGGTCTAGGTGGGTTGACGAACCTCCAGAGATGCTCCTCTTGGATCAGCCGCTCAATGTCTCTCTTCAAGGAGAATCAGTCATCAGTGTCGTGGCCATTGTCGCGGTGGTACTGACAAAATTTCTGCATACTCCTCCAGCCACCTCTCGCCCTCGCCTCCGGGGGTGGGTCTTTGAGAAGTCTGCTAGTCAGGGCCGCTGCCATCACATCGGCTAGGGGGGTTGAGCCGGGTGTAGTGTGCCACCTCATGTGCTCTCTCTTGCATGCCCCTAGGGGCAAGGTTTCTGGGAGCGAAGAACCCCCTCAAAGGTCCAGGGCGATCTTGCGCTCGGGGTCCCCCCTGCTCGTGCCCTCGGGGGCGGTCTGGGTCACGACCCTGCCCCGGTCCTGGTCGTGGCCCTGGGGGTGCTTATCCCGCCTCAGCTTGTCACGCCCCGCTTCCTTAAAATGGAGGCGAGACGTGAAAAGGTCCGCACGAGAGTGGAGCTGTGAAGCCCCAAACCCGATAAGCGTCAATAAAACATAATCAGGTCCATGTAACCACAACGGAACAACAATAATAACACAAGGAGAGACTGAAATAAAATCTCATATCTCACAAATTGTCCAACATGAAAATAAGTTCAACATCCAGAAAAGCCACCAGGCTAAAAGGAAGAGTCTAAAGCCCAGAACAAGGCCACAAAAGCAACGACAACAAAGTATAGGTGCTATGCACCAACAACAAAACAGCAGTCTAAGACAAAAGGGAAACACAACTAAAACACTAGGACTGGTCCCCAGTGTCCACGTACTCCCCGTCAAACACAAGCTCGGGCTCGGCGTCAGCAAACACCTCGTCCTCAACAAGGTACCCAGGCTCGGGATCTAACATGTGTCACCCAAAAGAGTAAAGGGCACATGTCAGCAAGTCTAAAAGACTTGGACAAGAAAACTGAAGGTAAGGTAAACTAGCAACCTAGCAATTATAGTATGCATGACATGGCAATTATAACATGAGTGTACAAACAAGACATGGCAAGACAAATTGTACAAGAGAACAATTATCGGGACAAGACAAGACAAGAGTAGCCAAGCTACTAACAATCTCAATCAATTCACTATTCACGTTGTTTTGTAAATGTTTACGCCTTACAGCTGAACGGTTTCACATTCACGCTGAGTGGCCGCTTAACAACTACCCCAAACCCAGAGTTTACGCCTTACCACTACAGTTGCTGATCGGGCAGACTCCCAGTTGAATGGCCGCTTAACTCTTACCCCCAATACCCACATGTAATGGAGCCAGGGTCCCCACACATGAGCTCAGCAAGTGAGCCGGGGTTGCCCCGCACATGAGCTCGCATTCTAAACATTTGGCGTAGGGGTGCACCTAGCCAGAAACAAGCAATTCGGGCATTGGCTATCAACCAACACATGGCCCGCTTCTGGAACACGAGCCAGGAACACAAGCATTGTAGCGAAGCTACACAATCACAGAAACACTTAAAGAATGCAATGACATGACAATTAATTTGCGTACCGTTAATGGAAAGTAAACATGACATGGTAATTGTGCAACATGATATATGTCGGAACTAGCTTCGTTGTCAAGCTAGTTCCCCAATTTGCGCCTAGGCGAGTATCATTTCATCGCCTAGCCTCTTTTACGCCTACAACAAGCAAATGGCCTAAAACATGGCCTAAACCCTAAGTGGCAAGTTTCACTTGCCTAGCACCGGGGATGACGATCACGAAGGTTCGTCTCGCGGATGCTAATCTACGGGGGAAAATCGCTGTTATGGGGAAACAATCATCAAAACAACATTCATTCATTAGGGTTTCATAAAAATACAAATAGGTTATGAAAACACCAAGAGATCGATTTCTTACCGAGAGGAAGCGGAAGAAACACTTCGGAGAACCTAAGGACCAGATCTGGAAACGAATGGAGAAGTTTGGATAACTAGGGTTTTTGGGGGATTTTGGGGATTTTGGGAGATTTTGGGGAAGATGAGAGGTAGAATGAGTTAATGGAGGGTTTAGATGATGGATCTAGGGCTTGGGATGAAGGAATAAGGCTTGGTGGAAGATGGGGGCTCAATGGGGGAGAAACTAGGGTTTTGGGTCGAGTGGAGGAAGAAGAAAACGTTTGGGAGGGGTATAAATAGGTTGGGCTGGCGGCTGCCCAGAAATTAGGGTTTTTACACAGATTAGTCGGTCAAAGAGCAACCTCTGACCGACTAGTTTGGCAACTAGTCGGTCGGTCGACCAACGCAGACCGACTAAGTGTAAACAGTAACTTCTGAACGAAAATAGGATTTAGATTTAGTCGGTCCATGAACAATTACTGACTGACTAGTTTAACATCTAGTCGGTCGATGAACGTTCTTAGACCGACTAAGAGTGAACAGTATTGATACTAAAATTAAGTTGAAGAGTTAGTCGGTTAAAGAAGCATTGCTGACCGACTAGTTTGCAACCTAGTCGGTCAACCAACGTTCTTAGACCGACTAACGATAAACAGTAACTCCTGAATAATTTAGAAAGCCAACTAGTCGGTCCAAGAAGGATTGCCGACCGACTGGATCGTCATCTAGTCGGTCGGTGCCCCTTCTCATACCGGCTAACGTGCACCAAAAGTTCTGATACGGAGCGCGGAGCTCCGGGATCGATTCCTAAGACTCCTAGGCTTGATCTAACAGTAAGATACGAACGTTATGAAGCCCGTCACGAATGACTTACTTCGAAATCGACGATCCTAAGGAAGAAACGAGAAAACACGACGGAACGATCGAAAATGAAAGTTACGGAGACGAAAACCACACATGAGGAGAAAATCCACCAAAACATATATTATATTATAATAAATCCAGATACATGAAAAGCAGTCGTTACACCCTCCCCAACTTAAGAAAAATTCCGTCCTCGGAATTTCCAAATACTCACGAGTCTGGAAACAAAAGTGGGAAACGCTCTCGCATCTCATCCTCATTCTCCCAAGTAGACTCTCCAGGTGATCCGTGTCGCCACATCACCCTCACAAGATTGACAATCTTGTTCCGAAGCGATTTCTGACGCCTGTCCAGAATCTGCACTGGATGCTGGTCATACGTCATATCGGGGCGAACGGTAATCTCCGAAAAATCCACAGCATGAGATGGATCGCTAATGTATCGACGAAGCTGCGACACATGGAAAACATTGTGAACTCCTTCCAAAGATGGCGGTAAGGCTAATCGATAAGCTACCTCGCCAACCCTCTCCAAAATGTCAAACGGTCCAATGTATCGCGGGCTCAACTTCCCTCGCTTCCCGAAACGAATCACACCACGATTCGGGGAAATCTTCAAGAACACATGGTCGCCCGGCTGAAACTCCAAAGGACGACGTTTAGCATCCGCCCAATGCTTAAAACAATCCTGAGCAATTCTCAACCTCTCCCGAATATTCCTGACGATATCCACGGCCTCTACGATCATCTCAGGTCCCAACAGCTCCCGATCACCAACGTCATCCCAACTCAATGGCGATCGACATTTCCTCCCATACAAAGCGGTGAAAGGCGCCATGCCAATACTCGCCTGGAAGCTGTTGTTGTAAGAAAACTCTACCAGATGTAGATGGTCCTCCCACGAACCCTTGAAATCCAACATGCACGCCCTCAGCATGTCTTCCAAAATATGAATCGTCCTCTCGGACTGGCCATCCGTCTGCGGATGGTACGCCGTGCTGAAACTCAGACGCGTACCCAAGCTCTTCTGCAAACTCTGCCAGAACTGAGATGTGAACCTCGTGTCTCTGTCAGACACGATACTCACGGGCACTCCATGAAGTCACACGACCTCCTGCACGATTCACGTTACATCACTATCCAAACTAGGAAAAGGAAATAAAACTGAGAGTAAAAGAATTTTACCTCCATATATCTCCTTGCTAGCGCCTCAGTGGACTGTCCCACTCGGAATGGAATAAAGTGCGCGGATTTGGTCAATCGATCTACGATCACCCAAATCGCGTCATTCTGCTTCGGACTCCGAGGTAGTCCAGTCACGAAATCCATAGTGATGTGTTGCCATTTCCACTCCGGAATCGGAAGCGGTTGTTGATCGCTCCGGGACGTAACCCAAAAGAACGGTTGTAGTTTTACCGCAAGTGCACGGTGTAACAGCGAGCGGGTTATCGAACACAGGGAGGACGAATGACCGTGCTTGTTCCGATCAACCTGGCTATTTAAGAAGAGAGATTTGCCTTTGGCGATCCTGTCACAATCGTCAGACAAAGTATAGAAATATCAAATAAAATAAAGAACGTCTAGGGAATGGGGAATTCCCGCTACTCACCATATTTCGTAAAAGTGGTTCATTGGTATCAAAGTTGCTAGAATAAGATTTTGGATGAACTAGTTGCAACTGAATGTAGAACCAAGCTCACGCTCTCGTGCTGTTGCCGGTCTATAGCTATCCTAGGCTCGGGTCCAATCTCGTGCAAACCCTAGCCTAGGGAAGCTAGTATTAGGATCAACATCATCGTTCAATCGCGCACCAAGCCCAATCTCTTGCAAACTCGGCTCACGACCTAGATTGGGATAGTTCCTACCCGTCCAATCTCTTGCAAACGGGTATTGGCGCGGAGTTGGAACCGGAAACCCTAGTATCGGTCCAATCTCTTGCAAACCGATACTACGGAAATTCGACTCCAACCCAATTCGGATTTCTAGGGTTTCCTATCGAATTGGGATCCAATCTCTTGCAAATCCCAATCGATGTGAATTCCTAGCCATCCGTAGTAAATTGATCCCAATCTAATCTCTAATAGCAATTCTAGCAAAATTCCTACCAATTCATCACAATCATGAAATAGGGCTTGTAGGGTTCATCCCCATGCCCCAAGACGTGGCGACTACTCACAATTCATAGCAAGATCACAAAAATAATCAATGAAATAAGCAATAGAATTCATCACAATATTGAGATATGCAATAAAAATAGAATTTTTAGAGAAGAGAAAAGCAAACCAATGGAGTTCTTCAATTAATCCAACAAGACTCCAATTTGTCTCCTCTCCAATCACAAGAATAAAGCTAAAAAACTAATCTAAAAAGCTGCAAAAAATCTAAGAGAGAGGCTCCCAAAACTAGGGTAAAAACAGGGGTTAAATAGCCCCCAAAATCGTCCAAAAACTGTGACCAAAATACCCCTGCGCAGCCTGTTTTCCGCAATTTTCGCTACAGGCAGCGCGTCGCACTCGGCCGAGTGACAAAAGTCGCTCGGCCGAGTGAAAACCCTGTAATTTTCCAATAAGTATCGATCTTCAGGGGTCTTCATTTCGGGGGCGGCTCGGCCGAGTGAGTTGTCATTACTCGGCCGACGGCTTCATGGTACTCGGGCGGACGGGATTATCCACTCGGCCGAGTGGGTCTTCTGAAGCTCAGGCAGCCGAAAAACATTAACTTGGCGATTTTTGAAGGGCTTCGTCTGGGCGCCACTCGGGCGGATGGTGTCTCGTCACTCGGCCGATGTGGTCTCCGTCGCTCGGCCGAGTGCACATAGGAATCGTGTCTGATCAGGTCGGCCGAGCGGTGTCTCGCTGGTCGGCCGAGTGGCTCCTCCACTCGGACGAGTGGGACACAAAAAATGCCCAGATTGCTTATTTTGGCCTCCTCGTCGCTCCTGCGACGTCCGTTCTTCCGCTCCTCTCCAGCAGCAAAATACCCCTCGGGGAGGTCATCGGTGACCGTCTGGAGTAGGCGTATCTCGAGATCACTCCAAATCGCGCCAAATCACCTGAAATGCGACAAAAACGACAAATCGTGAAAAGCATCGCAATATCGTCGATATATCGTGAAAAACATGATTTGGGCGATCTAAATGGCATGCAAACATGCGGTAAAAAAGTGTAAAATAAGGAGTGATCAAAATCCCCCAAGCTTGCCTCTTACTCGTCCTCGAGGAAGATAAGTAAAAGGCGAACCCGGTGGATTCGGAAAACGAAAACGGCGAAAAAATGAAAAATGAAAAACGGAGAAGAATGAAAAACGAAATAAAAATAAAGAAGAAAGAAAGAAGCGAAGAGGTAGGCTGCTAGATCATTTCCTCAGGACGTGGGTTCCGCTTACTCGTATAGCGTGCACCGAATGAAAAACACATGTCAAAGAGTTTTATTTTGATATCATAGTATAATAGTGCAAATAGAAATAGAAAACCCACGAACAACGATATAATCATGAAAAAACGGAATAATTTTAAAATTAACATCGTCTGAATCATTTAAAGCGGTATACAAATCACAGATCACACACTTTTCAATTGAATGCTTTCTATCAGGAGTATAAGAGTATCACACTATAGAATAGAGAGAATAGAAAAGTATGGATTTCATGAAATGATTGCTAGGCTTAGATTTCTGGATTTCGTAAAGCTAGAAATAATCTCACCGAGTATAGAATATTACTTAGCCTAGGTTGTCGTGCAACGTCAAGTAGTCACTCTCTCACACATCAATGGATCCCCTCCCCCAAGCTTATCCATAAGCGTGGTGGCATAAAAAATATTTACATCCCCATTCCTATAAAGCTCCAAAGGCAATGAAAAGAGAAGAGAAAGAAAGAAAGTGAGATGGTATCTTTTATTGAGGATTTTTCCTCTTTTCTCTTTTTTTAGCAAAAGCATATATACACAACGATCCCAACTCAAAGAGAGATAATGATATACAGGAATATTTTCTCTTTTTTTTTCTTTTTTGAATAAGAAATTTGGAGCTAGGAATTAATAGCGGGGGAAATGCCATATAATAGAATCGCTAAGGGGAGATTCACCAATGATTTTAAAAGTAGAGAAATGATGTTCAAGATTTGTGGAGAAAGAAATAAATATATCACTCGGTTCACTCTATAAGACATGCACGACAACTTCAGCAGGGTAATCTAATCTACTCAGTTTCGATCACAAAAAAGCTAACTAATCCAAATTTATCATAGCTAACATCATTCAATCATCCTGAAGTGAAGTGTACAGTTCATGCATATAGAAGTGATATAGCAAAAGAAATCAGTACTCCAGACATAGGCATTCAATGCGTGAATCTTGGTGTGTTTTCTGTGATAGCATACATATGAATATTCAGACTCAGCTAATAGTAAAATTTCATCCATTTTCATGTGGAAAAAGTGTGGGTTACTATCTCTAGATGCAAGGCAAGTCATAGCATATGATAACAGAAATAAAATCTAAGACATGACAAATATAGCATGCATATAGAATAAGCTAACTCCACGTCATCATCATCACAGAAAAGTCATCTCTAGCATGAGATGAAAAAGAAAGAAATAAAGATAAAGGGAAAATAGAACTATTTACAATGCGGCACACAGAAAAATAAGAAAAACGTGATGCATGGCAAAATAAAAGAAAATTGATGAAAAATAAGTGCAAAAGCGAAAAATGGTGTGAAAAACTAAAAATAAAGGTGGCAAATCGAAAAAGAACGTGAGAACTCACTCCCCCAAGCTAAATGGCACAGTGTCCTCAATGTGCAAAGTGGGGCACACCGAGAGACAAGTAAAGTGAGGGGCAAGTGAGGATGCATGCATGATGAAAGAAGAAAAAAAAGAAAAATAAACGAAAAATAAAGAAATGAAAATATGATGCGGACATGATGCATGCACAGATAGGAGTGATACAGATATATAGATGTGTCACCAAAAACTCTCCCTCTCTCCCAAAAAAGATATATAAATATATGGTCGACATGAGAATCCCAAAATAAGTGAGGGGAGGGGGTGGGCAAAAGTGCAACAGGACCCAGCAGAAACGGGCAGCACAACGGCAGGAAAAATCGATGGCATCAAGGGTGCCTAAGAAGGTGGTGCTGCGCCGTCTCCGTCCTGAGGCGGAAGTGGTGGTGGTGGCTGGACAGGCCGCTGAGCGGGTGTGGGTGTGGAAGTGGTAGCAGGCCTAGTGTGTGTGGAAGTGTGGGTGGGAACCTGCTGGGTGGGTGGGGGTACGCGGGGGAGACGCTCCAGGACCTGGGTAAGACAGTAGTGAATCTGGGGGATCAGGTCAAAGCGGTCAGCCATCGCAGAGACGGTGGAGGACAGGGTCCTAAGGTCACCTCTGAGGCCACTCACCGCCCCCTCTAGAGCACGAATGCTCTGAAGTACAGTGTCGGGGGGAGGTGGTGCAGAGGGACGCACCGGGCGGAGCTGTGCAGGGCGTGGCTGGCGTACTCGGGTCGCGTATGTGACGGGCTCAGCGGGGAAGGGAACGAAAGGTGCTACGCCTGCGAATGTGGGCCTGGCCTCAGTGTGAGGCCGGGGCACCGGCTGGTGAGAAGTGGAGGCGGGCAGCAGCGAAAGAAGAGTGCAAAAGTGGCAGCAAGGCGGCCAGAGAGGTCAGTGGCACAGAAGTGTGGACAGACGCCACGACACTCTCGGAAAATACAGAAGGGGTGGAGACAGAGGTGACTACCGCTGGGGTGGAAGTGTGTGGTCCAAAAGGCGCAACCCCAGTGGAGATCATGCTAGCCATGGTCTCCACGACCGCGGCAAACGAGGGCTCTCCACTCTCAACAAAGGTAGGTGGGCGCTCGGGGAGTGCGGAGCAAAGAGGCTCGACGGTCAGAGGGCCAGTGGTGGTGGTGGGAGTGGTGGTGACAGCCTCAGAAATGGTGGAGGTGGGCTCAGCTAAGGTACTCCTGACACCGACAGAGGTGGGGACAGAGGTGTCAGGAGCAGCGGAAACATCAGGGATAGGCTGAGGGGCCACAGGGTCAACAGGGGCGGCAGGCTCGGCAGGGGCTACAGGGTCTGCGGGGGCAGCGTGGGCCTGCTCGGCCTCCTCGGCCTCGAGCACGTAAGCAGCTGGGATGAGGATATCCATCGCAGGGAGCCAGTCGACGTGGGCTGGTGCAATCTGAGTCCGAGCTGGGCTCGGAAGAATCATGTAATCGGCCCCGTAAGGGCCGTGCAACCAGACCCAGTGACGCTCACCGTGCGGACGAAGCATCTTCATCCGGGCCATAACATCGATCGACAAAGAAGTGGGGCCCGGTACTTGTCGTAAGTCGTCAGGGAAGTCCTCACCGGTCATAAGTGCAAGCAAGGTGATCAGGCCGCCGCAGCATATCGGTGAGCGAGCGCCCACCGATACAATGATGCGGTCCAAAAACCAAGCCGCGACATCAATCACGATGGCGGGGACCAGCTCATCGCCATCCCTAGATAGAGCTCTGGGACGTGTCATCGCGTAGAGCATGTAGAGCTCCGGCGTAGACATCGTGCCCGGCTCATACCTGGCCAAAAAGGTCGTCGCCATAAGGCGCTGAGCAATGCGGAGGCAGGGATGGACAATGGCCGAGGCCTTGGCCCTACTAGGGTCAAAGGCAGCGTGAAGACCCGTAATCCGGGCCCAGAAGGCACCGGCGTCGAAGGAAGGTGGGGGGATATGGGTGGGGCCGTAACCGCGATCGGCTACGGGGACAGCGGGCCATGAGAAGAATGCTCTCATCATATCGAGAGTGACCTGGCACTCCCGGTCCATGAACCGAAACGAGCATCCCTCGTCGGTCTGGGCGATCGAACTAAGAATCTCAAGTGTCGGGCGGGTGAAAGTGTCCGCCGACACCTGGAAGAAATCTCGCCAGCCCACGTTGTCGTACAACGTGAGCATCCCCTCTAGTACCCCCAGGCATCCTAGGTCAGCGAAGTGTGCAAACCTGGAGGGTACGATCGAGCGCTGGGAGATACGCTCGAAGACGGTGTGGTGTGCGTCGTCTCGGAACGTAATCCCGAGCGGCCCGACCAGTGGAGCCGGAGGTGGTGGCTGTGGAGCGGCGGGGAGTGGCTGTGCGGGCTGTGTGGGCGCTGCAGGCTGTGCGGGGTGTGCGGGGCCTGCAGGCTGTGCTGGGTGGATGGGGTGTGTGGGAGACGGTGGAGGAGAGTCCTCCAACTCGTGGGAGGGGCCGGCATCATCCGACCGCTTCCGCTTGGCGGAAGCTCTCTTCGACCGCGGCCGTGTCCGGGGCGGCATATCGGTCCCGAGCACGCGCCGAAAAGTGTAAAAAGTGCTGTGTGTGCAAAAGAATGGAAGGAGTATACCCAAACACGCCGCGAGTGCAAGATAATGGAAGCGTGCGAAGTCAGCGCCTCCGCGAAGCCTAAATCAGTCTGTAGAAGCTCCCCTGTGCTCCCCTAAGCTCCAAAAAACAACCTGCGCATGAAATGGCGATATCAGCGGGTAATATTCAAAACGTATGGAGCATTAGGGGTATAATAGATAGATATAGAAATTGATTAGGGTTTGGGGTCGTTTAACACATGGATCCTCTAAAAACACACAAAAAGAGGAGAAATAGGGCGAAATAGGCGATACCGGAGATGATCGGAGCGGCGGCCGCCGGCGGCGACTCGGGCGAGTCACGGCGGGTGGTCGGCCGGCGGTGGCTGGCCGAGCGGCGGCGCGAGGTGGCCGGTCGGGCGAGTGGGGGCTGTGTGCGAGGCGAGCGGGCGAGGGGAGCTGAGGGGTTGCACGGTTTGGGAATTTTTTTCGTTTCGAAAATTGTGCCGCCCCGCAGCCCCTTATATAATAAAAGTTACGACTCGGCCGAGTGACTATGTCACTCGGCCGAGTGGGATCAACGGAAAATCCTCCCCGCTTACGCTTCGGCCGAGTGGCTTTGCCAGCCTCGGCCGAGTGGAGTAAGTCCATTCGGCCGAGTGGCTCAAGCTACTCGGTAAAACTCGCCCTAGGAGCGTATCCGTTTTACTCGGCCGAGTGAAAATATATACTCGGCCGAGTAGCATTTATACTGAAATCAGGAAAATAAACAGAGAGTTGGGTACAGTAGACTTCCCTCGTTCGTGAGCGGCTCGGCCGGACGAACTTGTGGACTCGGCCGAGTGACTAGTATACTCGGCCGAGTGAGCCGTGTGTTCTGCTGTTTGTCTTCGTTTGGGCTCTAAACTCTGTCTTTCTTCCTCCAGTCGATTTCATCTTACTCCTAAGCATCGAGCATCTTCCTGGGGCGCTCCTCGTCGTCTCGTTCATCTTCCTCATTATGGATTTATCTATCTCCTCTCCTGTCAAGAAAAATAGGACCCGTTATCACAAAATTTTTGGGCGAACGACTCAAAACACTAAAAATTTCTAAAACAAAAATAAAGAAAAAGTAAAAATAAAGCAATAACCGTCGGGTTGCCTCCCGAAAAGCGCTCGTTTAAGGTCATGAGCTCGACCCCCTATGATTTTCAATTAATGCGGGATGTTTGGTGCATATGAGATGCACCCATCAAACTTTCCGGGGAGAACGCTTGGATTTGGAAGTTGCGGTGGCGTGTTCTCCCGCAGTGGTCTCTTGTCTCGAATAGTGTTGGGGGAGGCTCCCCCAAGCTAGCGTTTGCTCCGGTCAACGGCTTCACCGGCGACGCCGATTTTCGTAGCGGCGGAGCTTTCTTTGGAGACTTTAATTTCGAGAGCTTGCAGAGCTCTCGAATCCTTGCGACGTCAGCGTCGCCTTCATCATTTTCAGCGGAGAGGTCGGGGGAATCATATATCTTCTCATCTTGGCCTAAATCCGGGCCTTCATCAAAATCCTCATCGAAAAGAGCGCCAATCGAGTGGGGGATCGCCTCTTCTATCACCTCATCAAGGAGGTCCATGTAGTCAAGTTCTTCGTGGTAAGGCATGTGTTTCATAGCCTTAGGAATGTGAAGCTCCACCTCGATGTTGCCGACATTCAAAGTTAGGGTACCTTCTCGCACGTCGACAATCACTCCGGCGGTGGCGAGGAACGGGCGTCCAAGTATCAATGAAGTATCTCCCTCCTCCTTAACGTCCATGATCACGAAGTCACATGGCAAGCATATTCCCCCCGAGACTTGTAGCGGGATGTCTTCGGCTATCCCTATCGGCCTTGTTATTCGCCCATCGGCCAATTGTATCCGCATGTCGGTAGGTTTCAACTTCGTCCCGGTGTTTAGCCTTAAGAACATGGAGAGAGGCATGAGGCTCACACTAGCCCCTAGATCTACCAACGCCTTTTGAAGAGGGACGCCGCCCAAGGTGCAAGGAATCCGAAAACTCCCCTGGTCTTTAAATTTGGCCGGCTCCTTCTCTCTCTTGGTGAACCAAGAGCCCTCCTCGGCTAGCATAATCTTCTCCTTCCTCTTTCTCCCCGAAATCAAATCCTTTAAGAATTTAGCATATGTGGGGATCTCCACGATGGCGTCGAGGAAGGGAATGTTGAGGCTAACTCATCTAAGATACTCGAGAAACTTTGCTAGCCTTTTCTCCATTTTCGCTCTAGCAAGCCTTTGGGGAAATGGGACCGGTGGCATGAAGCGCCTTTCCTCAATCAATTGCTCCGCTCTAGATTTCTCCTTTTCTTGTGGCTCTTTCTCCTTCTCAACTTCAACTACCGGCTCAATCGGATCCAAGCTTCCTCCACGGGCTCCTCGGTAGGAATCATAGCGGGGGAGGTATCCTTCCCGCCTCTAGTAGTAACGGCAACTACGGCATTGATGTGGCCGGTGTTGCCCCGTGGGTTTTGCTCGGGTTGCGCCGGCAATCGTTGAGTGTTCCGATTGAGCAATGCCAATTGCTCCGATATTTGAGCCACAACGGTATTAAGTGAGTCTTGCCCCGCCTTCAAGGTAGCATTGACCTTATTTTGCTCGACCATAAACGCCTCCACTCTAGCTTCAAAGTCGGATCGTTGTTGGGCTTGTGGAGGGTTTTGATTTTGATTCCTCCACCCTTGATTGTATCCGGGCGGCCTATATGGTGGAACTTGTTGCTTCGGTTGGAAATTTTGTTGTGGAGGCCCCCTCGGCGGATAGTGTTGTTGTTGGGGTGGGTTCAAAGCTCCTTCATTGTTGGCGTAAGAGAATCCGGGATGATTTCTTGTGGCCGGATTGGCCCAATATCCTTGGTTCCCTGCGACATATTGTACTTGCTCCAAGGATCCTTCTCCTTGCTCTTCTCCCACATACATGGCTTGAGATTGGTCTTGCCAATCACTCATTTGGTTCGTTGGAGCGGAGGTGGAAGGGCTTCCTTGGGGCTCCGTGATAAACTTCTCCAGTCTCTCCACTACCTTGTGGAGAGAATCAAACTTGCTTGTGAGCTCCGCTACGGCCTTCGCCTCATAGATACTAGTCGGCTTCAAGGAGGACGTGGAGTGTCCTCGCTCATCGCCCCATTGTTGGTTGTTTGAGGCCATCTCCTCAATTAGGGCCGTAGCTTCCTCGGGAGTCTTTGACAAGATAGCACCATTCGCCGCGGCATCAATAATTTGTTTGGTCCCCGGTTGGAGACCGTTGTAGAAGCTATGGACTAGCTCCCAATCTTCAATGCTATGATGCGGGTATTGATGCTGCAAATCCTTAAAACGCTCCCAAGCCTCATAGAGCGTCTCCTGGGGTCCTTGCTTAAAGGACATGAGAGCGCTCCGGATCTTCACCGTCTTGGATGGCGGATAGAACTTGTCAATGAATGCACTTGCCAACTCGTCCCAAGAGGTGAAGACTCCGTCAGCCTGCGTCCTCAACCAATAGAGTGCCTTGTCCTTTAGCGTGAAGGGGAAGAGACGCAGTCTGATGGCATCAATGGAGACCCCCGGCATCTGAAATGTGGCGCACTTCGACAAGAATAATTGGATGTGGTAGTGAGGATTCTCATGGGCATTTCCATGGAATGGATCCTGCTGCATCAGAACCACTAGTCCAGTCTTTAGCTCGAAGTTCTTGTCGGCCGCCAACTCCGGCACGGCAATGGATGAGGTCGTAGAAGAGGTCTTAGGCCGAAGCCTATCTCGAATAGAAATTATCCTCGCCATCCTTGCCGCTAATTGGTCCGCAGTTTCCGGGTTGGTCATAAACCGCCCTTCCGGATTTTGTCTCCTTTCCGCTCTAAGTCTCCGCGCGGTACGTTTGATCTCGGGATCAAATAATATGGCTTCAGGGTCCGCCATAGATCTCGTGTACATGCACAGGAAACAGAGTTTCAAAGAAATGATTAGTACCGTGGAAGGGTTAGGTAGAAATAAAGAAATAAAAATAATAAGAATAATAATAATAAAAAGAAACAGCTAGGGTGAATAAATCAAACGCAATTGCCTCCCCGGCAACGGCGCCAAAAACTTGATCGCTCCGGGACGTAACCCAAAAGAACGGTTGTAGTTTTACCGCAAGTGCACGGTGTAGCAGCGAGCGGGTTATCGAACACAGGGAGGACGAATGACCGTGCTTGTTCCGATCAACCTGGCTATTTAAGAAGAGAGATTTGCCTTTGGCGATCCTGTCACAATCGTCAGACAAAGTATAGAAATATCAAATCAAATAAAGAACGTCTAGGGAATGGGGAATTCCCGCTACTCACCATATTTCGTAAAAGTGGTTCATTGGTATCAAAGTTGCTAGAATAAGATTTTGGATGAACTAGTTGCAACTGAATGTAGAACCAAGCTCAAGCTCTCGTGCTGTTGCCGGTCTATAGCTATCCTAGGCTCGGGTCCAATCTCTTGCAAACCCTAGCCTAGGGAAGCTAGTATTAGGATCAACATCATCGTTCAATCGCGCACCGAGCCCAATCTCTTGCAAACTCGGCTCACGACCTAGATTGGGATAGTTCCTACCCGTCCAATCTCTTGCAAACGGGTATTGGCGCGGAATTGGAACCGGAAACCCTAGTATCGGTCCAATCTCTTGCAAACCGATACTACGGAAATTCGACTCCAACCCAATTCAGATTTCTAGGGTTTCCTATCGAATTGGGATCCAATCTCTTGCAAATCCCAATCGTTGTGAATTCCTAGCCATCCGTAGTAAATTGATCCCAATCTAATCTCTAATAGCAATTCTAGCAAAATTCCTACCAATTCATCACAATCATGAAATAGGGCTTGTAGGGTTCATCCCCACGCCCCAAGACATGGCGACTACTCACAATTCATAGCAAGATCAAAAAAATAATCAATGAAATAAGCAATAGAATTCATCACAATATTGAGATATGCAATAAAAATAGAATTTTTAGAGAAGAGAAAAGCAAACCAATGGAGTTCTTCAATTAATCCAACAAGAATCCAATTTGTCTCCTCTCCAATCACAAGAATAAAGCTAAAAAAACTAATCTAAAAAGCTGCAAAAAATCTAAGAGAGAGGCTCCCAAAACTAGGGTAAAAACAGGGGTTAAATAGCCCCCAAAATCGTCCAAAAACTGTGACCAAAATACCCCTGCGCAGCCTGTTTTCCGCAATTTTCGCTACAGGCAGCGCGTCGCACTCGGCCGAGTGACAAAAGTCGCTCGGCCGAGTGAAAACCCTGTAATTTTCCAGTAAGTATCGATCTTCAGGGGTCTTCATTTCGGGGGCGGCTCGGCCGAGTGAGTTGTCGTCACTCGGCCGACGGCTTCATGGTACTCGGGCGGACGGGATTATCCACTCGGCCGAGTGGGTCTTCTGAAGCTCAGGCAGTCGAAAAACAGTAACTTGGTGATTTTTGAAGGGCTTCGTCTGGGCGCCACTCGGGCGGACGGGGTCTCGTCACTCGGCCGATGTGGTCTCCGTCGCTCGGCCGAGTGCACATAGGAATCGTGTCTGATCAGGTCGGCCGAGCGGTGTCTCGCTGGTCGGCCTGGCTCCTCCACTCGGCCGAGTGGGACACAAAAAATGCCCAGATTGCTTATTTTGGCCTCCTCGTCGCTCCTGCAACGTCCGTTCTTCTTCCGCTCCTCTCCAGTAGCAAAATACCCCTCGGGGAGGTCATCGGTGACCGTCTAGAGTAGGCGTATCTCGAGATCACTCCAAATCGTGCCAAATCACCTGAAATGCGACAAAAACGACAAATCGTGAAAAGCATCGCAATATCGTCGATATATCGTGAAAAACATGATTTGGGCGATCTAAATGGCATGCAAACATGCGGTAAAAAAGTGTAAAATAAGGAGTGATCAGTTGTAGCAACCCGGCCGTACGCTGATGCTCCGCCTTCACTTGCTGGCAAACCAAGCACTTGGCCACACTCCGAGCCACACTCCTCTTCATGCCATGCCACCAAAAATTCAAACGAAGATCCTGGTACATCTTGGTGCCACCAGGATGCACAGAATACGGCGAACTGTGTGCCTCCACCATCAACTCCTCTCTAATATCCCCAGCTGGCACACACAACCTGGCTCCAAACCTCAGCGAGCCATCCTCATGAATTAAAAAGTCAGTCCGCAGACCGGCTTCCACCTGCTCCCGAATCTTCACCAGCTTCGGATCCTCAGCCTGGCCAGCCTTAATCCGATCCACGATCGTCGACTGTACCTGCATGTACATCAACGACGAAGCCTCCCCAGGAAGAACAATCTCCACGCCAGACTCGCAAAAATCCTGCTGCAATCTCCACTGCGAGGTCAAAATCATCACCGCTGGAAGCCTACTCAGCGCATCAGGGACCACATTCACCTTGCCAGGGTGAAACTGCAAATCAATATCCTAATCCGCCATAAGCTCTAACCATCGACGTTGTCGCATGTTGAGCTCCTTCTGAGTGAAAATGTACTTCAAGCTTTTGTGATCGGTGAAAATCTTCACTTTCTCACTCAGCAGGAAGTGCCTCCAAATCTTAAGAGCAAACACAACGGCAGCCAACTCCAAATCATGCGTCGGGTAATTCTTCTTGTGAACCTTAAGCTGACGAGACACATACGCCACAACATGTCCGTGCTGATGCAACACACAACCGAGACCCTTGCCAGAAGCATCGCAAAAGATCTCAAATCCACCGCTGCGATCAGGCACAACAAGAATAGGGGCAGTCGTCAACCTCTCCCTCAGAATACTAAAAGCACTCTCACAATCACCCGACCAAACAAAAGCAACATCCTTCCGCGTCAACCTGGTCATCGGCTCAGCAATACGAGAAAAGTCCTTAATGAAACGCCGATAGTAACCAGCGAGTCCAAGGAAACTCCGAATCTCAGACGCAGACGACGGAACAGGCCACTCTCTGATGGCCCTAATCTTCTCGGGATCCACTGAAATACCATTTCCAGTCACCACATACCCGAGGAAAGCAACTCTGTCCAGCCAGAACTCGCACTTCGAAAACTTAGCATACAACCGATGCTTCCTCAAAATCTCCAATACCATCCTCAAGCGCGAGGCATGCTCTTCCTCCGACTTCGAGTAGATCAGAATGTCATCAATAAAGATAACGACAAACTTATCTAAAAAGTCATAGAAAATCAGGTTCATCAGATTCATGAAAACTGCGGGCGCGTTAGTTACGCCGAAAGGCATAACCACGAACTCATAGTGTCCATACTTCGTCCTGAACGCTGTCTTCGGAACATCTCCCTTCTTCACCTTCAACTGATGGTAACCACTCCTCAAATCCAACTTAGAAAACACCCTCGAACCTCCAAGCTGATCAAAAATATCATCGATGCGAGGCAACGGGTATTTATTCTTAATGGTCACCGCATTCAACTCCCGATAGTCCACGCACATGCGACGTGAACCATCCTTCTTCTTCACCAGCAACACCGGTGCTCCCCACGGAGACACGCTAGGATTGATATAACCCTTCTGCAAAAGCTCATCCAACTGCTTTCGCAACTCTTCCAATTCTGCAGGTGCCATACGATACGGCGCCTTCGAAATCGGCTGCGCACCCGAAACAAGATCGATAGAAAATTCTAGAGCTTGATCAGGTGGCAAACCAGACATCTCCTCGGGGAAGACGTCGCCAAAATCTCGCACCACAGCTGGCCATTCCATCTCCATCTGCATAGCCACAACCTCCACCGGCCTGGCCCGAAATCTGACAGGACCAAGCGAACTGCTACCACGACTGAACTCAAATACTGGATGTCCGGGAATCTCAAACACCACCTTCTTCCTCCTGCAGTCAATCGTAGCATAGAAGCTCGCAAGCCAGTCCATCCCAATAACTGCATCATAGTTGATGATGTCGTGGACAATGAAATCAGCGAAAAGCTCATGTCCACAGACCACCAACGAGCAAGAATTGCAACCACGATGCACCGAGACCACGCCATTCCCTGTAACGATATTCCAACTCTTGGAAAGAGGGGACGTCGACAAGGAATGCCTCTCCACGAAGCTCCGAGAAATAATGCACATCGATGCACCAGAGTCAAAGAGGACTCGTGCAGGAAATGTGCAAACCAAAACCACACCTAACAATCAATTAACAATCAAACCCTAGTCTAGCAAACAACCATGTTCAAGCAAACAACATAATCTAACAATCAAAACTAGCTAGGAAAGTAACAGCTAAATTGAGGATTACCTGCGATAACCTCATCCACAGCCTCGCTCTCCACAGCGGTCATCAGAAAAGCCTGCTTCCTTGGCAGAACAGCCTGCCGAAAAGCCTGTCCCTGTGGAACAAGAGCTGCTCCACGTCCAGCAGGAACAGACGCTCGCTGCTACAACGGCTGTGCTGCAACAGGTGCCCTCCGCAGCTGATTCGCGTGCCGACAATCCTTCGCGGCATGGGAAGCATCACCATAAACCAGACACTGGCCCAAAAACTTCCGACACTGATCCTTGATGTGGACAGGCTTGCCGCAGAAATGGCAAGTCTTCAGAACAGGCCCTCCTGGCCTCTTGAACTGGGCTGGCTGATTAGGCTTGAAACCAGGCTTAACCACCGCTCGGGCCGGCTCCATAGGCCTCTTCCCAGCACCAACAACAGACCCCCTCCTCTGGTTCACGAGCAGTTCCTGCCTCTTGGCTGCTACTAGAACCTTCTGATAAGACTCCCGGTCAGAAGAGGTCACAAAACTCTGGAGCTCCGAAGCAAGTCCCTGCAGGAACCTCTGAGCTCTCTCCTCAGCGTCCTGCACCATCTTTGGTGCAAAACGACTCAGCCTCATGAACTCATGGTGATATAGGTCCACCGACGAGCTTCCTTGCTTCAAATCGATAAAACGCTGCAGCATCTCTTCTCTGGCAGCTTTCGGGAAGAACTCACCCTCAAATCTGGCCTTGAAGGTAGCCCAAGCTATCGGCTCCACCAACATCTTCTCTTCTGCATCCCACCAATTCCGAGCATTATCCTTGAGTTGCCTCTTCGCCAAATCAACCCATCCAGCCGGGGTGATCTTGGCCATCTTCAGATTGTCCTCGATGTTCCGAATCCACTCATCGGCAGCCAGAGGACCCTCAGACCCATCAAAATATGCGGGACCCAGCTCCTGAAATTGCTTCACTCCTGGCTCAGAGCGAGGGGCATCCGAAAGAGCCCGGGCAGCTCGAGCAAGTGGAGCATTCTGGACTTGCAGGAGCACGCCCTGCTTCACTTGCATCATCTGGAGCATCATCCGCATCATCTCACCGTTGGTGGGTTCCCGCTCAGGCTCCTCATCATGAGGGAGCGCACCACTACCCCCACCACGGGTGAATCGTCTTCCTGCCATCTAGTGACACAGAGAACGAATCAGATTAGACTCATAGCTTATGACTCGGACGTCGAACTTAGTTTATTGGACATTATAATATTACTATCGCTATTCCAAAAATCGCAGTTACAGAAGGACCTGCATGGGCCACCAACAAAACCTGTCACGCCCCGCTTCCCTAAAATGGAGGCGAGACGTGAAAAGGTCCGCACGAGAGTGGATCTGTGAAGCCCCAAACCCGATAAGCGTCAATAAAACATAAGCAGGTCCCTGTAACCACAATGGAACAACAATAATAACACAAGGAGAGACTGAAATAAAATCTCATATCTCACAAATTGTCCAACATGAAAATAAGTTCAACATCCAGAAAAGCCACCAGGCTAAAAGGAAGAGTCTAAAGCCCAGAACAAGGCCACAAAAGCAACGACAACAAAGTATAGGTGCTATGCACCAACAACAAAACAGCAGTCTAAGACAAAAGGGAAACACAACTAAAACACTAGGACTGGTCCCCAGTGTCCACGTACTCCCCGTCAAACACAAGCTCGGGCTCGGCGTCAGCAAACACCTCGTCCTCAACAAGGTACACAGGCTCGGGATCTAACATGTGTCTCCCAAAAGAGTAAAGGGCACATGTCAGCAAGTCTAAAAGACTTGGGCAAGGAAACTGAAGGTAAGGTAAACTAGCAACCTAGCAATTATAGTATGCATGACATGGCAATTATAACATGAGTGTACAAACAAGACATGGTAAGACAAATTGTACAAGAGAACAATTATCGGGACAAGACAAGACAAGAGTAGCCAAGCTACTAACAATCTCAATCAATTCACTATTCACGTTGTTTTGTAGATGTTTACGCCTTACAGCTGAACGGTTTCACATTCACGCTGAGTGGCCGCTTAACAACTACCCCAAACCCAGAGTTTACGCCTTACCACTGCAGTTGCTGATCGGGCAGACTCCCAGTTGAATGGCCGCTTAACTCTTACCCCCAATACCCACATGTAATGGAGCCAGGGTCCCCGCACATGAGCTCAGCAAGTGAGCCGGGGTTGCCCTGCACATGAGCTCGCATTCTAAACATTTGGCGTAGGGGTGCACCTAGCCGGAAACAAGCAATTCGGGCATTGGCTATCAACCAACACATGGCCCGCTTCTGGAACACGAGCCAGGAACACAAGCATTGTAGCGAAGCTACGCAATCACAGAAACACTTAAAGAATGCAATGACATGACAATTAATTTGCGTACCGTTAATGGAAAGTAAACATGACATGGTAATTGTGCAACATGATATATGTCGGAACTAGCTTCGTTGTCAAGCTAGTTCCCCAATTTGCGCCTAGGCGAGTATCATTTCGTCGCCTAGCCTCTTTTACGCCTACAACAAGCAAATGGCCTAAAACATGGCCTAAACCCTAAGTGGCAAGTTTCACTTGCCTAGCACCGGGGATGACGATCACGAAGGTTCGTCTCGCGGATGCTAATCTATGGGGGAAAATCGCTGTTATGGGGAAACAATCATCAAAACAACATTCATTCATTCGGGTTTCATAAAAATACAAATAGGTTATGAAAACACCAAGAGATCGATTTCTTACCGAGAGGAAGCGGAAGAAACACTCCGGAGAACCTAAGGACCAGATCTGGAAACGAATGGAGAAGTTTGGAGAACTAGGGTTTTGGGGGGATTTTGGGGATTTGGGGAGATTTTGGGGAAGATGAGAGGTAGAATGAGTTGATGGAGGGTTTAGATGATGGATCTAGGGCTTGGGATGAAGGAATAAGGCTTGGTGGAAGATGGGGGCTCAATGGGGGAGAAACTAGGGTTTTGGGTCGAGTGGAGGAAGAAGAAAACGTTTGGGAGGGGTATAAATAGGTTGGGCTGGCGGCTGCCCAGAAATTAGGGTTTTTACACAGATTAGTCGGTCAAAGAGCAACCTCTGACCGACTAGTTTGGCAACTAGTCGGTCGGTCGACCAACGCAGACCGACTAAGTGTAAACAGTAACTTCTGAACGAAAATAGGATTTAGATTTAGTCGGTCCATGAACAATTACTGACCGACTAGTTTAACATCTAGTCGGTCGATGAACGTTCTTAGACCGACTAAGAGTGAACAGTATTGATACTAAAATTAAGTTGAAGAGTTAGTCGGTTAAAGAAGCATTGCTGACCGACTAGTTTGCAACCTAGTCGGTTAACCAACGTTCTTAGACCGACTAACGATAAACAGTAACTCCTGAATAATTTAGAAAGCCAACTAGTCGGTCCAAGAAGGATTGCCGACCGACTGGATCGTCATCTAGTCGGTCGGTGCCCCTTCTCATACCGGCTAACGTGCACCAAAAGTTCCGATACGGAGCGCGGAGCTCCGGGATCGATTCCTAAGACTCATAGGCTTGATCTAACAGTAAGATACGACCGTTATGAAGCCCGTCACGAATGACTTACTTCGAAATCGACGATGCTAAGGAAGAAACGAGAAAACACGACGGAACGATCGAAAATGAAAGTTACGGAGACGAAAACCACACATGAGGAGAAAATCCACCAAAACATATATTATATTATAATAAATCCAGATACATGAAAAGCAGTCGTTACATGGCTGCTCAGCGGGGCTAGCTTCAACACAGGGGGCTGCACCGACGGGGGATCTCTACGCCTGCCCCAGGGCCTCCTCGCTCACCATAAACTTCTTTACCCGAGCGTAGAGGTCAGGGAGGTTGGCGGGTGGATCTCGGAGCAGCGACTTGTGGAGACTTCTGTTCGCCAATCCCTTTTTGAAGGTGGCCATGAGGAGCTCTTTGTCGTAGCTCGTCACGTCGAGTCGCTCTTCTTTTAAGCGCTACAGGAAGCTGCGGACGGTCTCCCCCTCCTTCTGGACCACAGTGAACAAATAGTCTGATGCCTTCTGTCTCTTTTGCCCTGCCAGGAATTGGTTGCAAAACTTCCACTAGAGGTCATCAAACGAATCAACAGAACCACTGGGCAGGCCGTTATACCATTCCCTCGCCGCCTCTTTCAAGGTGGTTCGAAAAACTCGACAGAGGAGGGCGTCACCTGCCCCGTTGACCTCCATCCTGTCCTAGTATAGCTGCACGTGCTCTGGGGAATCTTCCGAACCATCATAGAGTTCAATGTGAGGCAGCTTGAACCTATAGGCTATCGGGATTGAGATCACCCTGTGAGACATTGGATTGGCCACTCCGAGACCGGGGGGTGCTGGCTCGCCATCCAGCCAGTTGGAATAGCTGGATGAGTCACCTCGATGCTCAGGGGCATTCCTGCCTCTCTCCGAGGGGTGGGAGTATGGTCGCGGCTCCTCCTCCTTCCGTCTCCCCGCCTAGGAGAATGGTGATATCGGCGGGGGGGGCTTCTGCTATGGAACTCTTGCCCCCTCACCTTTGGGCTAGGTGATCTCCCGCGATGGTAGCTTTCAACAGGATGCTCTGGCAGGGCGTCCCTCCGCACCATCGAGGTTGATGCCAAGGGGACTCCTCGTCTCTCCTCTTGGATCCTTTCTCTCTCCGCATCAAATAGGCGAAGCCGTCGACGAGACGCTTCCTCCTGTAATCGCCTGTACTGTGCGGCTTCTTCCTCCTTGTCGATCTCCCTTTGCAGAGCAGCTACCTTTGCTTCGTTAAACCGCCTCTGTTGTGATGCCGCTGCTTCCTCATCGAGCTGGGGGATGAGATCTCTCCTCACGCCGTGGGGCTCGAAGGGGCCCTCCGCCTGAGACGGTCCTGTCTGCTGCGCAACGGTCCACTCATCCATCATCTTGGTGAAACTCTGGAAGCTCTCGTAGATGCCGAGGGCCGCGTCCTGAATGGTCGTGGCCGACCCCTCAAGGTGTTGATTTGCTGGGGAAGCTCTTCTGGGAGAATGATGCCCTTCAGCCAGAGGTAGCCTCAGGGTGTCGTCGATCATGGCCTCAAGTCGACCTGGCCTCCTCAGAAGCGAAGGGGGCGTGACAGGGGGTGACTTGCCATGGAGAGGATTCCGCAGAGGGCGTGTGGATCCTGATATGGGTGTAACCCTCGTTCCCACAAACAACATCAACTGTTGCAGATCAAGTCCACACATAATAGAATTTGTTTGTAGTGGGAATCATGGATACGATGATTTACAAGTTTTAGGTGAAGGCGAGGCTAGGATAACTCAGAGCGCGCTTCAAGGGTGAAGAGCCATAGGTTGCCTGGAGGTCGCATGAAGGTCGCCTGCTCACGGTAGCCGAGGCGAGCTCCCTGCGAGGATGAGCAAGAGCTCAGAAAGGCAGGGCCGGCAGTCGGCCCTAAGCCCCTTGATGTGTCATTATATTCCACATTTTATCTATATAATTACACGTCAAAATGATTGCTCAATTACACATTTCATACGCTTTTACACTCATAATTGGAACTATCATACTTTAAGAGAGTTTGGTTGCATTTCAGGAAATATCGAGCGATTTGGAGTATATTGGAGGAGAGTGTGCGTGCTTCGACATCGGAGCTCCTGAGGCGCCGCGTTCGGTGACTCAAAGCTGTTGGGAAGTTGGGAAGGGGCAAGAGAGAATGGACGAAGAAGAGGAGAATGAAGAAAGCATGGTTTTATAATATCATGACTCATGGATTCCAGGTCACTCGATCGAGCTATGATGCGACAAAGGAATCGAGCGATCCAAAGTGCTGGAAACAGGACTGTCACGCCCCGCTTCCCAAAAATATGGAGGCGAAGTGTGAGAAGGTCCGCTCAGACTTGAAGCTACAAGGCTGCAAGTCCGATAAGCGTCGATCAAATTTAAAACTGCAGGTCCTTGCAACGCGAAACGAAACAAAGATAATAATAACGAAAAGAGACAAAAGAAACATCTCAGAATATCCATAATAATAAATCTCAACATCGCAGAAAAAGCCACCAGGCTAAAATAAAAGAGTCTAAAAGAGGCCCAGCATGGCCAACAAAAGTACAAAGTACGAAAGCAAAGTAATGGTGCAAGCACCGACAACTAACAGCAAGCTAAAGTAAAACAGCTCAACAGCCACTAAGACTGGTCTCCGGTGTCCTCGTACTCCTCAACGAACGTAGGCTCAGGCTCAGCGTCAGCAAAGACCTCGTCCTCAACACCTGTCTCTGGCTCAGGGTCTAACATGTGACACCCAAAAGAGCAAGGGGCACATGTCAGCAAGTCTAAAAGACTTGTGCAAGTGAAACTGAAAGTACAAGTAAGAGCAACCTAAAAGTTCTAGCATGATGCAATGACATGGCAGTTAAAGTAATGGGTGCAACAGTTAAAGTAAAGCGAAGTAAAGTACGAGCATGGCATGACATTCACAAGACAAGTACAATACAAGAAAAGTAAGCACCTCGTGCACAGAGTTCACGCCTTACAGCTGAAGAGGTTGTACGGGCACACTTTTACGCTGAGTGGTCGCTCAACCCTACCCCTCCACGTGTATCGAGCCAGGGCCTTACCCCCGAACGGGAATGCTCGCTTCTGGATCACGAGCCAGGAAGTGTTTTAACAAGTATGGCGTAGGGGTGCACCTAGCCCGGGACAAGCAAGTACAAGTATGTAGCGTGTGCTACGAATGCGACATTCAATGCATGGATGACATGACATGGCAAGTAGTAAAGCGTACATGTAAGGAAAGTAAACGTGACAGTTTAGCATGCATGATCAACAAGTTTAAGGGGTTGGATCTAGCTTCGTTGTCAAGCTAGACCATTTAGGTGACGGATCTAGTTTCGTTGTCAAACTAGATCAAGTAGGCGTCTAGCCAGCTATCATTTCACTGACTAGTCTCTTTTACGCTAAAAACAAGTAAGTGGCCTAAAAACATGGCCCTAAGCAAGATTTGGCAAGTTTCACTTGCCTGCAATTATCACGTCAAGAAAACACCGTCCAACGAGTCCAAAGTCACGATTCCTACGTGCACAAGTCCACCGGCCTACATCCGTTTTATTAATCTTGATTAGTGGTTGCTAAAACATTTAAAATACTTTAAAATACTGATTTTTAGTCTTGATTAGCATGCAATTGGGTTGGGGGTCCTAGGGGTGCAAAACGTTACCTCAACACGACGCGAAAGCTACACCGGCGTCGGGTAGCGACGCCGGGGGTTGGAATAAAAGATCGCGCTCCAAGTCCAGATTCCAATTAGATTCCTCGCTGGAAATTTCAGAGTAATCGACCGGGGCGACGATTCCAGATTCCAAAGCTCGCACGTGCGACGACGGGCTACGACGTGCGACGACGTCGTACGCGACGAATCCTCAAAGAGCAAGCACCTATGTGGGGCCCACAGTAGTCCTAGGGGCCTTTGGGGGACCCACAATAACTCTGGAGAACTTGGGGGGCCCACGGAGGCAAGCGGTGCGACGGATGCGGGGTTGTGACGAGTGGCTCTCGGTCGTACACAGCCAATGCGGGGGAATCTCTCGGTCGTGCGCTGAGAATGCGGAGCTGCGACGATTTGGGGTGTGCAGCGGCTGCGGGTGGCTGTGGTGCGAGGGTTCTTGTCGGTCAGATCGGTAGGGGGCCTCGGTCAGACGCTTGGATGCGGGGCGGGGCAGCGTTGCAACGTTGCAGTGCTTGCAACAACGGTCGGTGCGGAGCAGCGGGTCGGTCGTGCGGGGTGCGGAGCGGGGCGACAAGCGGGCGACGGTGCGGAAAGCTGTGCTGCGATGCGGAGCTGCTTGGTGCGGGCCAATCCCTCGGTCAGACCGAGGGAACGGAGCGGCTAGCGGCTGCAGCGATGCGGAGCGGCTTGGATGCGGGGCGGGGCTGCGGTCGGAGCGGGGGAACGGGGCCGTTTCCTTCGGTCGCTGCGGTGGCTGAACGTCGCAACGTTGCGACGAATCGTCGCAACGTCAAATCTGAGTTTTGGAAGAGGCTAGGGCTAATTTCTTGCGAAAATAGGTCTTCCTAGGGGTTGCTTATATAGTATAGATGGGTTGACTTGGTCTAGGGCTAAATCTAATAGGATTAGAAGTTTAAAATAATTTAAAATTTGAAATTCAACTTCTCCAACTCACCCAAGGATTTGACTTGGTCCAAATGAGCTGGAAATTGGCTCAAAAATTATTTAAAACGTTTAAAACTCAAATAAATTTTATTTGGCCGAAAATAATTTATAAATAAATTATTAAAAATATTTTAAAGCTTGTTAAAAATATAAAAGTGGTCAAATAAACTCCAAAAATTATAAAATAAATATCGGGGTGATCGTGATGACGAATGTGAGCTAACTAAGAAGACGGATCTCAAATTCGACGTCGGACGACGAAACTAAAAATAGAAACGTCTCCCGTCAAAAGTGAAAATCGTCACGTCTCATCGAGTAAGTTTAAATTGTGGAAAAACGACTCGAGAAGTGTCATTCCAAGATAGTGCCACTATTTAACATTCTCAGAGACGTTCACAACGGCATATCACACGAAAGCGTTCACAAACAAACGAAGTCTAAAACAAACACGTGCACGAACGACGCACAACGAAAAGTGGTCGTTACATCCTCCCCCCCCCCCCCCCCCTTAGAATAAAGTCCGTCCTCGGACTTTCTAATATCGCTAGTCACTCTAGTAACTACCCCAATCAAGTCATATAATAATTCAACCAGGTATAGTCATTACAAGTGCTTATATATGCACTAAGTAGTCAAACATTAATACTACCAACACGTATATACATTCACGTACGTATACACTTATACCTATTATAGTCAGTCAAATTCATACATGTATTTCAATCATATATATAAACATACATCCCTTATATAACTACTACTCGCTAAACAACAGTTCAGATACTTATATAAGGATAGTCTCACACTTAGCCAATACAATCATTGCTCTACCTATATGTAGCTACCTATGCACAAACATCAAGGGTATACTACCCTCTAATATTCATCCAATACAAAACATCTCAACACATATAGTCACACCATACCACTATTAAATCAAATTCACCATATATAATATACACTCACCACTTCTATAATTTCATAATATATATAGTCATTCAAATGCATTCCAATATTTCACCATACATTCACATTACGTACGGTCCTATAACTGTATTTACGACACGCCACATATACCATAGTCATCAAGCCTATAACTAAGCACATACCTACCCGTGCATGGTGCACACCCATACACGCTAACATTTCATTTACATACACCAATCATACCATTATATAACTAGCACACAAACACACCCAGTTTTAGCTAGTACACATACGTTCACACGAGCAAGTCCTTAGTAATTAGCTATACCACAAGACCAACACCTATAACTATATACTAGTGTAGCGACCCACAATCATGTGCGTAACACAACCAGGCACAAACACTCCTATCACTATACATGCATCAAACATCGCTATATTCAAACTACAAACATACATTCAATGTACTTAGAGTATACCCACTCAAGCTTGAGTGAGACTCAGTACACACATCAGAATATTCTATATACGTAACACGGCATTCATACATATACCAATACCACTCCATTATATATATATATGCATCTACCAATACAACCATATACATTCCATAAATCAATCACACTTAATATTTAGTCAGATAACACCCACATAGTTCAAACTAATTATATACCATAATAATAACATTACCGACATCAGCACCCACATATTTATAATACCCTCTCTAGTACAAACATTCACCGTATAGTCACACATAAATAATGTATATATCCACACCATAGCCTACTACCTATAATTAGTATACTAACACATTCACACATACATAATTAAGATGTGCAATAGTCGTGTATACCTCACGGTATGCACGCATGCAACATCCCGCAAGAGCAAGCAATACCAATCAAAATTATACTCCTACTTCCATATGTATATCACCTATATACTCAGGCATCAAAACATAACTACTTACGTCTAAACACAATACATACCCACATACGAGCACACACTCATACGTGCTAATATATATGGGTCACTCAATAGGCCTACTTACTTAACTATAAATGCACTTATTATTATCACACCTATCATACACATAGCTTTACCAATCATTTATTTCAACCATCACAAGTATCTCTAACTACATACACAACTTTGATATTTCCACGCTAACTCTTATATACACAGGCATCCCTAGTGTAGTATAGCTAACTACACACAAATCTATAAATACTAACACACAACAACTTCATAATATCACGAATAACTCCGAGTATATATTTATATCACACCATAGGCAAGCACCAATATACTATGGGGATTCTCATTCAAGCCCACGTACACAACTTAGGTACGTGCACCACGACAACATCACAAGGGTCCAAGGGCCTACTAACAAATTAGAGTTGACAGAGACATTGACGAGCACTAAAGCCTAAGCAATAGAGAGAGGTCGAGAGCGTGACGAGGGAAGAATCGATAAGCACGAGTTCAGATAGGACGAACACAAGAAGACAGCTTGGTTAGACGAAACGTTGACTCAATGGTGGTGTTTAGGTAGAAGGAAAAGGAGATGTAGTGATGCTTATATAGGAGGGGAAAAAGAAAATAGGGTAAATAGCATGAGCTAAAATACGTGGATTTTGAAAACCGTTGTACTTCAAAAAAATTGGAATTCCTCATCTGTATAAAATATTTGAAGATCGATAAAGCGAGTTGAAATAAGTTTGAGTCGAATATTCATAATAAGAGAAAATGTTTTATTGGTTTATATAAAATCAATGTAAAAGGAAGTAAAATCATTTACACGAATATTAAGGACGGGGTTTTAGAAATCTTATATGTTAGTAGTTTAATACAATGTTGTCAAAAGTTTTGAAAGTCAAGGAATGAAGTCAAGTAACGGGAGAATTTAAACTCATGTTAAATGCTTTCAAAACTTTGGGCTATGGAAAATTGAAAATAATCAATTCGAAACTACTTTTAGAGAACCAAGGTTTGCCAAAAATGAGAAACAGAGTTACACAAGGTTCTTAATATACGAGCACAACAAGTCTGGTACGGATATAAAAATAATTGAAAGTATGTATGGTTTAGAAATTTTTTTTTTTTCTAAAAGAGTGTATGGTGAGCGGAAAGAAAATAATAGTAACTTAGCATAAGAATTATCAAGATCGAATAGCAAATCTTTAAAATCAAATCAGGGAGGGTCTAAAGCAGGAAGAGGTTATGAAAATAGTAATTCTGCAAAAATCTGAAGTGGTGAAAACGACGAGCAAAGCCAACTTGCTGAAAGCTGAAATTCCATGTGTCTTGAAAGTATATTAAAGTAAACACGTCGTATCATTCGTATAACACAAATAAGAAGGAAAATTATAAATCGAATTGGGCAAAGCAAAAGTACTGTCCAGAATAAAATTAATATATGAAGGGACGACGCATTTGCATAAGTACGAAAAACATAGGCTAGGAAAATACTATAAGCTAGTATTCAAAAATTCCGACAAACGTTTTAAAAATTTAAATCAATGAAGGAGCATGAAGTATAAGTATATTAAAATTTTGGACAAGGTTAAACTTAGTGGAAGAGAATACTTTCAGAAGGTTCAAGTTTTGCAATGGCGATGTTTGTAAATTGACGACGATCGTCATGAGGCGATCTCGTGAATCGAGGCAAGGAAATTGGTCAGGCGATCAAGGCATACATACGCCTAGGATATGAATCAGGAAGGTCTACGGAAACTCCTACGGTCGACCAACTAAAGATTAGGAACTAGGCGCTAAGACCTTCTAAGGGGCTGGACGGTAAAGAAATGCGTTCAGCTTGGTCCGAAATCGATGAACCCAGGCGAACGACTAAAGGGAAATTCTAGAAGTCTAATATGGTCAGAGTTAGACAAGAACCACTAAGGTAACTCTTACGACGATTAAATCAATTGCTGACAGGGGGTCTAACTAACAATCAGAGGCCTCCAACTAGCAAACACAGGCGTCTAACTAAGTCTTCTTATCACCTAGTGATATAGGAAAACGACTAAACTCGGGGCTTATGACTCGGATGTTGCGATTTATTTAATGGACATTCCGTCATTATCATTGTTTCGTTAATTCGCAATTGCAAGACCGGACCTGCATGGGCCACCAACAAAACCTGTCATGCCCCGCTTCCCAAAAATATGGAGGCGAAGCGTGAGAAGGTCTGCTCAGACTTGAAGCTACAAGGCTGCAAGTCCGATAAGCGTCGATCAAATTTAAAACTGCAGGTCCTTGCAACGCGAAACGAAACAAAGATAATAATAACGAAAAGAGACAAAAGAAACATCTCAGAATATCCATAATAATAAATCTCAACATCGCAGAAAAAGCCACCAGGCTAAAATAAAAGAGTCTAAAAGAGGCCCAGCATGGCCAACAAAAGTACAAAGTACGAAAGCAAAGTAATGGTGCAAGCACCGACAACTAACAGCAAGCTAAAGTAAAACAGCTCAACAGCCACTAAGACTGGTCTTCGGTGTCCTCGTACTCCTCAACGAACGTAGGCTCAGGCTCAGCGTCAGCAAAGACCTCGTCCTCAACACCTGTCTCTGGCTCAGGGTCTAACATGTGACACCCAAAAGAGCAAGGGGCACATGTCAGCAAGTCTAAAAGACTTGTGCAAGTGAAACTGAAAGTACAAGTAAGAGCAACCTAAAAGTTCTAGCATGATGCAATGACATGGCAGTTAAAGTAATGGGTGCAACAGGTAAAGTAAAGCGAAGTAAAGTACGAGCATGGCATGACATTCACAAGACAAGTACAATACAAGAAAAGTAAGCACCTCGTGCACAGAGTTCACGCCTTACAGCTGAAGAGGCTGTACGGGCACACTTTTACGCTGAGTGGTCGCTCAACCCTACCCCTCCACGTGTATCGAGCCAGGGCCTTACCCCCGAACGGGAATGCTCGCTTCTGGATCACGAGCCAGGAAGTGTTTTAACAAGTATGGCGTAGGGGTGCACCTAGCCCGGGACAAGCAAGTACAAGTATGTAGCGTGTGCTACGAATGCGACATTCAATGCATGGATGACATGACATGGCAAGTAGTAAAGCGTACATGTAAGGAAAGTAAACGTGACAGTTTAGCATGCATGATCAACAAGTTTAAGGGGTTGGATCTAGCTTTGTTGTCAAGCTAGACCATTTAGGTGACGGATCTAGTTTCGTTGTCAAACTAGATCAAGTAGGCGTCTAGCCAGCTATCATTTCACTGACTAATCTCTTTTACGCTAAAAACAAGTAAGTGGCCTAAAAACATGGCCCTAAGCAAGATTTGGCAAGTTTCACTTGCCTGCAATTATCACGTCAAGAAAACACCGTCCAACGAGTCCAAAGTCACGATTCCTACGTGCACAAGTCCACCGGCCTACATCCGTTTTATTAATCTTGATTAGTGGTTGCTAAAACATTTAAAATACTTTAAAATACTGATTTTTAGTCTTGATTAGCATGCAATTGGGTTGGGGGTCCTAGGGGTGCAAAACGTTATCTCAACACGACGCGAAAGCTACACCGGCGTCGGGTAGCGACGCCGGGGGTTGGAATAAAAGATCGCGCTCCAAGTCTAGATTCCAATTAGATTCCTCGCTGGAAATTTCAGAGCAATTGACCGGGGCGACGATTCCAGATTCCAAAGCTCGCACGTGCGACGACGGGCTACGACGTGCGACGACGTCGTACGCGACGAATCCTCAAAGAGCAAGCACCTAGGTGGGGCCCACAGTAGTCCTAGGGGCCTTTGGGGGACCCACAATAACTCTGGAGAACTTGGGGGGCCCACAGAGGCAAGCGGTGCGACGGATGCGGGGTTGCGACGAGTGGCTCTCGGTCGTACACAGCCAATGCGGGGGAATCTCTTGGTCGTGCGCTGAGAATGCGGAGCTGCGACGATTTGGGGTGCGCAGCGGCTGCGGGTGGCTGTGGTGCGAGGGTTCTTGTCGGTCAGATCAGTAGGGGGCCTCGGTCAGACGCTTGGATGCGGGGCGGGGCAGCGTTGCAACGTTGCAGCGCTTGCAACAACGGTCGGTGCGGAGCAGCGGGTCGGTCGTGCGGGGTGCGGAGCGGGGCGACAAGCGGGCGACGGTGCGGAAAGCTGTGCTGCGATGCGGAGCTGCTTGGTGCGGGCCAATCCCTCGGTCAGACCGAGGGAACGGAGCGGCTAGCGGCTGCAGCGATGCGGAGCGGCTTGGATGCGGGGCGGGGCTGCGGTCGGAGCGGGGGAACGGGGCCGTTTCCTTCGGTCGCTGCGGTGGCTGAACGTCGCAACGTTGCGACGAATCGTCGCAACGTCAAATCTGAGTTTTGGAAGAGGATAGGGCTAATTTCTTGCGAAAATAGGTCTTCCTAGGGGTTGCTTATATAGTATAGATGGGTTGACTTGGTCTATGGCTAAATCTAATAGGATTAGAAGTTTAAAATAATTTAAAATTTGAAATTCAACTTCTCCAACTCACCCAAGGATTTGACTTGGTCCAAATGAGCTAGAAATTGGCTCAAAAATTATTTAAAACGTTTAAAACTCAAATAAATTTTATTTGGCCGAAAATAATTTATAAATAAATTATTAAAAATATTTTAAAGCTTGTTAAAAATATAAAAGTGGTCAAATAAACTCCAAAAATTATAAAATAAATATCGGGGTGATCGTGATGACGAATGTGAGCTAACTAAGAAGACGGATCTCAAATTCGACGTCGGACGACGAAACTAAAAATAGAAACGTCTCCCGTCAAAAGTGAAAATCGTCACGTCTCATCGAGTAAGTTTAAATTGTGGAAAAACGACTCAAGAAGTGTCGTTCCAAGATAGTGCCACTATTTAACATTCTCAGAGATGTTCACAACGGCATATCACATGAAAGCGTTCACAAACAAACGAAGTCTAAAACAAACACGTGCACGGCCAAAAGCACGTGCACGAACGACGCACAACGAAAAGTGGTCGTTACAAGGACAGCCGGCACTCTTTTCAAATCTGCTATCAAATGGGAATTTTTAGTATTTTTCTGATATTTTTTCCAGATAGTAGACTTCAAGACGGTTCCAACTCCCACAAGAACGCACCAATCGGAGGTCGAATGAGCTCTGGGGAATTTCTGCAAGCTGATACTACAGTACTGAAATCTGTTCTTGACCACCTACTCGACCGAGCAACCACCTACTCGACCGAGCAACTACCTACTCAGTCCGAGCAGACCCTACTCGGTCCAAGCAAACAGTGCGATGTTTGGGCGATGGATTCTGACTTCTGACGACTCGACCAAGCAGCCACTTACTCGACCGAGCAGCTACCTACTCGGTCCAAGCAGACCCTACTCGGTCCGAGCAGACAGAGCAACGTTTTGGACTATTTTCTGACGACTCGACTGAGCAGGTACCTACTCGGACCGAGTCGATGTGGGCCCAGAACGTAAGTTGCGTCCGGATCTTCTCTAGGGCACGACTTTGAGAGGGTTTTAGGAGAGGATATATGGAATAGCAGCCGTCACTTTTAGGAGGGGACTTTTTGGAGAGGAGAGTTTTTTTGGAGAGTTTTAAGAGTTTTTTGGAGACGATCTTTTGGGGAGTTAGGCTATGCCCTAGGCCACTCCCTTGTATCAAGATAAGTACGTTTGTCCTCTTTAATCCCATTATTATTGTCTTTGTGATTTCTTATTGAATATCTTTTTGATGCATGCTAAGATGAATTCTCTTGCTATTATTGAATCTTATATTGCTTTTCCTACGATGCATGAGTAATTCCAGCTAGGGCTTAGGGATTAGCCCATGGATCTTAGGATTTAGATGTAAAGTAGGGATTTTTATGATGCGTTGGATATAAAAGGGGCTATATTTTGGTTGATCTAGCAAGATCCCTAGGAGAACTCGTACTGAGATCGTGCCCACGGTCGGTGGAATCGATTAACTTAAGGAGTATCCTACGGATTTAATTAGTGAGTTAACGGTCGGTGGAATCGATTAACTTAAGGAGTAGCCTACGGATTTAATTAGTGAGTTAATGGATTCAACCAAGGCTCGTGACCATGCCCAGCTCGTGCCTTGAGGGAATCCACCGACAGACTATATCACTACATTGACGGCTACTGCCATTGCGTCAATGAGAGCCACCTAAGTAACTCGAAGCTCTAACCGACGAGAGTGGTACGAGTTAAGAGCGTTCGAACCACGAGAGTGGTGAGAACTTTGTAGATCATTAATGCATGTATCGTATGCACCTATCGCAAGAGCGGGGTTAATGCGATATGTTAGATTCATGATGCCCAGATGCATGAATTCACTTTCTACATGCTACAATCCCCCAATAAAACCAATGCAACGTAAGAGTCCTAGCCTAGCGTCGACATCCGACGGTCCTAGTGGCGAGTCCTAAAGCCTTAGTCTTTTTGTATTTTATTCTTTTATATTATGTGGAATCCCTTGTTTGCTATATCGAGTGACACGTCCTTCGCATCCATCACAATTACAACATTACACATTCCATATCCACCAATAAACCCGCAAGTCTAACTCAACCTAGTAGTAGATAGATAGTATAGCACCGCTTCCCCGTGTTCAATACCCGCTTGCCACTATACCGTGTGCTTGCGGTAAACGACATCATTTCGGAGTTAGTTCCTGCTCGATCAAGTTTATAGCGCCGTTGTCGGTGAGGCGTTCCGCCATATTATCTATTTACCAAAATTAAGTTGATTAGATTGCGTAAAAAACAAATCAAAAAAACAAAGAGATATATTTTTCCCACCACCTGCTACTATTATTACCTTTATCTCCCTTTGTACCACTGACATCTTTTTCAGGTTGTTTACTTACTTGATTAGGTATAGTTGATGCAGCGATGGTGCTTCCAAAGATACGACTGGGTTCTATACGATCCTATACATATCTTGCTACATTCTATCAGGTTGATGGCGAGTCCTTCAGAGAAGCCTTGTGCAAGTTCGAAAGAATGTTAGGAATGTTCCAGACGGAATCAGACCATGAGTGGGATGGTTCCAAGCTATTTGATATCTTCACTAGAAGGCTAAAGGGACCCTCACGTGAGTTTATGGAGAGGATGCAAGTGGAAAAGTTCAGTGATCTGCAGTTGGCAGCAACCTTGGAGCAACTGATAGATGATGCTCGATCTACCGGTTCGCTAACCGTTATGGTAGGGAAACCATCCGACCAAGTATTCATCGATTTTATTATGGCTAATGTCTCTGGTGCAAGTATTATCATAGATGGAGTGTATGCTTCACTTGAAGGTGATCATATCCACCTTTACATCATCAACACTCCACAAATAGATACATCCGAGCTCCCAGAGGAGGACACATATATGGACCTATTGAGAAGCATCGTGGACACAGTTCGATACATCGGTCCATTAACAATAATGGCATGTGACCCTTTTGAGCTTGGATTTCAAAACTTTATTACTCATCGTATCTCTTCCACAGGCACAATTGATGATGGAGTCTACACTCTAGTTGAGGGGCACAAGACCCACTTTTATACCGTGTCCGAGATACAGGAGCCCACAGAGCCACCTGCACCTACTATTGAGAAGGAAAACCCACAATATAGGGTGCCTCATATTCTAGGACGGAAAGGAAGAAGAAGACATAAAAGGAGATGATTAAGTTTACATTGCCTTCTATACCTAAGGAGCCCGAGGAGGAGGTTGAGGCAGTGCATTGTGAGAATATGGACGATGTCACCTCCGATGAGACAGTGACACCTGGCACGATTGCAGTTACGTTTGATGAGATAACTGAGACGAGACACTCGGGAAGTATCACTGCAGAGCCGGAGGTTAATGTTCAGGAGGAGGCCACAGAGAAGATTGCACCACCCCCACCTTCTACGGAGGCTGAGCATCCCTCAGAGGATCACCCACCAGAGCTTACTACGCCCACTCAGGGAGATCTCTTTACCCCCTTGTTTCTTACATTTGATTCCCCTCCCGTGTATGATGTTTTTTATGATTCAGATTTTAATGACTCATTACACCTTTTGCAGGATACACATACATATGATCAAGAGGTATGATGGGACGTATACGAGGAGGAGAGCGAGGAGTTAGCACCCATGGATGATATTGAATATGATCAGGAGGTGCGCTGGGATAAGTCTGACGATGATGAGGAGTTGCCTGATGAGACCCATGCTTATATGCCAAAGCTACCTGAACAACCTGAAGCGAACAACGAGGAGTTGATCGACGTGGTGCACGAGAGTAGAGATTTATTTCCAGGGAAGTGTTGTCAACCATCTTTAATTTTAAATACTTATGTTGATGACCCTCTTTGGAATATATTTATTCTAGGGAAGAATTATCCACATCAGATTGATGCGGCTTATCACTTATAGGGTACAGGTGGAGTCCTTGAAGAGGTACTGGGACCCGCATTACTGGAGTCTGATGGAGCCCGTGGACACACGCGTCTGGCAGAGCCATGGAAGGAGCAGTTAGAGCAATTGCTTGCACCGGCAACGATACTGGATCCGCCTTTTGCTATAGTTGATATCAATCCAGTAGTGTAGTATTTTATACTTTCAATAATCACGAATCCTCTCGACAGCGAGAGGACCGTATAGGATTTTATATGCTTTCTTAGTTTAATAAATTCACCCCATATGATGGCTCAATTATCTTTTGCACCCAACCCACTATTTATCATCCATGCACCCTTGTATTTGGCGCTTATTTTGCCTCTCTCCCCAATTTTTCTGTGATGTTTAAGCTTGGGGGAGAGAAACTATTTTGTTGAGTGCCCCCCTATCTTGTCGTTGTCCTCTATTTATATCATACACATATTGAGGACAATGTGATGTTTAAGCTTGGGGGAGTGCATAGTGCACGCACTTTGCTTCATCATGAAACACACTTCGAAATTTCCATGTGAACCATGTTCATTTCTACATTTATGTCTCATATGCTTCATTTTCTATGAAATATCGTGCATTTTTTATGAACTCTAGTATCTGTTAGATTAGAGTTCGATTCCTTGATTAGTGTATCTTTGTTAATATGCTTTTTCGTAGTAGAATCCATAGTTTCACAACCATATTCTCGAAACAGTTAAGCTAAAAATGAATGAATCAAATCTGAAAATCATTTGACTTTTGCATGATTTGATTGATAATTCTATTGCTTCATGCATGTTTAGTGATTCAAAAGAGATAGGACAACCCCACGACAACCAAAGTAGTTATGATTAGGATTCCTAAAATCGAGCCATGTCTAGATTCTATGCTTTTTCTTTTTCTTTTGTGAATAGCCAATAAATGATCTTTGATCATGTTTTGCATTCCATCGTGTTTACGTGAGTTTGCAAAAATCCCAATAACGTAAAAATCAAACAAATATCCTGAATAAAAGGCCCTAGGGGTTGTTCGTAACCCAATGCCCTAAGACCGTCTGGTCTGGGATGCATAGGTCGCTTTTTGTATATATTGAATTATCTCGTGTATATAAAGAAAGAAAAATGCATATGAAATATTCATATAGCCAAAAACAATATAAAAGTACAAAAATCACATATCATTATCTCCATTTCTATATAGAACAAAGACATGGCAATGTTGATGGGTTCTAGGAGTCTTGAAATGGTCGTAGTGTGGTGATGCCTTACCTTGAATGAATTTGTTAAATTCATTACATGAAGTATAACAAAATACCACGCATGCTTGAAAACGTTTGATCATGACATATTATATTGCTTAGAGACTGAGTTGTGGACATTGGTTTCATTTCTGTGAACTTAGTATATTGCATGATAAACTATGATATGGTATACCTCTACTCTCATTTTATTGCTTATCAAGTTCATTACATTTATTGAAATCCACGTTATTTTAATTTGAGCGAGATTTAAGTATTTGTTGTGTATATGTGTTCTAACTTCAAATTGACATGTGCTCACGAGATCTTGCATACCTTAGGTTCTTGTATTTTTTTGAATTTGAGATTGAACCCCTTGTCTTCATTATACACCACCGCCTCACATCTCCATTGTATCCCTCTCCCGTGTTATCTTCTTACTAGTCTTCCTTGAGGACGAGTAAGAGGTAAGCTTGGGGGATTTTGATGTGTCATTATATTCCACATTTTATCTATATAATTACATGTCAAAATGATTGCTCAATTACACATTTCATACGCTTTTACGCTCATAATTGGAACTATCGTACTTTAAGAGCGTTTGGTTGCATTTCAGGGAATATCGAGCGATTTGGAGTATATTGGAGGAGAGAGTGCGTGCTTCGACACCGGAGCTCCTAAGGCGCCGCGTTAGGTGAACCAAAGCTGCTGGGGATCAAGGAAGAGGCAAGAGAGAAGGGACGAAGAAGAGGAGAATGAAGAAATCATGGTTCTATAATGCCATGACTCATGGATTACAGGTCACTCGATCGAGCTATGATGCGGCGAAGGAATCGAGCGATCCAAAGTACTGGAAACAGGACAGCCGGCACTCTTTTCAAATCTGCTATCAACTGGGAATTTTTAGTATTTTTCTGATATTTTTTCCAGATAGTAGACTTCAAGACGGTTCCAACTCCTACAAGAACGCGCCAATCGGAGGTCGGATGAGCTCTGGGGAATTTCTGCAAGCTGATACTGCAGTGCTGAAATCTGTTCTTGACCACCTACTCGATCGAGCAACCACCTACTCGACCGAGCAACTACCTACTCGGTCCGAGCAGACCCTACTCGGTCCGAACAAGCAGTGCGATGTCTTGGGCGATGGATTCTGACTTCTGACGACTCGACTGAGCAGCCACTTACTCGACCGAGCAGCTACCTACTCGGTCCGAGTAGACCCTACTCGGTCCGAGTAGACTGAGCGACGTTTTGGACTATTTTCTGACGACTCAACCGAGCAGCTACCTACTCGGACCGAGTCGCCGTGGGCCCAGAATGTAAGTTGTATCCGGATCTTCTCTAGGGCATGACTTTAAGAGGGTTTTAGGAGAGGATATATGAAATAGCAGTCGTCACTTTTAGGAGGGGACTTTTTGGAGAGGACAGTTTTTTTGGAGAGTTTTGAGAGCTTTTTGGAGACGATCTTTTAGGGAGTTAGGCTATGCCCTAGGCTACTCCCTTGTATCAAGATAAGTACTTTTGTCCTCTTTAATCCCATTATTATTTTCTTTGTGATTTCTTATTGAATATCTTTTTGATGCATGCTATGATGAATTCTCTTGCTATTATTGAATCTTCTATTACTTTTCCTACGATGCATGAGTAATTCCATCTAGGGCTAAGGGATTAGCCCATGGATCTTAGGATTTAGATGTAAAGTTGGGATTTTTATGATGTGTTGGATATAAAAGGGGTTGTATTTTGGTTGATCTAGCAAGATCCCTAGGAGAACTCGTACTGAGATCGTGCCCACGGTCGGTGGAATCAATTAGCTTAATGAGTATCCTACGGATTTAATTAGTGAGTTCGTGGATTCAACCAAGGCTCGTGACCATGCCCGGCTCGTGCCTTGAGGGGATCCACCGATAAACTATATCACTACATTGATGGCTACTGCCATTGCGTCAATGAGAGCCACCGAAGTAACTCGAAGCTCCAACCCACGAGAGTGGTACGAGTTGAGAGCGTTCGAACCACGAGAGTGGTGAGAACTTTGTAGATCCTTAATGCATGTATCGTATGCACCTATCGCGAGAGTGGGGTTAATGCGATACGTTAGATTCATGATGCCCAGACGCATGAATTCACTTTCTAGATGCTACAATCCCCCAATAAAACCAATGCAACGTAAGAGTCCTAGCCTAGCGTCGATATCCGACGGTCCTAGTGGCGAGTCCTAAAGCCTTAGTCTTTTTATATTTTATTCTTTTATATTGTGTGGAATCCCTTGTTTGCGATATCGAGTGAGACGTCCTTCGCATCCATCACCATTACAACATTACACATTCCACATCCACCAATAAACCCGTAAGTCTAACTCAACCTAGGAGTAGATAGGTAGTATAGCACCGCTTCCCCGTGTTCGATACCCGCTTGCCACTATACCGTGCGCTTGCGGTAAATGACATCGTTTCAGAGTTATATGCGGCTCGATCACCCCTCCGATGCCTAACTCAGGATTGGGTCTTGGAAAAGGGAGCAAAACACGTAGGTCGAGCTAAAAGTAGGTCGACCTGTTGTGGCGAGCTATAGTGGAAGAACAAAGATATGGACGAACTTTGCTCTTGTGTGTGAGTAAAAGCTTTAGAATCGATTTACCAGCCGATTGATCAACCAACAACCAACCAACCCCCTCAATAAAGGCAGGAGGGGGGTATTTATCGGCCTGAGAGGCGGTTGCTCGCCATCTTGTCAGCCGTCGAATCATCCCTGTTGGCACTCGAGTGCTGGAGCTGTGGCAAAGATATTTACCGCATTAATGGTGTTAGGCAGTGTCAGAGGCATTAATGAGACGCGAGGGGCAGCCATCAGTTCTTCTCTTTAACCGCTAGCATTAATGGTGAGTAGGTGAGCTCACGTCACCATGTTAGAGATATTTGTGCTTGGTCACCCTCAGGGGCGAGCTGTAGGGTGGCGAGTAGACTCGGCTCCTCCGGTGGATGCTCATTGTTGCAGATGGACGAGCTAGTCCAAGGTAGGGCGAGCTGTCAGGTAGCTCAGGTGGGCTTCTTGGTGGTCCTGGAAGGCGAGCTTGAGGTGGGGTGAGGCAAGCTTCTCAGGAACGAGGCGATCAGCTCAGCAAACGTCCTATCAGGAGAGTCAGTGCGGCTTCATCTTGGGCCTTCAACGCAGGTAGGCCTCAACTTCATGGGCCGACCTCTAGGGCATAACAAAGATCAATGGAGGTAGCATGGAGCTAGGTCTACCTTCACTCAAGTAGCTCGATCCTAGCTCACCATGACCCGGGATCTCCTCTCCACGGGTCCCACAATTCTCAGCCGGCGAAGGGTCCTCTCATCGATGGCGTCCTTATCGTCCCACCTTACTGGAAGGCGAAACCCATCCGTCAACAAGTACTTGTATTTGTGATTACTTTGTGGTTTACATTTCTTATCTTGTTTTATTATACTGTGGATGTGTTAATTCTCATTATTATTTCGCTGCAAGCTATTGTTAGAGAATTATTGTGTTGAGAGATATTCACTAACCCTAACTGTTTAGTGTTTTAGAATCCCATCCACAGGCAACGTTCCTAACATATTGATCAATCATGATGTGCAGAATAAATCTGAGAATAAAATTAAAAATAAAATGAAAGAACATATTTTATATGTAGTCAACATGGAAGAATTTTCTTTATCGACAACACTTATACATTGTTCCGTGTGTGTAATTAATATGCAACCAAATTAAAACCATCAAATTAAAACAATTCAAATCCAATTAAAACATAATATGACTCCACATTAAGTAGATAATAAGGAAATGGTTATTTTGTATAAACTCAACAGTTCCTTGTTAAAACCAAATTTGTTGGAAGTTCAAACCAGGATGAGACGAAAAAGCAGAGTCAACGATATTCCAAGGCAAGATAACAGTTAAAATTAATCGATGCAATATTTAAGTAAAAAGTCTACTTTGCGCCCCCTTGGGGGATAATCTAATTAAGGGGTTAATGATGTCTAGCTGGCTGTCACTTACGTACTAAAGAACATAATTAACAAAATTAAATTAAACGACAGACTTGAACATTCTATACAACAAAAAACAAAAAACAAAATAAAATTGAAACATGTAATTAATAGAAATACTTTCCTTGTGCAGGGCCCGCCGAATCTCTCTTCCACCGCTTTTTCGCCTTTTTTGGAAAGCAAATCCAAGATAACCGTTCTTTGCTTACTTATCCTGCCGATGACGTGGTCACCATTGCGGATCCCCACAAGGAAGCCAAACCCAAATGGCATTTGTCATCCTTTTGTGGCCGACCCTTTCTTAGCCATGTGTCATTCCCTCGGAGGTCTCCGTTTGGACCTTTCGGTCTACGATTCTGTGCACTACTGATCAGAAATTGAGATGCTATATATATTAGAATAACACGTGTATACATTGTGTATGCACGGGCCAAAAAAACTCAGGATGCAGAGCAAACACACACAAACGAAAAGGAGTAAGAAGTGTGGGGTTGTGTGTCGGTATCGTTGGGATAAAAGGGGAAAAAGCTGGGGTTTAGGGTGTTATGTGAATATGGGGTTTTTTGAAGGGGTGAGATTTTGGGGGTTTTTGTGACTTTTGGGTTTGGGAGTTATGTGGATCCCAAGTGGCGACATGACATTGCTACATGGGGACAATATAACATCATCCCCCCTCATTTGTATAAAGGACTAGAAATAACATGTGCACACAGTGCATGGCGTCAAAAAAGCACGGAAAGGATGCAATGCATGCACAAAATCGAGAAGGAGCGAGAAGTGTGGGTGTGTAGGGAGGCATCGTCGGGGGTAAAAGAGGGAAAATCATGGTCTAAATTACAAAAAAGTCTTGGGGGCAAAGTGCAACAATACCAATGGCAAGCTTGTAAATAAGGGGAATTGAGGGGCATTAAACCCAACACCCCAACACAAGCACACTCTCCCTCCCACCCCAAGGAGGCCCCACCATGCAAAGGTGGGAACCAATAGGCCAATGGTTTGTCCTAGTGGTGTTTGTCCTATGTGGACAAACATCACATCAAAGCCCTCATTTGTATAATAGATATATGTCATTTGGTTTCTTCCCATCTAGGGGTGGTACACAGGTCAAATAAGGGTCGGGTTAACCATTCATTTAAGTGTCTACACGTACCCGAGCCGATTGTAATCTGGGTTGGGCACTGGCACCATACGCAGTCGGATGAAATTCTGTATACCAGAATCGACTTGGATTTCAATTTTTCCCCAATCGTCATAAACTGTCTGCTCCTTGTCATTGTCATTAGGTGCAGTCGACCCTCATCGTCGCCATGGTTGCTATGGAAATACCATTGTTGCCCTTCGTTGTCACGCGCACCGCCCTTTCCTATCATGCCTTGTCGTCACCACTGTTATGATCGTCTTGGATCGTTATGGTCATCACCCCTCACCGTCGCATGCATCGCCCTTAACCCCCTCCTCTCTGTTCATGTCACTGCCATCCTTTTCTTTGCGCACTCTCGTTGCGGGTTGGATCCAAATCGATTCAGATCAAGTGTTGAACCATATTTGAGTCAGATTTTATCCGGATCAGATGGATTGACTCGAATACGAACATGTCCTAGCCATAGAGAACATCGTACACGGTTTGTGATAGCACATAATGCTAGCCTTTTGTTCTCCAATATATTTTATTTTTAAACTAGTCATAACCGTGATTCTAGGCCATAATGGCAATCAAAAAATGAATTCGAAAAATTTCAACCCATTCAAAATATACCCCCCTCCTCAAAAAATTCTTGCAACAACTTCAAAATCACCCCCAAAAAATTTTACTTCCCACTTAAAAAAATAATAACCACATTCAAACTAAAATTTAGTCACACGGATAATTTAGTTCCACCCAAAAATTTTAGTTTCTCCAAAATTTAAAATTTTAGTTCCATTCAAATTTAATAAACTGTAAAAATTTTAAATTACAATTTAGTTCCCGTAGAGAATTTAGTTTCCTTGAAAACTTTAGTTCAACACTAAATTTAATCCCTCCAAATTTGGTTCTTCCAAATTTAACATTTAGTTTCATAAAAATTTTACCCGTGCAAACAGGGCACGGCCCCAAAACCCTCTCTCTCTCCTGTCTGGGTCCCACCAGGCAGTGTGTCTTTATCTGGGTGCAGCCTTGGGTGCATGTATTTTGTGAGAAGTGTGAGTCTATCTATGGGTGGGGCCTTTGGTGCATGTGATTTTATAAGAAGATGATGGGACCCACAAGCTGACATGGCCAAAAACTGACCACTTTTCTACTGACCCCTTTGTTCCAATCAGCAGATTCCACCCTTTTTAGTATAATAGACTAGAAAATACATGTGCACAAAGTGCATGGGCTCAAGCAAACCCCCCTCACCATCCCAAGAAGCAGGGCCTCTCTGGAGGTGGGTATTTATGTGTGTGCATAAACGGGTGCATGTGAATATGTGAGAAAGGTGGTGTATGTGTTGGTATGGCCTTGGATGCATGTGACTTTTAAGAATGTTGAGGTGGGACCCACATGATGAGAAGACCAAATCCTGGCTATCATTCTATCAAACCATTTGTCCTAGTCATAAGATTCCTCCCTCAATTGTAATATAAATTCCTTAAGATTCAATCTCAGCCGTCTTTCTACCCACCTTTTTTCCTAGTCAGCAATCACATTCAAAACGTCCCTCAATTGTATAATAGATCCCATTCAAAAACATCCCTCAATTGTATAATAGTTTTTACATGTAATGAAAATGTGAATTGCTATGAGAACATACATTTTTGCTCAGTTCACAGATCGTTTAAATTTTTTACTTCGTGCATAAACCCGACTTTTTTGAAAAACACAATTTTGCCTAATTCACAGACCGTATTTCCCAAAACGCCCTTAGCTCACTTTACAGCCCCAGTTCACCGTTCACATACCATTTAATTTTTACTTAATACATAGACCTTAATTACAAGCCAATTAAGGTCGACGTAATGAGTTAATTAAGTGGTCCGTCTGTGATGAGCAAAAATGTATGTAAACGATGCAATTTTGAGAAAGGGTATTTTGAGCTATTATTGGTATTTTTAAAAAGTGTTTGGAGAGATCAACCATGGCAATAGCCAATGGTCTCCTTTTATTAATTCATCATATGGGGATGGGAGACCATAAGTCTCTAGTAGACCAAAGGTTCACCCCCACTAACATGTTAGTGTGGTGTTATGGTGGATAAATGAGGGAGGGGAGACCATAAGTCTCCCTCACTCATAACACTCCCCCTTATCCATCCATTACCTTGGACTTAGCATATATCAATGCTTCAGGATTCATGATGCTAATGGGGTGGATACTTCTGGATCCAGAGTAAACGTGTTTGCCTCATTAAAACCTTAGCTGTGGAAAACCCAGTGGGAAAAACCAACAGTGTTAAGGAAAAAGAGTACAACCGACAGGTTACTCCCCATGAACCGTACAAGCTTCAGGCTTGTAGGTCTCTCAGATGTCTCATCCTGATTCCTTTTACAAGCTTTACAAAAATACATCTAGGCCGAGCCTTAGTGAACAAATCAGCTAAATTATTTCAAAACTGAATCTGTTGTACTTCGACTAGCTTCTCCCTTTGTAGGTTGTGCATCCAGAAGAACTTAGGAGATATGTGCTTCGTCTTGTCGCCCTTGATGAAACCAGTCTGTAGTTGAGCTATGCAGGCTGCATTGTGCTCAAATATCGTGGTTGGCTTAAGGTCACCAGTCTTCTGGCTGGTAGTCACTAAGATGTGATGAATGACTGAACGAAGCCATACACATTCTTTGCTTGCTTCATGGATCGCGAGGAGCTCGGAATGGTTGGAAGAGATAGCTGTAGTGGTTTTCTTCACAGATTTTCAAGAGATGGTTGTACCATTGTGGGTGAACACAAAACCAGTTTGTGATTTCTCGGTGTGAGGATCGGACCTATAACCTGCATCTGCATAACAAATTAAAGTGGGAGATCCACCTTTAGGAAAATATAATCACATGTCAATTGACCCTTGGAGGTAGCGTAGAACCTGCTTAACTCCGTTCCAGTGACGCTTTGTGAACGTTGCACTATATCTGGCTAGAAGATTCACTGAGAACGCTATATCGGGACACGTACAGTTAGCCAGATATAGAAGTGCTCCAGTGGCACTAAGGTAATGTACTTCATGACCTAAAATTTCATCCCCCTCTTCCAGCGGACGGAAGAGGTCCTTATGTACATCCAAGGATCTAACGACCATTGGTGTACTTAGAGGATGACATTTATCCATTTGGAAATTTTTCAGTAATTTCATTGTATATGTGGATTGGTGTAATAGGATAACACCACGTAATTGTTCGATCTGTAAGCCAAGACAATACTTTGTTTTGCCTATGTCTTTCATTTCAAAAGTATTCTTTAGGCTGGCAGATATCTCAGCGATCTCTGCTACAGATCCAATGAGATTTAATTCGTCCACATAAACGTCGACTATAACAAATCGTGTTCCCGATCTTTTAATAAAGATACATGGGCAGACTGCATTATTGGTGAAACCTTGTTGTGTAAGGAAATCACTTAGTCTGTATACCACATTTTATCTGATTTCTTAAGACCATATAATGATCTTTGAAGCCTTACAGAATAGACATCCCGAGGTCTCTCTGATATCTCTGGAGGTAATTTATATCCCTCAGGGACTTTCATATAGATATCTTTATCTATATTGTCATATAGATATGAAGTCATAACGCCCATGAGCTGCATTTCTAGGCCTTCCAGAGATGATATGCTTAATAAAAATCAGAACGTGATCGCATCCATAACAAGGGAGTATGTTTGTTCATAATCTATCCCCGGTCGTTGGGAAAATCCATGTGCTACAAGTCGTGCTTTGTAGCGTACGATCTTGTTATTTTCATTTCTTTTTCTGATGAAACCCCACTTATAACCCATAGGTTTTACACCTTCAGGTGTCTGGACTACTGGTCCAAAAACTTTGTGTTTCAATAGTGAGTCCAGCTTTACTCATATTGCCTCGTTCCACTTTGGCCACTCATCTTTGCGTTTACATTTCGCAAGAGATCATGGTTTGATGTCATCGTCGTATTCATCGACGTGCACGGCAATATTGAATGCAAAGTCGTCGTCGTCGACAGTGCTTTCGTGCGCATACTTTCTTTTTCGTACGCATATTTATTGTGACCTCCTCTTGTATCCCAAACGTGCGAAGTTATATATCGTTGTGACCCTCTGAGAGAGTACTTATTTGTGGGATTTTTTGTGAGCGTCATTTCACGGGTCATTCTTCCACAAATCAGCTCTGAATGAAGGGGTGTCAGAACTTTCAAACTTCGATGTTGACCTTTTTATTTTTAGTTCCATTTTCCGTTAACCTAGCATGTGACCGATCATTGTAGTTTCGATCCTCTCATCGACACATTCGTCTCGATATTTTTCTTATAGTTATCGGACACCGTTAGACCGACCCCTCACCCTAATCATCTTCAATCTGTAATTAGCCTAGACTTAACCCTAATTAAATCTAACCAAATCTCTAGGATAACCTACGTATCACATGATATTTCCCTAGCTATATGTCACACTAGATTTACCCTCCCCCTCTCTCACACTCTCTCCAATCACCATAAATTCCACCCCTTTCTACCCATATATAGAAAACCTCTCCTTTTAACATACGTGAACATCCCCTAGGGTTTCTATTCCATGCACCCAACCGCCATCAACCTCTCATCTGTCCATCTCCCCGCACGACACCCACACGCAGCAGCCCTCTCCCTAGCCTTGCCGGCCTCCTCCACGGCAACCCCAACTGCCGCACATACCCCCACCTCCTCTATGGCCAAACCCGCAGCCCCCTAAAACACCCACGGCATGCTCTTCCCCATGCCCTCAACCGTCGGCGCACCCCCTTGACGGCACCTCTGCGGCAGCACCCTCAACCTGCAGTCCGGCCTGCCCATTTGTCGCAACCACCAGCCGCACCCTTGCCCTCCACAAATAGGCCGAACACCCCCTCTCCTTGCCCTTAAACTGCCGCATCACCACCCACGGTAGTCTCCCAGGCCGTAAATCCCCTCTACCGACCGTTTGCTGCCGGCCACTCCATTTGCAGCCGCACCCCAGGCCAAGAGACCCCACGGCAGCCCCTGTCGTTCTTCCACCTCCCGCGGGCACCTTCGCCGCTGTCTGTTGCCTCTAGTTGTCTCCATCTTCGGCGTAGCGCACACCGTTTCTCTACCGGAATCCAACCCCAGACATCGCTACCCGACATCAGTATAGCTTTCGCGTCGTGTTAAGGTAACCCCCGATCCGTAGGAACCCACACACCGCATATCTAACAAGATAAAAATCATAATTTCATTGCTTTGGTTAAATAACTAACTGAAGTTAATAATATGGGACTGTATATTTGGTGATTGTGGTTTGAGCACATAGGAGATTCTGGACTGTTGATTTGAGAATTGCGGACGATCATTTCAGGCAAGTGAAACTTGCTCAGTTGATTGTTAGGCCATATTTAGGCCATTCTGTGATTTTGTGTAAAAGAGGCTAGGAGATGAAATGATAGTCGCTTAGACACCATGCTTGATCTAGCTTGACAACGAAGCTAGATCCGACACCATACTTGATCTAGCTTGACAACGAAGCTAGATCCGACGCCATGTTTGATCTAGCTTGAGAATGAAGCTAGATCCGACACCCTTGCCATGCTATGATTCATGCATATCACATGTCATGTTTATTTTGATATAACTGTACGCAATTCAATATCTGCTATCATACTATCATGTTGCATATCGCATGTCATTTCATGCATTGGAATGTTTTATCGTGAATGTGTAGCACACGCTACTAATGAAATGTAAGCTGCGGCGAGTAGGATTCTGACTCCTATATCATGAATGAGGCTAGGTCAACCCTATGCCATAAACACTTCCTGACTCGTGATTTAGAAGATGAGCGCCAGTTCATACACACGTGGAAGGGTAGGGTTAAGCGATCACTCAGTGTAGAAGTGTGCCCGTACAACAACTTCAGCTGAAAGACGTAAACCATGTGCACATCGTGAATGCATGTTTTTCATGAAATCGTGAAATCGTGAAATATTGTTCAGTAGCTTTTCGCTACGACGTGTCATGCATTGCAAAATGTCATGTTCATTTAAACTGCTGCATTCATTAAAATATCATGACATGTCATCATCATTGTAAACTGCTAGTTGCATTCATCCTATAACTGCCTTTACTTTTATGTTTCCTTGCACAAAAGTCTCCTTTACCTTTTGGAGATTTTTGCTGACATGTGCCCTTTTCTCTTTGGGTGTCACATGTCAGGCTTTGAGTCTGAGGTAGTTGCTGAGGACTACCAAGTTATTGACGTCATGCTTGAGGTTTTTGCTGACGTCCAGTTCGAGGATACCGGAGATCAGTCTTAGTCTCGGCTGGAGGTTTCTCTTAGTTGATGTTGTTTCCTAGTAGCTGCTGTTAGGTTGTTCGATGCGTAGCACCTTATCTTGTTTTAGTTTCGGCCATGCTTTGGGGCCTTTTCTTTTAAACTCTCTTATACTACTTTTTATGACTATATCTCTGAATGTTTTTGAATAAAGATGTGGATGTTGTTTTTGAATGTTGGTCATTTATTGCCTGCGTTTATATTATTATTATTGGTGTTTCATTGCAATGCAAGAATCTGCGAATGGATGAACACATAGACGCTTATCAGACTGTAGCTTCACAGCTTCAAGTCTGAGCGGACCTCTTCGCATCTCGCCTTCCATACTTGGGAAGCGGGGCGTGATAGGTTTTTGTGGTGGCCCACGCATGGTCATTTCACCTGCGAAATATCGAAAAAATTATAATAGTAAAACATCCATTGATACATTCGAAACATTCGAGTCATAAAATTGGAGTCTAATTTGAACATTTTCCTTGTATTAGATGGTAGGAAGACTTAGATAGACATCCAAGTTCGTTAAGATTTAGTTTTACTCATCTTAGAATACCTTAGTAGCCTCTCACCCAGCTCTGACCATATTAGATTTCTAGAGTTTTCATTTAGTCATTCGCTTGGGTCCATCAAATTTCGGGCCCAGCAGAACGTAATCTTGATCCTCTAAGGACCCTTTCCCTGGGATCTCTATTACAGTCTAGTTCATTAGAAAGTCTTGGTGCTAAGTTTCTCCTAATCTTTAGTCGGCCCAGTAATTAAAACCCCGGATTTCTATCATTTCCTAATCATTACACTTTTGAGCTAATGACCATAGAATCCAATCATAGTAGATTCACTAAGTTATTTCCCAGTCGTTTTTACGTTTTGAATATTTGATTCACTTCCTTGCTTTCGTTTCACGTGATTCCTTTATGTCGGTCATCATCAATCGTTGAATCTTCCTCATTACCATCCTGATCCTTCGAAAAGTATTTTCAATGTTATTTTTGAATTCCTCTCCCAGTTTAAATTCTTTGAAAACATTTAGCATAAGCTTAGACTTCCTACCCTTTAGTTGACTTAAATGCATTCTTTGAATTTCGAAACTTTTTCGTCGAAATCATTAAATTACTACCCTATAATATTTCTAACCTATATCTTTCATTGTTATGTGGATATCTTACTTCCTTCATATAATGACTTTTCGATAATCCAATATACCATTTCTTCTCTTACTATATATATACTACTCAAACTTATTTCAAACAACTTATTGTACCGACCTCTAAATATTTTCTATGTGAAAGAGAACTCCGACTTTTCTAGTATGTTCGTTTTTATATTCTCCGTTTTTCCCGACTCTAAAGTTCTTAGTACAAATCTAGTTTCAATTGTAGAACAATCACTTCAACTCTATACTAATTATTTTTCGTCTAATATTTACTTCGTATTTTAACTTATGTCATATACACGCTATTTTCCTGTATTTTATGAGGATATTAATATATCTTTCTTTCTTTTACTTAAATATTCACGATTATATCCCTGTTTCACCTTACCAAGTTATCTCCTTATCCTTGCCTTATCTGAACCTGTTCATCCCGATCTTGTTTCGTTACGCTATTTGATTTCGGTTCCCTTACTATTGCTTAGTCGTCCTACTAGAGCTGGCCGTTGCATATGTTAACCTTAGTTTAGTGGTGGGCCCATTAGTATTATTGTGATGTCGGTGTGGTGCATGTATATAGGTAGAGTGTGTGGATCCGTGTGTGTAAACCCTTGCGTACTACTCATGTATAAGTGTGCTACCCTTAGTATATTAATGATTGTCTCTTGTGTTATGTATGCATACTCAGTGTTACTCATGATATATATGCAGTTGTATGAAAGATAGTATTTATAGATATATGTGTGGATAGCTATACCACTTTAGGGATGTCTGTGTATATTAGAATTAGTGTTGGAATATCTACTAGTGGTGTATGTAGTTTGAAGGTACTTGTAAATGCTTGAAATAGTATACTAATAAAGTCATGTGCATGTTAGGTATAATGAAAATAGGTGTACTTATAGTTAAGTGTGCAGGCCTATTATATGATCTATATGTTAGTACATATGAGCGTGTGCTCATACGTAGATATGTATGTGCTTAGTCATAGGTAGATATATACATACTGTATGAATATGTGTGATATACATATGATAATATGATTATAATTTTGTATAGTACTGCTTGCCTTTACAGGATGTTGTATGTGTACGTGTATACCATGAGGTATGCACGATTATTGTATGCCGTAACAATGTATGGATAGGTATATGTAGTAGTATACTAATTATATGTAAATTGCTATGGTGTAAATATATTATATGTATGTCTATGTTTTGTATAGATACGTGGCAAGCATATAAGAATGTAGGTATGGTATGCATGCAATGAGTATCAGTGTAGTAATATGTATGTGACTATACAATGTATGCATGTATATGATGGTGTATTATGATTGTATACGTGTACTGATATTTGCAATACTATTATAGTATGTAAATTGATTGCATTATGGGGGTGTTACTTGACTAAATATAAAGTGTGGTTGATATTATTATGTGTATATAATAGCATGTGTTTTTAACCTGTATAGTGTGACGAGTAATATGATTACGTTGATATATATATAAGAGTGGTGTGTTGGTATAGGTATAAATATCGTGTTATGAATATAAAGTATTCTGGTTCTGGTATGGGTCTTTGAGTCGCACTCATGCTTGAGTGGGTATACTCTAAATATATTGTTATATCTGTCTATGTTTTGTGTATAGTGCTATAAACATAGTAATGATGATGTGTGTATAGTGATAGGTTTGGTTGTGCATGGTTACGTTACGCACATAGTTGTGGGTGGCTTTACCATTATATAGATATAGGTGTTAGTTTTGTCGTATAGTTCTTTACGAAGGTTCTACATGTTTAAATGTATATATGCTAGCTAAACTAGGTGTGTAGAATGTGCTAAATATATATAGCGGTATGAGTGGCATGTATGAATAGTATATTAGCGTGTGTGGGCGTGCACCATGCATGGGTAAGTATGTGCTTAGCTATATGTGTTTGCGACTATGGTATGTGTGTTGTGTCTTGAATATAGTTACAAGATTGTATGTGATGTGTATATATGATGAAGTATCTGCGTGTATTTGAATAACTATATATTTGTGTATTTATAGTAGGGGTGAATGTATATTAGATATAGCAAATATGATTTAATATTGTATGGTGTGATTGCATGTGTTGATATGTTTGGTGTTGAATGTACACTAGGAGACATAAAGGAATAGTATATCCATGTTCATTTTGTACATATGTAGTTATCAATGCGTGAAGTACTACGATTGTATTTGCTGGTGTGAACTATTTTTTATGTAGGTGTCTATACCATGGTTACATGATAAGTGAGTGATAGTTATGTAAGAGATGTACGTGACTATATGAATGATTGAAGTACGTGTATGAATTTGACTGTCTATGATAGGTATAAGTATAGAATGTGCATATATGTTTGACTACCTAGTGCATATATAAGCACTTGTAGTAACTATACATGGTTTGAATTATATTGTGATATGATTGGGGTAGTTACTAGAATGGCTAGATATATATTTTTTAGTTAGAAAGTCTGAGGACGGACTTTGCTCTAAGGTGGGCAGGATGTAACGATCGCTTTTCGACCGTGTGTTTTCGTGCGCGTACTTTCTTTTTCCTACGCGTATTTATTGTGACCTCCTCTTGTATCCCAAACGCGCAAAGTTATATATCGTTGTGACCCTCTGAGAGAGTACTTATTTGTGGGATTTTTTGTGAACGTCATTTCACGGGCCATTCTTCCACAAATCAGCTTTGAATGAAGGGGTGTCAAAACTTTCAGACTTCGGTGTTGACCTTTTTATTTTTAGTTCTGTTTTCCGTTAACATAGCACGTGACCAATCGTCGTAGTTTTGATCCTCTCGTCGACACGGTCGTCCCGATATTTTTCTTGTATTTATCAGACACCGTTAGACCGACCCTTCACCCTAATCATCTTTAATCTGTAATTAGCCTAGACTTAACCCTAATTAAATCTAACAAATCTCTAGGATAACCTACGTATCACATGATATTTCCCTGGCTATATGTCACACTAGATCTACCCTCCCCTTCTCTTACACTCTCTCTCCAATCACCCTAAATTCCATTCTTTCTACCCCAATATAGCAAACCTCTTCTTTTAATATACGTGAACATCCCCTAGGGTTTATATTCCACGCACCCAGCCGCCATCAACCTCTCATCCGGCCATCTCCCCTCGCGACACCCACGCACAACAGCCCTCTCCCTAGCCTTGTCGGCCTCCTCCACGGCAACCCCAACTGCCGAACATACCCCTCCTCCTCCATGGCCAAACCCGCACAGCCCCCTAAAACACCCACGGCCTGCTCCTCCCCCTGCCCTCAACCGCCGGCGCGCCCCCTTGACGACACCTCCGTGGTAGCCCCCTCAACCTGCAGATCCGGCATGCCCATTTGCCGCAACCATCAGCCGCACCCTTGCCCTCCACACACAGGCCGAACACCCCCTCTCCTTGCCCTTAAACTACCGCATCACCACCCACGATAGTCCCCCAGGCCGCAGATCCCCTCTGCCGGCCGTTTGCTGCCGACCACTCCATTTGCAACCGCACCCCAGGCCGAGAGACCCCACGATAGCCCCTGTCGTTCTTCCACCTCCCGCGGGCACCTTCACTGCTGTCTATTGCCTCTAGTTGTCTTCGTCTTCACCGTAGCGCACACCGTTTCGCTACCGAAATCCAACCCCTGACGTCGCTACCCGACGTCATTGTAGATTTCGTGTCATGTTAAGCTAACACCCGATCCATAGGAACCCGCACACCGCATGTCTAACAAGATAAAAATCGTAATTCCATTTCTTTGGTTAAATAACTAACTGAAGTTAATAATATGGGACTATAGGTTTGATGATTGTGGTTTGAGCACATAGGAGATTCTGGACTGTTGATCTGAGAATTGTGGACGATCATTTCAGGCAAGTGAAACTTGCTCAGTTGATTGTTTGCCATGTTTAGGCCATTCTATGATTTTGTGTAAAAGAGGCTAGGCGATGAAATGATAGTCGCCTAGACAACATGCTTGATCTAGCTTGACAATAAAGTTAGATCCGACACCATGCTTGATCTAGCTTGACAACGAAGCTAGATCCGACACCATGTTTGATCTAGCTTGAGAACGAAGCTAGATCCGACACCCTTGCCATGCTATGATTCATGCATATCACATGTCATGTTTATTTTGATATAACTGTACGCAATTCAATATCTGCTATCATACTATCATGTTGCATATCGCATGTCATTTCATGCATTGGAATGTTTTGTCGTGAATGTGTAGCACACGCTACTAATGAAATGTAAGCTGCGGCGAGTAGGATTCTGAATCCTATATCATGAATGAGGCTAGGTCAACCCTATGCCATAACACTTCCTGGCTCGTGATTTAGAAGATGAGCGCCAGTTCATACACACGTGGAAGGGTAGGGTTAAGCGATCACTCAGTGTAGAAGTGTGCCCGTACAACAACTTCAGCTGAAAGACGTAAACCCTGTGCACATCGTGAATGCATGTTTTTCGTGAAATCGTGAAATCGTGAAATATTGTTCAGTAGCTTTTCGCTACGACGTGTCATGCATTGCAAAATGTCATGTTCATTTAAACTGCTGCATTCATTAAAATATCATGCCATGTCATCATCATTTTAAATTGCTAGTTGCATTCATCCTATAACTGCCTTTACTTTTATGTTTCCTTGCACAAAAGTCTCCTTTACCTTTTGGAGATTTTTGTTGACATGTGCCCTTTTCTCTTTGGGTGTCACATGTCAGGCTTTGAGTCTGAGGCAGTTGCTGAGGACTACCAGGTTGCTGACGTCATGCTTGAGGCTTTTGCTGACGTCCAGTTCGAGGATTCCGGAGATCAGTCTTAGTCTCGGCTGGAGGTTTCTCTTAGTTGCTGTTGTTTCCTAGTAGCTGTCGTTAGGTTGTTCGGTGTGTAGCACCTTATCTTGTTTTAGTTTCGGCCATGCTTGGGGCCTTTCTTTTAGACTCTCTTATACTACTTTTTATGACTATATCTCTAAATGTTTTTGAATAAAGATGTGGATGTTGTTTTTGAATGTTGGTCATATATTGCATGCATTCATATTATTGTTGTTGTTTCATTGCAATGTAAGAATCTGCAAATGGATGAACACACAGATGCTTATCAGACTGTAGCTTCACAGCTTCAAGTCTGAGCGGACCTCTTCGCGTCTCGCCTTCCATACTTAGGAAGCAGTGTGTGACAAATATCCCCATGTATTCTCTCCAAGAAGCTAGGAGACTCTAATCCCACCTTCGGGTTCTTCAGATTATGTCCAAAAGATTGGATAATGATGCGGTGCATCATTGCCGATCCTGGGTGACCAAGTCTGTTATGCCAGAGTTTGAATTCTAGCGACGAAAGGCACTTCTAGTGCACAGTCAAATTAGCTTCTATAGGTTTAATATAAGTATGATAGAGACCCGACGAGAGTCTCTTAAATCGTTCTAAGATAGTTTTAAACCTTCTTTTTAATGAGTAACATACAGATATTCATCCTCATGTATATCTATAGTTTCTAAGTGATATCTGTTTAAACGAATAACCTTGAAACTTAATAGATTCCTATTTAATTTAGGAGAGAAAAGTGCATCTTTTATTATTAGTCTCGTATTATTTGGGAGCAAAACCATTGCTTCACCAGATTCTTTAATTGTGTTTAACAGTCCTAAAATAGTGATTATAGGACCATCATAATCATTTAAGCTAATAAAATAGCTTTTTCACGAAGGATTGTGTGTGTAGAGGCACTGTCCACTAGGCACTCACACTTCATCTATAGACAATGAATTCAATACGTTAATAAAAGGAAGACATTCATTATTGAAAAAGTAAAGATTAAGCAAACTATAGATGAAGTACTGATAACAGATAAAGTAAATGCATAACAGATAAATATGACATCAGTCTAGGAGGTCTTCATTCTCGAAGTCATCCATTATGAACTTGGTTGACGTCTGGTTTTCCACCAGATTTGTTTCAATGGGAGATTTCAGGCTCGCCTGATACAGATCTTGGAGGAGTTGTAACGGCCGGTCTCACTTTACGTTATACGGCTGTGCGTATAGCAATTTCAGGTACCTGATTGGTTTTGTTGCTTTGTATGTGAGTTGTGTCGTTGATGTCAATAGGGCCGTAGCACCTTAGTTTCACCCTTAGCAAGCCAACCCCCAACGTGTGCCCAACGTGAGATTTTTATCGCCTTTGGACCCTGTATCCTTGTACGCGTATCTTCCTTGAAGTTCGCGTATTTTTCTTAGCCTTATCCTTCATCTGGGCCCTATGGTGTGATATGCCGTTGTGACCCTCTCGAACAGTATTAAATCGTGGAATTATTTTGGAACGTCATTTCACGGGTCGTTCTCCCACGATTTGACTTTGTTTGATGAGGCGTCGCGACTTTCACTTTCGTCGTGAGACCTTTTTATTTTTAGTTTCGTTTCTCGTCGTCGAACTTGTGATCCGTCTTCTTAGTTCTGTTTCTCTCGTCGACACGGTTGCCCCAGTATTTATTTCATAATTTTTGGGATTCGTTTGACCTACTTTCACTTTTTGCCCAACCTAATATCGGTTCTACCCTAAGTTTCACATAGTTAATTGTCCCTAATAATATTCATTAATAAAAATATCAGCCATTTGACTTAGCCCAGCCACTCTTCCCCCACTTGGCCGCACACCCTGGAGAGAGAGAGAGAGGGTTTGAGACTTTTTAATAATTGATAATAACATTTTTTATTTTTTAAAAAATGTAACCTAGTCCTACAACTAGCCTTAGCCCTTGGACCCCCTCATGTGATGGCTCAGCTCTCCCCTATTTATTCAACCTAGGGTTTTATTTTTTTATTAACCCTAGCCAACGTTTCTCCCAGCAACCAACGTGAAGCCACCGCCCCCATCATTTTCGAGCGCAGTTTCCCCAAGTGTCGCATCCCTTCGTGCATTCGACCTACCCATGACCGGCGGCCTCTTTCTCCCCTCCATCGACCGGACCTCCCCCTCCGACCCGAAGTCCGGCGACCCCGTCGTTTTTCGCCGGAGAGCGCCCCCAGGCTCCGCTCACAGCAGCATAGTTGATGTGCTTCGCGGCAGCCCGCGCTCCGCCTGCAGACAGCGCCGACGGCCCCCTTACGATCTCCTCCACCTCCCGCGGCAACCACCGCAACCCTCGGCGCCTCCAGCCCGTCCCCGACCTGTCCCCGTGCCCAGCGGCCTGTCATCGCCGGTAGCCGCCGGCGAGCTCCGTCGGAACGCGGCCCAGATGTGCAGAGCGCCGCCCAGGCGCGACAGCGCAGCCGCGCCCTCGCGCGCGCAACTAGCAGCCTCCCTGTGTCGTGCTGATCTCCGTCGGCCTCTAGGCCTCTCTGCGATGCGTTTAACGGCTTCCTCTCGCGCCGTTCGTCCTCCCCTCAACCGTTGTCCACGCGACGATCACCGAAAGCTTCATGGGAGAACTCCTCCTCTACATCGGTTAGTTTTGTTCGTTGCAACTTTTATTTCAGTTTGCTTAGTTGTTGGACAGAAATAACGATCAGCTATTGGACTTATTAATCTGTAGATGGCATGCTAAAAGATGAATTGAAACTAGTTTTCATAAAGTTAATAATAACATATCAATAAGTTGGATGGATGATGTTAGGCTGTAATAGTAATAACAGTATTATCATTAACGAGTAATCTTGAAACACACCAGCTTATTAACAACATTAGTGACTTTAATACTGTGATGTGAACGGTATATTGATTTAGTTAGCATGTTGGATCATTATATTGATGAGTAACTCAGTCCCAGGATAGAAAACCTAATAAAACGGGATTCATTAGATGTATTCAGGATTGATGAATACACTTCTGTCGTAACGAACCTGATTCGAGCATGTGTTGTGTCAACAGTATTGTTCGTCCCGTCCCGTACGCGTTACAGTGATCCAACCCTTGACGTCGCTACCCGACGTCAGAGTAGCTCTCGCGTCGTGTTGAGGTAAGATCTGCCCCGTAGGAATCACCACTTGCCTGTTAATCAACTAAAATTGGTAATTTCTGTTTGTTTGTGACTCACTAATTAAGATTAATAAATTGGGTTGTATGCTGGATTGCGATCTGAGCACGTAGGTAGTTTGGACTCTGGTTGATCGCGACTCCAGTTTGATTGTGCAGGCAAGTGAAACTTGCCAACTTGTGTTTTAGGCCATGTTTTTAGGCCATCTCTAGTTTCTAGCGTAAAAGAGACTAGGCGATGAAATGATAGTCGCCTAGACGCAATTTCAAGATCTAGCTTGACAATGAAGCTAGATCTGATACCCTGCCATGTCATTCATGCAATTTTCCTGTCACGTTTAATTTCCATATCTGTATGCATTTTATCTGTACTCTGCTATGCCTGTCACGTTTAAATTCCATAACTGTACGCACTTTAATTGTATTCTTGCCATGCCATGCATCCTATATGTCATTCCATGCTTGAGTGTTGCATTCGTAGCACACGCTACTTGTACTTCCTTGTTCAGGCTAGGCACCTGCGTTGCAGGCACAACCCTATGCCAAATACACTTTCTGGCTCGTGATCCAGAAGCGGGCTACATGTGTTGGTCAAAAGTCAATGCCCGATACACGTGGAGGGGTAGGGATAAGCGATCACTTGAGCTTAGGAGTTGGCCCGTACAGCCACTCCAGCCAAAAGGCGTAATCTCTGTTCACGACGTGTTTACTTGACTTGTAAAATCCATGTGAATGAATAGTAGCTTTGCCACCCTTGTCGTGTCTTACTTGTTGCCATGTCATACTTGTTACCATGCCCTACTTGTTGCACCGACTTAATTGTTGCATCCATACTTTAAAATGCAATGTCATCGCATAATTTAGAACTACTAGGTTGTTTTACCTTCCTTTTAGTTTCCTTGCACAAAGTCTTTGTAGACTTTGCTGACATGCACCCTCGTCTCTTTTGAGTGTTGCATGTTAGTTGCTGAGCCAGAGTCCGTTGCTGAGGACGAGGTGTTTGCTGACTTTGAGCCTGGGTCCACCGTTGACGTGGAGTGTGAGGACACCGGTGACCAGTCGTAGAGACTGCTTTTGTGTCGCTTTCTGCTTAGTTGTTGTTAGTTGTCGGTGCGTAGCACCCTGTCTTTCTGTACGTTTGATTATTTCTGTTGGCCATGCTTGGGCCTTTTAGACTCTTCTTTTTCGCCTGGTGGCTTTTCTGTGATGTTGGAATTTATTGTGGACATTCTGAGATCGAAATAATTTTACCTGTCTCTTTTCTTTATTATTATCTTGTTCTGTTTCGCATTTGCAAGGACCAATACTTGGTTGTTCCAGACGCTTTACAGACTGGAGTCTCACAGCTCCAAGTCTGAGCGGACTTCTCACGCCTCGCCTCCATTTTAGGGAAGCGGGTCGTGACAGGTTTTATTAGTGGCCCATGCAGGTCCCTTTTGCAACTGCGAATTATCAGAACTACGATAATAATTATAGAATGTCCATTAAATAAATTAAAACATCCAAGTCATTAGCCTTGAGTCTAATTTTTATCGTTTCCTATGTCTTTGGTGGCTGGTAGACGTGATGCCCGAACATCTGTCTCAGCTTAGTAGGGAATCCATTAGATCAGGACTTTAGTAAGACTTAGTTAGACGTCTGTGCTTGCTAGTTAGAGGTCCCTGATTGTTAGCTAGACTCCATGCTAGAGATTGATATAATCGTCTTAGGAGTTACCTTAGTGGTTCCTGTCTAGCTCCGACCATAATAGACTTCTAGAATTTCTTTAGTCGTTCGCTTGGGTTCATCGATTTCGGGCCAAGCTGGACGCAGTTCATTACAGTCTAGACCCTTAGGAAAATCTTAGCGCTAAGTTTCCTAATTTTTAGTTGGTCAACCGTAGGAGTTCCCTATAGAGTTTCGTGAGTCATATCCTAGGCGTTTTTTGTATAAGACCATGCGATCTTATTCTTGCCCTCGTTTCACATGATCACTTCATGGCGATTATCGTTAATCTTTCGAAATTTTCTCTGTTGCAAATCTTGAATTGTAACGGCCGGTACTCACTATTCGTTATACGGCTGTGCGTATAGCAATTTCGGGTACCTGATTGGTTTTGTTGCTTTGTGTGTGAGTCGTGTCGTCGAGTCGATAGGGCCGAAGCACTTGGTTGCGTCCTTAGCAAGCCAACCCCCGACGTGTGCCCAATTTGAGATTTCTATCACCTTGAACCCCGTATCCTTTATACGCTTTACGTGCACGTTGTCTTGTTCGTGCACGTATTTATTTAGACGTTGTCTGTATCCGAACCCTATGGTGGGATATGTCATTGTGACCCACTCTGGGAGTAGTAAAATTGTGGTGTTGTTTTGGAACGTCATTTCACGGGTCGTTCTCCCACGATTTGACCTTATTTGAATAGACGTCACGATTTTCACTTTTGTCGCAAGGCCTTTTTATTTTTAATTTCATTTCTCGACGTCGAAATTGTGATCCGTCTTTCTGTCTTCTTTCTCTCGTCGTCCCGGTCACCCCAGTATTTATTTCACAATTTTTGAGCTTCGTTTGACCTATTTTCACCTTCTGCCCAACCAATTATTGGATTAACCCTAAGTTTCACCTAGTTAGTGGTCCCTAATAATTTATTTTTAATAATAATATGATACATCCTAATTTATATGTCTAACAATTCCTTATTAATTAACTTTGACTTAGCCATTCCCCCCCCCCCCCCCCACTTGGCCGAACCCAGCCTAACTTCCCTTGTAGCCTTATTAAATATATATTATTATATAATGAGAATTTAACTACTAAGGCCTCAGACTTTAGAACCAATAGTAACTGAGCCCAGGCCCTTCATGCACCTAGCAAGCACTAAACACAATTCGCTGGCCTACACTTTTTAAATCTTTCCTCTAAAATTGCAACCAAGCCCATTATGAACCTGTGAAGCCTAGTGTTAAGTTCTTTGTGTGGGTTTCTTCTTTCTGCCGCCAGCTTCATCCCCACGAGCCATCGCGTCTTCCTCTTCGAAACTAACCTCTCACGGCGCCGCATCGCTTCTCCCCGACCCCCCCGATTCATCTCCGGCAGCCTCCTCATCCACCCTCCCTCCGACCCGACCACGACTCCCCGCCGTAGCCATGTGCTCCGCCCGAGCACGCGGCAGCGCTGCCCTGGCCGTTAGCAGCGGGAGTCTGTCGCTGCTTCGAACGACTATCGCCCCGGCTGCTATTTTCGGTGCCGTTAGCATCGCCGGACCCTCTTCCATCCTCCCCACCGGCGCTGCAACACCATAGCACCACATGGCGCCGTAACTCGCAGAAACGGCGTCCCCGGGCTGTTGTCGACTTATCTCGGTGCACGGCCTGTCCCTTTCGCCGCAGCGAAGCACGGCGTTCCCCTCGCGCCGTTCGTCCTCCTCCTCCTCAAACTACGCCAAGATCTCCTCCTTCCTAACCCCTGCCGTACTCCCCGTGAACAAGTAAACTCAGGTAAGTACTTCGTGCATGTAATGTTGTGTTGGTGTAGGTGTGCACATATTATATTTACTAGGGTGAGCCATGTGATCAGTTGGAGGGTTATAATCATTATATAGGGATAGTTATAAAAGGTTATTATATTATGCTATGTTATATTTGGTCACAGTATAATTTTTATAAGTTATATTATATCTGTTAAATGGTAACATCATATAAGTTATAATTTAATTTGGGACTTTTGATAACATTATATTAACTAAGTAAGACCTTAATGTTATTAGCTATCGCGGTTAACTTAAATAACACGAATCCATGTCGCAGATATAGAACGTCATTCTTCGCGACCCGTTACCTTTCCGAGCCGACGCCATTACCCTACACGCTACCGGAATTCAACCCCTGGCGTCGCTACCCGACGCCAGTGTAGCTCTCGCGTCGTGTTGAGGTAACGTTCTGCACCCCTAGGACCCCCAACCACAGCCTGTTAATCAAGACTAAAAATTGATGTTTTTAAATGTCTTAGACCACTAATCAAGATTAATAATATGGGACTGTAGGCTAGTGGACTCGTGCTCGTAAGTTGTTTGTGACTTTTGGACTTATTGGACGGTGTATTCAGACGTCGGGTTGCAAGCAAGTGAAACTTGCCAATTAGTGCTTTAGGCCATGTCTTAGGCCATTTTCTTACTTTAGGCGTAAAAGAGACTAGGCGATGAAATGATACTCGCCTAGACACAATTTTAAGATCTAGCTTGACAACAAAGCTAGATTTGTCACCCTGCCATGCCATTCATGCATATCTGCCTGTCACGTTTAATTTTCGTAACTGCATGCTTTTTACTTATACTCTGCCTGTCACGTTTAAATTCCTTAACTGTACGCATTTAAATTACAACTTGCCATGCCATGTCATCCATGTTTGAGTGTTGCATTTGTAGCACACGCTACTATACTTGTACTTCATGTTCAGGCTAGGCACCTACTTTTACGGGCACAACCCTATGCCAAATACACTTCCTAGCTCCTGATCCAGAAGCGAGCATTCCATGTTCGGGGGTAAAGCACTGGCTCGATACACGTGGAGGGGTAGGGATAAGCGATCACTTGAGCTTAGGAGTTGGCCTGTACAGCCACTCTAGCCAAAAGGCGTAATCTCTGAGCATGACGTGTTTACTTGACTTGTTAAATCCATGTGATTGTTTAGTAGCTTTGCTACCCATGCCATGATGTACTTGTGCCTTGTTAAACTTGCTGCCATGTCAAACTTGTTGCATTTATTTAATTGTTGTGTCCATACTTTAAATGCCAAGTCATTGCACATTATTAGAACTGCTAGGCTGCTTTACTTTTCCTTTAGTTTTCTTGCACAAAGTCTTTGTAGACTTTGCTGACATGCGCACTCGCCTCTTTGGGTGTCGCATGTTAGTTGCTGAGCCAGAGTCCGTTGCTGAGGACGAGGAGTTCTTGGACATTGAGCCTGGGTCCACAGCTGACGTGGAGTACGAGGACACCGGCGACCCGTCGTAGAGTTTCCTTCGTCGTTACTTTGCTTAGTCTGTTGTTAGGTTGTCGGTGAGTAGCACCTTCTTTCTGTACGTTGTTTATTTTTGTTGGCCATGTTGGGGCCTTTTAAACTCTTTTCTTTTAGCCTGGTGGCTTTTCTGGGATGTTGAAATTTGTTATGGACATTCTGAGATTGGTTATTTTATGTCTCTTTCTTTATTATTATTTTTGTTCCGTATCGCACTTACAGGGACCTCTACTCGGTTTAAATCCAGACGCTTTACAGACTGGGGCCTCACAGCTCCATGTCTGAGCAGACCTTCTCACGTCTCGCCTCCATTTTAGGGAAGCGGGGCGTGACAGGTTTTGTTGGTGGCCCATGCAGGTCCGTCTTGCAACTGCGAATTATCGGAACAACGATAATAACTATGGAATGTCCATTAAATAAATTGCAACATCCGAGTCATAAGCCTTGAGCCTAGTTCTAATCATTTTTCTATGTCACTAGGTGGTAAGAAGATTTAGTTAGACGTCTGTGTTTGCTAGTTAGAGGTTCCTGATTGTTAGTTAGACTCCATGCTAGGAATTGATTTAATCGTCTTAGTAGTTACCTTAGTGGTTCTTGCCTAACTCTGACCATATTAGACTTCTAGGATTTCTTTAGTCGTTCGCTTGGGTTCATCGATTTCGGACCAGGCTGAACGTATTTCATCACAGTCTTGTTCCTTAGGAAGTCGTAGCGCCAAGTTTCCTAATCTTTAGTTGGTTGACCGTAGGAGTTCCCGTAGATTTTCCTGAATCACACCCTAGGCGTATTTATGTTTTGATCATCCGACCATTTTCCTTGCCTCGATTCACGAGATCGCCTCATGATGATCGTCGTCAATTTTCGAATCTCTCCGTTACAAATCTTGAATCTTTTGAAAGTATTTTTCGATTTCCTCTTTCCATAAGTTTAAATTGTTCGAAAATTTTAATATATATATACTTAGACTTCATACTCTTTCGTTGACTTAAATTTTTAAAACTTTTGTCGAGATTTTTGAATACTAGCTTATGATATTTTTCCAGCTTATACTTTTCGTACTTATATAAATACCTTGTCCCTTCATATACTAATTTTATTCTGAACCGTACTTTTATTTTGCCCAATTCGATTTATAATTTTCTTTTCTTATTTATGCCATTCAAATGACACATCGCGCTTACTTTTAATATACTTTTCAAGTCACATGGGACTTCAGCTTTCAGCAAGTCGATTTTATGCTCATCGTTTTCCCTATTTCAGATTTTTGTAAAATTACTATTTCGTGACCATTTCCTGATCCAGACCTTTCATAATTCGGTTTTAAAGCTTTATTACCAATTTTGATAATTCTACTACTAAGTTATTATTATCTTTCCGTTCACCATGCATACTTTTAGAATAATTTCTAAATAGAACTTCAATTATTTTTATATATTAGTACTAGGTTCGTTGTGCTCGTACGTTAAGATCTTTGTATAAATCAGTTTCTGTTGGCGAATCCGGATTCCTCTAAAAGTAATTTTAATATTGTTTATTTGAAGTTTCTCTCCAGTTTTAAGACTTGGAAAACATTTAGCATGAGCTTAAATTCTCCACACTATAGTTGACCTGGTTTCATTCTTTGAATCTCGAAACTTTTGCCAAAATTATTAAATTGCTGCCGCATAGCATTTTCTAACCTATGTCCTTAATGTTCGTATAAATGATTTACTTTCCTCCTGATAATTTTATATAAGCCAAAAAAACATTTTCTCTTATTATGTAAATTCGACTCAAACTTGTTTCGAACAACTTGTTTTACCAACCTCCAAATATTTTTATACAGACGAGGACTCCAACTTTTGAAGTACAACAGTTTTCAAATTTCACGTATTTTAGCTTATGTTATTTACACTATTTTCTTTCTGTATCCTATAAGGGTATCACTACATCTCCCTTTCCTCTACCTAAACATTCACAATTGAGTCACTGTTTCACCCAACCAAGCTGTCTCCTTATATTCGTCCTACCTGAACCCGTGCTTATCGATCCTTCCCTCGTTACGCTATCGACCTCGGTCTCCCTCTATTGCTTAGGCTTTAGTGCTCGTCAATGACTGTGTCAACTCTAATTTGTTAGTAGGCCTTTGGACCTTTGTGATGTTGTCATGGTGCATGTACCTAAGTTGAGTGTGTGGGCTTGAATGAGTGTACTCCCCTGTAGTATATTAATGTTTGCCTATTGTGTGATATATACATACTCAGAGTTATTCATGATGTTATGAAGTTGTATGTGTGTTAGTGTTTATAGATATGTGTGTGGATAGCTATACCACTCTAGGGATGTCTGTGCATATAAGAATCAGTGTTGGAATATCTAATGGAGTGTATGTAGTTGGAGATACTTATAATGGTTGAAATAATATGTTGGTAAAGTTATATGTATGTTAGGTGTGATAATAATATGTGCACGTATAGTTAAGTGAGTAGGCCTATTATATGACCTATATGTTAGTACGTGTGAGTATGTGCTCATACGTAGATACGTATTGTGCTTAGACGTAAGTAGTTATGTATTTGCTGCATGAGTATATAGGTGATATACATATGGTAGTAGGATTATAATTTTGATTGGTATTGCTTGCTTTTACGGTATGTTGTATGCGTGTATACCATGAGGTATACACGACTATTGCATATCTTAACTATGTATGAAGTAGACGTGTTGGTATACTAATTATAGGTAGTATGATATGGTGTGAATATATGTTCTACATGTGTGTGACTATACGGTGAATGCATGTATTAGGGAGGGTATTATAATTATACGTGTGATGATGTCTGTATTATTATTATGGTATATAAAGAAATTGAACTATGTGGGTGTTACCTGGCTAAATATTAAGTGTGATTGACATATGGTATGTATATGGTCATATTGGTAGATGTGTATACATTGGAGTGGTATTGGTATAGGTATAAATACCGTGTTACGTACATAGAGTATTCTGATATGTGTTTCGAGTCTCACTCAAGCTTGAGTGGGTATACTCTAAGTATATTGTTACATATGTCTGTGGTTTGCGTGTAGTACCATGAATATAGCGATGGATGATGTATGTATAGTGATAGGATTGCTTGTGCCTGGTTGTGTTACGCACATGATTGTGGGTCGCTATACCAGTATATAGTTATAGGTGTTGGTCTTGTGGTATAGTTATTTACTAAGGATTTGCCTGTGTGAACGTATGTGTGCTAGCTAAACTAGGTGTGTAGATGTGCTGAGTTTATAGTGGTATGATTGGTATATAAGAATGTTATATTAGCGTGTGTGGGCGTACACCATGCACGGGTAAGTACGTGCCTAGTTATAAGTATTGGTGACTATGTTATGTGTGGCGTGTCGTGAGTATAATTATAGGGCCGTATGTGATGTGAAGTTATGGTGAAATATTTGCATGCATTTGAATGACTATATATTGTGAAATTATAGTAGTGGTGAATGTATATTAGATTTAGTAAAACTTGATTTAATAATGGTATGGTGTGACTACATGTGTTGAGGTGTTTGGTATCGGATGAATATTAGGGAGTAGTATACCCATGTTTGTTTTGTGCATAGGTAGTTATCTATACGTAGAGCAATGATTGTATTTGCTAGTGTGAGACTAATCTTATGTGAGTATCTGAACTATTGTTTTTTGCTAGATAAGTAGTAGTTATATAAGGGATGTATGCATATATATATGATTGAAATATGTGCGTGAATATATACATGTTAGCAGAGTTATTGTTTGACTACCTAGTGCATGTATAAGCATTTGTAATGACTATACCTGGTTGAATTATAGTGTGATGTGATCGGGATAGCTACTAGTCTGGCTAGAGTTATATTTTTAGTTAGAAAGTCCGAGGACGTACTTTATTCTAAGGTGGGTAGGATGTAACGGCCGGTACTCACTATTCGTTATACGGCTGTGCGTATAGCAATTTCGGGTACCTGATTGGTTTTGTTGCTTTGTGTGTGAGTCGTGTCGTCGAGTCGATAGGGCTAAAGCACTTGGTTGCGTCCTTAGCAAGCCAACCCCCGACGTGTGCCCAATTTGAGATTTCTGTCGCCTTGAACCCCGTATCCTTTATACGCTTTACGTGCACGTTGTCTTGTTCGTGCACGTATTTATTTAGACGGTGTCTGTATCCGAACCCTATGGTGTGATATGTCGGTGTGACCCTCTCTGAGAGTAGAAAATTTGTGGTGTTGTTTTGGAACGTCATTTCACGGGTCGTTCTCCCACGATTTGACCTTATTTGAAGAGACGTCATGGATTTCACTTTTGTCGCAAGGCCTTTTTATTTTTAATTTCGTTTCTCGACGTCGAAATTGTGATCCATCTTCTCTGCCTTCTTTCTCTCGTCGTCCCGGTCACCCCAGTATTTATTTCACAAATTTTGAGCTTTGTTTGACCTATTTTCATCTTCTGCCCAACCAATTATTAGATTAACCCTAAGTTTCACCTAGTTAGTGGTCCCTAATAATTTCTTATTAATAATAATATGATACATCCTAATTTATATTTCTAACAATTCCTTATTAATTAACTTTGACTTAGCCATTCCCCCCCCCCCCCCCCCCACTTGGCCGAACCCAACCTAACTTCCCTTGTAGCCTTATTAAATATATATTTATTATATAATGAGAATTTAACTACTAAGGCCTCAGACTTTAGAACCAATAGTAACTGAGCCCAGGCCCTTCATGCACCTAGCAAGCACTAAACACAATTCGCTGGCCTACACTTTTTAAATCTTTCCTCTAAAATTGCAACCAAGCCCATTATGAACCTGTGAAGCCTAGTGTTAAGTTCTTTGCGTGGGTTTCTTCTTTCTGCCGCCAGCTTCATCCCCACGAGCCATCGCGTCTTCCTCTTCGAAACTAACCTCTCACGGCGCCGCATCGCTTCTCCCCGACCCCCCGATTCATCTCCGGCAGCCTCCTCATCCACCCTCCCTCCGACCCGACCACGACTCCCCGCCGTAGCCCTGTGCTCCGCCCGAGCACGCGGCAGCGCTGCCCTGGCCGTTAGCAGCGGTAGTCCGTTGCTGCTTCGAACGACTATCGCCCCGGCTGCTATTTTCGGTGCCGTTAGCATCGCCGGACCCTCTTCCATCCTCCCCACCGGCGCTGCAACACTATAGCACCACCTGGCACCGTAACTCGCAGAAACGGCGTCCCCGGGCTGTTGTCGACTTATCTCGGTGCACGGCCTGTCCCTTTGGCCGCAGCGAAGCACGACGTTCCCCTCGCGCCGTTCGTCCTCCTCCTCCTCAAACTACGCCAAGATCTCCTCCTTCCTAACCCCTGCCGTACTTCCCATGAACAAGTAAACTCAGGTAAGTACTTCGTGCATGTAATGTTGTGTTGGTGTAGGTGTGCACATATTATATTTACTAGGGTGAGCCATGTGATCAGTTGGAGGGTTATAATCATTATATAGGGATAGTTATAAAAGGTTATTATATTATGCTATGTTATATTTGGTCATAGTATAATTTTTATAAGTTATATTATATCTGTTAAATGGTAACATCATATAAGTTATAATTTAATTTGGGACTTTTGATAACATTATATTAACTAAGTAAGACCTTAATGTTATTAGCTATCGCGGTTAACTTAAATAACATGAATCCGTGTCGCAGATATAGAACGTCATTCTTCGTGACCCGTTACCTTTCCGAGCCGACGCCATTACCCTACACGCTACCGGAATTCAACCCCTGGCGTCGCTACCCGACGCCAGTGTAGCTCTCGCGTCGTGTTGAGGTAACGTTCTGCACCCCTAGGACCCCCAACCACAGCCTGTTAATCAAGACTAAAATTGATGTTTTTAAATGTCTTAGACCACTAATCAAGATTAATAATATGGGACTGTAGGCTGGTGGACTCGTGCTCGTAAGTTGTTTGTGACTTTTGGACTTATTGGACGGTGTATTCAGACGTCGGGTTGCAGGCAAGTGAAACTTGCCAATTAGTGCTTTAGGCCATGTCTTAGACCATTTTCTTGATTTAGGCGTAAAAGAGACTAGGCGACGAAATGATACTCGCCTAGACGCAATTTTAAGATCTAGCTTGATAACGAAGCTAGATCTGTCACCCTGCCATGCCATTCATGCATATCTGCCCGTCACGTTTAATTTTCGTAACTGCATGCTTTTTACTTGTACTCTGCCTGCCACGTTTAAATTCCTTAACTGTACGCATTTAAATTACAACTTGCCATGCCATGTCATCCATGTTTGAGTGTTGCATTCGTAGCACACGCTACTATACTTGTACTTCTTGTTCAGGCTAGGCACCTGCTTTTGCGGGCACAACCCTATGCCAAATATACTTACTGGCTCGTGATCCAGAAGCGAGCATTCCATGTTCGGAGGTAAAGCCCTGGCTCGATACACGTGGAGGGGTAGGGATAAGCGATCACTTGAGCTTAGGAGTTGGCCCGTACAGCCACTCTAGCCAAAAGGCGTAATCTCTGAGCACGACGTGTTTACTTGACTTGTTAAATCCATGTGATTGTTTAGTAGCTTTGCTACCCATGCCATGATGTACTTGTGCCTTGTTAAACTTGCTGCCATGTCAAACTTGTTGCATTTATTTAATTGTTGCATCCATACTTTAAATGCCATGTCAATGCACATTTTTAGAACTGCTAGGTTGCTTTACTTTTCTTTTAGTTTTGTAACGACCGGTACTCGCTATTCGTCATATGGCTGTGCGTATAGCAATTTCGAGTATATGATTAGTGTTGTGCTTGGTATGTGAGCCGTGTTGTTGTGTTGATAGGGCCGTAGCACCTTGGTTGCATCCTTAGCAAGCCACCCAGACGTGTGCCCAACTTGGAATTATGATCGCCTTGGACCCCGTATCCTTTATACGCTTTACGTGCACGTAGTCTTGTCCGTGCACGTATTTATTTTAGACTTTGTCTGTATCCTATAGTGTGATATGCCGTCGTGACCCTCTCTGAGAGTATTAAAATTGTGGTGTTAATTTGGAACGTCATTTCACGGGTCGATCTCCCACGATTTGACCTTGTTTGAAGAGACGTCACGATTTTCACTTTTGTCGCGAGGCCTTTCCATTTTTAGTTTCGTTTCTCCTCGTTGAAATTGTGATCAGTCTTCTCTGTCCTGTTTCTCTCGTCGACACGGTCACCCCAGTATTTACTTCACAATTTTCGGACTTCGTTTGATATACTTTCGCTTTGTGCCCAACTTAAATATTATTTTAACTCTGAGTTCACGCAGTGTTTTGTCCCCAGTAATTATTAATACTTATACTAAGCCAAGCTGACTCAGCCATTTCTTGTTTTGGACCGCGCACAAACCCACACCTGGTAGGAGAGAGAGAGTAGTAGAGATTGGGCCTTTTAATAGTTTTATATCAATTTTCTTAACAAATAAACCCAAGCCCAGCCCACCATACTCATGTGCTGATCTTCACTTTACCCACACAGCAACCAATAAATTAACCCCATTTGGCCCATTCGCATTCACATGGGCCATCACCTATTATCCCTATAAGATGGCTTTTATAAGTTTGTAGACCTCCTCACGGGCTGCCTAAAGCCATACTCTTATATAAAATACCCCTAGGTCATTCACCGTAAACAAGACCTATGAAGCCGCCGCCTTCCTCCATGTGTTCGCACGCAAGAAAATTCTCGAGCGCCGCTCGCGAGTTCCTCCCCTCCGATCGCGCGAGAACTCCGAGCGCCCAACACAAAAACTCCGGCGCCGCCATCCCCTCTCTACAGTGAACCCCGGCCTTGCCCCTCGCCTCTCCCATCTCCGCCCTTCCCCGTCGACTCCGACCCAGCGCCGGTAACCCCGCGATCTCCTCCGCCCCTGCGACAACCGCCACAACCCCCGGTGCCTCGCAAACGCCCTCACAGCGCCGCCACCCTCGTGCTCTTCGGCCAGCCCCATACCCACGACCCCCACGGCCTTCTTCCGACGCTTTTCCGGCGCTCGCGATCGCCGTGCTTCACCTCCCCCGCAGGCCGCTGCCCGTGCTCCACCCTTGCTCCGCCGCAGCGACGCTTAGGCCTCCTCCATCCGAAGCTCCACCTCTGGCCACCTGAGTTCCTCCGGCCTTCACAACCTCCGCAAGGCTTCGCCCTCCACCTGCACGTGAACGCAAGAGGAAGTAAAGGGTTAGTAACTACTTACATATGTAAATCATGTTTTGTGATTGTATAAGTTGAGTAGCATAGGTTAGTAGGCAGCCCGAGTCCCTATGTGTTGTGTGTACACAGTAGTACCATGGGAGGTTGGGAATTAGTATGTGAATATTTTGTGCTGTTAATAGGTTAATAAACTGTAAGTTGTGAGTAGGTCACGGTGTGTGATTATTCGTTGGGTTGGGGGTATAGGTGTAACGATAGATATATTAAGAGCTTAGCCTTGTCCTAACGAAATGTCGTAACCTTATGTCGCAGTTATACAACGTTTTCTTCACGACCCGTTACCGTTCCCGAGCCGACGCCGTTACCTTACCCAATACCGGAATCCAACCCCTGACGTCGCTACCCGACGCCAGAGTAGCTCTCGCGTCGTGTTGAGGTAAGTCTCTCTCCGTAGGAACCCACACCGCATGTTAACAAGATTAAAACGGTAATTTTGATGTGTCGGTTAACTCACTAATTGAAGATAATGAATATGGGACTGTAGGTTGGTGTGATGATTGGTGTTTGGGCACGTAGGCAGAACTGGACTCCTTGATCTGGTGACTATCAGCACGCCCCTTTTCAGGCAAGTGAAACTTGCCAACTCTTGTGTATGACCATGTTTTTAGGCCACTTCCTTGTTTTTAGCGTAAAAGAGACTAGTCAGTGAAATGATAGCTGGCTAGACGCCTGTTTGATCTAGTTTGACAACAAAACTAGATCCGTCACCTCATTTGATTTAGCTTGACAACAAAGCTTGATCCAACCCTTAAACTTGTTCATGCATTTGTATCTGCCATGTTTAAATTTATTATCTGTATGCACTTAAACTGTTATCTGTCATGCATTGCATTCTACATGTCATCCAAGCTGATTGTTGCATTCGTAGCACACGCTACAATACTTGTACTTGTACTTCCTTGTCCGGCTAGGTGCACCCCTACGCCATACTTGTTAAAAACACTTCCTGGCTCGTGATCCAGAAGCGAGCATTCCGTGTTCGGGGGTAAGGCCCTGGCTCGATACACGTGGAGGGGTAGGGATAAGCGATCACTTGAGCTTAGAAGTTGGCCCGCGCAGCCACTCTAGCCAAAAGGCGTAATCTCTGTGCACGAGGTGCTTACTTTACGTGTACTTGTCCTTGTGATTGTTCTAGTGAAAACTTGACATCCATGCCATGCTCGTACTTTACTTTACTTTACTTTACTTGTTGCACTCATACTTTAACTGCCATGTCATTACATCATGCTAGAACTGCTAGGTTGTTTTACTTCCACTTTCAGTTTCCTTGCGCAAGTCTCTTGTAGACTTGCTGACATGTGCCCCTTGCTCTTTTGGGTATCACATGTTAGACCCTGAGCCAGAGACCGTAGCTGAGCACGTGGTAGTTGCTGACGCTGAGCCTGAGCCCACGTCTGTCCAGGAGGAGTTTTGTGGACGCCGGTGACCACTCTGAGTGATTTTGTTGAGCTTCCTTTTGTTTTAGGTTTTCTGTTATTTGTCGGTGCGCAGCACTTTTGTTTGTACGTTGTACTTTTATCGGACATGTTTGGGCCTTAGACTCTTTTCTTTTAGCCTGGTGGCTTTTCTGCGATGTTGAAATTTATTATTATGGATGTTCTGAGATTTCTCTTTGTCTCATTTCCTTATTATTATCTTTGTTTCGTTTCGCGTTGCAAAGACCTGCAGTTAAAGTTGATTGACGCTTATCGGACTTGCAGCTTTGTAGCTTCAAGTCTGAGCGGACCTTCTCACGCTTCGTCTCCACATTTTTGGGAAGCGGGGTGTGACAGGTTTCCTTGCACAAAGTCTTTGTAGACTTTGCTGACATGCGCCCTCGTCTCTTTGGGTGTCGCATGTTAGTTGCTGAGCCAGAGTCCGTTGCTGAGGACGAGGAGTTCGTGGACATTGAGCCTGGGTCCACAGCTGACGTGGAGTACGAGGACACCGGCGACCAGTCGTAGAGTTTCCTTCGTCGTTACTTTGCTTAGTTTGTTGTTAGGTTGTCGGTGAGTAGCACCTTTCTTTCTGTACATTGTTTATTTTTGTTGGCCATGCTGGGGCCTTTAGACTCTTTTCTTTTAGCCTGGTGGCTTTTCTGGGATGTTGAAATTTGTTATGGACATTCTGAGATTGGTTGTTTTATGTCTCTTTCTTTATTATTATTTTTTTTCCGTATCGCACTTGCAGGGACCTCTACTCGGTTTAAACCCAGACGCTTTACAGACTGGGGCCTCACAGCTCCATGTCTGAGCGGACCTTCTCACGTCTCGCCTCCATTTTAGGGAAGCGGGGCGTGACATGAATCCTTCAAAGTCAATTTCGATTTTTCCTTATTAAAAGTTTTCGCTCAATTTAATTGTTGTTTTTTAAAACCCTCATCTTATATATTTAATTCCTCACTATTCGCTTGAGTTAAAATCCTTTCGTAGATTTTGGAGTCTATTAGTTTTAATTTTTAATTACTATCTCGTAGCTATTTGCTAACCAATATTTCTCGCATTTTGGATTTAAAACTTTATTACTATTTTGATTATTCGATATACCATCTTTTACTAAACTACGAAATTCATTTTAGCCATTTACCATACATACTTTAGAATATTTTCCAAGATAAATAGAACTTCAATTATTTTTATATGTGTCAGTTCTAGGTTCGTTGTACTCGTACTTTAAAATCTTTGTATAAAACCGTTCTTTTGGCAAATCCTGGTTCCTCTAAAAGTAGTTTCAATATTATTTATTTTAAATTTCTCTCCAGTTTAAAGACTTGAAAGCATTTAACATGAGCTTAAATTTTCTACACTTCAGTTAATTTAATTTCATTCTTTGAATTTCGAAATTTTTGCCGAAATTATATTAAATTACTGCCGTATAATATTTTCTAACCTACGTCCCTAATGTTTGGGTGAATGTTTTATTCTTCCTTATAATGATTTTTAATAAGCTAATAAACCATTTTTTCTATTATGTATATACGACTCAAACTTATTTCGAACAACTCATTTCATCGACCACCAATATTTTTCTATGCATAAGAGAACTCCAATTTGTGAGGTACGACCGGTTTTGTGCTCTTCGTATTTTAACTTATATATTTTACACACTATTTTCATGTATCCTATAAGAGTATCATTACATCTTTCTTTTCTCACCTAAACATTCACAATTTTACCCCTGATCCACCTAACCAAGATGTCTCCTTATTTTCGTCCTATCTGAACTCGTGCTTTTGATCTTTCCTTCGTTACATTTTTGGTTTCGGTTTCCTTTCTATTGAAGTTTTCATCGTTGCCTGTGTCAACCTTAGCGTAGTAGCAAGCCCATTGATTTTTTTTTACGATGTCGTTGTGGTGTATGCATATAGGTAAAGTGTGTGGACCCGTATGAGCGTGCTACCCTTAGGGTATTAATAATTGGCTCATGTATTATGTATGTATAAACAGTGTTATTCGTGATATATGTGTGAAGTTGTATATATGGCGGTGTTATTATATATGTGCGGATAGCTATACCACTTAGGAATTTGTGTTGGAATATCTGATAGTTGAGTATGTGGTTTGAAGATACTTGTGAATGCGTGATAAGTATATATATATAATAGTAAGTCAGGTGAATGTTAGGTGTACTGATAATAGGTGTACTTATAATTAAGTGAGTATGCATATTATATGACCTATATGTTAGTACGTGCGTGCTCGTGCTCGTGCGTAGGTATGTATTTGCTACATGAATATGGGTGATATACGTATGGTAATAAGATTATAATATTGTTGGGTATTGCTTGTCTTTATGGGATGTTGTGTGTGTACGTGTATACCATGAGGTATGCACGGTTATTGTATGTTGTGGCTATACATGGATAGGTATATGTAGTAGAGTGTTGATTATATTTGATATTGCTATGGCGTGGATATATTACAGGTATGTGAGTACGCGATGAATGTATGTATTAGGGAGGGTATTATAATTATACATGTGCTGATATTTTTAATATTATTATAGGGTGTAAAGTGATTGCATTGCGTGAGCTTTACTTGACTAAATATTAGGTGGGATTTATATTACGGTACGTGTGAGGTTACGATGGTAAATATTCTTATTGGAGTGGTGTTGGTATAGGTATAAATACCGTGCTATGTATATAAAGTATTCTGATATGGATTTTGAGTCTCACTCAAGCTTGAGTGGGTATACTCTATATATGTTGTTATATGTGTCAGTGATTGGTGTGTAGTGTTATGAACATGATGATGGATAATGTATATATAGTGATAGGTTTGCTTGTTTATGGTTGTTACGCACATGGTTGTGAGTGACTACCATTATATAGTTATAGGACGATATTCGAGGTGATTATATGGTGAAATATTTGCGTGCATTTTAATGACTATATCTTTTTAAAAATTATAGTGATGGTGAATGTATATTAGATATAGTAACTTGTTTTAATAATGGTATGGTGTGATTACACGTGTTGATTGTTGGGTGTTGATTGTATATTAAGAGATATTAGGGAATAGAATATTCATGTTTGCTTGGTGCGTAGGTAGTTATCTGTACGTGAAGTACTCCATTTGTATTTGCTGGTATGAAACTATTTTTTTTGTAAGTATGTGTAACTTGGTTATGTGGTAGTGTTTAATAGTTACATAAGGATGTACGTGACTATATGAATGATGGAAGTACGTGTATAAATTTAACTGACTATGATAGGTATAAGTGTGTAATGTGCATGAAAATATACATGTTAGTATTGTTAATGTTTGCCTACCTAGTGCATATATAAGCACTTGTAATGACTATACTTGGTATGAATTATAGTGTGATGTGATTGGGATAGCTACTAGTCTGGCTAGAGATATAATTATAGTTAGAAAGTCCGAGGACGGACTTTATTATAAGGTGGGTAGGATGTAACGGCCGGTCTCACTTTACGTTATACGGCTGTGCGTATAGCAATTTCGGGTACCTGATTGGTTTTGTTGCTCTGTATGTGAGTCGTGTCATTGATGTCGATAGGGCCGTAGCACCTTAGTTGCATCCTTAGCAAGCCAACCCCCGACGTGTGCCCAACGTGAGATTTCTATCGCCTTTGGACCCCGTATCCTTGTACGTGTATCTTCCTTGAAGTTCGCGTATTTTTCTTAGCCTTATCCTTCATCCGGACCCTATGGTGTGATATGCCGTTGTGACCCACTCGAAGAGTATTAAATCGTGGAATTATTTTGGAACGTCATTTCACGGGTCATTCTCCCACAATTTGACTTTGTTTGATGAGGCGTCGTGACTTTCACTTTCGTCATGATGCCTTTTTATTTTTAGTTTCGTTTCTCGTCGTCAAACTTGTGATCCGTCTTCTTATTTCTGTTTCTCTCGTCGACACGGTCGCCCCAGTATTTATTTTATAATTTTTGGGCTTCGTTTGACCTACTTTCACTTTTTGCCCAACCTAATATCGGTTCTACCCTAAGTTTCACATAGTTAATTGTCCCTAATAATTTTCATTAATAAAAATATCAACCATTTGACTTAGCCCAGCCACTCTTCCCCCACTTGGCTGCACACCCTAGAGAGAGAGAGGGTTTGAGACTTTTTAATAATTGATAATAACATTTTTTATTAAAAAAATGTAACCTAGTCCTACAACTAGCCTTAGCCCTTGGACCCCCTCACGTGATGGCTCAGCTCTCCCCTATTTATTCAACCTAGGGTTTTATTTTTTTATTAACCCTAGCAAACGTTTCTCCCAGCAACCAACGTGAAGCCGCCGCCCCCATCATTTTCGAGCGCAGTTTCCCCAATCGTCGCATCCCTTCGTGCATTTGACCTACCAATGACTGGCGGCCTCTTTCTCCCCTCCATCGACCAGACCTCCCCCTCCGACCCGAAGTCCGGCGACCCCGTCGTTTTTCGCCGGAGAGCGCCCCTAGGCGCCGCTCGCAGCAGCACAGTTGCTGTGCTTCGCGACAGCCCGCGCTCCGCCTGCAGACAGCGCCGGCGGCCCCGTGCGATCTCCTCCGCCTCCTGCGGCAACCGTCGCAACCCTCGGCGCCTCCAGCCCGTCCCCGACATGTCCCCGTGCCCAGCGGCCTTCCACCGTCGATAGCCGTCGGCGAGCTCCGTCGGAACGCCGCCCAGATGTGCAGAGCGCCGCCCAGGCGCGACAGCGCAGTCGCGCCCTCGCGCGCGCAACTAGCGGCCTCCCCGTGTCGTGCTGATCTCCGTCGGCCTCTAGGCCTCTCTGCGACGCCTTTAACGGCTTCCTCTCGCGCCGTTCGTCCTACCCTCAACCGATGTCCACGCGACAATCACCGATAGCTTCATGGTAGAACTCCTCCTATACATCGGTTAGTTTTGTTCGCTGCAACTTTTATTTTAGTTTGCTTAGTTGTTGGACAGCAATAACGATCAGCTATTAGACTTATTAATCTATAGATGGCATGCTAAAATATGAATTGAAACTAGTTTTCATAAAGTTAATAATAACATATCACTAAGTTGGAGGGATGATGTTAGGCTATAATAGTATTATCATTAACGAGTAATCTTGAAACACACCAGCTTATTAACAACATTAGTGACTTTAATACTGTGATGTGAACGGTATATTGATTTAGTTAGCATGTTGGATCATTATATTGATGAGTAACTCAGTCCCAGGATAGAAAACCTAATAAAACGGGATTCATTAGACGTATTCAGGATTGATGAATACACATCTGTCGTAACGAACCTGATTCGAGCATGTGTTGTGTCGACAGAGTATTGTTCGTCCCGTAACGTACGCATTACAGTGATCCAACCCCTGACGTCGCTACCCGACGTCAGAGTAGCTCCCGCGTCGTGTTGAGGTAAGATCTGCCCCGTAGGAATCACCACTTGCCTGTTAATCAACTAAAATTGGTAATTTCTGTTTGTTTATGACTCACTAATTAAGATTAATAAATTGGGTTGTAGGCTGGACTGCGATCTAAGCACGTAGGTAGTTTGGACTCTGGTTGATCGCGACTCCAGTTTGATTGTGCAGGCAAGTGAAACTTGCCAACTTGTGTTTTAGGCCATGTTTTTAGGCCATCTCTAGTTTCTAGCGTAAAAGAGACTATGCGACGAAATAATAGTCGCCTAGATGCAATTTCAAGATCTAGCTTGACAACGAAGCTAGATCTGATACCCTGCCATGTCATTCATGCAATTTGCCTGTCACGTTTAATTTCCATATCTGTATGCATTTTATCTGTACTCTACTATGCCTGTCACATTTAAATTCCATAACTGTACGCACTTTAATTGTATTCTTGACATGCCATACATCCTATATGTCATTCCATACTTGAGTGTTGCATTCGTAGCACACGCTACTTGCACTTTCTTGTTCAGGCTAGGCACATGCGTTGCAGGCACAACCCTATGCCAAATACACTTACTGGCTCGTGATCCAGAAGCGGGCTACATGTGTTGGTCAAAAGTCAATGCCCGATACACGTAGAGGGGTAGGGATAAGCGATCACTTGAGCTTAGGAGTTGGCCCGTACAGCCACTCCAACCAAAAGGCGTAATCTCTGTGCACGACGTGTTTACTTGACTTGTAAAATCCATGTGAATGTATAGTAGCTTTGCCACCCTTGCCGTGTCTTACTTGTTGCCATATCATACTTGTTACCATGTCCTACTTATTGCACCTACTTAATTGTTGCATCCATACTTTAAAATGTCATGTCATCGCATAATTTAGAACTGCTAGATTGTTTTACCTTCCTTTTAGTTTCCTTGCACGAAGTCTTTGTAGACTTTGCTGACATGCGCCCTCGTCTCTTTTGGGTGTCGCATCTTAGTTGCTGAGCCAGAGTCCGTTGCTGAGGACGAGGTGTTTGCTGACTTTGAGCCTGAGTCCACCGTTGACGTGGAGTGTGAGGACACCGGTGACCAGTCGTAGAGACTGCTTTTGTGTCGCTTTCTGCTTAGTTGTTGTTAGTTGTCGGTGCGTAGCACCCTTTCTTTCTGTACGTTTGATTATTTCTGTTGGCCATGCTTGGGCCTTTTAGACTTTTCTTTTTCGCCTGGTGGCTTTTCTGTGATGTTGGAATTTATTGTGGACATTCTGAGATTGAAATAATTTTACCTGTCTCTTTTCTTTATTATTATCGTGTTCTGTTTCGCATTTGTAAGGACCTATACTTGGTTGTTCCAGACGCTTTACAGACTGGAGCCTCACAGCTCCAAGTCTGAGCGGACTTCTCACGCCTCGCCTCCATTTTAGGGAATCGGGTCGTGACAGGAGTCGTGGTGTACGACAGTTCTGGACCAATGTCCAGTCATGCCACATCTGTGGCATTTGTCCTCCCAATTATTCTTGGGAATAGACGTCTGTCCAGTGTTCTTTTTCTTCCACTGGAGCTTCATCTTTCCCTCATTATTGTTGCTCTGTGGAGGGTTGTTGTTCTGGGGAGGATCTCTGGCCTGCCTCTTAGTGGCTTTCCCTTTGTTGAATTTCCCCTTCTATTTGTTCTTCTGCTTCTATGAAGAAACTATGTGAGCCTGAGGGAGAGAAGTCGAGCCTGCAGGGCTTAGGTTATGTGTGGCCAGTAGCAAGTCTCTGTTCTGCTCTGACATGCGAAGGCATGAGTGCAGGTCAGAGTACTTGGTGAACTTGCGTTCACGGTACTGTTGCACGAGGATTGCATCCTTCTCATGGAAGGATGTGTAAGTTTTTTCCAACATGCGTTCTTCCGTCACTTGTTCACCACACAACTTCAGGCGTGAGGTGATACTGTGAAGTGCTGAGTTATACTCAGCAAAAGACTTGAAGTCCTGAAGTCAGAGATTTTACCACGCATAATATGCACGTGGGAGGATCACATCTTTCTGATGCTTATACCTGTCCTCCAGTGCAGTCCACAACTCTAGTGGATCTTCTACAGTGAGATATTCGGCCTTCAGGGTCCGATTAATATGTCGCCTGATATAGATTATGGCTTTCGCTTTATCTACATCAGAGACTATTGGTGTAGAAGTTGCCTCAGCAATGCCTGTTGTCGTGGGCACATGAGTAGAGATTGTGGCCATTAGGCATGTGCGCGCAAGTGGAACTTCAGGTCCACATGTCAGCTCAGATAATTCTTTCCAGCCGCATCGAGAACTTCAAAGTTGACGCTCGCTATTTTTGCCATATTATCTATGCATTTAAAATAACATGAATTAATAATAAAGCATATTAACAATTCATGTAAAATTAATAAATTAGTTGCGTGGATCGGCCAGTCACCACACATAATAAAGTCCAAAGTCCATAAATTATACAGTCCAGAGAATACAAAAGACTAAAATAGAAAAGTACAACTTGGAAACCCATTGCGGTCCCTGCAACTTTGCAATTTGACCTCCGTCTTCGAGGAAAGATACTCTGATCTTTGGCTATATACAAATATATCCTCACTACAATTTCTCTCAAAAAAAGAAAAGAAAATGCGAGGAATATAAAATGGTGACAAACTGGCTGATCCAAAACCACAACGTAATTTATTAAATATCCACGTAATATATAAATTATGCAACAAACACAGGCATAAATAATTGCGCAACATCACATGCAAGTAATTTATATGGAAAAATTAAAATATTTAATAATTACTTTGGCCACGTGGAGACATATCATGCACCGTTAGGTTAGATAACTAACAGCAGAGCGATCTTATGACCTTTCATAATTATTAAACATAAAAATACTAATTGATCCAAATTTAATAATAATGCAAATAGTGATGCTATCAATATAATATGGACCAAAAACAAAAATCATCCCAAAAGAAATATAGTAATGCAACACATCAATTATCCAGATTTTTCAGAATTTTCCAGTAATTTTCTGGTATTTTTTAAATATTTATCGAGATTTAATTGAATTTTCTGAGTTAATCTATATTTAAAACAGAATGATAATATACCCCAATTATTAAATAAAAGCCCTTAGGCTTGCTGTGGGCTTCAGGCCCAACAGACAATATGTGTTAGTTTTATTGTTAATAAAGGGGTTAATGGGCTATTGCAAATAGCACATATGTGAAATGTTGCATTATATATTCTTTACACTAAACCTAGGGTTTAGGATTATATCCAGCCCCCAAAAATGAAACAAAAATCAATTTCATTATCTCTGCTATTCTCAATTTCGCCGACAAAGCCGATTCCGATCTGCCGCGCCAAGATGAAGGAGGACCCCCGTAATCAGGATGGGATTTCGCAGCTAGATGCCCCCACACGACAGGGGGGCGGCATTAAGGAGACCCCTCAACAGGGGGGCGGCACAGGCGAGGAGCCCCCCCCGAAACAGGGGGGCGACACAGGCGAGGAGCCCCCCCCCCCCCCCCCCCCCGAAACAGGGGGGCGGCGAAGGAATGAGTCCCCTCGACAGGGTGGTGGTGGCTCAGGCGACGAGGCCCCCCCGACAGGGTGGTGGTGGCTCAGGTGACGAGCCCCCCCGACAGGGGGGCGACGCGGTGACGAGGCCCCCGACAGGGGGGAGGCGCGTTGAGGAACTACCCCCTGTCTAGGGGCGACGATGCGGAGGAGGCCCCCCGACGGCCGGGGGGGTTCAAAAGGCCCCCCCTGCGCGAGGGGTGGGGGGTGGGGGGTGGCGTGGCTGAGGAGGCCCCCCCCCCATTCGCGGAGGGGGGGTGTATTAGGGTGATTTTTTGTTTTTTTTTATTTTTTTATTTTGTGATATCTCTAGTACAAACTTAGCAAGTACACCAAAAATCAAATGGTTTGCTTAAGATTTTTTCTCACCTCAATGAACCAGGTGTATGTACTTGATTTTTATCAAAAATGGATAATATTTTGCATAATCTATATCTACGGGACAAAGAATATACCTCTAGATCAATGATATAGGGAAGAACCAATAAAATCCGTAGATAAAAATAAAATCCATGCTCCTGCAACGCCTTGCAGGTAATCGATCGATCGATCGTCGTAACTTTGCCGCAACAAACAAGATTCCTTCGCAAGAGGTAAATCTATATGGGGAAAATAAAAATTTTTGTGGCTCAAATTTTTTTTCTCTAGAGCGTAATCATGCTGATAACGTGTTTGGAGAGATCAACCATGGCAATAGCCAGTGGTCCCCTTTTATTAATTCATCATATGGGGAGGGGAGACCATAAGTCTCTAGTAGACCAAAGGTTCACCCCACTACCATGTTAGTAGGGTGTTATGGTAGATAAATGAGGGAGGGGAGATTATAAGTCTCCCTCACTCATAACAAAAAGGCATATTCTTGGTATTTTTAAAAAATCATATTATTGGTATTTTTATAAAAATTAAGCTGTTATGTGAACTGTGCAACGGGAGTTGATATGCGAACAGACCTTTTTGCTAATTTCCCAGACCTGTTATTTAACAAGTTTACCATTCAAAATTTACATATATGCCATTGAAATAATTTTGTCTGTAGCAATTACTGATGTGTCATTAAAATTGCTCACTACATAGACCACTTCATTGAAGTTCGTTGGGGAGGGCGGAGGGGGAGGGGGAGGGGCAGGTGAAGGGGGCGGGGGCGGAGGCGGCTAGAGAGGGGGATAGGGAGGAGGGGTTCTCGGGAGGGGGGCGGAGGCGGAGGGGGCTGGGGAGGAGGGGCACTGGGGGAGAGGAGCTGGGTAGTGGCGGGAGAGGGGGAGGGACGAGAAGGGGCGAGGCTGCTCTCAGACTTTTTTGCTCGGTTCACGGACCTTGTGATGGATGGTATATTCGTATGAATTGAGCAAAATTTACACGGTCCCCTCAAATACTTTGACTGGAAAAATTGGTAAATAAGTAGGTCTGTGCACTGAGCAAAATAGTCTGTTCGCGTCAAGGTGGCCAAACGGCCCGCCGGCCCGGAGCCCGGCCCGCCCGGCCTGTCCCGGTCAACGCGGGCCAAGCCGTTGACCAGGCCTGGCCTGCCCGGCGGGCCGGGCTATTTTTCCCGCCTCAGCCTAGCGGGCCGGGCCGGGCTGGCCCGCGGCCCGGCAGGTCACGGGCCGGGCCGGCCCGACCCGCAGGCCCGCGCCTCTGCGTGCGGGCCGTCCAAACAGCCAAAAATTGGATGTTGGGGGGTTTTTTGGTCTTTTTGACCAAAATACCTCCCCAACAGCTATAAACAGCTAAATTGGGGGGTATTTTGACCAATTTCGGCCAAAAGACCAAAAAACAGCCCCAACAGCCATAAAACGGTCATATTGGAGGGTTATTTTGGTTTTTTTGGCTTTAAAAATCCTATAAATACCCCACCAATTCATACCAGCTTCTTCACAATTCTAAAAATCTCTACTCTCAAATTCTTCTCTAATTTCAAGCTATTGCTCTCATCTCATGGCGCTCTCAAGATACGGCTGCTACCTCTCCGCTTCCGCATCTCAACTTTCAAGCTCCGTCTCCTACATCCGACTCAGGGATCCGATCAGCTGCTAGAATACTACCTCACTGCGGCTCTATCTGCAATCAGGTTCATTTTATTATTAACTTAGCATAATGGCAGGATCAAACAACCCACGTAGATCTGTTAACGTTAATTTTAACACTGAAGAATATGGTTTTTTTCAAAATTTGCTGAACAACCCTATTGAAACACCGAATTTTCCGAAAATAACACCAATTGAACAACAAGAATGGAACAATAGTAATAGCCCCATAGTGGGTACACCAGGGTTTTCTTCTTCTGCACATACTCCAACCCCTTCTTCTACTGCTGGCCCCAATGCTTCACAAGCAACCCAAACCAGAAAATAGAAATCTGCTGTTTGGGATAATTATACACTAGAAACATTGCCTGGAAAAGGAATTAGTGCTGTTTGCAAAATCTGTAGATCAGATTTCAATTGCGCAGCCAAAGATTGGCACAAGACATCTGAAAAGACACACAGAAGCTCACAAAAAAGAGTCTAGATAGACAACTTTAAATATAACAACTACTTCTAGCTCTCTGTCTACTTTTTCGTATTCTTCTGACATAATGCGAAAGGAGATGGCTAGACTAGTTCTATGTCAAGAATTACCTTTTAGTTATGAGGAAAGCCCCTCATTAGAACGTTTTAACCAATTAGCACTGAACCCCGCATTTAAAAGAGTGCCTAGAAACACTCTTACAAGAGATGTTATGACAGTTTTTCAAGCTGGCAAAGCTAAAATGATTCAAACATTTGCGGACTTAACATCTAGGATAGCTTTAACGTCCGACATATGGACAAAGAAATGGGGGTTTTCCTACTTATGTATTACGTCACATTATGTAGACAACGACTATGCTATTCATAAGATAATTATCGGTTTTAAATTGTTAGAACATGCTCATACTGGTGTTGTTATTGCTAATGTGATTATGTCTGTTATTCGTGAGTATGATATTTCTGAAAAATCATTTCATTTATACTTGATAATGCATCTAACAATACTAGTGGAATATCATTTTTAAAAAGACACATGAACCCTGATCTTGAAGGTCTTTTATTTCATCACCGATGTGCTTGTCACATCTTGAACTTGATAGTACATGATTGGCTTAAATTTGCTGCTGATTGGTTAGAAAAAGGTAGGAACCTTATGTTATACATACAATCTTCTGCCAACAAGAGAAATTTATACATAGAAGTATGTAGAAATAGCCAACTTCCTTGCATGAAGTTTACATTTAGTGTTCCACATATGTGGAACTCAACGTATCTTATGATGCGTTGTTTGCTTAAAAACAAGATGCAGCTTAGTTATTTTGCTAGTACACACATTCCGTATAACGCGGATTACAACATTAATGAGTTAGAGTGGAAAACAATTGAGCAACTTTGTGATTTTTTTGAGGGTTTTTATCTCGCTACAAACAAATTTTCGGGTGTGTATTACTCAACATCCATTTTAGGCCTTGGTCAATTAGTTATCATTTCAGACACTTTAGCTAGATATAGAGACACTACGGACACTACCCTTATTCTTCAACCTATGATAGAAGAAATGAATAATAAACTAGCAAAATATTGGAAACATGTTCCTTTGCTTTATTCATTAGCTAAGGTTTTTGATCCACGGTTTAAAGAGGAATTAGTAGCTGGATTATTAGAACCCTTTTATGAAAACATGAAATTTGAAGTTGATGATCATATAATGCATTTTAAAACTAGCTTAAGAGTCCTGTTTGCGACATATGAGGCTAGATATGGAAGTTCATCAAACACTTCTTCTGTTCCCGCTAGTTCTAATATTACATGCAAACTCCGACAGATTTTGGGGAAGAAAAAACAAAAAACCGTAGCTACAGAAAGTTCGTCTAATGAGTTGTCCAAGTATTTAGAGATTACTTTTCCTTTCACTGAGGCAGAATTGGATGATGGAAATTTGGACATTTTGGCATGGTGGAAAATGTATGAACATAGGTTTCCAATTCTGACCATTATGGCTCGTGATCTGCTATCAATCCCTATTTCTACTGTTGCGTTCGAGTCTGCTTTAAGTGCAGGTGGCCGGGTGAGTGACAAGAGATCAAGGCTTAAAGAAGATATAGTTGAAGCGGCGGTATGTGCAAAGGACTGGTTTCATGCTGAAAACCGCTCGCAAGATAAACATGACCTTTCAGAAGATTCCGAGGAAGAAGCGACCGACGCTGAATGATTTTCTTTTTTTCTTGTATTGTTATTTTCTATCTTGTATTAGCTTGTAAAAGTCGTATGTTTTGGCCATTGTACGAGGGGTAAGGCTGGCCAATGTAAGTCCCCCCTCAAAAAAATTTTAATTAATGAAATTTAAAGGTGAATGTTGTTATTCGCACCACAGAAATTTATGAATACATCACACTACTTGATTCACCACACCTATATTTTTAACATCAGATGTTCGGATTTGGAGATCCGAACGGCTCTAATACAATACATGTGTAAATCCGAACACATTACATATTTTATTATACTGTTCGGTTTTGCAATTCCGAATGAAAAATAAAAGTATTAGAGCCGTTCAGATCTCCAAATCCGAACATCTGATGTTAAAAATATAGGTGTGGTGAATCAAGTAATGTGGTGTATTCATAAATTTCTGTAGTGCAAATAACAACACTCTTTAAAGGTTCGACCCAGGATCTTCGTGAATTTCGGGCTTAATTATCTAACTTATTTTTATAATTAATATACGTAAATTTAGATTTTTTTCAACATTTGTAAAATATTTTATATAGGGCTAATATATTTTTAAAAAATTAAATATACTTCTTAACTTATTTTTCCTTCTTTAGAACAAGGTACAATTAATAAAAAATTGTTCTAAAGAATAATAAGTTAAGAGGTATATTAATTTTTAAAAATATATAAGACATATATAAAGTATGTTACAAAGGTTAAATTTTTTTTATAATGATTTAATTATGTTTTTACAGATTTTTAAATTTTTTTCTTTTTTTAATCTTTTTTTTAAATTCGAAAAAAAAACCGGGCCGGCCTGAGCCCGGCCCGCTTGGCCCCGCCAGGCCGCGGGCCGCAGGCCGGGCGGGGGTTCCACCCCCGGGCCGGACCGGCCGGATGGCCATGATGTTCGCGTAGCACTTTCCATGAACAAAAAGTCTGTTCGCATGGCAATTCCCAATGAAGAGCTCTTCTTCCCCTTTCTCACTCCAGCGTTGCCGCTGCTTTCTGTTTTCGTCTTCTATTCTGGAAAGCTTTAAGAGAGAGAAACAAGCAATGGGAACAGAGAGGGCGATGGCGAATACGACGGCGCTTAATCGCATCAGCCTCGCCGAGCTCGACGTCCAAAAGTCCGTCGCCCTCCTCAAACAGGTCCAAATAGATTTTTGGGGGCATTTTATGGATTTTTTGCTCCATGTTTTTTGCCCAAAGTTTTAAATTTGTTCTTAATTTTTTTTAAAAACCAGGCTTGTTTAGATTGTGGATTCTTTTATTTGGTGGATCATGGAATCAGCCAGGAGTTCATGGACGAGGTCTTTGCTCAGAGCAAGAGGTTCTTCGATCTCCCACACGATGAGAAGATGAAGCTCCTTCGAAACGAGAAGCATCGAGGTTATACTCCGATGCTTGATGAGATTCTTGATCAAGAGAATCAAGTTAATGGTTGGTTCTTCGAAAACTTTTTTGCTCTATTTGTTGTTGTTATATCTACTTATTTGGCTACTAATTTACAATTGTTCGAACTGTTAAATACCTCAATCAACCTAAAAAAATTGAGCCTTATGTGAATTATTCGATGTTAAGAATTCTTTACAGTGTTGAATTTGTAATGGAGAAAACGCTTGGAAAGTGAATAACTGGGTTGTTTTCATAATTTATTGATCTTTTATGTGTCAATTTTGTACCATTGAATGTCCATCGACCTGAGCTTTTTGGCTTTTAAATTATCATCATCGGGGTTTTTATATCGTGCTCAATTTTGTAATGAACAAAAAGCATTGGAATTTTTTCCTTTTGTTGAGTCATTTTTTTGTTGAGTTTTTTTGTTTCCTGCTGTTAACATGTATGGCTTTGAAGCATTAAATGTCCAATTACCTAAAAAGTTTAGGTTTTATTCTGGAAATTATGAAAACGCACTTCATTTCATATTACACAGGATTAGATTATGTGGAACTGTCGCTTTCCGATTCCGTTGTCTAAAGCCAACAGCCAAGAGACCTTAATAGTCTAGCAAAATTCCTTGTATAGAGGATCTTCTTTAAGAGAGAGTTCAGTCTCTCTGATTTTCTTCCCTGGGCTGTCCTTATTTCTTGGCATTAAAGAGTCAATATTGAATTCTTAGATGATGACAATTCTAATCATGTCTACTCTTTTATCAACTTTGCAATACTGTTTCTTCGAGATATCTCCAATTGGTTATGTTTTACCCTTCTGATGTTATGTCAGATTATGTGCTTCCAGTCTCTGCATTTAAGTAAGCAATGTGCTTTTTTCTTTTTTTTCACTAGTATTTTTGCACGTGCATTTTGCAAGTGCAAACTCTTCGAATGACATGCTAAAATCATCAGAACGTATAATTATTCAAACATCAAAATAGTAAAAATATACTTGTATAAATAATACTCTATATAAATTTGAACATGTTAGTTGACATCACATGTTATCAATATTACCTTACATCCAAAATCGATTTATAACATCATAAAAGATAATTCATTCATCATCATTATATACACTTTTTTATATTTAAACACATGTTATCAACTATTTTCAAAAAAGACATTTCAAATCCAAAGTTTCATTACAAAAATGCCAAAATTTCAATTTCGTAGTTGTAACAAACACATCATGGTCGTAGGCTTTTGCCTCCAAAAAGCCTTTGGCAACAAAGTACATGTGTTTCCATGATGAACACTTGATCATTTGATGCTTTATGATTTCATAATATTTTCAGTAGTATTTTATTGACATCAACGTACTAATTGACTAATAGCATTGTAGTACTTTTATTAGCTTTTCTTTAGCTCCTATTATAGGCTGTCAATATTTCAGAATATCATAATCTCTAGTATTGATTTGCACAACTACACACCAATTATTTAGAGAAGAAAGCTGGAAGCCAAATATATTAAACTGAACCTAGAACAGTTGACACATAAGTTTGTCATATGCTTTATGTATGGCTGGTAAGTATCTCCTGGACACCATACCATGAATTAGGGGTGGCAAAATGTACCTGACCCGACCCGAATACGGCCTAATGGGCCGGGTATGGGTTGGGGCCAATCCGGGTCGGGTAGTATCCGGGTTGACCCGACACGACCCGGATAAAATCCGGGTCGGGTACATGTTTGACCCTCAACCTGAGTCGACCCGAATTCAACCCGGTTTATATATAAATATATACATAATTTGTGCAATTCTTATTGGGCTCCTGAATTTGAGGACTTGGTTAGGACGGTGCGCTTGAGTTCTCTCTCGAAAAGACCCAACTTCGAGTCCCACTTTTAGCATTACCTTTTTAAAAAAAATGTGTGTTTGGAATTTATATAAATAAACACATTGATACAGAATAGTAACACATAGTCACATAGTGTAGCTCCGTTGGTTTGTTTGTGGGTTTGTTTCTAGGGAAATGCGGGTTCGATTTCCTCTCTCCGCGAGGTAGTTTGAAATTTTTTTAAAATAAGAGGAATGCGGGTCGGGTTCGGGTGACCCTCCAACCCGTCAGGTTGGGTACGGGTCCTGTGTTCCCGACCCGGATTAAATCTGGGTCGGGTTCGGGTCCACCCCTAAACGGGTCGGGTCAGACCTGACCCGACCCAAACCTGAACCGACCCGACCCGTTTGCCACCCCTACCATGAATGACTGATAAGTATCTCCTGGACACCATACCATGCATTTCATTTCTTCCACACTTCCACAGGAATTACAACAAACACATGAAGAGTACCCAATTTACGCAGAGAAATTGCATCATCCATGAACCATTCATACTAGTTAAAAATATAATATGGAATGAATGAAATAGAATCAATAGATAGTTTGAAAGAAATAACAGAATCCAATAAATAAAGCATCTCAAGGACTCTAAAGATAAAAAATTAATTATATACCTTAATCACAAAAAGATCCTGCAATTATTGGACTGACAATTTAAGGATTGATGGTTCATGCTCTTCCTTTGAATTGGCAAAATTGATGCTTTGATCTCTCTTATCGGCATGATATTCTGAACCAAATGTCCTTTTTCTCTATTTTTCTTTTTTTAATTGGATTGGGATATATATATTAGATGGATGAGATGGCAAGATGGATATAAGAATGATGAATTTGGCAGATACAAATCTCTAGGTATATATTTGCTTTTGAACTAACAAAAAAGCATGCGCTGCACGCATTCTTGATCAGAAGAGCTGAAAGAGAACAAAAGAAAGGAACAATGTGGGAACAATATGGGAACAATGTAATTCTATTCCGTGGGATACACCTTTGTAAGGTAGCATTTGGCTACACACAATTGATCTGCTACGCTGTGAAGTTTCTCTAACCTTTTGTGGTTATATTACTAGAGATAATATGCAGAAACTTATAGCTAATACTTGATTGTATCGCAGCTGCCATTATCATCTCTAACTAATACTAATTTAGTAGTACAAATGAAAAATAGCTCAAAAATTTAGTCATCAAATTAGTGTCATTCTTGCCAAGTCAAAAGGAAAAGGAATCTGGCCCAAGTTTCACATATATGAGCTTATTCGGCTATAATATACCCTTAAAATTTGCAATTTGTTTGGACATATCAAAGATGTATAAGTGAAGTCTCAAAGAATAAGAAGTCAAATATTTAATGCATGAATGAGAAGTTCAAATTTTCACTTGACTTGTCGAGTATTTATGTAACAAATTTAATGAGCAGAATGTAACTATTGATTTGTAAAATCTTTATGTTATATGAGTTTTGTTCCAACCGTTATCACCTTACAAATTCATGTTATTGATAAATAGCATCACCTTCCACAAGTAATTTACTATTGCCTTATCTGTAACATGTCTATTGTAGAATTTGTTATACTTGGGCACGTGTTGTGTGTGCAGTACCGTATCTGTATCTCATGTACGTAACAGTGCAAAATGGTTGTAAACACAATTGGGACACTGGCTAGTGGCTAAAATAGGAAAATGTGGAAGATGGTTGCCAGAAATCATATTGGGGTACATCCACTAGAAGTGTTTACCTCAACTGTGAAATTCAGTTAATCATTTATATTATTTGGTTGTCACCACAAATGTTTCACTACAGAATGGTTTATACAAAGCTAATGAACTACATAGAACTATTTTTTTTCAATACTTTTAAGTTGTGGAAATATCTCTTTTCATATGGTTTGGCTAGTTTCATTGCTTCTGGACCTCTTCTTGAATTCCGCTTCACCTTTTGTTTTAAATAATTTTTATGGGTTGGATCAATGTATCAAAAAAATAGTTTAATACTGATGCATATTGTGTATCACATTGGATTTGAAGCATGCCATTTGAATCTGGCTTAAAATTGATAGATGATACCATCGAGGACAGTTGGGTTTGATGTAATAAGCATCTGGTATTTTTTGGAGAAAGAATGCTTGTAACTCTTATTCAATTCATGTAAATATTGAAAATATTATTAGCTCTGACCTAAATATTGAAAATATCATCTTTTGAAAGCTGGCAACCCCAGGCTCCTGCTGTAAAAAGCTGAAAATCATTGTGAAGCAGGCTTCTAACCAATTAGAAATAATTATAAATAAATTTAACTGTTGGTTGGATTATTTCTTATATTTGACCAAATCTGAGTAGTAAACCGCAACCGTTTTACTTATCAACTTCTTATATCGAATTTTTTTAACCATAATTTGGGCTCAAACTGAATTGTTAATTGAACACATCGATGACATAATTTTTCTCTTTCAACATGGTTAGAGATTGCTAAGCATGCCCATTAATTGATGATAAGCAACTTTAATTGATTTATCTTAACTTCTTTAGCTATTTATTAATAATTCTAAATATTATATATATTTAGAATCTATGTCTGCAAGAACTATTGGTAGTGATTGTTGAAAGCCGAAATTGCCTATTATCTTTACGATTTTTATAATTTTAAAATAATTTTATCTTTTTAAGCCATCGACATCTACGATTTTATGACTGTAATTAGGAATTGCCAAAATTGCCAAAATGATGCTGGTAACACACAGGCAAAGCAATACCGCGAGAAATTACATGGTTTCAAAGTTTAGTTCGAACCTTAATAATATGCAGCTGCTTTTGTTATAAAACTAGATATGAAGCTTGTTGAATAGTTTTTGGAAAATTGTTGCATTTGAAACGCATCATATATTGATAATGTTTCGGCGTATTTGCATATCCATGGTAGGAAACCGCATGCCTTCTGCATTTGATGTGAGCCTAAATTATGTCAGTAATGAAAATAATCTACTTTCTTATTTATTAGCCAAATGATACATGGAGCTAAATGGAGCTTGTCGTTCTGGTTCCTAGGTGACTACAAAGAAGGGTATTATATTGGTGTTGAAGTACCTGAAGATGACCCACAAGCAGAGAAGCCATTTTACGGACCAAATCTCTGGCCTTCTGAAGGTATGTATTTGAAGTTATCTATCTGTGATACAGAAGGCTCCCCTATCATATGCATTTGAATTTATCTATTTGTGATGTTGAAGGCTTCCCTATCAATGATGGGTTAGCTCTAAAATTTGGAGCATGACTGAAAAGTTGAGAAAGCCGTATAGAGGAGTCAAGCAAGACCATTTATTAACTTTATTCCAACCACCCATGAGCTGCTACCAATTGCTATGCTGTCTTGGCATTCTTCTGTGTAACATTGATGCCAAATTGCCATCAAGGAGTATATAACATAAACGTGCATGCTAGGTAGGGGTAATCAATAAAACTCAACTTGCAGTACTCAATGATACAGAACAAACATGATTATGGTTTTGTGGGGGAAAGAAACTAGGATTTGGGAAATCTAAATCCAAGGAGTTTAATAAAAGATAGAAATACGAGCATGAAGTCATGTGAAGGTGAAAGTTTTAGGGTTTTGTAGGGGAAGAAACTAGGGAAAATTTAAATTGAGTCTTCTTAAAATAAAGGTGTAAATGATATTGTTTTGGGCCTTTCATCCCGAGGATTGCATCAATCACTGACTTTATTAATACCTTATGTGCCGACTTTAATACCTTAAGTGTAGAGGATTTCTTCGGATATTGCACTATGGCGATCACTCACCAACTCAAAACCATATCACATGAGAGATATTTAACAAAAAATTAAGATTTATTTTATTAATCAACTTTTTTTTCCACTCCGTTTATCATGAAAGACCTAAATATATTTATGTAGAAAAATAAAATTTGACTCCTAAGAAAACTAGTCCTTTTATAACTAGAATGTTAAAAGAAATAAGAAACTTACCTTTTTTATGTTTAAGGCTCCAAAAGACTCCATAATACAATACAACTTTTAAAAAAGAAAACTCATTTGACTCTAATTCAAAAAGAATTAAAAAAGAAATTTTAAAAATGATTATACTTTGAATAATAAAAGCTCAAAAAAAAGAATGATTTCTGCTTGCAATATTGAAATTCCTCTGTGTAGGATTCGTTGTATTGAACTTTTTCATGGTTCATTATGCATTAAACCTCCACTGGTTAGAGATGAAGTAGCGCAGAATCAAAAGGCTTGAGTGGTCACCTTAAGGATAATATTCCAAAGGCAAAAAGAGTGAATAGATAAAAATAAACGCAAAACCTACTGAGATGTAAGTGAGGGAAAAATCTAGAATCACAATCAATATGTTTTGGCTCAATATTAGCGAGTTGCTTAGTTTGTAGCCCAAAACAAACCATATTTGGGAAGCAAACTCAAACTCTACTTCTTATTGTGGTTCCAACTTGAGCTCGGTCAATGACTTTGATTCAGGCTCAAGGTATTGGTCCTAATTCTGACAAGGGTTGTGGACTTGGTTCTGGCTCGAGTTGTGGCTCTAGCTTAGGAAGCTTCTTACATAATTCTTGTAAATCTATTTTTTCCTTGTAAATATTTATTGAATATCTTATTAATTCGATGGTTGGTTTCAGTATTTAAATTTGATAACTATGTAGGTGAATGACACATGGATATGCATCAATATTGAAACTTGACTTTTCGTAATGACCAAAATGTACAACATTGGTGATATTCTAACCACCAAGTTTGACCTTCACCCGCTAACTTCTATTTAAATTGGGTGGTTGATGGGTCGGGCTGGGTCAACCTGATTGCCAATCCATCAACTTGCCAGCAAGTTGGGCCAACCCAACCAGTTTTCAAGTTGGGACGGGTCGTGTTATGATAGCCCTTTTTGCTGGGGTTGGCCAAACGTGGCTTGCTATCATAACCCATGACAAGCCGGGGTGGGTGGGTTAGGCCCGGGAGCCAAGTGGGTCCACGTGCTTTATAATTTTTTTGAAAAAAAATACATGTAAAATAAATTGAGGTGATAAATCCTCAATCCAGAAGCATGCACATGCATGCATAATGTCCAACCAACTAAGCTATTGGTATTTTGTTGGTTTACATAGAGTTAAATATGATTAGTTTTTTAAAACAATACAAAAGACTTCTTTCTCTGTTTCTCTTGTTCTTTTTGTTATTTTTATAAATAAATAAATAAATAAATATTTAAATATATATAAATCATTAAAAAGCTAATGGCTCAGGTGGTTGGCCTTTGTGCACAATGTGCGTGGTCACGTATCGAGGATTAGATGCCACATTTTATTTTCCATATAATTTTAAAAAAAATTATAAAGCAGGGTTCCTCGCAAACGGGCTTTAACGACTCGACCTGTTGTGAGTTTATTGGTCAAGTTGACTTTGGCTCGATCCATCATGGGTCGGGTCAAAATGAGTCTAGTTGCAAAATAGGTAGCTCGGTTCGTGACGGGCTGGTTAGGGTTCAAACCGCGTTAACTCGGATCGTGATGGTACTTTTATGATTAGCATATCAACACTTCTTATAATTCATTAAGTTACAATAAAAAATGCTCATTCCAATCAAAACTCTCAACTTTCATATTCCTCATTGATCATCATACCTTGAAATATTTGGTAAACTATAAATTAAATACAGTTAGAAATGAGCTTTAGACAATGATAAAATCTTTTGTAGTTTGTGGTATAGAAACCATTGAAATTTATGAAGAAGCTTGAAAATTGGCTCAAAATAGGTTTGATGAAAAGTATGTGAATAAGTAACATGAACATTGTTAGTGAACAACACTATTGAATGGTTACTTTTTTGAATTTTCAATGATATTTTACAATATTTTGAAACTAAAGTAAAATTTAACCTAAACTAATCTAACCAAAGAAGATGATTGGGAAAAATAGAACTTTAAGTTATAATACTAATTAAGGGCGAGCAGGTCCGGATATCCCATTTTTAATGGTACCCGACCCGACCCTGTAAGACCTGTGTATCCGAAATCTATTTTGTTGGACCATGTATATAGAATCTACTTGTATCTTGTGGTTTCGGGTAGGTTCTGGATGCCCGGTAAAAAACTTGACTTTTTTTGGCCTGTATAAAAAATTTCATAACAGTCATGTAAAAACAATTTTTGAAATGTAGTGATATCTTGAATAACTGAAAATATAAATTCATGTTACAGAAATTTAAGATTGATATTGATGAAGACATGTGCACTATTTGATCTATTAAAGTCAATTGAACTGATACATCGTCACAAGTCTAGTAGTGTAGAACTGACACAATAATATTGAAGATCCTTCTACTAAATTTTTTAACTTAAAGAATTAACATAACATCATTACAAGCAGATGAAGTTAATAGCAAAATAAAATAGACATGATAAACATCACAACATGAACCAAAAATGAAATAATATAAAGAATATTTATAAAAAAATAAAAAATATATAATTGAGGACATGTACCGGTACCGGTTTCGGGTATCGGTTCCCTATACATGAGAACCAAAAGCAGAACCACTTGACAATGGTTCTTAATTTTCTTACCGGATCCTACCAGAATTAATGAGTATCTATCTAGAACCTCTTTGGATAGGTTCCAGTCGGATATCTGGGTACCATCTAGCCATGCACACCCCTAATACTAATTGATGGGGATGTAAAAGTTTTAGGATTTTGTCATGGAAGAAATTAGGGAAGTAATAAATAGAGGTTCCTAAACTAAAATGGTAAAAGATAAGGCGTTAAACCTTTGACATCGGAGATCACAACAATTATCGACATTAACATATCACTTTGCTGAAGATATTTTCAGAAATCGTGCCCTAGCAATCACTCACCAACTTAATCATATCACATTGCAAATATCATGCCCTAGCCATCACTCACCAACTTAATCATATCACATTGCAAAGATTTACATGAAACTATGATTTCTTTTATCAATCAACTTTTTCACTCTATTTTCAAATTAACGGCATAAATACATTTATATAGAATGATAAAACTTAAACCCTAAGAAAACTAGGCCTATTATTATAACTATGATTCTAAAAGAAATATGAAACTTGTTATGAACGAGAAACAGATTTGGAGAAGGTTGAGGCTAGGGAACCCCTAGCCTCCTTTATATAGTATTCATAATGGGTACTCATGTGGGTGGATACCCAATAGGCCCAATGGGTCCTATTCATAACACTTCCCCTTATCCAACCAACGTGGTATACTCGACTTTATGAATACTGAATGATTCATTAGTACTACTGAGTATCTTAAAGGGTGGATACTTCTGGATCCAAGTTAATGGTAACTGCCTCGTTATAAACCCTTAGCTATGGAAAACCCTGTGGGAAAAACCGATAGCGAAGGGAAAAGAGTACATCACTCCATAACTTCCCCTGATTTGGGGATGTGTCGAGGGGTGGATACTTCTGGATCCAGAGTCAATGTGGTTGCCTCATTAAAATATTGACTATGGAAAACCCTGTGGGAAAAATCACTAGCCAAGGAAAAAGAGTACAACTCTACAGTTGACTCCCCCTAATCTGATCAAGCTTCAGGCTTGCAGATCTCCTATATATCTATACATTTATCTCCTATGTGTCTATACATCCATCTCATCTGCAACATTCCGAAAGCAAAACTAAAGTACAAGCATCACTCATCTATACAAGTTTCACTCATATAAGGCATTAGCTGAAACTAAAGGAGCGCTAGCAAACTTGGTAGACAGCTCCACGTCTCAATCGTCATTGTCTGCGAGGTACTTCATGACCTGGCATTGTATGTTCTTGAACTGCTCCTTGGGTGATGAGCTTCTCGGGATGGTGAAAGGATGTAGACTTGGGAGGATTCTGTGTAGATCTTCAGAAGGTGGACGTCCCTTTTATACTATTCATCGCGATGATCTGTAACCTGCATATGCAAATACATTTAACATTGAGGATTTTTCCTTGACCCTTGGAGATAGCGCAGAAGCTACATATTTCTGGTCCAGTGGTGCGCTGCAGGCGCTGCACTGTACCTGGCTAATAGCTATACTGCTAACGCTCAAAAGAGACGCATGCAGTTGACCAGGTAAAAGAGTGTTCCAAAGACACTTAAGGTACTTCTGGACCATATATATTCTTCCCCTCTTCCAGCTAACGGAAAGGGGTCTTTTAATGTATATCCATACAACCAAATAGGTGTATTTAGTAGAGAATGATTTTAATGTTTCTTCATCAATCGTCATTGTATGAAGTTTTCATCTTCGGGATGATTAATTAATGTCATCTTCAGGATGATAGTTCATTTCCAGGATAATAGTTCATCTTCAGGATGATTGTTCATCTTTAGGATGATAGTTCATCTTCAGGATGATTAATGTCATCTTCAGGATGATAATTCATCTTCAGGATGATGGTTCATCTTCAGGATGATTGTATTCTGTAAGCCAAAAAATTATGCCTAGTTAGGGCTTTCATATCATATCATATCTGATAGATAGGCTTTAACAGATATTTCGGTAATTTCTCTTCAGGAGATCCGATAATATTTTGAGTTATTTAAAATAATCTCAATTCTTTTTAATTTGTTCTCTTAAGAACAATACTGTTTTTAAGAGGTGCAAACAACAACCTTTTTGTATGAATCCTTTAAGGATCTTTGTCTAGGTTGTCTTTCCTTTAATCATATTATTAATATGTGTCCCAAAAAGAAAGGAAAGTAAAAAAAAATTTGTACATGCAGTTGAAGAAATTTTATATCGGTGATGTTGTCACATCCAATAGCAACATCAACCAAAAATTCCCTCTTTTTGCCATTCGTTGGGATACGCCTTGACATAAACCAGTCGATGCATCAGATTCATCTTGTAAGTGAGTTTAGCTCATCTTACTTGATTACTTCCTGGTTTGAGCGATTTATACCTCTAAAGCTATAGCAAATTAAAATGCTTATAGCTAACGATTTTATTTTAATTCTCCTTCAATACTCAGTTATCCCACAGGATTTGATATCATTTTTGATAACGGGACTTCAGGTCCAACACCTCATATTTCATAAGTGGGTCCAGCTCACCTTATTATTGCCTCATTCCACATTATTATAATTTGGCCAAATCTCTATCTTTGCTTCAGGCAAAGCAGACTTGTGGAATCGATATTAACTGGCAAAGTGAAATATGAGAGAATTTGTCGACAAAATGTGTTCTTTCTTGTTCAAAACTCACCCCGTACGTACTATAATCATTTGATTTCTCCCAGAGGTGTCTCCTTCACGACGCGTTAAAGAAGTGAAGGTTCTGGGACGGGTAAAGAATATGGACAGATCCAGAATTGGTCCTTAGCAACCAATTTGCAATAAGGTTCTGGATTTGAGCTCACTTTCCTGTGGTGGTATTGTTTTTTCGGTCTCCAGGAGTAGATTTCTCTCTTTGGAGCCTAGTGGTATGTCCTCTCATCTCTGAAGGACATCCACTTCTGCTACTGGTGGATTGCATCCATTATATTTGGTATGTCAATCCTAGCTGGATTTTTAGTGGCATGGATGTGAAAGTTTTGACAATATTTAAATTGTCAGTCTGATTATAATCAGATCATATGTATTTACTTTTTAAATGGTCAATTTGAGCTTCAGGCTCATAGATGATTTGAACCAAATAGGGAATTGAAGGATCTTCAGGATCCTTTTTACCATCAACACACAATCTATAAGATGTGTACTAATGCCTTACTCATACGATCTAATAAAGATTTTGGAATCTATTCATCAAAGTTGGTTAGTCCTGATGAATGTGTTCTCTTTATGGCATCATGACGATTTATGTAGTGTTTCTTCAGGAACACATACACAGTGTTGCGAACGTACCATCTTTAAGATGTGCTTTAAACCCATTCTTAGAAAATATTTATATGTAGTTGATCAGACTCATATAAAAAGATTCTAATGGTGTGTTTAGCTGAGTGTACGTAACCAATGTAGCTAATTATTTATTATTTCCCATTTTTATCCACAGTTACCACTATTTTAAAAATTTGTGGCTGGGTAATGACCATTTTTAGAGGATATATTGATGAGTACACCAAAGGTACATCATCAGTCCTATTAAGGGAGTGGACGAAGCCTATTTATATCCCTTAAATACTCTCAAGAGACCTAAAGGTCTTCATTATCTTTAATGATGATAGTATATCATCTTAAATTCGTTTGAGGAAGTGAGGAGAGTCAATGTCCATGTGAATGGAGATGATCTCATTATCATTTTTCCCTTTTGAATAGGACAATGAAAGTTTCACCCTTTTTGAAGAATCTTCAAGTTCGTCTGGTTGATGATGTCTTGCATCATCACTCCAGTGTGATATCGATCCAAAGTTGGTCGATTCTGGACACTTCTGGTGTTCCAAAATAATTCCTCTTTTTGAATTTATGTGAGACTTTTGAAAAGTCCATTAAAATGCTCAAGTTAGTTTTGTCCGGTAATAGTTGAACTGTGTTCAAACTGTGAAGGATTACATCTTCACATTAACTATTGTGCGGATCATTGTGGGACAAAGCTTCAGGCTTCATTTATTCCTTGAGTCATTAGGGATTTCGTTTTGACGAATATCCTTTGAAACTGTATAAGTTTTCGAGAGTATATGACATCCTCATTTTATTTTTAGGGGTATTCAAGATAGCAAATCATTCGCAGTAAAATAAAATGTATTAAAACTACAAGAGAATAATACTGATGATTTTGTTAAGTCAACAAGTGACATAGTGTGATGTGTGCTCTTGAAAACATACAACAATAATCATGCTCATTTAGGCTTATGTTATGACAACAGATTATATTTGATTTCAAAATTTATTTGTCCTCGGGGAGTAGCTAAATATACATAAGGTCAATTAGACTTTCGTCGTTTTGACTAGATATGTATGTATTTTTATATGGCATAAGTTAATACACATTCATGTTTGTAAAAACATTATGGCTCTTATCAGAACTTCTGGTCTGATATTGGTTTGCCATTGCTTACTCCATGTCGAGGTATATTGTATCTTTCCCTTTCCCATTTAATCCAAGACTTCCCCTGTTTTGAGTTTTCCTTATTTTTATTTCAGGTCATGTTTGATCCTGAACTTCCCCTGATTTCAATATTCCTTATTTATAAAGGACAATGAAAATTAGTCTGGCTAAGGAGACATAAGCAGGGGTTTGAACAAATTATTTATATTTCCACTTTTCTAATTAATAAGAGACTTTTAAAAGTCTATTTGAATGCTCGAGTATAGCTTCAGGCCATTTACTTGAGTCGTTCAAATTTTATGTGGATAGTTTATCATGCTCAGAGGGGAACAAATACGTGGGTGCATAATATATTTCTCACTTATTTATTAAGCCACGACTTCAGGCGTATGCTTATATTCAAGGCTAGAAAAAATCTTTCCTTGTAAAAATAAAGGAGAGTACTCTTTTAAAGAGTTTAGCGGTATTATGGAAAACTTCTGGTGTCCATATTGGATTATATAGATCATAGATCTTATATATCTGTTTACCGCAAAGTGTGCATTTTTTATAAAGATAGCAATTATAATTTTCGCATAAACCATCGTATTTATTTTATTAGGGAGAGAGGGTGTTAACTTTTGATTTGATTTTGAACTTCAGGTTCATTTTGTCAAAGTGGATATGATATTAAACTTTTTGAAAACATTATTGTCTTATTGTCATAAATATCGTCATATCATGAGCCCATCATACATATAATGTAAAGCTTGTAAACTAAGATTATGTTTAATTGAATTGAAACAAGTATGATGTATACATGCTATTTATATGCTGCAGGCATTTAAAATAATCTTATCGCAGGTATATAGTCTAGCAATAGGTGTTGAAACTATATCAAAGTGATTTTAGCATACTTTTTAACAGTTTCATTGCAACATTAACATAGCATGAAGATAGTTAACATCCACGCATTTAATGTATAAGCAATGAAAAAATAACTTAGGACTATGTGGATCAGCCAGCCGACACCGAAAAGAAAAAGACAGTCCGAAAATTACATCAAAAAGTTGCATGAAAGAATAAGTACAACTCGGGAACTTCAGAGAGAAGCCACTTTCATCTTTGTGCATACGCCTTTAGCTCCTTTTTGGTGTCCGCCGGTCTTCTTTTTACATTTATATCCTCACTTACAAATTTCACTCAAAAAGAGAAAAATTGCAGGAAATTAAAAAGTGTCGGAAACCTAGCTGATCCCTAAAAACATAGCCTAATTTGCACATTCACGCAGATAATATATTGAAAACATACAACCATGCAGATAATCATATCACAGGCATGGAAAGATTAAATTAAATAATCTAAATTGAGTGTGACGTGCTAAAAAATTTATTTTGAAAAAAACTTTTACATTTGATCCATATTTTAATGTTTTGTTTACCGCTTTAAAACCCTTTAAAGTTTCTTTTAATTATTTTGGGCTTTTAGGGCCAAAAATAAAAGAAGAAAAATTATTTATGTAAATGGGCTAATTTTCTGGCCTTTTGGGCCATGAAAACAACCCATTAGGGTTAATTGGGACTCCCCCGAAAAATTGGCCCGTTTAGGGTTAGGGTTTCGGAAAACCCTAGGGGGGCCCGCTAGCCGCGCAGAACGGGGCCGCGGCCGCCGCGGCCTATGGCCACGGTGTTTATTTGCCGCCGCCGGCGCTTGTGAGGCGCCGCCGTTTCGCCTTACGGCGTGCGGAGATTTTGGATCAAAGGGGGGTAAAAACCGGATTTTTCAAGGATTTAGATCGCTAAAAGACAGATTTTTATTGTTTTTAGGCATGCAGATCTAAAAAAATGTGATTTTTACCGTGGTTTTAAACTTTTTGATCCTAAAACATGCAGCTCTAACGTGAAAAGCAAGTTTAGATCTAAAAAGTTTTGATTTTTACCTCTAGATTCGACAAAAGGAATCTAGTCGACGGTTGGTGAAGGATGCCCTTTTCGCTCCCCGTTGAGAAGATTACGATCTTCTTGAATCTGAGCGATTGATGGATCTCCTTCCCTGCGAGCCACCGTCTTCTCCTACGAGCGTGATCGTGCTGATAACGTGTTATGAACGAGAAACAGATTTGGAGAAGGTTGAGGCTAGGAAACCCCTAGCCTCCTTTATATAGTATTCATAATGGGTACTCATGTGGGTGGATACCCAATAGGCCCAATGGGTCCTATTCATAACAAAACTTATATTTTATAATTAAGGACGCAAAAGACTCCATAATAAAACTCAAAAACTAAAGAAAACTCATTTGGCTATAATGCAAAAAGAAACCAAAAAGAAATTCTAAAAATAATAAGGTTGTAAATATTAAAAGCCTAAAAATAAGGACTTCTCGTCACAACATTGAAACTCATTTGTGTGGAACATGATCCAAGTCCATGATTTATTCCTCATCATTGCTCGTCCACCTTTGCATCTCATGTGAAAAGAGAAAGGACTTCTCATCGCAACTTTGAAATTCATATGTGTGTAGTATGATCCAAGCTCGAACTTGTTCATGATTTATTCCTCATCATGAATTGCTTATCCACCTTTGCATCTCATGTGAAAAGTGAAAGAACTCGGATTTCTCACGAACAAAATAGATTTTCCAAACTCAATTATTCTATTTACTCTTCATAAAAAAGTTCTCATGCAAACCTATGTTTATAGCAACGAATACAATGTCCTAAGTAGACTTAGACTCAAACTCTTGATTAAATCCAAATTCTACAATAAAAGAAAATTCTTAAGACACTTAAAAAGGGAAATTTAAGATCCAAAATGAAATACAAAAGGAATAAAAAACTAAATAAGCTTCACTGTAGTCAAACTTTAAAAACTCAAAATTAAACCCAAACTAGATTCTGACCATTCTCATTGGTGCTGAAGAATTCACATATTAGGAAATGACATCTAATGTTCATATTCAGAAAGAAAGAACCGAGCAGTCTTTTCTGATTAGCATATCCATCGCTACATGGGTGAAGGACGAGAAATCAGAATTCCAGATTGGCATTAAGCTTATGTGAGATAGTCAACACGCAAGCAACAAGATTGAAACAATTATGATGTGGAGAAGTAGCTTTTTTGTCTTTATCGGGCTTATTATTTATATTATTGTTATTTTTATACAAAATCCATCGAACATACTAATTATTTTGTCTCAACACTCCCTCTTAAGCTAGAGCATATATGTCACACATGCCCAGCTTGCTACAAATGTAGCTCCCTCTATTCTTTTTCAAAGATTTAGTAAGAATGTATATTGGCGTATTTTCAAAACATGTCACGTCTCTGTCACGTCTCTGTCACGTGTTATATTGCTGCCTTAATATGTGACAATTGATCTCGATATCTTTTATCCCTTATGAATGATGTAATTGTAGCGATGCATATAGCTGCTATGTTATTACAATACCCCATATGGGTCTGTGATATCACACACTTTAACTAAAAATAACTATTGAAACTACACTAACTTATAAGTGGTATTGCCATAACGTTGTACTCAGACTTTGCATTGGATAGAGAAACAATATGGTGTTTCTTATTTTTCCAAGATTCCAAATTGCCTCCAACGAAAACACTATAACTAGTCGATCACCAATCAAAGGATAAACCAGCCTAATCTGCTTATGAAAAGGCTTAACTCTGTAATGATCATAATCAAAGTATAGAAAACACTTGCTTGGTGTACTCTTTTGTTATTTAAGACCCGTATCACATCATCCCAATGTGGTTCTTAGACCAGATATGAAACTGACTCAGCACCAGATATCACCAGATATGAAATTGGACATGCCATATTAAGGTGGTTTCGGTTACTAACCAATTTCTTATATCTATCTGAATTACGTAATGGATCCTTGTGTCTGCCACAAGTCCGGAATTAGGGTCCATAGATGAAGTAATTGGTCTACACCTTGATATTACTGGCTCTGTCAGCATATCTAATACGTAATTTTATTGGTACAATAGATGCCTTTCCTTAAGTGTCACCTTTATCTCGAGGAACTCTTTGGGCAACTCAAGGTTCTATTTGAAACTTTTTCTGAATGGACTGCTTCAATTCTTTAAATACTAAAGGCATCATCATCCTTAGTAATCTCAATAGCATCAACATACATCACCACAAGAATCCTCCTGCCTTGATTGGTCTAATAGAATACTGAGTGATCACTCTACCATCGTTTAAGGTCAAAATACCTTATGGAATCTACAACGATTGCTTGAGATTTTACAGCAACTGCTTCAACTTGTATACTTTCCCAACTTTCCTTGATCAATAAATCCTGAGATTGCTCCATGTAAATCTTCTCTTCAAAAATGCTATTAAGAAATACATTATTCACATCCAACTGTTATGAAGGCCAATGGTGGGTAGCAGCCAAAGAGATCAATAGATGCATTGAGATCATCTTCGCAACTGGGAAAAACATTTACATATAGTCAATGTTATAAGTATATGTCTAAGCTTGATTGTGAACCAAGTAAGAGAGCCACATGGTTGAACTTCATAGTGTCCAGGGCCGGTTCTACCACAAGGCAGCTGATGCGGCCGCCTTAGGCCTCCGATTTTGAGAGGCCTCGTATTTAATTTTTTCCTAAGCCTAACAGGCAACAGCCCGCTCAATTAAAATTTCTAAGCTGACTTCCTTTATCTTATTGCTTCAAGGCCTTGTTGTGATGCGTCCCCGCCTCAGGTCAAGCCCGCCTCAGTCCAAGTCCAACAATGCCAGGAGAATCCCAAGAGGCAATAGACTTTGTCAATGGCTGAAGTCTCAATTCTCAAACGGCAAAATGCCAAAAAAATCTCAAACGACAACTCCTAGGCCTCCGGCTCCAACACAAGTTACGCAACATCGCCACTCGCCACACCCCCACGCTGTTGCTCTCGGCCTCTCTCTCTCTGCTCTCTATCTATCTTCGTGGTGTTGATGGCAGCCTGGCGCACTCTCCTTCCACTTGTCCAGACTCTGGAACGATCACCTTCGACAGTTTTCTCTAGCCTGCGAGAATCACAAATTTTGCAAGAATCACAAATGTTTAAATAACCTGAATGAAATTAAGTTATATGAAGGCTCCTAAAATTTTTGCATTGATATTTAGGCCTCATATTTTGTTTCGCTTTAGGCCTCATTTATGTTTGAACCGGCCCTGACAGTGTCAACCAACTTACAACCATCTTCTTGTTAGGTGGAGCTTGCATAAGATCTGAAATTTCATTAGGTTTCGATATTGTGGCATACCAATATGGATATAACAGAGCTTTGTAGAGTTTGATAAGAATCATTGGAAGAGAGAAAAGTTATGTCTAACTCAGAAAGATGGAATACGATACATATTTGTAAAGTGGATGCATTGTGTTAGAACAAGTAGCCTTTCTATGTGCAATGAGAATATTTGAATCAGAAACCAATTCATCTTCATTTATGGAGGTTGAAGGAGAGGGATCCGAGATGGGAGATGGTACATTATCTGAGCTAAAGGGTATATGAGCTTTAGGAGTAGAGACATGATCTGAATGTTAAAGTTTGGCTGATCTGTATCGGTGTTATCCTTTCCGTTGAAACCCAATGTAGACCAGGAAATTGGTTGAATATATATATACAAAAAAATGTGCCCGAGGTTGACCTCAGGCAGAATTACCTGAGGTCAACCCCTCTGTCCGGATGTTGTAGGTATTTTTTTTGAAATTTTTTTTGCAGTAGGTAGATATACTTGTTATGTAGCTCCCCACAAAATTTCAGCTCAATCCGACACCGTTTGAGCCTCCGTTCATCGATTTCAAAAACGTTGCGCAAAACTGTCCAGAATTCTGGACAGTTTTGCGCAACGTTTTTGAAATCGATGAACGGAGGCTCAAACGGTGTCGGATTGAGCTGAAATTTTGTGGGGAGCTACATAACAAGTATATCTACCTACTGCAAAAAAAATTTCAAATAAAAATACCTACAACATCCGGACAGAGGGGTTGACCTCAGGTAATTCTGCCTGAGGTCAACCTCAGGCACATTTTCCTCATATATATATATGTATGTATATTAATGGGGTGGTTTGGTAAGTAAGTAAGTAAGTAAGTATGTATGTATATTAATCGGGTGGTTTGGTAAGTACCCAATATCTAATATTTATTACAACCCAAATATTCTCAACACTTACCCTCAAGTTATAATATATATGCCAAACATGACTAGCTTATTACATAAAATAAAAAATTGTTCCAATAATTAAAGGTTTTGTAAGATTATCTCCTCACTATGTATGTGAAGGAGTGTAATAATTGTTTATACACTTGTCCACATCATCTCGAACAAAGTGACAATCGACCTCGATATGTTTAGTTCTCTTATGAAGCATATGCTTATTTGCAATGTAGATTGTAGCATGCTTGTCACAAAGCATAGGTGTACGTTCATGATCTAGAAAGCCTAGCTCGTACAAGAAAGTTTTCAGTCCCATCATCTCGCTCGAAATCTGTGCCATAATATGATACTATAATTCAGTATTAGATCATGATACAATTACCTATTTCTTACCCCTTCAAGTGACCAAATTTTCCTTAACATAAATAAAATAGCCAGTAATAGACTTCTAAACTCTTTTATCACCTTCATAATTAGAATATAAAAAAAAATTCGATTTTCAAATGATTGTTCTTTCTATATCACAGATCTTTCCCTGCTAGCTTTTAATATAAGACTAAACCTACAAAACAGTCTACCAGTAAAACTTCTTCAGCTTGTGCATTAACTGGCACACCAATACAACAACATTAGTAATATTGAGTTGTCACTGTACTATAGATGACTCACTGACCAACCGAGTATGGCAAGCAACATAACGCACTCTGTCCAAATTGATTCCATAGCACTGATCTATATCTATCCTTTGTGTGTTTGTTGGTTTACAACCAATCAATTACGATCTCTTGCAATAGATCAAGTGTATATTTCCTTTGCGAAAGAGATTCCCCATGTGTATTGTGACCCATATCAATTCCTAAAAAGTATCCTGGATGTCCCATATCATTGGTAACAAAATACCTCTTAAAATGTTTGTCACTTTTATGCCTTTAACAACACTGCTTGTCGTGAGAATATCTACGTACTCATCTAAAATCACCAACATAAAAAGAGCGTTGATTGAACATAGAATGTTTAGAATAACATCGTCAAAAATCAACTTTCATAGCAACTTTATTGAACTTATCAAACCATGCATGTGGGCTCTGCTTTGGGATGTAGATCATCTTTTGAGCATACACACAATATTATCCTCCTGAGTAATGTACCCAATGTACAACAATCATAACAGAAAGCTTTAACGACTCAGAACATTATTTTCTTGAGCAATCACTTTCTACAACTTTACATGAATGGATAAATTGTGTAAGGAGATCTCCAATCACTCTTAATAAAGAAATTGTAAAGAGATGATGTAGGAAGAGGAAGAAGCACAGGATGGGTTAGGAGGGAGAGAGGAGGGATGGAGAGACTTGGTTAGGAGGGAGGGAGAAGAATGAAGGTAGAGAAGGGTTAGGCCTCAATGAAATTAGAGCTATAGACGAGGTTGATTTTTTTGTAGAAGATGGTTGTACTCAAAAGTGGATCTTTACATAAAAATTAAATTTAAGATATTTTATATTATTTGATAGCAAATTAGAATAGTGTAATACACATTCTTAAAATCTTTGAAACATTAGTAGGTTTGTTCTACTTAAAAATTCAAAAAGATTAAATATATATAGTGGTATGAAAATAAGCAATTGTCATAACAGAAAGCTAACAAAGGTGTCAACTTGAAAGAATGTAAAACTTGAAGGTTTTAACATGTAAGCAAATAAAACATAATGTATGTACATAAAAGAACCCACTAATGTTGGGTATTTTAGCGCATTTGCCCTTTTAACTAATTTTTAGTTTATATTGTATATATTGTATTTTATATACAATATCAACCATATTTTTAAAAATCTTATTCGAGCCTCCAATCTTAGATATAAGAATATGTCTCAATTTAGAGGAAGGGCTTAAGAAGAAGAGGGATGTTATGATCAGTGTCGGCGATGAGTTAGGGTTGATGATGAGGTCGACGGTAAGGTTCGGGAGAATTGCAATGTTGGCAGTAAGATATGTGCGGTTAATCGAGCCTCTGGTGATGTGGGCAATGTATCTGATGGTGAGATTGAAGGCAGATCGGCCTTTGGTGATGACGACGTGGTCAGAGTAAGTGGTCGGCATTGAATCAAGGCTCTGGCGATGAAGACAAAGTTGGATCGAGACTCAGACGAGGCTGATGAGGTCAGTTTTGGGTTCTAATAGGTTGGTGTCAAAATCCAATTTCTGCAAGTACGCCGGTGTCGAAGCACTCTGCATGCGGCGAAAGAAAGATCGTAATGGATTACAGGAGGTGGTGGCAAGATCAAAAATAGATACACGGTTTGATATGTTTTAGGATTTTGGTCGAGGGGAATTAGGGAAGGCGATGACCAATTTCTTTTTTGGAAAATCTAGGGTTTGGTTCCCAAACCAGTAGGCTATGATACAATGATAAAATTAGGATATGATGTTAATTTCTCTTCTTCATCGGGTCTGTTATTTATAGTATTGTATTGTTACTTTACACAAAACCCCTTGAACATACTAATTATTACATCTCAACAAGTATGAATTCTCTTTAGATTTTGATGACACCGTGTACATTAGGTACAATGCCTCTGTATAAGTCCAATGGCGAGCATCTCTACTTAAGCATTATTATCACGTTTTCCTCAACTGTAAATCCTGTGTTTCTCTGGCAACTTGTATGTATTATGTTTAATTACAAAATGTTTGAATGTCTCAAAATACAGCTTACTCAACCGATATAGAAGATGCTTTTGGAATGCATTAGGTCCATAATCAATGTCTAACTCTAAGGGACTCGGGATCATGAGATGAAATGATATTATGTGGCTTGTCAATAACTAATGCATTTCTATATCAACTGGATTTTTGGGTCGGTAAGGAGTTGACACAATTTTCTTTATATTTAACATGAATGTATGTGTTTGAACTTCTAGAATGTGAAACATCTGAGTCATACATCCATTGTTTACCAACCAGAATATATGCAGTATTCATAGGCAAAACATCACACTAGATCCGTTCCTAACTGCTCACAAACTAGATATATATTAAACAACATTGTGCAAGAACATGTGAGTTCTTTATTAACCCAAGTAATTGATAAGACTTGAAAAAGTTAAGATTTTTATTAATAAAAACTGAAAAATAGAAGATAATTTGGCCACATTAAAGAGCTGGACCGCTCTATCAAGTCACCGATTCTAAAGGACGATAACACTATTCAGAAGATAGATGGAATTCTCCACATTTCTCAATAATTCCCTCTCAAAATATGCATGATAATCCTTAATCCTTTTAGCCCCATATAAATACTCAATTGAAAATAAGAAAATTACAAAAAAGACTCCTAAAACTGAAAATTACGAAAAAAACCCTAGAAAAGCGAAAATTACAAAAATGTCCCTAACGGGTCAAAATGGAAAATCTGTGATCCCGTCATTACTCTGTCCCTGAAAAATCACATTGTCCTCAAGATGGTGCATGAAGTCTATGACGGCCTTACTCCAAGTGGAGATGCTCATCTCTCCTGGCTCTTCTTTCTCTACCCCATCGTCTCCCTCATCCTCATTTAGTAACAGTAACTGAAACTTGCGTGCGCCACATCAGTGCCCTAGGGTAAACCTCTCATCACATCAGAAACACAACCCATTCAGTCTCTTTTCCTACATTTCTGCATCAGTCATCTTCTTTAATTGTCTTCCTGGTTTTGACTTGCTATGCTTCTTCTTGCTGGCCTAATCGACCCTTGCTGATGCCCGCTGTCCTCCTATCGTCGGCCTATTGGGAAAGGAGTAGCCGAACCCAGTCCCTCTCGACATCCTCTCCTCCGTAAGGCGATCCTCTTCCGACTATACTAGGTCCATCGTCTGTATCAATCTCCAAGGCTGATTGAGGCGGAGCTCTGCTCGTATGGTGGGCTTGAGCACCTTTATAAAGCATCCTCTCAAAGTCTCCTCTGGTATGTCTCTGCTTGTCCTGAAAATGCCTTAAATTTCGTCATATACTCCTCGATGGAACCATCATGCTTCAGTGCTATCAGCTGCTCCTGAAGGTTCTCCCATTGGCTATCCCGGAACCTATCTACCAAACGGTCATTGAGCTCATCCCATGATCAGATGGGCTCCCTTTGTTTCCTCCATAGAAATTAAGAAAGCTTCTTTCTCTCGAAGCACACGACAACCGCCTTCAATTTCTGCCCTTCCGTAATGTGCGTCACCAAGAAAAACCTCTCCGCTATGTAAGTTCAACCATGGGATGGCATTTCCCTCGAGTATGGACATCTTCAGTTATCTCACTCAACTGTCCATTTCAAATTGTCTCCGATCCTCTCGTCATCCTGTATGTCTATAGTATGGATGTTGGTAATGGTCACGCTGTACCTCCTGGTAATGCTCATAGCCCCTCAGTGGGCCTATGCTTCTGTCTCCATAATAGCCCAAGATATCCTTCTCCCAAGCGTCGTCGCCAACACCCTCTTTCAAACCCTCTTCGAAACCATTGTCCTTGCCATAATCCTTCTGGAACTCCAAGTAAGTTGGAAGTACTTGACGTCGTCGTCTCTATGTCGCATAGCGAGGTCTGTGGGGTCCCACAAAGTCATCTCATCGTCGTCCGGCCACAAGGAAGGTTGCCAGTTATTGTCGATGTCTCTATATGTCACTAAGGGTCTACGGGGCCCCCGACGGTCTCACTGTAAGTCAACATGGCCACAGCGGCCCAGCATGGCCACTGCAGGGCCTGGGTGCCCCTGCCAGGGCACTGTAGGGGCTGGCTACCCTGCATCGGGTCTGCAGGGGGGCTGACTACACCTGCAGAGGGTCTGCAGGGGCTGTCCGCCCCTGCAGGGTGTCTGCAGGTGCTGGATGCCCCTACAAAGGGGTTGCAGGAGCCGGCCGACCTTTGCAGAGGCGGCTGGCATATGCAGCACCTCTGCGTCGATCTTTCGGGGGGCGGTGGCTAGGGTTTCCTCGCCTCGGGGGCTCGTCCTCATTTTCTGCTTAGTACTCATCGACGCTGGAGAGCAACCCCTCTTCATGTTACTTCATCTTTCCCTTTCCCTTCTCCAAAACCGTTAACTTTTGTCCTAAATTAGGGTTTCCTCTCTCGTTGGATTGCGCAGTCGTCATGAGTTTCGAAAGTTGTGATATTTATGCTAGGGCTTGCACCACGCCATCAAACATTTGTCCTGTCAATGCCCTATCTTTAATGATGTCTTAATTTCATCTATGTTTTTCTTCAATTCTTTGATATCGTCGTCATACTTTTCATTCAAAGCGTTGATCTTGTACTTGGATCTCGTCGCATACCAAATTGATAGGACTTGTAAGAAAGTTCAGATTTTTATTAATAAAATTGAAAATTAGAAGATAAGTTGGACACGTTAAAGAGGTAGACCGCTTTCTCAAGTCGCTGATTATAGATGACGACCGCACTCTCCCGAAGATAGAGGGAATTCTCAACCTCTCAATAATCCTCTCTCAAAATATGCATAATAATCCTTAATCCCCCTAGCCACATATAAATAGTTAACTGAAAATAAGAAAATTACAAAAAAAAGGATCCCTAAAACTGAAAGGTACGTAAATGCTCCTAGAAATCCGAAAATTACGAAAATGCCAATAACTGACCAAAACTGCAAATCTAAAATTCTGCGATAACATCAGTAATGTTGTATTGACTACATGTGAGGTTGAGCAAATCTTATCTTCTCTAAGGTTGATTTAGCGGTAAGATTAATGCAACTATTTCCATTAATTATCATTAAAAAGATATCTCCACCTTTAATATGTGTTAATAAAAATGTTTATCCTGTGCCAATCTGCATTGCTAGGTGTGGCGGCTAAACATATACCAACATGCAAATGGGTACTAGACGCATTTATATTCCAATCAACATCATTAGTGTCTATATGGAAAACTTACATCTCAACTATTCCATTGTCATCTATGTTATTGTTATAAGACTTTTCGATGTATAAAGTCCTAATGAGATATCGATGGGCAAAGTGATTTTATACTTGACATTTAAAGTTTCGGATCTCCTTGCTTTGATACCAAATTTGATGTGAAACAAAAGCACCTAGGGTTTTATGGTTGATGAAATTAAGGATTTAGAAAATCTAAATCCAAGGATTTTAATAAAAAAGAAATTTGGGCCTCATACTTGAGTGAATCACTCATCCACTCTTGCACCTTGTTACAAAGAAATTCAAGCACTAGAGTTTCTTGCAAACCAGTTAGACTTTACAAACTTAATTCTGTTATTTACTTTTCATAAAAATAGTTCTCACATAGACACATATTTGTAGCTGTTGACGATATTAGTCCACAATGAAAAATAGAAAGAAGTTGATGTTCATAAATTACTAATCGGGCATTTACCCATTAGCATAAGATTTTGAGTTAGATTTCAATGATTGATTTGTTGCTTCACCAATATCAGTGATAGGTCCCTTTCAATCTTGTCATGTTTACATGATATAAGAACTAGATCTTACCTTATTTTAAATCTCATTTGAGAACCCTAAACCTTAATGTTTATTCTATAACATCGTTATCAGACTTCATCGTCAGCCTCTTGTCTTGATCTCGTTCTCAAGACCGTTGTCATCCTCCGCTCGCAAGTAGCTTGATCATTCATATCCTTTGCCCATTCTTCTCAACAGGCAATGACTGCTAGGTTCCCGAGAAGCTCGCTGATGACATCCTCATCTGCAACTTTGACTTTAGTGTATAGTTCTTGGGGTTTTTATCAATTTTAAGATTGTATCAAAGCCACCTGAGTCTTGAGCAACCATCCTATAATGACCTCTACGAATTCCCTTGTAATGGAATAACCCATATCTAAATCAATATGAATCATGTATCACGTCCCGATTTGTCCTGGTTCGTAGGTTCCACTCTGTCCCGATTCTTGCTCTGATTCATATGTACCATCCCATCCCGATTTTTTAAAAAGGAGAAAAAACTCCAAGCTTCAAATTCAAGGCTCCCACGTTGAGCTTAGGGGATGTTGAGAAATAATAATCCTACATTGAAAAAATAAAAAGAAGTTGATGTCCATAAATTATTAAATGAGCATCAATCCATTGGTTCAAGCTTTTGGATTAGTTCACCAATATTGTGCCTCTTATTAATCTTGTCTTGTTTTGATAGGAGTAAGGAAAATGAAGTGCACTAAACTCAAACACCATGACCAAATTCAAATTAAATACACCAAAAATTCTAAGACCCTTTAAAAGGAAACTCAAATGACCGAAAGAGAAATACAAAAAGAAATACCGAAGGAATCAAAAACCAAAGAAGCATAAATTGACTCAAACTCTAAAAACTCAAAACTGGACCCAATCAGAGTTCCCATCATTCACCTAGTTAATAAATACTCTCTCAATAAACTAGTTAATTCAATACAAATAAAAAATAATATGAAAGTTATCAATTTCAATTTAAAGTTAAAATTGAGACTTTAATCAATGTTAGATTAAAAATGTTGCAAATTATTGTAGAACAAGATTTATGAATTTGGTGTAACAATAGAAAGTGGAGGGAGATGGTATTAATAACAACTATGATCATTAAATTTCCTCTCTCTTTTCATTTATTTTGAATATTTTAGGTTTCGGCTTGTTTCATTTGAGATTCAAATTTATTTTGTTTGAAACTTAGCAACAATTTATGCTAGTTTTGGACTGGTACTCAACGAAGTTGGAAAGAAGCGGGCAAAATCGAAACGGAATGAGTAAAACTTTGTTCCTTTTATTTAATATGTGCCATTATTATATATCACCCACACATACCTATATATACTTAGGTCATTGGCTCTCCGTCATATTGTATATTATCAAATTAAATGGCTTCATGATGATCTTATATAGACATATTAACTGGATGTTATATCAAGTTCCAATTTACTTGAAAATTTTCAACTTTGGAAGGTATTTCTTGGTTAGGTGTATATTCCCTTTTCACCTTTAGAATGTATTTCTTGGATGTGTGTTGTTACTGTTTGTTGTAGCCTCTGTACTCAGAGTAACACTGGAGATCAACAACTTCGTTATGTGAAGAAGAAGAAAGTGTAATAGTCGATTGTGAGAGTCTAGTGGCTTGATAGTTGTAGGTTCAGACCCTATTATTTGGCAGCCATGTATATATCTTTTCTAACAATGTGGCTAATTAGAATATATCAAGACAATTTCTTCCATGTTTTTAATGTTGGTAAGCATGGTGTAAGAATTGAACTTTTTTTGTGTACTTGTTTCAGAAGCTTCACTGATTTTGCCTTTCTCCCCTATTTTGGCTAATATTAAGATCTATTACCTGGATGGAGGCAGATTATGGAGCAATATCACAGAGAGGCATTGTAAGTGTCTTTTTTCTCTTGCTTACAGTTGTGATATTTTGTGTTTTCATCTTTTGAATATACAATTCAAAGAAGAAATTTATTTCCTGGAAATTTCATGATAAATACCCGTGATTTTATATTTATTTTTTAATTCCGATTACTAAATGGGGGACACTAAGACATCCTTTTGTATCATATTTTTTTTTCTTCTTATACACCATATACTGTTGTACTCGGTCAAGAAAGGCCAGGGAGCTGAACTTTTTTGCTTATGTTTTTTAGGTTGTGATTTGTTGATGAGAATGATGGTGCAAACTTGTTCTTTAGAAACATCACGATGATGTATGCCTCCAACTTATTCTCTAAATTGCAGTCTCTCTCTCACTCACTCACATATGCATGCATGTCGTTCGTGTGTGCTGTGTGTGGTTCTTAGAAGATGAAGGCAAATGTATATGTACCAGTCATAACCCGTGCCCGAAGGCACGGTTCATTTAAGATTTTCTCCCGCGAAATCTTTGTTCCCCCAAAAATTATTTCCACAGCAAAAATTACGCGGAACAATAAGCTAGCATAAAAATATTTAGCGGCACCGACACCTTCTGTGCGGAACAAATTCGGCACCGTCGCATTTGACACAGAACAACAAATTCGACGCGGGCATCTTCGGCGCGGAACAACAAATCCGCGTAAAAAAATTGCGCGGGCGCCTTAGACGCATGAAATTATTCTCATCTTGTTGCCCCATGCGTTGAAGAGATAGTGGGCCCCGCGTTGAGGGAGAGATTATTCAATCTGCAACATCATTTGATTTGCAGCATTAAGTGCAAGTTAAAGTTGTTTTATCCCAAATGCATTAATTACGCGCACTCTGTTATTCCACGGAAACTTTCATTACCCAAAAATTTTCATTTCTCTAGAAACTTTCATTTCCCCAGAAATGTTTTCCCTCCAAAACATTCTCAAAATCACATCTCAACCATTCATTCCTCAAGATTAAATTTAGCCGTTCTTCTATCAACCCTTTTGTCATAGTCAGCTTGTCCTAGTCAGCCCTAGAATTCAAAAAACAGTTGTCAAATGTAATATAGACTAGTCATAACCCGTGCCCGTGGGCACGGTGCATTTAAGATTTTTTTCCGCGAAAACTTTGTCCCCCAAAAAATATCTCTACAGCCAAAATTTAAAAGAACAACAAATTAGCGTAAAAAAATTCAGAGGCACGACCGCCTTCGGCAAGAAACAATAAATTTGGTGCTCCTTCGGCGCAGAACAACAAATTAGCGTATAAAAATTTAGCGGGCGCCTTCGGCGCGGATAGGTTGGTTAGACCTCTGATTGACGCCCAAAAAACTCAGCCCGCCTATTTGAACGCACATTCACTGTATTTTTTTGGGTTTCAATTTTTTTGGTGTCAGCCGAAATAAGCTCAGCCGATATAAAGTTCTCTTTTGCATACTTGTAATTTAAGTTGCATATTTTTTGGGTTTCATTTTGTGTATGTGTTTTTTGGGTCTCATTTTTTTGGTCATTTTTGAATGAAGAGTATTAAATGCTGATGGTGCCAATTTCAAAAAAGAAAAGCTTTTGTATTCCCCCAACAAATTTTCCCACACCCCAAAAAATTTCCCCCCCAAAACTTGATGTGACATTGCCACATAGGACAAAGTTCAAAAACAAGTCTCAATTGTAATATAGATATTTGTAGGCACTTGAAGCTAAACAAAAATTAATGGCACATACATACCCCAATTTGATCATCATTATTTTCTTTAGCTATTGTAAAAAAGATAGAGGGGTGTTTTATGTAAATTATATATATGTATATGCATAGAGAGAGAGAGGGAGGGGAGGAGAGAGACTAGGATCCTTATGATTAGATAAAGCATGCAGATCCCATTAACCTAAATATAAAAATTGGTAGCCCAAAATGAAAATCCGTTTGTTAGAGGGTGATCCAACACATTGAAACTACTTGTAAATGAAAATTCAAATTGGTTTCGATGTGTTTTACCCATTAAATAAGTAGAGAAGAAATGCACGTATGAGGTTTGCCATAGAATTGACTAATTCATTGCCACTTCCGGCATATGTGAAACATTCGAAATTTATTTATAAGTAGTTTTAATGTATTAGGTCACATGCACCTATATGTTTTTTGGATTGCCAAGTTTTCAAGTTGGAGTGTATGATCTGCATGTATTGATCATTAAATTACCATAGTTTTTAATTTGGGAGTAGGTTCTCATGTTTTGATCCTCTTGAAAGAATTATAATGTGCATCATTAATGGCTCTCAGGTGGCTACTATGGAGGCAACTAAGGAGATTCTTTGGTTGTAGCTGACATGGAACCTTTTTATTATGTGGGTAAAAAAGAGAAGTACATCCACACGTGCTTCTTTTGTACACACCCAATAAAAAGACTTCACGATAGCTATAACCAAGAGAACTCCTTGACATCTGATACCCATTAATTTCTCTATATATCCATTTATATATTGTACAAATGTATTAAGAAAGAGAGAGTGTATGTATCGAAAGAGAACATATTGTTATTCTTTCCCCTTTTCGCCTTAAATCAAATCATAGTTCAACTATGATATTATTAGAGTGTCATCCTTTTTTCTGCCCATCAGTCTTTAGGTTTGGAGGATCCTTAGCCAAATGTGTTTTTCCTCTGACGACAAACAAGTCCGCACTATCATTTTACATGGTAAGAAATTCTTTTATAGTTTTCACATCATCCGAGTTCATTATGATACCGACAGAACTCCCTTACCACCGATCTCAGTATACATTAAAACCAAAAATTAACGCGAAAACTGGATTCTCGTCTAAACTTTCTGGATTCTTCCTTAGAATCTAATTACCTTGACAATCAAGATCCTCCATTTTCTTTTCGGATGTACCAAAAAAGATCCTCCATTTGGATCCAATCTACCAAATATTTAACAGATTGAAATAGTCATGGCAATGGTGACTTGGCAACGCTCCTAGCGACAACGAGAGGGTGTCAATTCAGCATCGACGATTGTCATCATTGATGAGCAGGTAGGCTATGATAATAGAATAAATATCAAGTCGAAGTTGTCGGTGGCAGAGCCTAGCTTTGGTGGAGGAAGGAGTCGAAAATGAAGAAAGAGTCAAAATGTGTCAGTTGATGGCGGTTGTTAGCGGCATAGGCATCGGCATTGGCGATCGCTGTTAAGAAGATTTTTAGAGTAAAAAGAAAAATTGAATTTCTATAGAGTCTACAGTAACATGCTACAATGCTGCAGTAACTGATAATTTATTTTGGGTTAATTTCATTAAACACATGGTGTTTTAGTCTTTTTTTACTATACCATCCAAAGTTTTTTCCTTCACGAAACAACCCAAGCAGTTTTTTCGGCAAAGAGGATTATTTTGCCCACATTTATTGTAGCAGAGTTTTCTCCAAAAGCTTATGGATAAATCTAAAAAGAAAATCACAATTGTCTAAATTGTTAAAATTTTCATCCATCAAAATTTTTAGGTCCGTCCATACCAAAATATTGCAAAGAAGATACCGTTATAGTGGATGTTGGCAAAATAGTCATTTTTTGGGGGGAAAAGATAGATTTTTTTTTTGGGGGGGGGGGTTTCCTGACAAAAATAGAATAGGTCAATTTAGCGAAGGGGAAATTTTTGGGCCATTGAGTAAAACGGGCTAAAACTCGGTGGGGGTATACTGAAATTAACTTTTTTCACTTTTTGTAGAGGAAAAAATTTGAAGGGTTAGAATTAGGATTAGGGAACATTGCTCATACCATAGTGAGTTTACGTTGCTTACAATATAAGTTCATCACATTTGGTGATCCAAAACCAAGTTCCCCTGGCACATGTGGCAAGTAATTCAGTTTTTCATGAATGAACTAAACTTATCAAATCTTTTTGTCATTTCATTCGTGAAAAGTTGGACAATAAGCTTATTACAGTGAACCATGTAAAATATGTAAATTAGTTTGCAGCTTTGTTCATAATGCCGCTTGGAAAATAATGATCAATAAATTTTTGACAAGCTAGGCTAGCAGGATTTATATGCTCTATCTTTAAGTGGAGTGTAACAGAATATGTTTGAGAGGTTTCACATGTGTTCTTCTTATGTACATGCCTATGTACATACATATACATATATATATACATAGTAAGAAACACATTGCTATTCTCCTCTCTCTCTCTTTCTAATTCAAACTCTTAACTCAATTAGTTATTTTAATGAAAAATTTGTAAAGTATTTTTGGGCGTGCATGCGTGCGTGATCATTGCATCCCTCCCAATGAACAAAATGTTAAATTAAGTTGTACCAGTCTATACCTGGTGGGGTTTCACTTATTTTTGTACTTGATGTTTTATTTTCCATTTACTTCTTCAATTTAGAGAAAATAGGACAGTATGAATTCTTTTTTCCCCCTCAGAAGGATATCATTCTTATAATTATACATGGATGCTTGTGTCCATAGCATGACTCCCTCTGGATCCGGGAATAGCTACATGAACTAAATGGCATGCCCAAGCCAAGGAACTCACTCCAATAAGTCTTGATAAATGATGACTGAGATGAGATTCAACATTTTTAACCATGGAATGCTTGGTTTTCATTTGGGTTGTAGGCATAATGACTCACTATTCAGAAGGATATATCAGATTGAATATTAAAAAAGAACTCCAATATAAAGATCTGTTCTTGCATTAATTGTTACCATCAATCTTATTGAGTCATGTATTCCTTGTATTTGCTTCATTTGATGGTTAGTCAAGGAACCAAAATGTTGTATTTCCCTTAATTCATTTGTTCTAAAAAACGTGCACATGGATTGAAATAATGCACTACATAGTGTATCTTAGCATCTATGCTAGGAGCATGGATGAACAACATGATAAAAACCAAAAGTAAATCTGTAATTTTACTAGAATAAACTGAAAATAAATGGATAAGTGATTACAATTGTAAGGGTAATCGTCCTCCCAAGACGCCGATTGATAAGAGACGTCTGCACCTTCCCGAAGAACTAGGAGATCTCTTCGCCCAATCACAAATTATCAAAATAAGCATCCATAGGGCCGGCCGGCCTCCCCTCCTATTTATAATCATTTAACCAGTAGTCTAATGGCCCAAATACCCCTACAATAATAAACATAACAAAAATGTCCAAAGTCCCCCCATAATGGGCCGGATCTATCATTACATCGTCCCCGAAAACCACCTTGTCCTCAAGGTGGTGCATAAAGTCTCTGACGGTCATCCGCGGTCATTACTCCAAGTGATGGTCGTCATCCACTCCGGGCTCTTCATTCTCTACGACATCCTCCGTGTCATCCGCGGCTATCATCACTTGCAGTTTGCACACCTCCACAATGGTGCCATGGGGTGAACCTCTCATCGCATCTAAAACACATCACTTTCTTCCTCTTCTCCATCATCTCGGCATCAGTCATCCTCCTGAACTGACCCATCGCTGGCGTTGCGCTGCTCTTCTCCTCAATCTTCTCATTACTCACCTGATCTGTCCCTGTAGCTGCCTTCTGTTCTCCTGTTGCTATCGGAGCACTGCGGAAAACATGTCCACTCCAGTTGCTTCTCGCTCCCTATCCTCCATCTGGCGGTTCTCCACCATCTGAGCATACTCCATGTCCACCATCAAGTCCTGAGGCTTCTGAATGCGGACCTCTGCGCGAACAGTATCCTTTTAGCCCATTAATGAAGGTGCTCTTCATCATCTTAACAGACACACCATACACCTATCCTGACAGTGCCTCAAACCTCTCTAGGTAATCCCTCACTGTGCTATCCTGCCTGAGTACCCGTAGCTGCTCCCTCAAATTCCCCAGATGAGGATATCTGAATCTTTCCACCAGCCCATCCCATCACTGATCTCCTCTCACGAGCGAAATGACCGCCTCTCATCTCTCCACTGGTACCAAGCAAGGGCCTTCCCATCCAGACAAATAGCAGCCGCCTCCAATTTCTGCTACTCTGTCATGCGAGAGACCTTAAAAATCTCTCCATCCTGTAAAACCTCGCCACCAGATCCTTTCCCTCGAATACATGCATCTTCAGCTTTCGTAGCTTGTCCATCGTGTATGTCCCCTAGTCTATTCGTCCCCCGTCGTGCCTGGGCTGGTGATAGTGTTGCCACCTCTCCTAGTGCCGCTTGTAGCCCCCCGTGGGCCTCCATCATGGACTCCGTGTCCACCCTCGTGGGCCTCCTCCTCGGCTCCCATGTCCTTCCCAGCCGTCGCCTCCAAACCTACCATTGCGCTCCTCCTGAAAGTCTCTGTAACCTCCCCCAGTCTCTCTAGGATGCCCCTCATAGGTGTGGGGTGGGGGTCGTCGTCTGTACTCGCCATACCGAGGGTCGGAAGGGTCCCGAAATCCTCCCCCATCATCGCCATACTGCTGAAAATCCCACTGATCATCTTCACTGTCGAACCCACGCGCTTGATCGCCTGAATAGGGCTGAAATCCTCCGTATGGTGCCCCAACTCCTCACCCTGTGCCGAAACCCCGTGGGGGTCACTGTGCGCCGGTGGGCCCTGGCGGCCCCGAGGAAGGCCGTCGGGCCCTGTCGGCTGTCGTCGGTGCTCCAACGGCCCTACAGTTGATCGACAGGACCCGCAGGGGCCTGCCGCCTGCTCGTCGAGGCCTGGCGGCCATGTAGAAGGGGCCCCATGCCCTGCCGAGCCCCATAGGGGCATGCGGGACCCTGGGGAAGCCCCATAGGGGCATGCGGGACCCTGGGGAAGCCCCAGGTCAATCGTGTGCTGCGGGAGCCGCTAGGAGGCTCGGCTAGGGTTGCCGGCCTCTTGGTGGTATTCTTCTGCATCTGGATCACCGTCGTTGAGATCAGTGAGCTTCCCGTCTTCGAAATCTCTCGCTACGTGCTTCCCCTTGTCCAAAGATGATGCTTTTTTTCGCTATTTTAGGGTTTACATCGCCTCTGTTCAATTTTGACGAGATCTGTCCAAGTTAGAAGAAGATTTTTGATAGGGATTTGTTGTGTTGATTTATCAGCTCGTCTATCTTCGTAAATCATTCATGGACAGCTAGAGTTTCCTTAATGCTCACGATCTCCCCATTAAATTTTTGCTCCAAAGCTTCAAACTTATCCTTGGATCTCGTCATCGCTGCCATGGATCTTAATGCTCTGATACCAAATTGATAGAAACCAAAAGGAAATCTGTAATTTTATTAGAATAAACTGAAAATAAATGGATAAGTGATTACAATTATAGGGGTAATCGCCTTTCCAAGATGTCGATTGATAAGTGACGTTCGCACCTTCCCGAAGAACTAGGAGATCTCTCCTCTCAATCACAAATTATCAAAATAAGCATCCCTAGGGCCGGCCGGCCTCCCCTCACATTTATAATCATTTAACTAATAGTCTAATTACCTAAATACCCATACAATAATAAAAATCACAAAAATGCCCAAAGTCACACCCATAATGGGCCGGATATATCACAACGCAAATGCAGCAAATGCAGCGTAGTGTTGCATTTTTTCATATGTTGTGTAGGGATGGCAGTAATGACCTGAATCGACCCGGCCCGACCCAGTTTTGACCAGGCCCGCAGATGGGTCGGGGCAAGCTTGGGCTTTGTAAGCAACTTGCCCCGCCCCGCCCCGTCCCGCCCCGGTAAACTATATAGGTTCTAAAAACCCTTACTATTTTGATGCGGACCATGTGGTCTTCCCATAACCCATAACTCATACTATGTTTCACTGTTCTCCCAATTGGGACAATTCCCAATTCCAAATTACCAAATAAATCACAATTCTTCCAATTCTCAAATAAAACTTTTATTTGGGATTCATAGTGATGACAGTAATGACCTGACCCGACCAACCTGATCCGGTTTTGGTAAGAAATTACCCACCATCGCTCCGACCCGAGACCCGTCCCGTCTCGGCATGTAGACGGGTTGTGGCAAGCTTTGGTAGTTAAATACCCGACCCGACCCGCAATATTGCTATTCCTAATGTTGTGTCTATCAAGATGGCCAAACGGCCCGTCCGGACCGGACCCGGTGCCGTTGACAGGGCCGCGGGCGAAGCCCGGCGCAAGGGCTGGGCCAGAGCTTTTTCGGCCCGCCGGCTCGGCCCATGGACGGGTTAATTTTTTATTGCACGCGCAAAGTGTGTGATCAGACCGACGATCAATGGTCAAATGACCTTTCCCAGCCCCCTAGGGGGCATTTTGATCAATTCCGGACTAAAAGAACAAAAAATCCCCAACGGTCACACCCTGTCATTTGAGGGGGGAGATTGGTCTTTTTACAACCCAAAATTCCTCTAAATTGCTCAACACCCTCCCCTCATTTTTATACTATGTATAAATATTATATATTATGTTTAAATATTGTTTTCATTTAAAAAGAATTTTAAAGAATTTTTATGAATTTTAAAGAGTTTATAAATTTTTTTAAGTTTTTTATTTTTTAAAATAAAAGCCCAACCGGGGTCCGGGCTTCCTGGCTCTGGACCCAATCCCGGCCCGGCCCATTGGACACCCTGAGGTGCCTGCGTGCATTTAAATACTTGTTTTTGTTGTCTTTTAATATGATCATTCATGCGTGCACGTGTGTGTTTGCACTTGTTTTGTTGTCCTTTAATATGGGCAGAACCTTTTCCACCCTTCCTCATATTATAAATTTACAATGCGGCCACGTGAGCAAACTCAAACTAAGTGATAATCTTCCGTTTCCAGTGAGCTTCGTTTCTCTATCTTACATGTATAAGGCTAAGTTACAATTTCGATATTAAGTGTTCTCTAAATTGTTATTATATGACTCTTTATGATCATCCTAAACACATTTTTTGGCTGAAGACAATTTCTATATAAGTACTATCTTTGAATGATGGGCACCAAATGCCCCGAGATTAGGGAACAAACGTTTAAAAAGGTATATATTTGTATTTTATTAAATAAACAAATTCCTTTATTGACACTAATTATCAAATTTTAACATATTAAAAAGTACCAATATCAGATCAAATCTGGAATGTTCATTATATATGAATTAAACTAGTAAATTATGTTATTAAAGAACCAAAGGGTATGTTGCAGAATCCTTTTACGATGTAAGATTATCTTCCCAAGTTACCCTTTTAATTTTTTTCTTTTCAATCTTCTAAATATCTTTCGTAATATATTACTTCTTCTATGCTCATTAATCTTGTCTCATCAAGATTCTAAAGCAAAAATGCATAGTTAATTAGATGCATGAATTAATAAATTTTAAATTTTTTTTACGGATCTTTCAAAAAGTCAAAAAACAAAATCATATCTTTTCTTTCAGTGGAAATTAAGCTTCTTTGTTGTACAAATTACTCACAAATTAAATCTACTTGCATACGTCAAATTATTCAGCTGAATTCTTCCCATTTTTTTTGAAGTTAATGGTAATTGGGAATTATTTTCCTAACTCAGAAACCAAAGACTTGTTATTTTAAAACAACCAAAAATTAAAAACAAATTCAAATATTTTACAAATTCTTTTCATCCTTTCAAACTCTAATTATTTTTAAGCCCACATGAATAAATTCAATGTCACTGCCCATAATAACCAACACATGTCCGCAACAAGTATCTTTTCCTAATTGTTTTTAATCATCTCTTATTTGGAAAACACTATATTGACGACCCTTTGCATGTCAATTTGTGTTTACCTCGATCAAATCTATGATCCCATTGGTGTGATGGTTTCATTGATATATCCATCCTTCGAGTTGGAAATGGATCTAGGCTAGCCTATGGCAAGATGGACCGGCATGGAAGGATACAAGAAGTCATGGTTTGGGCCTAATTTCTTTTAGCATGGCACGACACGACTCGGATGGTTTTCAAGACGTACATGTGCCTTTTTGGACACAAATGGTGGTACGAATAAAATATATGGAATATTGTGTTGTTTATGGTGTACTTGAATATTCCAATATAGCAATAGCGCAGCATATGTGTCTGTATAGCCTTGATATAGATAAATGTATATATTTTGTTATTTTTTCATGCATATTCGAATTAACATAATGATTTAAAAGTAGCATGAGCTTGTTTTTATTATCATGGTAGACCCTTGTTCTATAGGATACCTAAAACTAAATACCCTCAATCTTTGATAATAACACTGAAGCCCTCCTGGATTGATTGATTATCAAATGATAAGTTACACTTAGATCCACTGAAAATAGAATTTAGGGATAATTCATGGGGTCTCATTGTTAGTATTAAAAATTAATAGTGTTTAGTTACATGTACCACAGAGCAAGGGGTTCAAGTGCAATTTACCTTTATTGTTATTTTGTAATAGGAAATTAATTTCATCATGCAAGATACTTAGTTTTATGGTTATTTTTTAAATATTTGCAGCTTATGATTCTTTAAATGATTTTTAAAAGGTATTTGCATGTAAGCTAGGTTAGCTTAGTATGCACTATAGAAATCACAGGACAAAATAAAAGATCTAAGTTCAACCTGGTACGCTGGTACAATAAAGGCATGCATGGACAGGTCATTGCAACATGTATTTCAATTTGCTGTCTAATAAATCAATGCACAGATCCATAGTTCTAAGCTTATATTGACTCTAGACCATCCTTGGGCCGTAGATATTTTTTGTGTATTGTGCCTGTGCTTGGCTAAGCGTGGCACAACATGGTCCACTTCCAACACTATCCATCTTCATTATATTAGTTTTGAGTCTTATTATTTTGGCAATTATTTTTGAATAAGGTGAATGAGAAAAGGGCTGTTGCAAGTGGTTGGGATGGATTGGAGGGAGATGTAGAGGCTAGGCAGAGAACGAAGAGAAATTTAGGTTATGAAAAATTGGGAACTTCTTTGCGCGCCTACCGTTTTACTCCGCACACATACCGCTACAGTATTTACTTCACGCACATACCAATAAAATATTTTTCTATAAGTGTTTGCTCCGCGCACAAACGGAAATACCGAAAATACCCATGAGCCAAAACATCCTAAAATCAGCTAATACAATCATAACACAAAGTTAAGACATATACTTATTGACTGAAGGAGGATCCGAATCGTGATAAAATTTTGGCGAAAAAGTTTATTTAGAGGATGGAAACACGAAATCTGTAAATCACGCAGAAAATTTTTAGGGCATGAACGAGTTTTGGACAGAGAATTTTTACTAACTGCATACAACGGACAAAAATGTAGATATGTTGTGCGTGTTGAATAATATTTTTCAGTGCATTAGATCATAAAGATTGGATTTTGATCGGCAACCGAAAATGAAATTTTATTTCCTAATTTTTTGATTATCTTTTGACAAGGATACCAAAACGCAACATATCTATATTATCATATTTACACGTGCTATATAAGTTTATTATCAGTCATTTTAGATTAAAAATTGATGCAATGAACAATATCACTCACGCACACAACATGCAAAATTATGCGCGGTAAGTAATTTTGGGGAGTGCAACGATTTTTACTCACCGTGCACAAGTAAAGCAAAATTTGCCTATTGTGCACGGCGAGTAATGGTTGGGAGTGCAACGATTTTTACTTGTCGCACACAACATGCAAAAATTTTGCCTATTGTGCGCAATGAGTAAAAATCGGTGCACTCTCCAAAATTACTCTCCGCGCGCACCAAGCAAAAATTTTGCATGTTCTACGCGTTGAGTAATTTTGGGGAGTGCTTGATTTTTACTCACCAAGTACAATATGCAAAATTTTTGCCTATTGTACGCGTTGATTATAATTTTATGCACAGAAATAATCAGGTAAAAATTAGCTACAATATTATCCAATATGAACTCATTAGATTTAATTTTTATACAAGATTATCCAATCTGAACCCATTAGCTACAATATTATACAAGATTATCTAATCTGAACCCATTAGCTACAATAGATCATTAGATCACATTGTAGCTAATCTAAACCCATTATCCAATTTGGAACAATATTATCCAATCTAAAATGGCTGAAATGAAATGAATGAAAGCAGAGAGCTTGGGGCAAAAAATGAAAGGAATAAGTTTTTAGATACGCGCACAACAGGCAAAAATTTTGCATGTTGTGCGTGGTGAGTATAAATCGTTGGACTCTATATTTTTACTCACCACGCACAGCATGCAAAATTTTTGCCTATTGTGCGCGGTGAGTAAAAATGTAAAGTTCAACGATTTTTACTCACCGCGCACAACATGCATAATCTTTGCATGTTGTGTGCAGTGAGTAAAATCGTTGCACTGCCCAAAATTACTCACCACGCACAACATGCAAAATTTTTGCATGTTGTGCATGTTGCGTAATTTTTGGGAGTGCACACAATAGGCAAAAGAGCGTTGAGTAAAATTTTATTCACAGAAGTAATTAGGCAAAAATTAACTACAATATTATCCACTCTGAACTTATTAGATTTAATTTTTATACAAGATTATCCAATCTGAACCCATTAGCTACAATAGATCATTAGATCAAATTCTAGCTAATCGGAACCCATTATCCAAGCTGAAACAATTTTATCCAATCTAAAATGACTGAAATGAAATGAATGAAAGCAGAGAGCTTGAGGCAAAAAATGAAAGGAATACATTTTTAGCTACGCGCACAATAGACAAAATTTTTACATGTTGTGCACGGTGAGTAAAAATCGTTGAACTCTACTTTTTTACTCAATGCGCACATGCAAAATTTTTGCCTATTGTGCACGGTAAGTAATTTTGGTGAGTGCAATGATTTACTCACCGTGCACAAGCAAAATTGCCTGATGTGCGATGAGTAAAAATCGTTGCACGCCTCAAAATTACTCACCGCGCATAACATGCAAAATTTTTGCATGTTATGCACGGTTACTAAATTTTATCAGGTGTTTATTTGGGTTTTTAAATGGCAGTTTTGTTAATCTTCACATTACTGTAGCGGTATGTTCGCTGTGTAAAACAGTAGGTGCGCAAAGAAGTTCTCTTAAAAATTAGGTCTAGGTTATGCACATTAGAATTTAGGATTTGACTGAATTTCAAAGCGCTATAATTTTATTAAAAGAATCATTGGTTAAGATTCACTTTGAATAAAAAAAACTTTTAAGCTAGTTATTGTTTTAAATGTGTTCGATAATAAATGTAATCCATCTCATCAGGTAGAATACATAGAAGAGAAGTATAAAGTAAGGGAAAGAGATTTACATATGATGTTTATTGCCATGGAGAAAACTACGATAGTTGATAGAGTTTCTGTGGCACGCCTTATTGAAGAATGGGGTCACTTTAAAATACATTACTCTAATTCAAGATATGTATGAAGGAATAACTATTATAACGAAGACTTGTGGATGAACACACATAATTTTTCGATTATTGGTTTACATCAATGCTTAAAGTTTACTTCTTTTTGCTATAGTGATGAATCAGCTGATTAGGCATATTCAAGATGTAGTATCTTGGTGTATGTTAATTACCGATGATAATGATTTGATAGATGATACCAAAAGTGATTTAAATGTAAAGTTAGATTTGTAGAGGTAAATATTGGCAAGCTTTCAGACTTTAGCATGAACACGACTAGCATGAACACGACTGAGTATATTAAAATGTAAGTTTAGTAGAGTGACATGAAAATCATAGCGTGGTGAAGCTGGGTAAGTAAAGTTTATCAATAAATAGTTTAAATATCCCGGGTTGGTTATCCAAGATGATGCATGGATTAAGGAAGATGTTTATAGTGGATAGCCGCAACATGAGTGTTGTGCGATCAAAATATATCGTTACAATTAAAATGTAAATTTTATAGAATGATGATTAGACCAGCTTTGTATATGGTGTAGAGTTGAGCTATCATCAAGAATTATTAACATAGTTTTGGTGTGGTAGTGATGCACATGTTATGATGGATGTGTGAAATAAGGTATAAAATGAGGATATCCAAACGAATGTAGGTGTGGTCTATATAGATGATAAGATGATAGAACTTCGCTTGAGATGATTTGATCATATACGTTGACAACATGTTAATGCGCCCATTAGAAAGACGGGACATAGATATTGAGATCAAGAAAAAAAGGTAGACCGAAGCAGACATGGATGTAAGTTGTAAGGAGATTTGAAAGATCTTGGTTTGACAAAAGAGAAATCTTTAAATCATAATACATGAAAAATGAGTATCCAACATCACAATCCGACATGAGCACGATCCAGCATTCTTTCTATTGAGTCCATGAAGCCGACCCATATTCTTTGGGATGAAGGTCATGATGATGATGAATATAAAGTAATACACATTAAATTAAATTACATAATCATGGTTTCTCTTGAAATATAGGTTCCAGCCATTCTTGTTTCTTAATTGTATCTCGTTCTTTAATAAAGCAAATTCTTTTTATTATAATATTGATAACTCTAATAAATTCTTAATTATACTTGACTTCTAATTTAATATATTTCTTAATCAAGCTAGAATTCATAATTACTCAATTATAATCAAACTCGATTAGATTCCTATTTGATTGGTTTTTACATAAATAGGAACCGATAATTAATTAATCTATTCTAATTAAATAAGATTTTTTACAAACCCAAATTAATTAAAGTTTTCTAATTGCAATTGCAATCTAATTTGAAGGCTTTTCTTCTTCATAAAATACTTTGAAATAAGTTTTTAACAATAATAAATTATAAGTAGCAATTGAATACTAATTTTAATGGTTTTTAGCAAAAAGAAATATAACAAGAAAATTAATAAATATTTCCATAGGTGTTATATACCAATCATGCTGTAGGAATTTTGCGAGGCTGAAATTTGTCGATTTATTTTAGTTATTTAATATAAAGTATTATCTATTAAGTTATATATCATTAGATTTCTTTTGATTTATTATAGTACTATAGTAGTATTATTATTTACACACACACACACACACACACACACACACACACAATGATGGATGTTTACGTTTGTGAGGCAGATAAACAGTGCACATAAGTGGATGTATTGTAAACACGTTCCACACATTAAAGGATGACAAAACATATTAAAGGACAACAAAAAAGAGTTTAAGAGTCAGTCAAAACCGTAAACGGTTTTGGCTGCTGTTTTTACTGGTTTTAGTCAAACCCAGGCTGAAACTGAGTGAAAATTTCTTAGCCAGTCTTTTTCTATGTCTCTTGAAGTCTGATAAGAATGAGAAAATAATAACAATAAAGATGAGAGAAAGTAAAAGAAACAGATGGGAACATGGATGATGCCTTGGATTTTTTATATTGCTACATTAGACTATGAAGATCAGGCCTCAGTTTAATGAATGTTCAGGTATTTTAAGTCTCATTAGCGACTTGGTCGGCTTTTGGTCCTGTCACCATACATGCTAGGAGTTCTGCAAAGCCCATAAATTATGCACCAAGATTGACTAGTCAATATGCTCAGCAGCAAATTTGATCCAAAAGGGTAGACTGGAGTTTCGGGTTCAACTTTTAAGCCTAAATCTGATCCAATTTCATCATACACCTACATTCCTACCTTTGCTTGATTGATTAATTCGACCCGAGTTTTTTCGCACTGTCTACTAATTGCATGACGTAAGCCACAAGTCCTAATAAAATCGAACTTGGCTCACATTTGAGCCCCAAATAATATCTATCAAATCTTTTAAGATCAGCTCTGTAACCTGAAAGTATTTTATGATCTAGCAAGGTACATTGTGGCGTGCATGTCTTTCTCCATATTCCATGGCAAAATGTTGGCCCCAATGTTACATAACTCATGCCATCCCTTTGAAACAAGAGTGTGTTGTGCTTCATGGTTGGTGCCTTGGGCAATATTGCTAAAATTGGTGAACCAAGAAATAAAATATTATTGACGAGTAATTTTATTCAATGCACTCATTTGATGTATTCTATTTTAATATTTGGTGTTTTCTTAATAAATTTCTTTACTGGTTTTGAGACCTACATTATGGCTTTAAGGATTGGAGTGTCAACTAAGATACATAATAATTAGAACCATATTAAGTATCAGATCAAGCTTAATATAAATTTATTAGAATAAAGTTTCTATCCTTAATTTTACAAATATACATGCAAAATTATCTCTATGACCTTACGGAACGTCCCAAGCGTAACATTGAACTGAATGCCAACTTGATTAAGCCTATCCTACCCCTTTTACCGTATATTATTCACAGTAGTGCACCCTGTTCCTGGACGCGTCTCATGACCCAAAGTCGTCAACAAATCCGTAACTCTGGTTTTGCCACAAATCTGTATCACCTTGTGTAAAATCAATTGTGATGTGTTTTTGATGTACAGTGATAGCTGGAAAACAGTGCAGATCACTTTAAACAGTAAGGCCCAACTGAGGATATTTGATTGTGCGTAACTTTATTTTAAAATGGGTACCACTTGTGAAGTCCTATGTCCAAACTTACACTCATGTACCTCGTCATCTTCCTACTCAATGTAAAAAATACAACAATAATATCACACCTTATAGACCTTGTTGAACCCATCAATCCACGAAACTGTCAGCCACCACAATCAGCTCAATGTAAGGTATTCGCTTCAACATGTAATTTGCAGCTATCTTTTCTTTGTGCTTCTATTTTAGTAAGATGTCTGAAGCTTGTTTTGGTCCCTATTATTTTTTCATCTCTACTTTGCATGCCATTTCCCGCATGGATTTCTTATTTTCATCTGTGTGGCAAAGCCATCTCTAGTAAGTTAACAACTACAATAACCTGTCATTTTGTTTATTGACACCTCTGGCCTCTCTCCATCGGTGTGTGTGTTAAGGGCAAGCTCTTGGAAGTTGATATTTTAACAGCTATCGTTTTCTATTTAGGGTATTTCTACTCCTTCCATCCTGAAATTCTCATGTAGCCACTCTTTTTGAAAAAAATGGTAGAAAGCAATAATCATCTTTTTCATGTGTTGTTTCTTAATTTTCTTATTTTAAAACATCAACCATAAATCTGATTCACAATCCCCCTTCAGTTTCTGCATTATTTGACATTCTAGAGTGGAGTGTCCATTACAGTAAAAAGGTTTCAATGGATCAACTTTGTATCACCTTGTCATTTTTTTTATTACTGAGCCCTGGCACTATTGTTGTGATATTGAACCGAGACCAATGATTGGTGATGTAGTTACGTGCTTAAAGCAGGTTATTCAACAAGTCAGTTTCAGGGATGTCACTTTCACCCTAGGTCATGAATGAATTTTTTTTCTTAGAATATGATTTCTTTGTTCTCTGCAATATATTGAATTAGCTTCTAAGATCAACCACATGAATTTGTGTTTGGCATCCAAAAACCATTCAGCTATAAATTCGTTCTGGCCTATGCCTCACTGGTTTGAAAGCAGGGCTTGTGCATTCTGTCATAATGATGGACACGTATGAAATTTGCTGATTGGGCTGGATCTTATCTACCTAAACGACATCTATGATGCTTGTTCTGATTATTTTTTTAGCATATTCACTGTAATTTGGCTGTCTAACTTATCAAGAAATAATTTGCTTGATTTTGCGATTCAGAAATATGTATATGTACTGTCAGCAGGGGAATATTTTCTGCACTGATGTACATATACATCATTTGTCTTATTTTTTAAGATCTGTTCTACACATCATGACTGATCAATATACCAAAAATCAAATGAATCCAACGTTATTTGACCCTCGAGCTAATTGGTACAAAATCGACTGTTTCAGAACAATTGTAAATTTTTGTAACAAGTTGATTGATGATCAAATCCCCTTAGGGTTTATACATATTTGATATTTTGGGGTTTTAGAATGTATATAGCAACCTTTAAAAAAATACTAGAAACTAGATTTTTTATGCTGTCAACGCAAGAATTTTCATGCATTGACAACACATACCTAGTTTCGTCTTTGCAATTTTGAAGTACATTTGTCAGTTGCTTGTGAATGCATAGTCACAATTTAGTGTCCTCTGTGTAGTCAAAACTTCTCTAAATATACAGGAGGGTGGCCAGAGAAGTTGCTAGGATCATAGCCCTTGCACTTGACCTGGATGCTGGCTTCTTCGATAAACCAGATATGCTTGGCGAACCCATTGCAGTAATGAGACTTCTACATTATGAAGGTGTAAGCCAAGTTACAGGTCATGCCTTGATTTGTGTATTTGTGTATCTTTGCTTCATGCTATTTATTTCATAATGCTAGTCGTTTATCAATTTCAGGTAGAGCTTCCAATCCAGAGAAGGGAATATATGGAGCTGGAGCACATTCGGACTATGGTTTGATCACTCTTTTGGCAACTGATGATGTAATCGGTCTCCAAGTAAGCTCTAGCTATATGTTAGTTCATTTACCTAATGTGCTTACCAATATATTGGTTTGTATTTCGATCCTGGTATAAGTTTGCCGTCTTTCCCATTTATCCCAGATATGCAAGGATAAGGATGCCAAACCTCGGATATGGGAATACATAGCACCAGTAAAAGGGTTAGTTTTGTCTACAATCTGTTGTGTTTATTATTCGCTTTGCTCTAATGTTCTTTGCATTTTTTTGTTTTATAACACTGTGTTTCTATTATATCATATTGCATATGTGAATCTTTCTAAAATGTTGAGTTTTTGCAACTGTTGGTTATTTCATGAACCACATGATGTTTACTTATACTGATGCTCGAATTTGGCCCATGCAAATGCACGTAAAATACACTTAAATGATTTCATCTTATATCGGCTTCAAGATGTATTTTGATTTTTAAAATGACATACGCTAAAACATATTTTGATTTATGAAGTGGTACACATTAAGAAAAGACGATAATATAAATTATTTTATTAATTATTTAATGAATTCATGTTATTGAAAATTGAGAAATATTAAGCCAATGTGAAATTTAATGAGGAGATATTATTGGGAATTTAATGAATTAAATTTAGATCCAAATTTTTTATTAAAAGGTGTTATGCTTGCCCATGTATTTTGTTACTCCATGACATTTTGGATTTTTTTTTGGAGAGGGGGAGGGGGGGGGGTGCGGGGTGGGTTGTGGTAATAATAGAGAAGATTACATATATGTATGGGAATTATACCGACGTGATTTATGCAGCTTTATCTCATCACCTTCACCATAATGGCTAGCTTTTCCCGATAAAATTGGGATCAACTGACTGCTATATGCCGTGAAGAGATTAACCAAGCATTGTAATATGATATTAACTTAAGTAAACTCACAATCCACAGTAGTTGATGCCTAGTTCGTGATTGGGGGAATTGGCTAGACAAGGTCTTGGCACTCTTGAAGAGCAATTGATCCAGGGAGTGATTTTTGATACAGTTTAAGCCATGAAGCCTGTGAAACCCGACAAACTTCCTCTTGTTGTAGTAAAAAGGAAATTTTAATTAATGGCAAAGACCATGTGCTTTGCTGTAGGGTATCCTATTTGTCTTTAAGGCACACTATAAGCACACACCAACTGCTCTAGTCTTCTCCTTAGTAAACCCTCCCCCCCAAAACAAAAAAAAAACAAAAAAAACAAAAAAAAACAAAAAAAACAGAACAAAAAAAAACCAAAACAAAAAAAAACAAAACAAAAACACACGCACAGTCACAACTAAAGCCACAAATTTATTTCAGAAATTGTAAAAAATGATATATGTGTAAAACTACTACTCAAATGGGCTTCCTGCTATTTGAGGCTAGTGGGTTGTCATATCACTAGCTTAAAAATTAATAAATATATAGGAATATTAAAAGACATGATAAATTAGGTTGATAACCAAGCTGGCATGCGCTTCCGGAGATAGGCTCAATCTGCCATCACTAAACTGAAAAGTCAGTTCAGTATTAATATTTTATGTCTGAGTAATGCTGAAGTTTGCTACACTTCGTTTCTTAACTTCTGCAAAGAAAATTTTCAAATCACCGTGAAGCGTTTTTCAAGTGAACTAGGCTTATCAGCGGGGCTAGCTTTGTTATAATTGAATTACCATACAAACATGGAAAGAGGGTTTCAGGAACCGGTGAGCTTGTAACGATTGTTATATTATTAGAAAAATCTCCGTCAAATTTAAAAAAAAATTCATTCATCTTTCTTCTTCCACGGGTTAGGAACACGTTGAAATAAAACCAATAATAGTCAGTCTGAAACCAATACTGGTGGGAATCACATTTCTACTCTAAGATGGTTACATAAGTAATGAAACATATAATTGAAGATATTACTATAGACATTGCAGCTGGCTCTTTTCCTTTATTTAATTAATTATTTATTCCTTGCTTGAAGCCATAATTTTAGCTTCTTTTTTATTTCCTATCCAAATGGTTGCCCTTTTACAAATTTAAACATATTTTTTCTTTCTATCAACTCATATCATATACGCAATGGAAAGCTAGTTTGGGATTGACTTTACGTAACCGAAATACTTTTCCCCCTTTTTTCCAGAGGGTTAATTGTCAACCTTATCTTTACATAACCTGAATTTCCTTTTTTCCTTTATTCCAGAGGGTTCATTGTCAACCTCGGGGACATGCTTGAACGTTGGAGCAATGGTATTTTCAGGTACACTTCTCAATGCTAATTTTTCTCAAAATCTCAAGTTACAAACACGCAACATGAGCACATGTTCATATAAGAAATATGGGTATCAGCCGCCATAGGAGGAAATTCCCCCTATTGCAGTAAAAAAACTCCACTTATTTTTTAAGCAATTTATGACATAGTAGCATGGACATTAGAAACATATTCATGGAATTAACATGGATATTTAGAACATATTTCCTTTAGCATGTACATCACATATTAGCATGGCTTATTAGCATATTGGCATGGATACTAGAAACATACTATTGAGATTACTCATTTTTTGGGATGAAGACTATGATGATGATGATGATGATACATTGTTCATATTGAACTACAATGTTTTTTAATGATATACTTTGTTCAGGTTGAACTACACTATTCTTTATGATATACATTGTTCATATTGAACTTCAATTCTACATATCTTAAACCATAGATATCAAAAAATTTGCAGTGTCCATATTGTTGGCCCATGTCATTGGAAATTCAACAATTTCACAGCTATAGAAATTTTCCTATCTTTGGATGACTAGAAAAAAATCACGTGGTTCATGAGATTTTTGGTGTATTTAGGTTTTAGAATATGAAGATCAGTATGGTGTCAATCATCTGAGAATAAAGTGACCTGAAAATAAAGTGACTGGTGGATTTTTCGACTACAATAGTGATAGGAATTGCTAAGAATTTGGGGAATAAATTTAATGATTTGAGGGCAAGATTGGGGTTTTATCAATGAAAAGGGAAAATACAAGATAACTTGGCCTCAATTCGAGAAGAGAAGCGCTCTCCTAGCTTTTGATTCGTGAGAAAAGTCTAACTCTCTAAAGATCTAATCTAATCTACACCTAATCTCTTCTCTTCTCAATATTCTTCTCCAAATTCAACATAAAAACAATAACCGTAGCCCCCACACATATATAATGGACTGATTTGTCCAAAATTACAAAAATAATACTAATGCATGAAATTACTAGTTTGCCACCCGCATCTCCCATTCGCATCAATTAGGAACTAATTTTCTCATGGTAGCCGATATCCATATTTTTTATAAAATAATCCACATAGACATAATCTGTCAACGAAATTCATCACCTTTATCCATACTTTTTTTTGACAATTCACAATGACACATCCATAGAAAACTCATCTTCAGTAACACCATCACCAAAATAATTGAATTCAAATCAATTTAATCAATTTGTATATATCAATGTAACTTTAATTTGTCATCAATACCAACTTACAAACTCTTAATTGTCATCACTACCAATCTTCTCTCTCCATATATGCAAATCATCCCTTCACCTAACCATTGTGGGGGATATTTTCTGTAGATGGAGAGATAAGATTAGGTGAAGGGATGATAGAGGGCCAAATGGAGAGGGGAGTGGAGAAAGAGAAATGAGAGAAGAATGAAAGAGAGTGGAAGAGAAAGATGAGTTCATCTCTCTTATTATTGACCCCTGCAAAACCCCCCGCATCGAGCATGGGGAGTGTGTCTGAGTGTTAAAAAAAAGTAAAACAAGAAAGTTATCCATCTTTTAGACTGTATGTTTATAATTGAGCTAAAAATCAAATTTTAAATACGTTTTAGACCTGAACCCAACCAAAATTCAGTTTGAAACCGAATTGAACTGACCGGTCCAGTTCCAGTTTGGTCTTGAGCCGAATTGTTCACCCCTATGCGTCATTTAGATTAAGTAGATGTGTTTATAATGGAAGCTAGAATGTAGTTACAAAATCATCTTTCCATGTGATGAGATTTTGTCATTATACAGCCCCGATCTGTCTTTTATTTTTTATCGGTCTAACTAGGAAAAATTGAAGTTGTTGGCATGGAAAAACTGGCAGGCCTTGTCAAACAGGGCGTGTGTATGTCTTCCCTGAGTACCATAGATACAACATCCCTTCATTCTTCTGGCATTTCCTTGCAGATGATTTTTGAAATTGTGGCTGCCTTGTTAAAAGTTAAAATTTGTTTAGCTTTTAACAATCTTGTCCATGATCATCAATCAGTTAGTTGGCACTTTCCATTTAAAGAATAATCATGTATCTACATTACCAAGCACTGAAATGCCTAAGATATTGTTTACACTTTGATTCTTTCATGTACATAAAATGTTACAAAATCTTCCGAAACTATGGCATCAGGACTTATAACATTATTGTCACATTATTTATCCCTCAGGTTGATGATCTACTTACTTTCCTAGAATCAACTGATGAGGTTTTTTTCTGTTTATGTGTAGGTCGACGTTGCACCGAGTTTTAGTCGATGGACGTGAGCGCTATTCTGTAAGTTTGATCATATCACTGTTTTGTGTAATTCTGCATGACTATGGTGATGGACGTTATCCCTTCGCTGCTACATTGCTTTAGCTGACTGGGATTTTGATCCGCTATTTTGTCTAGATTTCTGATATTTTGGACCTCATTAACATCAAATCCATAACCAACTAAACGTAGTCTGTTGTGATCACTTTCAGTCTTCTGCATTTCATCATATCTATCATTAAAGAATAGTCTATTGATTACATTACCCTAGGTATTCTGTTTAATTTACCATTTCTACTGGAACAGATTGCGTATTTTGTGGAGCCAAGCCACGAGTGCCTGGTCGAGTGCTTGCCAACATGCACTTCCGAGGCAAATCCTCCCAAGTAAGTTTCCAGTGAATTGCCAACAGTATGCTTCTTTGATCGTCTCTTTTCCCGACGTATTGAACCGTTTGCCAACGGTTTACCATCTTCATCCATGTTTATCTGGTGTTGTATTAGCGTGTTAATGACAGTGTTTTCATCAGGTTTCCTCCAGTGACATGTAGTGCATACCTCTCTCAGAGATACGAGGACACACATGCTGATTTGAGTTCATATAATGGTAATAAAACGTAAAAGAAAAAACTGGATGTCAATTTGAAGCGTGAAAGTTCAGCATACGGGAGGTGCTTGCTCGTCTTCTAATGAAAAACCTTCGAGCGCAAGTTTAACAGATTATAACCATACATACATAAAGATGGGTGCCGAAGCAGCATTCAGTTTGTTATTTTAAGGCTCAAGTCTCTACTTGTATCAGTAGCCAGCATGAAGGGCAGCTGACAGAAAGCTGTCATCTGGGTATGATTCGTTGATGAGTGCTGAGCATCGTTTTAGTAAATTGTGATAAGTTGTGATCCTTGATGTTTAGCACTTGGCATTGTTAATTTGATGCCTCCTTGTATAAGCAAGAAAATATATGTATCTCAATGATATGGTGAAAGCGAAGAATCTGTAGGCTTTGATTCTTGGTGCACCATCAGAAGTGGCTTCTGCCGCTGCGTTGGCCACATCGCCGACATGTTGCCCCCAGTTGCCCCAGCAGCGCTGCCATCATCGCGTCAATTGGTGACCACTCCGAATGTCTCAGGGAGCCAAGGTATTGGGATTGGATGTGGGTACCGTTAGTATTAGCAGTACCCAATTTCTGATCAAGCTCTTGGGATATCCTGATGCAAGGAAAGAAGCGATGAGACGAATGCGAGCAGTTTTCATTCTTCGTTTGTGCTCTTGTGATGGTCCATCTTCTCTGAAGCTACCCGATGCTCCTCGCCCTCCAGTCGGTCTGCATCACCAACGGTTGAAGCCATGGCAGTGACGATTCATCCCACCAACAAAAGGGCCTCAAGAGCTGCGCAGAAGAAAGCGTTTAAACATAATGGTTCGTAGGTGACTGGTTGTGCATGAAGTCAATTAACACCCCCTTGGTTTGGTTAGAGTGCCGTGATTCTTGCCAAGCAACACTGCCCATTGCCCAACTAATCAGCATATCTTAGAGATGCTTTCCGAGGATGGATATCGCCCCCCGTGAAGACCAAGCAAGTCTCATTGATCATGTTTGCTCGCTAGAGATTATACATGTTGCCACATTGAAATAAGGTCTAAACATGTGCATTTATATATAAACTAGAAATTGCCTGTGTCCGGAGGGCATGGATGCAGTTGTCGCCCGGGTGCAAATGCTGAGAGAAGCAGGGGGGCCAAAGCGAAAATAGCCCGTGTCCGGAGGACACGGAGGCAGTTGTCGCCCGGGCGCAAATGTGGAGATAAGCGGGAGACCAAAGCGAAAATAGCAGGTGCCCTCCTGGGCCCAAATGCGGAGAGAAGCGTGGGCCAAAGCAAAAAAAAAAGCGCGTGTGTGTGAGGAGCGTCGGGGGGCAAAATGAAGAAAAGCAGTGACTACATCGCAAAAAAACACGGGGTGCAAAATTGAAAAAGAGCTATAGCAAACCCGTAAAGGGGAAGAGGGCGAGTCATTTGGTTTTCATGAAAAAGCAATGGCAAGATTGCAAATAAGGGGAATGATGGGGGCATTTAATCCAAATCACCAAAACCCCACCCTAAACCAAGTCCAATATCTCACTCACCCTCTATTGGGCCCCACCGAGATGAGGTGGCATAACATGGGCCAATTTTTTGTCCTACTGGACTTGTGACCGGGACAAACGATTTTTGTATCATACTTTTCAATACTTGTTTCGGGCCCCAAATAATCTCCAAAAAATCTCTAAAAAATCATAATAAATCCTACAGTAATCTTTGGATATTTTTGGTATTTCGTATCATACTTTTAAATATTTCACCTTGATACAAACACGCCGCAAAGCTCGAACCAAGCAAAAACTCCACATCTTCCACCTTCAAAAAATAAACCACCTCGTCATGAGGCCATGACACTTGGCTAGTGAGCTTTGCACTAAGCATCACCAACTAACCGAGTGTCCATCGAAACTCTTTCTGAAGGTGAATATCTAAATTCATCACATCTTCTGAATCCATACCTGAAGCAAAACCTATAATGTCTCTCAGTGACACCTTGTGGCATCCTATCACCTTTTCAAGGAAATTAAGTTTTGAGCCGCGTTCAAACTTTGCTACTAACATATCCATCGCCAGCTTCTCCTTCTCATAAATTTCCTTAGGATGCGCTATCATGTTGATATCTTTTCTAGCACACTATCACCCTAAGTTTGTGTCCAAACTCAATGCATTCACCGCAAACATATCTGTCGTAGGATCTCCTCGCGCATGCAATGCATAAGCCAAATTCAAGTAGTCCTCATAACGAGCCGGGGCTTCATGGTACCCCCCCCCCCCCCCCCCGCTCTGCTAGAAATAGAGTCATCCACAGTAGCTCTAACATCTCATCTCAACTAGAACTTCCACTACCATTGTTGCCTACAGTAGTAACCTCACATGGACGCTCTTCATCAACTACCACACATTTACAAATATCTATGCTAATCCCAGGATTTGGAATAAGCACATCCACCTTGTTTGGCACCTATTTACATCCACCTGTTTCGGTACTTCATGAAGCCTTTCCTTACATCGCCACCAACTCATCAAATGTAATCTGTCGACCAACCAATATCTTCTTTGAATCTGGACTCCAGACTTTGTTACACTCAACACCATCCATGTATCCTAACATGCCATACTTTCTTCCTTTAGCATCGAACTTGTTACCTTTCTCGTGAACATCAACTGGACATCCCAATACCTAAATACGATCTAGATTCATTTTCTTTCATGTCCAAATCTCCTTTGAAATTTTTCCATCAATAGCTAAAGATGAATTTTTTGTTTACCAAATAAGCTACGGTCGATATAGCTTTGGCCTAAAATCCCTTCGATAGACCTGATGTAAATCTGAGATACCTTGCCTTCTTTAGAAGTGTCATATTCATCCTCTCTGCAACTCCATTCGATTACGGATCTCTTGGTATAGTGAAATACTGTTAACTCCCCTCTCCTTACAGAATTCCTTAAACTTAACAGAAGTAAAATTGCCATCGTTATCAGATCTCAGTACTTTCAGCTTCTTCCTCATTTGAAGCTCCATAAGGGTCTTTCATGCCTTGAACTTCTCAAACACATCCGACTTTTCCTTCATCACAAACACCGAAACAGTCCTGAAGAAATCATCAACGAATGCTATGAAGTATGCATCTCTGCCTAAAGAGTGAACATATGTAGGACCCCAAACATCGGTGTGAACACGCTCAAAAATCTCTCGTGTCATGCTTTCTCTTATCGAAAATAGCATTTTTCTACATGCCATAGACAGTCCTTGCAAAACTCTAGCTCTTTAAGGTTCACCCCTTTGATCAGACCACACTTACTGAAAGCCTTCAAGCTTTTCTTTATGACAAGTCCAAGTCTGAGATGCCACAAGCTGGTCAAATCAATCTCTTGCAAACTCTCAACTCTGATACTGGAATATTCTATGATTTTTTCCCTTTATTAGATATAAGTCCCTAACTTTTCACCTCTTATTACCACCATCGATCCTTTTGATATTTTCAGAGTTTCCTTCTCTATTGTAACCTTGCAACCCATGAAATCTAATTACCCCAAATAAACTAGTGACTTCCTCAGCTTTGGAACATGCCACACGTTAGTGAGTGTGTGCAATACACCATTGAACATCCTGATTGTCACTGGACCAACTCCAATAGCTTTGCACGCTTCATTGTTTTCCATTAAAACTGATGAATTCTCTTTCCTCTGATAGATATAGAAGCACTCCTTATATGGCGTCATGTGGAATGTCACCCTTGAATCCATGACCCAAGCATGATTCTCAACATTTGATGGACATGCTGTGAGCACATCATATGCCTCCTTGCTCTGTGTCTCCTCCATCTACACAACTACAACTGACGAAAATGTTGGCATATCCTCCTTGTTTCTGTTCCTTCTCTTTGGGTAGTCTCTCTTCCAATGTCTGAGTTTCTTACAAATATAGCATGTCATATCTCTAACCCTTGATCTCGATCTCCTCATGTTGCCACCTCTCTCAATGCTTCACCCTACAGTAAATAGGCCTTGGCTGTCTCAATCTCTTCTGCTCAAACCAATTCATGCCATCCAATCTCTCAACTCTTCACTATAGAGCCATGCCTTCACGTCTTCAAGACTGAGAGTATTGAGTATCTTGACTATATACTATGGTGTTGATGAACATCATGTACCAATGACAGGAGTAGAATCATCGCCTAGTGCTCCACCTTTATAATCAATCCAATGTCCATCATCTTCATCACTAATCTATTTAAGGTATCCACGTGATCCTTCAATAATAAGAAAGTCATCAGTAAGATCAGCCTATTGGCGAGTGACTTTTTCAGAAACAGATTCTCGAGCTTTTTTCCATAATCACTTGGATGTAGTCTCCTCTGTTAGGCATTGGTGTTTTAGACCAATATTGTTTTGATGATGATCACAACATTATGTTGTTGCTAATGACTCTTAATGTTTTAATCTCATGTTTAACAATTGAAGATAGCATTTTGGAGATTAAAAGCTTTGTGCAAGGATGGACACCAAAAAGAGCATTGCCAAAGCTTGGAGCTTGATGAAAGGAAGCGCATCAAGTGGTGCAAAAGCTTGGAAGATGATGTGGAGATCAAGACTACTCAAGCTTGAAGGCTTAGACTCTAGGAGAAGCAAATTGTAATCCATGTAATATTTTATTACTTGCTTTTCTCTTTTTGAGTCTAGGTCTTTGTAATGCCTTGATAGATGGTCATACTCATTCATGCATTGCATTAACCATCTTAGTGAACCTTAAGGTCTTCATAGAAATCAATCCAATAGGTTCCCCCTTGCCATGAACTCAATTGGAGTTTCTGGATTTCCAACATGCTCCTGCTGAATGTAGGACATGCTCGTGCTGAATGTAGGACATGCGATTGGTAATCACCGGGCCCCTGACCAGCCTTCTATAGGCGGTTGTGATGCACTGGCTCAAGTCAAATTTTCTTGAATTTATCTTGAGATTTCGGTGCAGGCGACTGAAGTACAAAAGACATGCGCATGTCAACCATCAGGCACCTGAACATTGTTCATCAGTCGCTTATGTGCCAAAGTGTGTAACTTGTCAATTCTGTGCATTACTTCATCTTGTGTGTCAGTCGACTGATGTAGAGTTTACAGTCGACTGTTAATCCTCAGGCGTTCGGACTTTGTTCATCAGTCGTCTGAATGCACAAAGTGCAAAAGTTGACATTTCTCAGCTCCTTTCCATCCCTCCTGGCAGTCGCCTGACGAAGCCTTTACAGGCACAGTGGTACAAGCGCCTGTGTAGTCTTCTACATTCGCCTGTCTTGGCTCAGATTATAACCGTTGGGAAAATCTAGTCGTTGATCAGTCGACTGTCATTTGTTCTACAGGCGCCTGTCCTTGACGTTTCAGCCCAAATTCTAGCCGTTGCAGAATTCTGTTCTTTGGATTTTTGCTTGATTTTTTGGGGGTTTCTTGGCTTCATATATATAGGAGTGGGCTTAGTTCTATTAGAATGTTTGGAACATTTGGTTAACATTGAAGATCATTAGAATCTTAAATCCACTCATATTTCTCATTTTTCTCTCATAAGCACATTCCTTTTCATGCATTGAAGCTAGCCACATGGAAATCCTCCAAGTGCATCAAAGCTTATCTCAACACTTGGAGATATACTTCTATGCCTTGCATTCATTATTGAGTAGGTTCATCTCTTCAAGGCATAAGTATGAGTTTATTTGTTTCATCTTTTACTTGAAACCCTAATTCTCATTGTGGGAGTTATTTACTCTATTTGTGAGAGTTTAACCCTTGTGTAGGGTTGCTTGTGTCCTATTGTAGGACAACCCTAATTCTCTGTGTGGGATTTAGTTTCTCTTTGTGTGGGAGTTAAACCCTTGTGCAGGGTTGGTTAAGTCCTTGTGTATGACAAATCCGTTGTGTCGGGTATCCCTTGTGTATGGATTGTATTCACTACCTTGTGTAGGATCATAATGAATATTTGGTGTGGCTGGATACACTCAAGTTGGGGAACCATGGTAAAATCTCTTATGTTTGCGTATGTTTAATTGTGTAGATTAAATTCCTTTCGCACTTATAATTCCGTATTTGCAAGTTCAATTTTTAATTGCACAATTATTCACATTACTCTATTCACCACCCTTCTAGAGTGTTTGTTGTTAGTATTGCAAGGTAGACGGTCCTTACATCCTCAGACACATAATACATCATCTCATCTGATAAACTGACCTGGATGGTTGTCATCACTGTGTTCTCCATCTCCAACTTGTCCCTTTTTGAGATATCTACTTGTAAAGCCTTCGTGTCAGACACCACCATGTGGATATCCTCAAGATTGCCTTCATTGTGTACCACCATATCTCGAAGCTCTTCTTTCCATCAAACATACCAATTTTGTATTATGCTCCTCCAACCGTTGCATATAGGCCACCTACATACAAACCAAAACCAATTGCTTTTCCAGTTGCATCATCTTTTACAGAAGAACTCTTAGTCATTTCCTTAGACTTGTTCACAAATCTTTCTCTGATACCAATTGTTGGGGAGATTGAGATCACCTCTTTTAGGCTTATATGCCCTCTCGATTGGCTTATCAATAAAGCAATCGCCTCAGGAAATTCCAAGATCATTGAACTAATGAACAAAGCTAATGACTTTCTCTACATAACCTGTAACACAACAATATTTATGAAAAGCAATATAAAACAAAAAATAAACATGCACATGACACCAAGATTTATACTGGTTCTATCCCAAACTTTCTGTACGTCCAGTTGGAGGGATCACTATGCTTCAATATTCTTGGATTACAAGTTATGGCATTTGGTTTAAGGAAATAACCAAACCTGCTAAGAGTTCAGTGGATTATTTGTTGATGAGGTTGGCAGCCCGGAAATTCCCTTCTGCCGTTAGCCTTTGATGGATTATTGGATGTGCCTTTACTTCGCAGATGTTTTGTTGGCCATTAATTGTTTCTCCATCATGTTTCTGCCATATTGTTAACCTCCAGCGTTAGGCCTTGTGGTAGGTAATTGGGCTTAATCCATTTACATTACACTTGGGGTTTGGGGTAACTTATATTAGAGAGAGTGCGGGAGCGATTTGAGCCATTCTTTAAGCCCATATCTGGGAGGATTTCTATTTTTCGTTTCATATTCAATGGATCCTGAGTCATTTCTTGTTTCTTGTTTTGGACTCGGCCTGAGGTAGCTCTCCACTGTCCAAGGTGGTCTTCAGGTTGCATATTGTGCTCTCCAATATGAGTCACATCACTACCATAGCACATCACAGTTTAGTACACAAGATAGTGCTTCAGGACTATTTATCTCATGTTAGGAATATTACTATAGTTTTCTTGTTGCCCGGTTCAAATAATCATTATTTGCTAGTGAGACATTTTCTTTAATTTTGGCCATATATTAAATATCAAATTGTCACTATTACTTTATTGATTAATGATATCAATACTATATTACATGCTTGTTATTTATTATTGGCGATCTACTTATTTACTAGTCTTTTAACTGTGCAAATTATGTTACACTTGTTCAGTAGCATGTCGCTTAATCATAACTATTGCTCATATTCAGTAGTTATTGCATTACACTATTGTTATTATTTTATTGTGTGTATAAACCGTTTGCTTAGATATAGATATAATCTACTCTAATCCAGTCCTACGCCTCTCAGGTGTTGAACTGGTTTTCTATAAGGTTTCAGAATTCTAGAACTAGATTTCTGTCCTTCGAGCTATGTACAGAAACTTTAAGTCCTTTCTTTTAGGTATGCTTTTACGGTGTATGTCTATTTTGATTATATTGTTTTCTTTGATAATGTCACGCCCCGCTTCCCGTTGTACTTGGAAGCGAGAACGTGAGCGGGTCCGCGTGTGCGGGTCCGCGTGTGCTTAAAGCAAAGAAGAAGTAATTTTTTCTTTCTTCTTTGACTTAAGCACAATAAGCGTATTTGTGTGTTAAGCAATCAAGTCCTTGCAACCGCATTTCTTTGAAACAACACAAATATTTATTACAACTTCTTGTCCCAGATTTTGAAACAAATACACAAACAAATTAGGCTTAGCATGGCCGTACATTTTATTACAGAAAGCAACACACATGCATCAATAAATAAAGCTAGATAAATGAAGACCACAACAATATTCTAGTCTTCAATAGGGAGGATCTTGGCATCCTTGTTGCTCTGGTCAGTGGGAACTGCCTCCTGGTGCGGATCGTCGAAAGTGGGGTCCTCACTATACTCTGTATTTGAACCTAACATATATTTCATAGGTTCATTGAAATATATGTAAGCGAAAAGCTCAGCAAGATTTTATAGAAAATGAAAGCATTAACTTTAAAGAAAGAAAAAAGAGCATCAACACACAATTATAAAGAACAAGTGTATAACGTAAGGTATGAGCATGCTGAAATAATTTAACATGTGATTTGCATTTCTAGGAATTAACACAATTACAAGTTGAGTACTTTCAGTTGTTTGTGCTGGTGCAGGTCCATGTCCGAGTAAGTAAAGTGTTCTCGATACACCCTATCATTGGGGGTTTACCATGACGCTTCTTGCCATCCATAGCCCGGAAAATGGCCAAGATGCTTGCTTCCATTAGTGTGGTATGGAAGTAGCCGTAATGTGTACAAGACACACTTACAGACTCTACTATATGAACCAATTCCACCCAAGTGTCTATCTAGTCTTCGACTAGGTTCATCCCATCTGTATTCGATGGTATCACTGTTCATTTCGAGGGTTGTGTCTTACCCTCTGTCCAGATTAGTTCAATATGATAGCATGCAGATAGCAACATTATTATCACATGTCCATTTAAATCGGAAAGCAACTAGTTTGATGAAAACATGCAGTTCAGCTTCTAAAGTTGACAAGCGCATTAAAAAGAGAATTAAGGTTGCACAATTCAGGTTGTAATTCATTTACGATAAAAATACTTGCCTCGAGGTCGTTGGGTGTCCAGGCGGTCGTAACGAGAGGCGCGCTTATTCTGCGAAGTCGGGTTTTTAATATCAGTTAAATGATTCTTAGTGTATTAGTCACAAAATTAAGTTATGATACCATGTTTTATACAACATACTGTTTATATAACTAATATACATATTGCATGTATATTGCTAACATCATTACTAAACTGTTATGTATATTACTAACCTTAAAAACAATAAACTGTTATATATAAACTAAACTTATATATTATAACACTAACTGTTATGTGTGTGTGTGCGTGTGTGTGTAAGTATATATGTATATATATGTGTGTATAAACTAACATGCGTAATAGTATTATACACTGTTAGTTATAAAATTAACGAATTGATAATACTAACGTACTAACTCTGATTATTATATACTAACACCTAATATAATTAACTGTGTTATAAATAAATATATATGCTAACCAACATGCAGTTTATTAATGAAGCTTACGTGTTTGCGGGTGAACTCCTCGCGTGAGTGTGGTGGAGGCGACGACCGGCGGTTGTCTCGACGATGATAAGGCGACGTCGTGTGCGACTGCTGTGACGTCACGGGATCATGGGTTGACGTGGGTGCGAGCGTCGGAGTTCGTCGACGACGTCGACGTCGACGTGGGCGTCGGAGCTGTCTTGGGCGGGGGGTTACAGCGGGGGTCCAGCGACGACTACAAGAGGGGTTGAAGAGTTGGACGATGGTGGCGGTGTTGCGAGAGGATGGTTGGTGTTTGGTTAAAGGGAGGATGAGTTCGTGGGTGTCGGAGTTTGTGTGGCGACGAGGCTATCGTCGGAGGGCGAAGGAGTTCGAAGGGGATGGTGAACGGCGAAGTGGAGAGGGGTTGAGGAGGCACTGGAGGAGGGGCTGTCGGACGATAGGATGAGGAGAGAGGTCTGAGACGCTGCGATGCTACGTGGCTGCGAGGGAATGAAAGAGATGATGCAGTGCTTGGGCTCGAGGGAAGTCGTCGTGCTTGGGGATGGATTTTATGAAGAAGAAGGAGGAGAAGAAGGAGAAGACGAGTGGGGTCGTTAGGATTCCCACGCGCGTGAGATTTGCGTGGGTTACGTTGAGATCGTAGGCTGTGATTGAGTTGGGAACGTGGGGGATGTTGTGATTATCACGCACGAGAGATCTCATGGGTGAGTTTGTTATTTCCGCATGCAAAACACAGGAGAACATGGGCTGAGGGTTACGTGGGGTTCCGCATGCAAACGAGATGACATGGGTTGTTAACGGGTTAGAATTTGTACGAAGGAGAAGAGTTGTTGCGGGTTGAGGATCCGCGTGGGCTGGGATTTGTTAAGATATTTTGATTGGTTAAGTTAATTAGTATTTAGGGAATATTTTTTAAGATTTTGACTTGATTGCTAGGATCTAATTAGGATATAGGAAAATCTTCATTGGGGTATTTTATATTTAGTTGTTAGTATTTAATTAGATTTTCTTAAACTTATTAAAATTTATTATCGTATAATTATATATATAATATAATAGGATTAAGGATAAAGATCGATATGGTTACAAATATTCACATTATTACGATTTTGTCACTGTACATCAACGATGTCCAAAAATAACAAAATTGGTGGCAGCGCGATCATGACGTCGAGTGGATCATAAATACGGTATCGAATCACGCATGCAGGCTACAGAAATAAATAAACAAAATTATAACACGAATAATCACATAGTTCAATACATTCAATAATGTACGTACGAAATAGGTACGATAAATACCGGTCGTTGCATCCTACCCACCTTATTGAAATTCCATTCTCGGAATTCCTATCAACTAGGTGCGGGGAATAAATAAGGATAATGCTCGCACTTTCCCTTTCGATATACACGCACCACACTATCTCTATGCACAACACCAATAGAACTATACCATCATGCATAGATACTAACACTAATATTAATAATAATAGTAATACCACTAATAATACTAATTAATAACCACACTAAAAGTAATAATATCACACACACATACATTACTAATTACACAGCAATATTAATACTAATATACCACAACTAATATACAACACAAACAATACCATCATACAATACAATTAAAACCAATATTATAATTATGGCAAATAGTAACACTTTATTATATACACAAACCAACTTACTAACTGCAAGTGTGCCATCACCTTGCACACCCTCATTATTACTAATACATAATGCACTACCATATTTATACAATCATAATCCGCAATCATATAGTATTACACATCGTATAAACACACTACTCAATACTAATACATAAATACAATCATATCCAGTCAAATAACACCTTAATAGTACAATCACTTTACATGCTACGTAATACATAGCACATAACACATATCACTACATATGTATAAGCACACAATACACTGCACCATACACAAATATAGGCATACATACTATATGTACACACAAGTATACACAATTATGGTAATCTACATAAAGCTAGTATATTACTATATATACACGTCTATTCATAAATATAAACATACAATCATGTATACCTCCTATATACATCTAAACACACGCACATATATCACTCCGTAGGGGCAAGCAATAAAATAAATATTAGAACCCTACTACTATACGTAAGGCACACATATACACACTATATGTATAGATACCTATGACTTAGCACATACCTATCTAGGCATGAGCACACGCCCATACTCACTAATATATCAGTCATACAATAGATATGTACACTCAATTATAAGCATACCTATTATCATGTACATTACACCCAACAGGCACTTAACCTTACTAGCATAAAAATA